>JAWNNA010000915.1:3247500-3955081 GCA_035043295.1 Drosophila sordidapex
ATTTGAAACTAGTGCATTAATTTTAAAAACAATTTAAAAATTAAAAGTTAGACTGATGTAAAAGGGAGTTCCTGCCAAGTGGAGCATTTACTTACAGTCTGTGCTCTTGACGCTTTGATAGGATTTGCGCATGATGCGCTGCTCCAGACTGGCAGCAGCAGCAGCAGCAGCAGCTGCAGCAGATTGAGCAGAGCCTGCTCCTGATTTGGATTGTTTAGGCTTGCGCAGCTCCTCGGCTTGTTTGTGGATTACCGAGACGAAATTGCATTCCTTGAGCAGCTGCAGGTGCGTCCAGAACACATTGCCCGGATCCTTGGGCAGCTTACGGCTGAATTGCTCGTGGGTCATGGCGCACAACGCCTGCCCGCTGATGTGCCACGTGTCCATATTGATGTCGCGCAGATCGAACTCCTTGATGGCCCAATCCAGCCAGTGAGCGACATGCGCCGGCGTCCAATCGCTGACTGCCTCGGGTATCTTGAGACGCACTTGCTCCCGCTTGAATTTGCTATCGAGCACCCAATTGAGCACAGGTTTGGCCACCTCAACATCTGCATCCGTCTCGGCATCTGCTTCCGCATCCTTGTCCTCATCGGTGACATCAACATCGAAGGATTCATCTTTAATATTGCGTTTCATTTTCAAGGGGATGGGCTTGCTGGGACTGCCGCTGGAGGAGGAACAGCTCTTGCTGCTGCTATTCGTGTCCTGGGCACTGCTGGTCTCCTCCACGGCGAGTGTGGCCAGCGCAGCCTCCGTTGGCTTGAGCACATCGGCAATGTTGATTTTCTTGCGTATCGTTTGAATCTGCACATTGATTTGAACTAATCCCTCGCCTTTGACACACTGATCAACGAGATTCTTGTGCGGCTCCAGCTACAAAGTAATGCAGTTAATTTTGTGTCGTTTAAATGCAATTCGAATTTTACCTCCTGCGCATCCTGCAGCCAGAATGTGTAATAGTTCAGCTCGACGCCAATCTTTTGCTCCACAATCTTTCTGTAGGTTCAAAAATAAGGAAGGCATTTAAAGAACTATTCTATTTGCGATTTGTGGACTTACTTGAGTGTGCTGAGTGGTTCCCTGATGTCCATGTGCACAATGATAATGTCATCGGGTTCATTTTCCACATCGCAGCTGCCATCCTCGTAGATATTCTGCTCCTCGAAAATCTCGCTTGCGATGACTTCCTCTGCAAATATGAAGTTTTACCAGATGGGGAAACTCTTATATTTAAATGTGGAGCACAAGGAAGAAGCAGATGCCTTAATTTAACATATTTTGTTTATCTTTGCCTTTATATTACTATGCACAATTAAGTTTTAATATATCAAATATATGTAAACATTGTTTACAGGGTATCTAGCAGTCGTATATGATCAATCCTCTTATACACTTGTTGATTTGTGCATTTGCCAACTGTTGCTGCACGAATACTTTGTGCGCACACTGTTTGTGTGTGTTGATTGCAAGTTGCGAGATGCGCTTTGGTGGCACGTTGCCTGCTTTTCGCTGCTGCTACACTTGTTGTGTTTTGGGTTTGCTACACTTACCCAGGCCGCCGCCAGCACTGAGACGTCGTATTAACTCCTCCGACAGATCGTTGTTGCTGTCCATTTTTAATTGTTTATGTTTTTGTGGAGCTTGCCACAAATTTGTCAGCGTTTCACATATAAAGTAGCGGCAGTGTGACCAGATGTATTAAGGCTAATTGCGCGTGGCACATTTTTAGTGTATTATTTCAGTTGGGCTGCCAACTTTGCGTGCTGTAGCAAGCAACTCGTGAGCGTCTATACTGGTTGGCGGTTGTATTTGAATTTAAATTAGACATTTTTATGGTTCACATATTTTAGTGAATAAGATGTTCAATTAATAAACTCGCTAGAAGTTAAGTTAAATTAAAAGTAATTGACAGATTTTATTTATTCAAGGAATTTCTTAGTTTTGTATGCGTTATCTTCTATTTCTGTCTTCAATTAGCGACGCATTTTATGCCAATGCGAAAAATATTTTAATTAAACACACACAAAATGTGACAATCAAAATAAAACGAAAATTTCGTTTGATCAACTCAAATTGTTGCTGAACGTTCGTAATTAATCACAAAATTTACGATCACTGCAGACAGGCAATCATTTTGAAGTGTTTAATTAGAGAACTCAACACACACTCAGTAATAAGTAGCTCTCAAAACAATCACTTCTAAATATAGAGATAGAGTGGGGCCAATACTAATCTACATTTTGTATATACTTCAATTAGTCAATGTTTGTTTAAACGCATTGAGGAAGTGAATGGACACGAAGTGCGATTATCTAATGCTGATAAAATGACAAAAGCAAAACCTGATCAATTTCTCGTGCAAAGCGAAAAACGTACGCAATAAAACATGCCAAAAAAAAACAAGTAAAAAAGTGTTGATAATAAATAATTGTGTTGAAATACTGAAAATTGGAAAGAAATACTTAATTTTAAAATAAATGACTCATTTCTTAGGCATTTTTTTCTCAAAAATATTTGCTCATTGTTTTTCTAAATTTACTTTTATTATTCATATAATTCCATCATTGTGATTTCCATTTACTTGTTTTCAGATCATTTAATCTTAAATTAATATTAACCATCCCGAATTATTATTTAACTATAATCCGATAAATAAAAATAGACTGTAGTTACCTCAAGACTTCTAGACTTACTTGATTTTTCTCTCTGTGTACATGTTGATAATAACTCAACTCATCCATAGACCTGTCAAAGACACAAAGGCAGACAATTGTTTTATCAGTATAGTTAAACAATTTGTCGTTGGTTCAAGTGCAAAACGCACTTGTTAAATACAAACGATTTTTCATGTTTTCGCCTAGCCACGCCCCAACGCCCCTCAACCCCCATAAAGTTATGCAGCGAGTTTTGCACTGAATACACAGAATAGTGAATATAGTTAGTTATATTACCTCATTGTTGACACAATTGGCAATTGCCAATTTCACTTCGTATATGTTATCAAACCCTGAACATGAAATACTTTTTTATATGATATTGATTAAGAGTGGAGAACGAGGAGATGCGGTGCGGTGCGGGGAGAGTAGTCTCAGATGTATCAACAAAATTGCACAACAAATTAAATAGATAATGGAGGAAATATGAGGGAACAAAGACTCGGTCAGAAATAGGAAGCGTGCCTACAATGGAATTTAAATAGAAAATCTAGAAATTAAAAAATTGTTTCTCTGTTTAAGCATATTTAAATTTTTAGATTCTGAACTCATTAAAAATGGGTAAAAAGATTAGATGGTAAAAGGCCTTGTGCAAAAGTATGTAATAGGCAGAAGGAAGAATTTCTAAATCCATGAAGTATATATATTGTTGACCAGAATCAACAGACGAGTCAATCTACCCTTGTCCATCCGTCGGTTTATATCTATATATCTCTTGCGGTTCTCACGGACTATATGAGCTAAATATTCCAAATTTAGCAGTATAAGTCATCTCATTTTATTTTTGTTCAGTTATTTATTATCATTTTTAGTTGACTAACAAATTTGTGCCCACAACTGCTTAGATCACCTTTGAGAGAATTTGAAATTTACTCAGTGACTCTTTGGAATTGAGTCAGCTGAAGGTGCATCATCATTAGTCATTTATTTAATTACCTTATATGTAAATCAGCCAAGTTTCTATTTGCATATCGTCAGGAACAAACTTTCCCAAACTCAAACCTAAACAGATCGGTATCTATATATGCGGATATAACTTTTTTGCGTGTGAACTATACGAAAATGTCTAGGTCATGTCTTTCAGTCAGCTGGACTTCGTGCAACGAGTCGATGAGCCCAAAAATATTGATATCAATTATGTGCCTAAGGCTAACAAGTCGCCAGGGAATACAAACTGACATAACTACAAACCATAAAATTATGCGCAGTCCATGTGGCGCCGCCAAAAAAGACACACAGACACAAAACTAGAACAACAACAGCAACAACAAGAACAAAAACAAATACAATAAGACTTATGAGAGGCAGGAATCGGCTGCCTGCCAACCGAACGTGGCAAAAACAACCCCTTGGAGGCGCCACAGGATTATGTGGACGCAACGGCGACAGAACAGCGCATTCAACTCGACAGCTCGACAAACTCCGCGCATTGCGTCACTAAAATACAGTAGCACCTTGCTCAAAGTATCCCGCAAAAACCCGCATTAAATGTAAATATCAAATACAACATTTTATAATCTTAAATATAATATATATCTATGCATTAACTTTAAATTGTTTAGTTAGTCTGATTCTTATTTGTTGACAATTTAAAAGAAGATAAATATGAATATTTGGCAAACTTGGAAGCATTTCAATTAGCAAGCACACACTGTAACAAAATAGTTGTATGTTGGAATTAAATCAATAGGACAACTCCCACATGGATAAGGCTGGCTGACAAGTCCCGAAATTAGAGTAACTGTAAAATGTTGAAACACTCGCGGCATTTGCATTTTATGGGGCATGGGGCATTGAAGCCTTTGCGTGGTATTTAGGTCGCTGGAGAAGGACACACCAACTGCAAGGACATTTCAAAGACGAAGGTGGAGCTGCGTTTTTGCAGCGCATAACTCAACTGAATTTTGTGCTCATTTCCGTTTTCTATTTATTTTTTTTTGTTCATTTCTATTTCATAATTCGTACTAATTAATTGGTTCGCTTTTCGAATTTGGCAATGGGCGCGCTTTCTGTGTCGCTTCATAAATAATCTAGTTTCTTTTAGTTTTATTTTTATTTTTTGTGGCTACACCTGCAGCCTTGGCGCTCGGTGAGCTCGTTATTGTCTGTGTGTCCTTTTGTATATTTTATTAGCCACTTTGCTATCGATAGAGGAGCCTTTTTAAGTGGTCTTAAGCAACATACGTTTTTGAGTTTGTTTGCCTAAATAAAAAACATTTAAAAAATGAATCACAATTTGGGTGCTGACAAATATTGGCTGGTCAAGTCATTAATTCCGCAATTTCTGAACAAATAAACAAAATACATGTATCCAGCTCTCGTTGCGCTTGAGTCACGGCTTGAATGCCATCATATTTACCACAAACTGAGCTGAAGTCATCATTAGAAGTCAACCCATGAATTTTTGATTTATTTACATACAGTGAGCAAAATGCATTGTCAACATAACGTGGCAAATCTTGATTTAAAAAAGAAAGCAATATCTCGATCATATTGACTGCTTGTGATAACGCTTATCGATTATTATACATTTTACGGAAATGGATGAAATTATCGATAAATTAAATAAACCTGTTCTGCTCGAGGTATGCGAAAGCTTATAGATTAAATTAAATATCTTCAGCTCTTTTATTTTTTAATATCAGCGTTCTGTTGATGCTGATCAGGCATATATATATACAGTAGATAACTTATCGAAGTTGTTTTTTTCTGTACTTTATAAACACTGTCGCAACTTTGTGCATTTATTTAAATTTCAGAAATAACACTTTGAAAATAATCGATTTATTTATACATGTATATATATCGATTTATTTTCGATTTTTGTCCCATTCTCATCTGTACCATATAAATACTTTATTTGCACGCATTATCAAAAGTTATTAATCAAATTAATTGCTCTTAAATTATTGCATTGAATATGCAGCATTCCATATGTATGTGTGTGTCTCTGTGTGAGTTGAATTTTCTTATCAATCGACTCCGCTGCTGGCAAAAATCGACCAATGCTGCTGCTGCCGGCATTTGCTGTTGCTGGCGTCTCCGTTGCTGTTGCTGTTGCTGTTCCTGCCGTCGCTATTGCTGTCGTTGCTGCTGCTGGCGTCGCTGCCGCTGTTGTATATTGCGCTCATCGTCGCGCTCTCAGCAGCAGCGGCGTTGTTTGAGAAAATCAGTCTGTTGTCGCAACTGAAACGCGAAGGTTGTCGTTGTCGCTGCCGTTGTCGAAGTGCGCGCTTCACGTCTCTCGCCGGCGAACTTCTCAGTGTCTCTACGAGAGAGAGTGTAGTTTTTTGTTGGCCAACTAACGTTTTGTTTGGGCAAAGCGCCCCCGTCTACGTAAGAGAGTTTCAACAATTTGTATTATTATTAGTATTATTATTGGTAGTATTGTTGTTTCTGTTTTGCTCTGAGCCCCTTATCGCGGTGCGTGTGGGCGATATGCGCGTGGGGGCGTCTTAGGTCATTTAACAATAATACAATATACGTCGAGTTTTATCACATTTTCAACCAAAATTTAAAGAAGTTGGTTGTTGTTTGTTTTTTCGAATGGCAAATTCTTAATTTGATTTCATTCAAACGCAAAATAGCTAATAACAATAAAGACCGAAGGCGACAGAAATCAAACTTAATTCAAAAACAATATAGACAACAAACAATCATGCTTAACTCTGATGGAAGTAAGTTCAGGGAATAACAGCAACAACAACAGCATTTGAAATATGCTCAATCGATTTGCGATGCTTAGTTTGTTTAGTGTTATTTTTGTCGTTTTGAATGTAATCAAAGTCAAATCAAAAGATTGCCAACTCAAAATCTAACTCGTGATTTTTATTGTTGTTGCACATTTCGTAAGCTGCATGATTTTCCATATATTTTGTGTTTTTCTAAAATTCATTTGAGGCGATTTATTTTTTCTCTTCAAAAAACCAATCAAAATTTTGTGTAACACAAGTGGAATGAATATTGGTGAGTTTCGGCAACCGCATCGAGCATATTTAATATTGGTGGATGAGGTGGAGGATGTGGAGAAACCCACTTAAAATATGTGCAAGTGCTTTTTATAAACTTTTGTGTAGAACGAGTATTATTGATTTTCACATGTGTGCAGGGTGCAGCTTGAACAGCCGGCAAGCAGCAAATGTCCTTCGCAGGCTGCAACTTGTGCCGGGTCCAAAAGCTCAAGGACGCAGCTCACACAGTTGTTGCTGCTCCTGATGTTGTTGTTGTTGTTGTTATTGTGAATACTGCAGTGGTACTTGAATCATTCCACCACCTGCGTCCACGCGACAAAACAGCTGTTTGAAAGTTTTGCTTGGCAGCATTTTTCGTGCAGCTTTTGTTTTTTATTGTTCCGAACCAAACAGAAAGAAAAAAATTACTGCAGCTCTCAGCACAGAGTGAAAACTCGTTGTTTCCTTCTACTAATAACTCTTTTTTAAACCAATACCTTCAATTTCCAAATTATACTGCAGATTTTCGTAAACTTATACATATCTTTTTAAGTGCTAGAATATCTAATTAAGCAAACATCTTCTCCCTTAAAATAAATGTTTTCCGCATTTTCTGTGTGTGAGGAAGAATCTCGATAAATAATTATAGCTGCAAAGCTAACTCTCATTTTTTAATCACTAGAATTTGTCTTATTAAAAATCAGGCTTTCAGTTTCCAAATTACAATGTAGATTTTCTCAGATATAACGATTTTTATATGTTAATTTAAAAATAATGTTCCTTAAAGAAATAAAGCTAAAAAAATCTCAAACAAGTGCTCACTTTTAATAATTGTTTTGTGGTTTATTCTCCTTACACATTTTGAATTTGGCCAGACTTTTGTCTGCCTTGCGGGCACCCTGCTGTGTGGCTTGTGTGGGTGGTGTTGCACCGGCACCCACTTGCGCCACTTGCAGCATGCAGTCGCATTTTGTGTGCTGTACGCTCTTGCGGGACCACTTGTTAATGGTGTGGGTTTTTATCAATGGACACAGGGCGTATACGTAATTGCATATACTCATTCATAAATGCAACAAAAAAAATTCAACCACACTGTGATTACCTCAGCGTGGCAAGCGCCTAAGTGGGTCGTCATCGTCATCGTTGTCGTTGCCGTCATCGTGGTCGCTATTTGTATCTGCCTCTGATGGCATTATTATTCGCAGAGCACTTTACATTAATGCGGGCCGGAACACCCGCAAATATGCTACAATTCATGCGCCAGGCTCTTTTGTCAATAAATCAAGATTGCAAAAAAAAAAAGATAATTCCATAAACGTGATTCATAGCTGCAACAGTCAAACTCCATTTGCCATTTACTCTTAAGCTTGGGCTTTTCACAAAATGATATGTAGGGTATTGTGTGGCTGACATTTTAATTATATTGGGTTTACTGTGTGCGCACACTTTTCATTAATTAATCAAATGCCTGCCCATCCATGCGACAATCGACTATTTTCACAAAAATTATGCAAGCCCCAGTCAACACATAATTTAACACTAGAGCGATTTTGTCGGAGGGGCTGTGCTTATCAAATTTCAGCACAGGAACCACAACATTTACTCGATTGTAATTTGATAGAATTACGCAGATAAGGTCAAACAACAAAAAAAATATGTTTGAAATACACTCAGAAAAAGAGATGATCTTGTACTGAAGCCAAGCTCAAATTTTGTTAAAATATTGAAAGCAGAGCAGAAAATTAAATTATGTCTTAAGAAAGGTAGCACCAAGTCGTCCCAGAAAACTTTTTTTTGAATGCCTACGAAACATAGTTCTTATTTTAAAACAGTTGCGAACTTAAAATATCATAATAATAATTAAATAGTAATATTGTTTATGTTTTAATTTAGGTACTCAAGCGTTAAGCCAATCTTTTAATCAACCATAAACATATCTACTACAACTCAAGATTAGAATGTGAATAGCAAAGCGATTGATATTCTGTGTCTCTTGTACTTGACTTTGAAACAGCGTTTTCTCTGAGTGTAAGCATATATATATGTATCATATGTATATGTAGCTGTAGTAAGGCTCGTTTCATCCGGCTCCGGGGCGAGGCATTGTTGTAACATGCCTGCTCTTATCTGCCTATTTGATTTTGCCTCGGGCTCTGAGCTCATCAGCGGCTGCAATTTTGGCACAAAGCAAAAAAAATACACAAAAAGGTAAAGCAAAAATCGTATCGAATTCCCAGTCGCCTTCTCGAAGGGGTGAGGGATGGGTTTGATGAGCAGTCAAACAATCGGTTCTCATTACTTACCCCTCGCCGTTTTAGTGCCTCCTTGGACACCCCGCTCTGCCTTTCAACATATCGATTCCACATTAAGGGACAACTTATATTCGGTTTTTGGCCTTTGGCGCGTGTTCTCGATTTATTTTCAGTTTAATTGCTCGTTCCGTGGCTCTTCTTTATCAATTGTCTCTTTTACTTTGTGTATTTATTTGCTTTTGATTTGATTACCCGTTTATGGCTACCCTATCTCTACTCCGCCATTTCGCTTTGGCGACTGTCTCTTTTTGGTACCCATTTGCATAATTGCATGTACAATTTTCACCCCGCCCAGTTCCCTTTCTTGTGCGATTTTCCTTACCTGCCCAACGAACTGCAGTTGATTGCAACGTTTTGCGGTTTCCGTTTAGCTGTGTATTATATTTATTTAGTTTTTTGCGGTTTCGCTCTTTTGTTGGTCTTACCTTTTTCCTTTTCTAGCGGTGAATGGGGGAGAAAGTCAGTGTGTGTGTGTGTGTGTGTGTGGCGAGTATCCTTTTACTGCCTGACTGGCATTAATTATAATTTTGTCATAGAATACCAAATGCGGGAAGCCATAGAAGGAAACTCAGAATGCGACTTTTCAACATTGAGTATTGGTTATTGGAAAGCTCTGTGGAAATGTATTGAAAAGAACACCGTGGGGAAATATGATTAGAGTTATTACAGTGTGAGAAAACTCAATATAAAGGTTATAGTTATATTAATTATATATATTATAATATAGATTGCATATGTCTTGTGCCAGTTAAAGTGAGCAAAATCTACAGAATTTATGATATGAAAAAAAGTATTTTGATAAAAGATTTTTTTTATTTTATATATGATTTCCACTGGCTCCAGGTCAAGTGCTTTCGAATCCCGTCTGGATTCGTCTTCAGTGAAAGAGAGAGAGAGAGAGAAAGAGTGTGAGAGAGACAGAGAGACAGAGAGCTGTGGAGTTTGAATAATGTTTCAATGCTTCAGCCAGCGACAGACATATTTATACCATAAAAAGAGTTCACCAAACCATAAATCCTTTACAACTGCTCAGCATTTAAATAGATATAAAAGAAAAAAATGAAAAATCAGTATAAATATTTTTCATGAACTTCCAGGAATATTAAGAACGTTGGTTAAAACCTCACTCCGCTCAGACACATTTGTTCATAAAAGCGTAAAGTTTAAATTTTATTGCACAATTCGTGCACTATTCTTGCGCTCGCCCTTTGTTATTGCTGCTATCTGATTGTTTACACTTGGCAGACGCTGGCCGAAGAAGCTACACACAAATATCCAACACGATTTCTCATGAGTCATTTGATAAGAAGTAATAACAACAGCACATGGAGCGATCTTTAGCATACCTTATATCGCTAATGTACAGGGGAACAGCAGTAGTATAAATAGAAATAGCAAAAACCAAACAAATGAAATTTATGTGTGCATAGAAACTATTTCAAGTGCAATGTGAGGCAAAAGCAAACACAACGTATACACACAGACACACACACACACACACACACACACATGCAGAAAAGTTTTGCAACATGTGGGAAACTGGGCTTTGCTTTTTGATTGTGTGTGCGTCAAGGCGTTAGGTGAAATTGTTATGAAACATTTGACATTCTGTATTTTCCACCTCTTCATTTTATTAACTGAAAATATGTGCAGGTTGTAGTCGAATAAAAAATACCCTACATTGTGCAAGTTAATGAAAATACTCGTATTGTATATAAGCAAGAAAGAAAGAAAGATATATAAAATTCCTGAATAATAAAATGATTTCTTATTTAACAGCCTTTCTTTATTAGCCGGAAGATAGATATATAAATCAAGAATTTTTCATCAAGAATGTTTCGTCTTAGTATACATGTGGCTGAAAATTTATTTGTTTGCTTTATTTACTATACTTAACAAATGGAAATATATAAGGTGAACATTTCATATTAATTCTTTTTATCACCAATATTCGAGTCCATAAAAAACACATTGCTTGTTTTCTGGGGAATTGGTAGCCTCAAGGTTAGGCAGATCGTAAAAGTCGTGCGTTGCTCCAATGCGAAAAGAAAACGACAATTTTGTTTGGCATTTAAAAACAAATGTAAATATGTGCGACTGTTTGCAGTGTAAATTGCCTCAAATGTATATTATATAGTGCAAATGTTGTTTAACGTATTGGTGATAAAAACAAAGGCAAATTTCATGCATGTGTTTTCATTTCTATGTATGTTTGAAATGCACTGTTTATTTAAGTGAGGCGAGCAGCACATTTAATTAGCCACACATTCGTTGGCGCATCCACAAAAATAGCAACTGAATAGGTGCCAAAAAGACAGATTGAATCAAGCCACACAGCTCGTGTGTCATGTGCCCCAATATGATTGATAAGCTCTGCTCGCTTATCAGTCACTTAGGCGAGGGCAAACCCGAAACCTATGACAGCGACGTGCACTGGCAGAAAACTGACAGAGAGTTTTGTATAAATATGCTTGATATATTTTTCATATTTTCAAAAAGTGAAACATAAATGAAAAATTTTGTTAATTTATGTTATGGTTTTATTAGCGAAACATTAATGCAGAATTTGGCAAAAATAAAGTTCAATTTTTATGCTTTTTTCAACAAAAGAGACATGAATGCAGAACTTGGTAAGATATGTTTTGTAAGAAGTATACTTGAGGGTTTTTCTTCTTTATAAAACAGGAAACATAATTATAGAATTATGTGTTCTTAAGGGTTGTTTTCTTAAACATAAATGCTCTTTGATTCATGAATTCGCGCTACAATAAAATATCGATTTTTCTGAGATTAAAAACACAATTCAAAATGTTGGACGATACTTTACGTTTACAGTTGCATTTCTTTCAGTGTGTTTTTTTTGGAAGTCAACGATGCAGTTGACAGATGACAAAACAAAGCGAATGTGGCATATGCAAATGCAAATGCAGGTCGACAATGAAGATGAATGAAATGTTGATTGTGCTGCCTAAATGAGCCAGCAGTTTTCTTTCAATTTCGTGTTTTTTGGACTCTGTGCAGCCTCAGCTGTCAAGTGCAGCAGTGACAGTTCTATTTGGCCTCAGTTAGCAACAGCTACAACCACCTGCAACACTCACACACACACACACACACACACACACACATAGTCACATAGTCATACATATTCCCAGCGTAACTAATTTTACTTGACACACAAAAGTTTTTAGGGGTGGGGGCAGCGGTTGACCCCAGCTGGACACGCCTGTCTAAGCTTGAAGCGTAGCTGATGACGGCTCCCACACACTACACTATTCACTATTCTTTAACTAAATAAACAACCACACTACACATCACACCACCACCACCCACACCACCCTTTTGGTCATATCAGTAAACTCCATCTGCCCCGCCGGCAGGTCAAAAGGCCAAGCATGAAACATGCAATAACGTTAAATTTTTATGCGTGTTTAGCAGCAAAGAAAAATGATATATCATATAAGCTATACAAATACATATATACATATACATATGTATATATGACAATTGCAGTTGGTGGTGCAGTTGAAGGTGTAACCGTCAGTTTGGTCACGCAATTCAGAAGAAAATTAAACTTTTTTTAGTGAAGAGATTGCTGCTGATAGTTTCCAGTGAAATGCCTACTGTGGCAAGTTGGTTGGGGCAGAGGGTGCTAAAAGAACACTTCCATATATGGGCATTCTTACATGACTGAATTATACGCTCGCAAAGTGCTTGGGATATGACATCAGCCTGCTGCATCGTTATCTTTTCCGGTCTAAGGTATTTCAATAGATTGTCCACTTTAAAAATTAAATATTTTTATTTTGTATATACGACATGTATGTGCCATTATAATAAAAGATTGCGTCTCTTATCAGCAGATGCCTGTCGTAGATAAGTTCTGTATTGCAAATATGCCATAATTTAGTACTACAAGGATTTAAGTGGAAATTATCAAGATAAAATTCTGTTTCAATGCAAACAAGTAAAGTTGTTTTAGACGAGAGTGCTTGACAAGTCGATATCTTAGTTTAAGATCTTAAAAGAGCTGCGCAAATATATAGTCTTAGATATAAATTAGTAAGTATATTAATAGATAAGCCAGGTTCTGCAGTCGTAGAAATGAGCGAGGTTATAAATAATCTATATAAGTTATAGGCAACTGAATAATAATAAAAAGTTTAACTTCAACATTACAACCGCATATTGTGCTTACAAATTTAAGTGTGGTTTTCAAGGTCAGAAATCTTAAATAGATTCCAAACAAAAATCGATTTTTCTTATTTGAATATAGAATTAATATTCAGACCAAGCAATGATGAAATGTAATGAATTTTACTTAATTTCATTACTGAATTCCTGAGCTTAAATTATATGTTACATGTTTCGCTGGCGAAAACATATATATATTATATAAATACTTTACCTTCTATCTTTTAAGTGCGATGTTCAACAGCTAAGCTAAACTCTTTTTGGCCAGTCATTTATTTACTTGTTGTTCGAATTTCCCAAGACTCTGTCTTAATGCTCAAAGTCATCTTAAAGTGGAGCTACCATTTACCTTTCATTTGTCCAGGCTGTTCGTCAGCTAGTCAGTCATTCAATGCCTCAGTTAGTCCATCAGGACAAACTGTGTTATTTACTTAGCTGGATTATCTCTATGCGCACTTTAATGGCTTAAAAGCTACCTCAGACTCTTTTAGCCACTTAGTGTCCACATAAATAGTTGATGCAACTCATGCGCAGCGAACAGCGTCAACTTTGTCTAACCTTGAAATGATATCGCAGCAACCAAATTACGTCACCTGACCACGAAAAGAGGCAAGACGACAGCGCAACACGACAACACGAAAACATGCACAACTTGGCCACAAAACAAGAGTGTCAAACTGTGTGTGTCCCACCGGCGATTGGCTGACAAGAAAATGTCAAAAGCGACTTTGGGCCCCGTTAATTGACTTGCCTGATTTCATGAAAAATTTGGAACGCACTCGTCATTCCGTCAACCTTTGCGATGAAAATAAGCTTAAGTGGCATGAAAGTATATATTGTTGATATCAAAACGGTTGCTGATGATTTAGAGCATCTTTGTTACGGCCAATGGCACACGTTGGGCCGTCTTCACCAACATAAGATCAGCTATAAAAATAGCCAGACAAAGAAACTTAAAAACCGCTTCAACATTTTTTTTAGAAAATTAACAAATAAACCACAAGTGTGTGTGAAAATTTGTATATTACCTTCGCGAGTTTTCAAATAAAACAATTTTACCATTCAATCGAAGGTCGCATCTTTTTTGCAATTCTCTGAATTAACTTATTTATTTAGGCCAGCTGGTGTTCTACACGTATGTAGGTGTTGAAGGCGAAAGCATTTCAGTTATAGCAAATTTTAGTGTAGAATTTAAAAGCTATGACTAATTTGGCCCACTTGGCAATTCAGTTGGCAATTGGCTTTGTCGGCATCGGCTGCCGTTAGCCTTAGGGCCTTTTAACCAACAAGGCAATCGGCCGGAACTCAAATTTGTTAATGTCTATTGACCATTTTTGCTTTCGTCTTATTTCAAAGTGCACTGAACTTTTGCGGTTAAGTCGCAAAGTATTAAATGTATTGATTGGTACACAATGTAAGTGCTTATTTATGAGCAAGTAATATTAAGCATTCGCCACGTGCAACGCCAGCTTAATATTTTAATGTGTTACTGCGAGTGATCACAACAATATTTTTATTCGTTTTTCTTGGGCGCCAAATTAAAAATGCTCTCTACTTTGTTCGAGACTATTAATATGAGTGATGTGTTTTTACTTTGTTGGCCACTTTGTGCGACCACCTCAGACACAGAAATGCCCGATTCTAAATGCTGACCCACTTTTTTGTTATTTACTTTCAATAGAATTTATGATTTTTGTTTCGGTTTCGGTTTTTTTTTTCTTTCACTTTTCAAGCCCAAACAAACCATGTTATTTATCTTTTAAAAAAAATAAAATATTTATTATTGCGCTGCTTCATAGTAGCTGTCAAGGGTGACAGCCAACGATGACGTCGTCGTCGATAGAATAAAAAACAATAACAGAAACTGGCGCTAATAAATTTTTGACTGCGATACACTTCCCCCGGCGCCCCCTGACCATCATAGAACTCTATTGTTTTGTATGGTCAGCTGAACTGACACTCAATTGGTTTTTGTGCGGCTGGCAACTGCCTAATGATCGGCACTCAAGTTCGCAGCGACGTATACGTAATGAGTATACGTAATATCTCCACTCAGCTGCTGTGGCAAAGTGGTGTTAGTGTGGACAGGTTGCAATTAAGTCGCCTATCGGTGGGCGTTGAGCGTTATGACAAAATTGTAATTACAACTGCAATAAACAAAGATACCAAATGACCTAAGCTATAAATATAAATTAAATTTCTAAATGGACATAACATTTATGTAGGCATAAAAACTTAAGTTTACTGCATAACTATGACTTATTAACCCTAAAGAAGCTTTAATACTTCATTTAAGGGGTTCTAAAGCCAAAAGTAGTACGTTTCCGTTTAATAGTAGTTTTTTGGGGGCACTGGCTTCTTGAAGCAGGCATATATAGTTATGAAGCACAAAGGTTAAGTGACCATTAGTTAACCAACCCCAACTAAGAGAAGGCCTTCAATTTTCGATTATTTTTATTTACGAAATTTTTCTTTAAAGTCCTTTGCAGTATGGCTTAACTATTGACAATTAAAATGTGTAGTTTGTTTGAAAACCAATTTTGTTTTGGGTTTGAGTTAAATCCCCACTCCAGTCGGTAGCATCGCTTTATTAAGGCTAAAGCAATTTTCAAACGTAATAACTTTATGTTATCTTTATGGCTGACGCTCCGCATTTGAAATTACAACCAAAATTTTTATTTTGTTGTTGCCTGTATTCAAATTTAGCTCTATTCTCAAGTTAGACGCCTATAATTCACTTAGCATAATTAGTACAGTTGAATTTCTGCAGTTATTTTTTGTTTGTCATTTTGGTGGGCAAGTTGACGCAACAAAGCCTTGCCATGGTCAAAGAGACAATGTGACACTCTCAAGGCAGCGGGAATTTAACAACAAGACAACGATGACAATTACATAATTACGAACTTGTGTTGGCAATTAACAATTAACTCGATACCCAAAATCAAGCAAACAGACATGCAGTTAACCAAATACCCAAATACCCTTTCCTTGGATTCAATTTGTAGTTTTGATTGATGGCACTGTGGTATTAAATTAAATGCATTCAAAGCCATCCAGCTGAATGGGCTCAGCGCCCGTCCTTAACTTCAAATATTTACACTCATAAATAACGCATAAATGAAAAATCAATTGATCAAATTGTCGTTCTTTAAATTGTTTGCCAAACAAAAAGTGTGAGAGAGGGAGAGAGGGAGAGGGAGAGGGTGCAGGGTGGGTTGTGATAGGGGTTATTTTAAAACGAAGGCCAGAGCCACAGATTTAACTCAATAAAGTTCCATTAAAAATGCATAATGCTGCGCTAATAGTTACAACAAATCAACCACAATCATAACAACAAGAACAATAAAAAATGAATGGGAAATAAAAAATAAAATAAAATTTGTAGGCGTGGCCTGCGGCTGCGGGTCATACATAGAGTTCAACGATTATTAATCAAGTGCCGCATTAATTATGCCACACACTCGTTTCCCATGTAATATGTTCTAGTAATCGCTCAGGGGCAGCCCAAAAAGTGACGTCTTCCGTCTCCTACTCAGCGGTCTGCGCTCCGCGCTCTGCACGCTGTCTGTGGCATCAATTAAAATTCGTTTCGCTTGCCGCCGCCTTTTCGATCAATTCGAACAACTGCCCAAATTGAAAGTCAAACGATCAGCTTCGTTTTTGGCATTAGATTCTTGCTCACTCTTGTTTCTTGTCGATTAAATGAATGTCAAGTATGAATCCATTGATGATTTACCCATCGCTGTCAGCGCCAGGCCTATTTTATTTGTTGTCACTCTTTCTCTCGCTACCCTATAGCCATTTCAAAGGGGTATATATATATATAAAAGAGAGACAAATAAATTCCATTGGAATATTAAATTCTTTTAGAATATTTATCTGAAACTAAGATATTTAATCTCAAATCAGTAAACTTATCATGTTCGCACACTTGAATGCCAACTGCATGTCTAAGAAATGTTATTACAAAGACTTAATTTAAGTTGATTTTAATATATCCCATTAGAGTGAACATCAGAGGTCATACCCTGCGTACAGGGTATGTGCTGGCGAGCTATCTCGTTTACAGCTCTCTTGTTTGCTCCTCCAGACATTTGTCGCTCTCCGTGCATCATCTTGTGCTGCTTGTTTTTATTACAATATGCATAAATTCGGCGCTTTTTGGTAAAGCAATTTCAATTTTTATCACTGCGACTCGCGCTTCGTTTGGTTTCCGGCTTTCGTTTTCAGGCAGTTCCCCAACAGCATTGTCCGCGTGCGGTTCGAATTTCACTTCGATTCTACTCGAGCGATAAGCACCTAAGTAAGAGATACTTTAGCAGCTTACAGCAATTAGCATAATTATGCGAGTAGATTTTGGCATTGAACTTGCTACTTCAAAACGGCACAAAGTAAACAAACACAAACAAAGTGATTTTTCAGTTGAAGTATGTGTTTACAGACCAAATTAGTCTTTCAATTCATGCCGCAAATATTGGATAAATGACGTCAGCTGTGGTGTGGACTTAAGTTCAAAAACGCTTTGCAGAAGTACCTCCAAATGTATTTACCAATAGTTAAAACATGCAAACAACAGCAATGCGAGCTGGCGTGAAAATCCAACGAAGCCAAGCAAGCGGCAAAGCTCGAATGCGATTTAAGCCTGAATTGGTCTAATGGACTCTTATGACATGGCCAAAATAGGAATGAAATCGTTGCGCGCTTAAACGATGTGTTTTCGCATACTTTGATGAATATTTATTATTCATTATTATTATATTGGCATAGGAACTCAATCAATTTATGAAATTGAAGAAAACTTTTCAGTTGAAATTTAAATATAATCAGTAAATTGGTCCCGACTCACAAGCCTTCAATTTGTTTTCTTCCTAAATCAATTGTCACACAAAAAAGGCAAATAAACAAATAAAACAAATAAATAAATTTTGTAGATACACTTTTAAGATACTGATTTACGGTGACATGAATCTGCCCCACATAGCCTGTCCGTCCAGTTCCATGCGGCATTCGAGGGATTTTCGCATCTCATCTCATTAAAAATGCAGACGCACATTTTGCAGAGTCAGGCAAATGTCAAGGCGTCTTTCTCTCTTACGCTGATGGCTCTTATCCAAAATTAGAACAGTCGGCTGTCTACCAGGCAATGGGCCATAGCACACACAGATACACACATACACAGATACACATTCAGATACAGATACAGATACAGATACAGATGCAGACAAGCAGTTCTGCAATGACAGCGCCTTGAAATCTGAGAGTTCATCTCGGTGGCTTGCACTTTGCGCGAGCCCAGCCCATTTCATTTAACTGCGAATGTTTTTCGGGCAGACATCGTGGGGTCATCATAGGGTCCAACATTTATCTGCGTCCAATTTTGTGCACTCAAAGAAAAATTGTATTGAATGGTAGAAAATCATAGAAAACAAAATGAAGACAGAATTTGAACACTGATATTTTTAAAATGAAGAGCTTTAATTCTTTGAAGTTTTAAATTACTATTTTGGTTAACTTCTTCATTCTTCATAATAATACTCAAGTTAATTAAATTTGTACTTTAATTAAGAGAATTGTTTTTCTCTAAGTATAACTAGATTATTTATGTGTCCCGCGTTCTTCCATTTATTTGCAGGCAACCATCTACCAGCAAGCACCATCAAGTATTAGAAACGCCAAACCCCAATACGCGCCACAGGCACATGCAAATTCAGCAGAATTGCCCCAAACACACACACACACATACTCACACTTAAACACACATACAGGCACACACAAAAGCACATAAAGAGGACTTGCAGATACAATTGTTAGATACGTACTACTATTCCAGCACATTTCCGCACTCTGCACAGTGGGACGAAGCCGCTGCAACGCCTGTTTGTTTATGGTAGCAGATGAAACTGGAGCTCGCCATCAGACGTGCCACAAGATGCCAGGCATCTAGCAATATCCATATATGATAATAAACACAGTGCAGCCGCTGCTGCTGTTGCTGCTTCTTCAACAGGCCATGCCCCATTCAAAATAAAGTGCTGGGCAACACAAACAACAACAACAGCAACATATTTTCATTAAGAGTGTGTGGCGTTGTGAAATCGCCAAATACATTTTAATAAATAGCCAGCCAAGAGGCAGACAGCAACATCTTGCCACAAAAATAAATAAATAAAAATCGCTGAGAACGCGGAACAGAGAGCTACAGCAACAAATCCAGCTGAGGTGTCGAGTGCATCGCCCAGATACAGATAACATAGAATTGTTGCCAACACCGTCCACACCCCCCCCCACCCAGCCCTTCTCTCCAGCACTTGTGTGTTTCAATATAGACGTAGGTCGTGGCCAAGGTGTTCAAAGGCAACCGAAGTCGCAGCCGCAACGAGGTGTACACATTTGGCACCATGGACGGCGGTTACGTAAACGAAGGTGAGTACTCGTAAATCTCTCGATATATACATATATATAGAAGCATATTTACCCACTGGCTGCATTCAAATTTGGTGCGAAACTAAAATGCAATTGATATTAAGCACTTGCCCATAGGTATATCTTTTTTAAGAACCAATTTCATGGATATTTATGGGTCATTGGAATGGATTTATGAACTCATTCTGACTTTGCTATGCACAAATAATAAATAAATTATTATGTGTGTAAGCCACATAAAAGTTATTATGCAATTAATTTTTATGACTTTGGCATTTATGAGTTCAACCATAATACGAAACAGAGACTGCATCATTGCATACCCTTGCAGAAGGAGCTCTTAATAATGTCTTAAAGGAAACACTTCCAAACCAATAAAGTACGAATCGTAATCATCAATAGACAAAATCGGTCTGCTTGCAACTTGATGAAAAAATCTTGACCACAATCTGCAAGGGTATACAAATTTCGGAGTGCCTATTTTGAATTATTCATTCACTATTTGTTTAAGTTATAGTTATGCATTTATGAGGCATTTAAAATAATAGCAATACTTAGTCATACCAGCACTAAGGTTGATACTATATATATATATCATTCATGAATAGCGATCCAGTTGTTTCTCAATGGTCTCTTGCATCATTCATTGCATAAATATTATATTTGTTATTTTGTATATAATATATGCCCATTCTAGCCTAGATTGTTAATTGCATATATAAATAAATATTTTTTGCTATTAGCTCATCTGTCTTCGCACATATGCACCTCAAAAAAAAAAAAGTTCATTCAACAGATGTTTGCCGCAAAATTTGACTTTGAATAATGCGAAAAATACACGAAAAGTGCAATGCAGAAATTTTTGTTGTTTGTTATTTTGCACAGTGACACAAAATGCCATTTAGTTGAATAACAAGTGCTCTGCGCTGTGGCTGTGCTATTCAAGCTGCCATTAGTCAGCGCAATGAGCCAATGCATCAAGATTTGCTGCATGCCACGATCATTTCTTATTCTTTTTGTTATTTTGGCAAGCAAATTATTTCGGTTCCTAGAAATAGACAATTACGCGGCTTGTTGTTTGTTACCTGACTAAGTGAAGCTGACATCATTGATAGATAGATACGCTGATGAATTCTATTTTACGATTCTTTAATACTAACACGCATGCGGCTCGAACAGAGGATAGCGATGCCATAATGGGTGTGGAAAGTCCAGGTAAATTGAAACATAAACTAAAAACATAATATTAACAGCATAAGTGCGTATCCATAAACACGTACCGCTCAATTATCGATGGGTTCATGGGGGTCATTAAACCAAGTGGCATAAATTTGTGGCAGACACTCAATTACAGATACGATAATGTTGCTGCATCTTCTACACAGTGAGGAAAAATGTACAAGAGTGTCTTACAATCTGGAAAAAAACTTTAAGTTAAAGTTAAAAAACTTAAGTTAAGAAAACTTTAAGTTATTCAAATTTTGACTTGCTTATATAATGTTTGAGCTTCGTCTAAAATTAGTTTTGTTTGTTGTTTGGTAAATCTTTCCAATGTCATATATCTACAATTTTAATATACTTGATTTGAGATCACTGACTACATTTTTCTCTCAGTGCATGAGCACAAGTCATTGACGTTTTGTGACTGGTTTGCTATCGCTCAAGCACGAGCCGGTTATTTCCCGGCCGCCCACTTTGGCTGCGCCTCTTTTAGGGCTTGAGCGTAAGCACACACATAGACGCATATATAGCTCGATCGGATCTGTTGATGTTAATTAGACTACGCATTGGTTCGCTATTCGCATTCTAAACGTATTTGCCTTAAGCGGCATATGGGCGTTAAGTAGTCGGCCACTGTTGACAACTGTGTGCTCCATTTAGGGCAACTGGCGGATGCTGAACAAACCAAACGTGTTTTTCAATTAATATTCATTTCAATCGCTAAAAATTTCATAAATTCCGCAGACGTTTGCATTGAATGGCGCCAGTTCCGAGAAATCTTTGACATCAAATAGAACGATTGATGCAATGTCATATTTCAAGTACACACCCAGTAAAATGGGTTGAGATTCCGCAATGCAAATGCCTTACGTGCCTTACGTGCCAAATGATGCCAGAAAAAAACAAAAAGATGTCCGCCACAAGCGAGACATGCTGCCTCAAGTTCCATTAAATTTGGGGCAACTGCAACGGATGTTGCTGATGTCATCGGCAATGAAATGAAAGAACTTTCAAGGATGGTCGTGACTAACTTTTTGTGACTTTTGTGCACTTCGAGAAGAAATGGATAGTTTTGTACTTAAACTACAGGCATAACTCTCATCATTTAAGAAATTCTCATCTCAATTATTTGAAATAAAGAATTATTTATATTTATAAGCGAATTATATTTGAACATCTAAGAACATTCATGAAGAAAATAAATATTTTTCTGAGTGTATCTTGTATCACGCTTCAGACCATAAGATTGTGATCGCGACACAATGAAGATGAATTTTGCAGCGCCTTAAAATGAATGCCATCTTTTGGCTTTTGCTGAAACGCTTTGGATACAAATTTGATTCCGGGAATTTCTGTATGCCAAAGCATAAAAACCATAATAAATTACGTGGTCAGCCTTTTGAAATCAGGGTCTTATGCGCAGCGTCTGCTCCGGATCGTTTCGTTTTGAGACTTAAAAATGAGGCATAGCCTTGAACTTGCCTCTTTGTGGACTGCTGTCGCATGCGCCAACCAAATGTTCGTCTTTGACAGCGGCGTTAACCAAGTTGAAAATTAACCTTGAATGCATGTGCTAATATCACATCCAATTTTTAAAGTCAACAAAGCTTTAAAAATGAAATAGACATCATTAAAAGATTATGAAAAAGAAAAACTAACAACCACCCGCAAATTGTGCGTGTCTATACGTGTGTGCGTGTGTAAGTGTGTGTGTATCCAACAAATTAAATATCGGCAAATAGCTAAATAAACCGACTTTAAGAGCGCTTTCAAATCGCAATTATGCGAGCACTGCGATAATTTATGGTGTCAGTCGGTGTTTATATCCCCTGCCCCCCCCCAATAACATTTCTATTCAGCGGTTTTTAGGGCGCTGCTACACTCGGAGAAAATTGTAAAAATCAAATCAATCGGTTTGTGATTTAAGCATCATTGGTCTACAAATTTATAAATCATTGTTGCTAGTTTTGAAATAAGTATTAGGGCACAAAAATTCTCGAATAGAGTCGAAAGTTCTTCATTATTACAAGATAAAACATTTATCTGTAACTTAAACTAAGAATCAACAAATATCTGTAACAGTTCCAATATTTTAAAATGAAAATAATCGTTGGATTATTTATTTAAATTAGATCTTTGATTTCAGAAATAACTGGAACTGATTCAAGCAACACACCAATTGAATTATTGAGAGAAGAACCCTAATTATCTGATCCAGAAATTGGAATTTTGGTATTAGAATAACACTGTAGAGTTCTTCCTGCTCATAACTGAATAATATTGGAATTTTTTTCTCAGTGCAGAGATGGAAAACGAAACTGAAACATGGACATGGTTAGATCAATTTTACATTGACCCTGTGGCCGCGAGTGCTTTGAACTGAAAACAAAACTTACACACAAAAGCATACACACACTCTCACACACACACACTCTCACACACAAAAAACATAAAGTATCTGTGTGTAGATTCATGCATATGTAAATTTAGTAGCAGCACAGCAATAACGACAACATCAACATGAAATTAATTCACAGGGGGAAGAACAAATATTTTTTTTTAGCAAAATTTATTAGTATCATTATAGTTGTTGTTGAATTATTGTTGGCAGCTGCTATTTGTTTGGACTTCAACTTGACCTTAGAATTATGCCTATATATAAATCTGGTGAGCAGTCAGCAGACAGCTGTGCTAGTGCTATCTACATAATCAGGCATGATAAGGTATCTGGATTTGCATAATCCACGTGACAAAAAGGCGAGAGAATTAACACCTCTGTCAAATGACAAAGAGCGATAAACAAACTCTAGATAGGCCTGAGTCACAAGTGCAGCTCGAATATGGAGTTGTCAAACCAGATTTATTTTTTCGATTTTTTTCCTCTCAGCACTTTGACAGTTAATTGAAATGATTTTCAATGCTTTTAAGTGTCGCAGTTGGTAAGGTGTCCAATTACCAGACATCTAAAAGGCGTCAGAGAAAAGTTAAGAAAAATATGATATGGAGCGGATCAATTGAAATAGGAAGCTACACTGCAACAACAACAACAACAAAACATCATAAATTCACTTTTAAGTGCTGTCAGAGGCATTCAATAACAATAAATGAATGATTGTCTGTTGCAACAATTGCATCATTTCTATTTTCACCTACTAGCGCCATTAACATTAGCATTCAAATGTCCATTTTCATTGGCGATCGTTTCCATAGTATTTCCCTTTCCATTCTCAATTCAAGATCAGGCAGCCTCAAGACAACTGTTTGCCAATTGATCGAGTGCATTAAGAAAAACACGTGATTTGCATTTAAATTGTTTGCCTAACCGCCAAATCGATTGGCCTTTTTCTCTACATTTTATTTACATTGGCTCTTTGCCGGCTCTTGAACCCAAAAACCAATTTGCATATGGTTCACAAATGCAACTGACAGCAACAGATCAACAACAACACATCAACAACAACAACAACACATCAACAACATGTTGTGACGTCAGCCTTACGATCTGTGTCTGCACAATGTGCACAATTAAAGACAATTTGCGGCACACTGCAACCAACTCCAGCGAACAATTGGCGCTGACACATATTGTGCAACGCCCATCGTTTAGCTAAATAAACACTCTAATATAGATAAATAACACAGTTCATGTAAATACATATACAAAAACACTCTGAGAAAAAGCGCCGCGTAAATATCTGTATAAGATATATGAATTTCAATTTACACACAGACTTTCTTTATATACGAATTTCCTTCCTTTCTCTTGGATTTTCGACCTTAATCAGCTTTTGCTAACGTTTGTTATTGCATTGAGTATAAAGTACTTCATTTTTTTCCAAGTGTAGCGATACATGTCTTGTATGCAAATTTTATAAGTCAGCTGCACAGCTTTGCTGCAACTATTTTCTAGGCGGTATCTCTAACTCAAGTCGGCAGCTGTGTTTTTTTTTTTAACTGTAAGCCCATTTATTGACGTAATTTTTAAATTGAATAACTTTTAAATGGTCTCCCTGACCAATTTAAGCTTTCTGGTTGAGTGTATTCAAAACTTCTGGTTTTCAGTTTTGTAATCGTTGTAATCGTTATAAGCTGACTGCCTGTCAAATATTTTGGATTTTTTGCGCATAATTTGACAGTTTGATCTGAAAATAATAAAATTAAATAATTTATTTTAATGGCTAGCCATGTTAACGGGGCTAAGTGTTTTTCGTTGTTTGATTGCTAGATAAACATATGAAAATAACAACCAACTTCGTGGGTGCAAAAGGAGCGACTTGGAAATACCGTACAGTTGTGGTTTTGATTTCCAAATTTTAAAGTTATACTGCAAGTCGAGTAAAGTGAATTAGATGAGGTAGATAATAGATAAAAGATAATAGATAATAATGAAAAAATAGATAAAGTATCATCAATAATTCTTAACAGAGTATTAAAGTGCATACCGAAGCAGAGATAAACTCACAGCTTGGGGCTGGTATGGAACATTTACCAAAATTGGCATTAAAAATGATTGCTAGCCATGAAATGTGGAAAAACTGCATAAAGCCGGGAGCCAGATCGTGATTTACTTGGCATGGATAATCTATTGCTGAAGTACGGTCAAACAACAAAGGCCCCCATTTCTATGGAAGCCGGCACGTATTCATAGAGCTGAGATTGCACTTTAATAGATAATAGCAGCCAGCACCTGAGTTGCATAAAGCATAGAAAGAACGTGTCGACCATTTGTCATAATGCGGAACAGACCAACGACATGCATAATAGATGTGCTGTGCATGGATACAATTGCCATCTGACAGCAAACAAGTGAAGACAGAGTTCAATTGGAGCCCACGCACTTTATTCACAACTCCATCTTAATTGGCACACTATGAATTGGAATTTGTTCATGTGGCTCGACTGCTCTAAATTGGCAAACGGATACCACAAAAGGAACAATTAATCAATTGTCATAATGAAAACGAATCTTGTCTTGGCGTGGGCCTGTCTTTTGCCAATTGGACAACGACAAGCCCTCGGGCAGGTTTATTGAAAAAAACAAAATTTCATTAAATTTAAATTAACCAAGACCGAAACTCGGCTTGGCGCACAGATAAATGGTTGGCCATAAATCACACGGCTCAATGCCAATGTGGCATGCGTGCTGAACACAAAACCGGCTAAAATCCGAATACCCACGCTCACACTTAACCTAATCTACGAGTATTTTCCAAATGAATTACCTATATACCTATTTCCATCACTTCAAAGCAGTGTGTCGCATCGTGTAAGCATTTGAAGCATATATTTTTGACACTGCCCATAAATAATTTTGCTGATAAACAAAAACCTAAATACTTTCACACAAAAACAACTAAAACTAAAACAACAACAAAAACTAAAACAACAACTAAAACAACAACAACAACTGAAACAGTGGCAATGTCAGTGCCAGTCGGGTAAAAACGAGAGCAAAACTAATTTGGCATCAGGCCAAATTAAAACTCGATTATGCCTCGTACCTCGTTCGTGATATGAAAAGCATAAAAAATGAAATGAAACGAAAAAATACAACAACAAAAATACATATAATAAAAAATAAATAATTCCAAGTAAACATACAACATTCAAATCGAATTTAACAGTTGGAAAAAAAGAAAGAAAAATAATATTAAGCCGATTGTGATGACTATAAGAGTGAATTTATTTGGATGAATACGAATAATTTTAAAGTTTTTGACATAATATTTAGTTTCAAAATTATATGTATTTAACAATTCTAATCCAAAATTCCAATCCAGGATGAATTTTCATTCAAATATAAAACTTTCTGCAAACTACTCCATTAAATTGGTATACCCTTCAGTGTGCAGAGTGAATGTCTTAAGTAAAGGCCCACAAAATTTGAGATCCTAGCCAACAACTTAAGGCTAATTTGTATGGCGGAAATTTTATAAATATTTATTGTTGATTTTGGCGACAGTTCAATGCCGGCGAAGGACATGAAACTAGAACAAAGTCAAAGCCACCAGAAACATATATGTAATATAATGAAATTATGAATTATGAGTGCCTCATTTCATTTGATTATATATATATATATATATATATATTGTTGCTTTACTGTGGCATTCACTTAGTAGCCGATTTATGTTCATGCTGATGTCGTAATTTGGGGCTGGCTCTAAGCAAGGCCAATAAGTGCTTGGAAAGGTGTCGGAAACTTAAATACTATATCATTAAATGACAGCACAACGTATAATTTGAAAAACTGTTATAAATTGCTAACCGATAGCGCCTCAGAATGACTTTATTGCCAAGTCACAAATAAATTACTGAACAAAAGGCAATAAACTTTGCATTTGTTGTGTTCAACAATAAATTGAAAAATATGCAATTGAACATTTTGCAATTACAGTGCAGCTTGTCTCGCACTTCAAACAGTCGTTAAGTATTCAACTAATTTGCCACACTCATGGGTATCCATGAGTGTATCCATTTTCAATAGGAACAGCGTTAATTGCCTAACTGCATTTCTGATGATTTGCTAAGTGCGTGTGACAATTGGCTAAAGCACTTGAATTAATTTCAGTTACAAAACTGCCAACTACTTAATTATATGGCAAATCACGAGCCCATCTGAAACCAGATTGCATGTCAAAGTCAGTTTTTTACACTTTTGTGTGTGTGTAACACAATCAAAATTGCGAAATTGTTGTAACGGTGGCTAACGTGTCGTTGTTAATTAAAGTTTGTTAGCTGCTCAGTAATTTATTTATAGAGTAGCCGCCACTCATCGCTCTGAGACGCTCTGATTTTGAATGTTGCGATGAAATAAGTCAAAAATTGTCTGGATTTAAAAATAATCGTTAAATGTAATTCCTAAATGAAGTACAACAAGTAAAAAATCTTCATGTTCAGCACTTGATCGTAGCTGAATAATTTGTTTCTGATGTTAGATTGATTAATTCTTGATTGCTTGATTATAACAACTCCAACTAATCAAATGATTAATTAATGAAATATCTGCACACGATTAATGATCAAGACTATATATTAAATAACACTTCTATTTAAGTAAAACAATTCCCTAATTGTGCTGTAAGTGTGTGCATTGCTCATACGCTCCGTTTGGCGGGCTACTTTATGATCTCACGCCACGAGGTTTGTTCAAGCAAGCCAAATTCTGGCTGGAGATCGACAGAGTTGTTCAGTTACAGGTAGCAAATTGAATGCCATTTGGCTGGCAAACATATTCATTGTTTGGTTTATTGCTTCGTGTTTTTTATGGCTTTTCGACCACGTTGCTTTTGACATGCCCAAATAAAAATTTGTTTGCAGCTGGGTAAATTCTCTGTACTCTCCACCCCAGGTTCAGTCTGCTCAGCGAATGGCAATTAACTTCGGCTGTGGTTCACTGATGTTGATAACTGACGACGGCTTTGTTATATATTTATTTGTTGCTGTTGTTGTTGTTGTTTTTTTTAGTGCGGCTTTCTCGGCTTGAATTTGCATTTTGGGTGGCGTCATGGCGTCATTTTCAGCCGGCAAATGAGAATGAACGCTAATTTAATTTGCAAATTAGCCGTCGACCGACAAGTGTCAAATTTTGTTGTTGCCGACTGAAAGCCATTAAATGCTCGTAGATCATGTGTGTGCTAGGTACACACAAAAAGCCACCCAAAACACTGTAATTGATAACCTAAATGTATCTTACAAAGACACTTACTTATGTAAATCCCTTGATGACGCTCATAAGAAAGTTGTTCTTCATAAGAAAAAAAATATAAAGTTATTTGTCTGAAAGTGTTAGGCAGGAAGAAAAATATAATAAAAATTTAATTAAGACAATATGAGCCATAAAAATGTGTTTTCATGTCAACTTAAATGTTTGCATTTTAATTTACGTATATATTCAAAGTCATATAATTTGATTAGTTTTATATTTCGTGTTGTACATTGCCAAATATTTGTGAGACAACAGGCAGCAATAAAGCTAAAATTTTATTAAATTTTTGCTCGTTTTGGACAACGTGTTTTCCTTGAAGTTCTTAGCATTTGTTCGCGTCTTCATCCGTCTGTCACTCCCTTTAATCTCCTATGAATAACAGCTGCATTTTACATAATGATAATCGCATACCCAAGTTCCCTACACTGGCACTTTGTTTGCTCTCTGCAGGAGGGTAAGTGTCATTAGCAATGCAATGTCTGTTGCCACGCCCACACTGCTCTGCCTCAAGATGTCGTCGTTGATGAATTATGACAAACAGCCGAAGAAGCTGGCAGCATTTAACTTCTCTCCACGCTCATTTGTCTCGCCAAATTATCTTCTGTATGCCGAATGCAGTCACTCGAGCAGAGATTGAAGCACATTTCCTCCTTGTCCTCCCCCTCTTTGATTTACACTTCAAGGTGAAGTCAAGTGGTGACAGTTCCCAGGGCTAAGATCTGCTTGTGTGCGACATCTTGTCGCAATGTGTTGTTGCCGGCTATGATTGTCACTCATTGTATACACTTGCCGAGGGTATTATAACGTCGTAATGTCGTAAAGATTTCCTATCTACGCAAATTAGTCGCTCTATTTGAAATCTATCTTGATGAAGCCTAAGTGAAATGTGTATTTTTGCTGCTGGCAGTATATATGTCGACTGAGAACACTGTATAATAGAGAAACCTAAGGGAACTCACTAGATACACTTGTCATTTCAGTACATTGCTTGGTACTTTGACTTAAATGGCGTCATTTCCATTCTGCTAGGGTATTTACGCTTCGGTGTGTTAAAGATAGCCACTGTTACTTCTTGTGTGTTTGTTGAGAGACATCATTATAAATATGTGCATTTCGTGTCTGCAGCTGCCACTGTAGGGCAGTGCAAATAATGCGTCTGGTTTTCAAGTTTCTCGGCGCCGGAAATGTGACCCAAAGCGAACTTCTCCCGCTCATCTGGCTGCCAAATTAGCCACCGGCATAATAAGCCGCATTGTTTGGTTGCTGCCAAGTTGGTTTTGTTTTATATTTCAGATATTTTTAAATACTTCAGATCAGTATGCAAATCTATTGATTAACATAAGTATTCAATAATTATACCAGTGAATTTAGCGTGTTATGTTAATCCCACATTATACAATTTATTTGATAACTCACTTTCGATGGCCTGCCCTAGAAAGTGAATACAAAAATTCTGCTGAATTTATCAAAAGAAAAAAAACCGAGCTCCAGAAAAAAACAACAAATAAAGTTGATGATGTTGGCCCTTTTGCTGATGTGTCGGCGTTAATCAAAGAAGACGCGTTGGGTCCAGAGAGTTGTTTCAAAGAGCTGAAAATAAACAATTTTTTTTTTTTTGTCGAGGCGTTATAACAAACTGAAAACCCAGCAGACAAACAGCAAACATGACCACAATATGAACTACGAATGGAGCTGAAAGTTTGTTTAGATTTGGAATTTTGATGCGACAACAAATGAATTGTTTATTACGCCAGTGCATGCAACTTATTGTGGAGTACCACAACCCCAGCATAAATCGGCGGCCATTTCTGCAGAGCTACAGTTGCCCCAACCTGCGAATCAATGGCACTTTAAAAGCCCCAGACTCGGTTAATTGCAATGCTGAACGCTTCATTAGAGACATGCAAAACAATATGGGCAATAATACCGGGTAACTTGCTGAATACTGGATATTTATTGCTTTGGCAGTTCCTCCTCCACTCACAGTTCCACACACGTACTGCGAAGTTCAATCAACTCATTTCAAATACCCGAGCTTAACAGTTCAGCTGAACAAATGACAAGAAGAGAAAAATATATGACATAAAAACATGAAGAATCAGCAAACAATCTTATGTCATGTTTTTTAACTTGTTCTTTTTGTCATTGCTTTTTATATTCGTAATTCCAGTGTGCGACATTATTAACCACAATTTAATTAGAAAGGCGTTTTTTCAGTTATACGAAACTAAATGAACTTTTTTTGGTAAAATTAAAGTTGACCTACATTTTGAAGTGGGGGGAACCCGACTCAGTACGTCAACAGTCCATTGAAAACTGTGAAGACAAACAAATATTTTGCTTTCTTTTGCGATTTGTGCCATGTCACACAGCCAACATCTGTTAACTGCTTGTAATTAATGCGAAAATTGTCAGCTTATTTTATTTATGTTTTTTTTCTCCTTGAAGAGCTGCTCAGCCAGACCGGAATTAGGTCACTGAGCAGCGGTTAAATCACAGGCTGCACTACGAAAAAAAATGAATGGTTTTTTTTACTTTAAAAAATTTGTATTTCATGTTGCTTATAATCTCCATATTCCAGAGGGCCTTGTTTCAAAAAACAGTCGCGTTCTTCAGAGATGAATGAACAGGCAGACCAAGAATATGCAAGAACATATGTGTACTCAAAAAATACAGAAGCCAACGGTAGAACAGTTTTCTGTTTGAGTGTAAGTGTTGCAAACAGATCGCGAGCATGTGGCACAACGCCACACATTGCAATTGCCCCCCAAGAGTGTGAAAGAGTGAAAGAGCAAAAGGCTGAAAAGTTAATCAAGTGTCGGTGTATCAGAGGTTGGCATCTTTTCCAACTCATAAATCTGTTCGCTGAGATTGCCCAACTCTTGCAGGGAGAAGAAAGGAATGCACTTGTAAACACGCACAACAAAGCAGAAGTTGTTTAAATAACCCACTTGTCGACCCGGTTAACTCTTTTTCCAATATGGGTTATCATTAAATGAGGTGTTGAGAATGTGAAATGGGAATAGGAATCGGAATGGGTATCGGAATGGGAATGGGAATGGGAATGGGAATGGGAACGGGAAGTGAATGAAGCATATACAATTAACGAAAAACCACACAAATAAAAAGCGATTGTCTGTCATTCTGTGATTTCGATGCAGGCGATAAGATAAGATTCCTGAGCAATGGGCTAAAAAAAAATGCAGCTAAAAGCTTCCAATGACGTAAATACAATTCTTTCTTTCCGCATTTAGGTAACACACACTCACACACACACACGCACACATACAGGTACCGAGAGAGAGAGAGAGAGAGAGCCAATTAGTTGTAGTTCACACTCTACTTATCAGCACTCTGGTCTGTCACAACAAAACATTTGTTGCAGCTGGCCCAAAAAAAAACAAAATAAAGAAAAAAGTTTCTTAGCTGTCTATAGTTCTTCCAGAATATCTTCATTTTTTGGCCTGGAGTTCTCTAATCTTTTTTGCTGACAAAATACATGCGCACACCCCACAATATCTTAAATTCCATATTTTTAGACAAAAACACACAAATCCAACTTTATATCAGACAGTTCTCGTTCTTAGGAATTATACATACGATTTTGGCTGCTTGTAAATCGATTTCCAGCAATTTTTACGAGCTCAATGCTTTTTTTCTTCGACCTATTCAAGATCAAAGTCGAACATGTTTTTAATGCGTTGTTTTTGCTGTTATTGAACTCTGGTTCATTTGCCCATCGAATATTGAACGCATGATTGACTCCAAAAGATATACTACTCTCTCACACCCTTTTCTACCACTAGCTGACGCTGTAAAACGATCGTGTGTTGTTATTAGCAAATTGCCAAGAGCGAAGCAATTTGGGTTTATGGGCCGCAGAACTTCTCCCTTTTCACGCAAATCAAATGAATGGCGAACTGGAGTAGCTGGCGAAGCATTCGGTTTCATTTGACTGACCAACCGGATTGGTGATTCATTGCGTGGTTTTCCAGCGACATAAAGTATTAACAAAAATAACGCAAAACATAACTGAACAAAGCGGCAAACATTTCAAGTTGTGTGTTGCGTAACATAAAGGGATTTCGCATGGAACAAGAGCAAAAAATTGCAAAAATATTCAAGTATATAAATAAAAAAGGAAATTGAAGAAACAAATATAATATAGAAGAAAATTGGAAGGTAGTAAGAGAGAGAGAGAGAGAGAGAGCGCTTTTTTATACTATACAAAAATACTATAAAATAACAGTAATAAATTCATTGTGTAAAATGAAAAGTCACAATCATACATACAAAGAGAGATAATACATAAATACAGTAATAAGTGTATAAATAAGTCTAAACCAAATGAAGAGGTGCAACCGCACAGTGTTAAGTGCCATTCACTAAATACTATAAGTGGGACAAGTAATATTATAATTATTATTATTATCATTACTATATATAGTATGTATATGTTTTATAAATATTACATACAAAGCGGTATATGCTATTTTGAGAATTGCCCTTTCATTATCTTTCTCAGTTGCTATGGCGAGTTTTTCTGTGTCAAGTTGGATAGTAATGCAGATTTATAAAAAAAGATACAATCGTATGTGGCATTATAAATGCAACAAATTGATGTTAATTACAATAAATTAGTGTACAAAAAATTAAAGTTAGTTTCATGATGGGTGTGTGTGTGTGTGTTTGTTTGTGTGTGATGTGTGTGTGTGTGCGATTTGTAGCTGCGTCAGCTCTCTATATATGTATGTATGTATGTTTGTTTGTATGTATGTATGTGTGCGTTTCATGTCATCAATGCAGCTTGCATGATGCAAATGTAATGCAAATATAGGAAATGCTCTTCAATATGTGTAAATTACTGCTTCGGCTTCTTTTCTCTTCCGTTCCGTTCTGATCTGCTCCGATTTGTCAGTTTGTCAGCCTCGCCAACTGACGCTCATCCTCAACAATTGTTAAGCACTTACACACTTACATACATATGTGTGTTGCAACAAATAAAAGTTCTTTCTTTAATGTTTGTTGTTGGTTCTATCATCATTTGCTTTCTGATCAATGCTGGTGGGTTGTTGTGCTCCCGCGCTCTTTTTGTTGTTGTTGTTGTTTAAGCCTTGAGTAAATTCTCCAAATTGAGTGCGCTTCTTTTGATATGAACAACCTGGAAAACAGTTTGTTGCCCATTTGCAAGAACACATTTTTAATTGTAGCTTAAGCTTTGAATTTCTTGAAACTAGATTATAAATAAAATGCATTAATTATTTCTGTGTACCCAAATTGTGATTGCTGAAATTCCAGTTCTGTTAGCATGTTTTTTTTCAATAATAATTGAACCATTTCAATATTGGGATATGGCCAAATATCGATTTCATTATTACAGTTAATCACCAACAAAAATTCCCTAATGCTATTTTTAATCAGCCGCTGATTTGATTTTCAAAGAAACAATTTGGGGTGCTGGCAGTTCTATATATAGATGTATATGCGAATAGTACGACTGAGCATTGTGCGAAATGATTCTATTTCTGATCATAAGGTAGTTGCGTATATATCGGCAAAGTATGTGAAGCAAACAAAAAAAAACCTCAAACATTTAGCGCCGGCAATTGAATTCGTTTCGCTTGCGATTTCTTTTGTTGCAACAACAACAACATAGACGCACCCCCAACGCGCCACGTGCCAGCGATCGACCCATACTTATACACTTCCCTCTGATAGCCAGCCCCTTGGACTCAATCAGAGCGGCGTCAATTTGATTAAATGCCTTTTAATTGTTGCGTTTGGTCATTGGCATCGATTCGACATGAATTACATTGCACACACACACACACACACGCACACACACACACACACACACGCACACACACACTCTACACATTTACTCTTCATTTTACTGCATTTTCTGTTTTCGATTCAACCAAAAAAAACAAAAGAAACATATTCACCTGGCTTTTAACTCATTTTGCTCAACATTTTCGCATTTTTCTCTCCTTTTCTCTCTCTCTCTCTCTCTCTCTCTCTCTTTTCTCTCGCGCATACTTACAGCCATCATATCCTATACAAATCCCAAACTGCAAAATGCTTCAATCTATGCGCCAACAACAACGACCGCTCACACCGCCATAGAAGTAGCCACATCATCATCATCATCATCGACACCACCATCACAACCACCAAAAACTTCATCATCAGATTCATCTGCAGTACCTTCTGTGGGGGTGGCAGCGGGCGCCAGTCAAGCTGGGGGTTCGCTTCATGGATTCGTTGCGAAATTGCGCAATTTCAAGTTCGACAATTCGAAAAATATTAGAAAACGTTTGCATTTCGATTTTATATCAAAGGACAGATTTTTGGGTATGTTTCGAAATTTTCCTAATTACAAAAATAAGTGTTTTGATCGTTCAACATGGATTAAATAGTATTTATTTATTTTTATTTGAAATAAATGTTTTTCAGAAAATTAACAAAATAATTACAAAAGAAAAATCATTTTCCTAAAATATCTGAAAAATATAACAAATCATTTCTAAATGATAAATAAAAGAGTTGCGATTTTTCCAATTTACATTTGATTAATTTTGCTGAGTGTAGTATTATGTTAGTTAGTTAATTTACGAGTCGTTTGATTTTATTAACCTTATTTGACATATTCATTAAACATTTTGAGGGATCTTTTACGAGCTCGAAATTAGGGAATTAATTTCATTTGATTTTATAAATAAGATATTTAATATTCGTTGAAAATTGACTAAGAACTTTTACGAGCTCCGAATGTCCGAATTAATTTCAACGTCGCCAGCTCAATGCTGGCTCCCGACCCGAGCTCAAGCTCGTGGGCGTTCCAGTTTCCACAAGAGACATTGGCGCCTCACGCACACACGCACACGCACACACTCACAGAGAGGCATTTCCCTTCATTCACAACTTAATTTGATTGTTTTATTGTGTCTTGATGCTATTTAAACTTCGACTTATGCATATTAAAATATATTTACGTACTCAATACATTATATTTTGTGTGCATCGGAGCAGGGGAGGAGTGTTCAAGAAATGTCTGCTGTTAATGAAGCAGCTACCACACGTGGGCTGCAACATGTGTTGTGTGTTGTTGTTGTTGTTGTTGTTTTCGCTTTTTCAAATTTAATGAAATTCTTCAATCGTTTCTCACCTCACCGCAAACTCGAAACTAAACAAACAATAAATAAAATAAATAAAAAAATTGAGAAAAGCGGAGAAACACTTTTTTCGTAAAAAGCTTTCAGCGTAAGTTACGAATCCCTGACAACTGATTTATCCGCTTGGCAGTTCCCAAATAAAATGCATCCAAACATGATCCATTTCACTGGCACTAATCAACTTCGTGTAAGTTTTAATTTGGTGGCTGCCACAAAAAAGATAAAAAAAAAAAAATGTGCCACATAAATTCCATGTGCCAGTGGCACGAAGATCAAAGCCAGTAGTGGGTGTGCAGTGCCGGTGGTTGCAGCACCAGATGTTGGCCCCACAGGTGAACAGCAGGTATTTTCCAGACACAGTGACTGGTAGAAAGCTGTGTTATTATTCGAGGCTAACTTTGTTAGCCCTCTTTTTGCAATTTAAGTAAAAGCAAGTAACATGTGTCGAGCCCAAAAGTCATTGACATTAGACCACTTAAATTCGATAGAAAGGCTCCCCTCACTCTCTCTATCTTTCTATGTCCCTCTCTGTCTTTTTTTTTAATTTGCACACGTCATAAAACACTCATCAATGTGGCTGGCCCATTGTGGCTTATAGCAAAAGGCCAGCGAACCACGCAGGTTGTTTGGATCATGCTAATCGATAATTGTATATGCTCAACACGTGCGTTGCTTCTGCTCGCGTTCACTGCTCATGTTCAATTGGAGAACAGTGGGCGGTAAAAGTTAAGCATCAAGTGTAGATAGCCGTGGTATGAAAAATAATCTAACAGACAAACTGAGTTAGTATCTCAAACGAGATCTAGACACGAACGAATGAGAGAAAGAACATAAATCACGTCAAGAATTTCCCAAGTTTCCCAAAGATAATTTTGGTATTTGATAATCACACCTTTTGATAACCTTTAACTTACAGAGCAGAAGTTACGGAAATCGCTGAGAAGCTTCTACAAGATAACATATAATATATGATTAGCACATCTTCTGAAAAAAGTGCTCTACTATAATTATGAGAGCAACTTGGAGATTAGTTTCCCAGCCGTTGCTTATCTTGCTTATGTGTGAATCAACTTTTGTGCAGCACTGTTGTATGCTTTTTGTTTATGCATAGCCTAATTGCCGGCTCTTTCGTCTTTCTACAAATGTTCGGACCCTAAAATAAATGAGCCACACATTCATTTTCACTCAAGTTTTCGCCATACATAAAATAAGTTTTATTTTCTGCATCGAGTTTAATGATCTTTGGCTAACTCAACACCTAACTAAATGGTTCGATAACATTGAATTTTCCTCATTTTAAATATTGGCTAAATAATGCGATAAATCATTTTGATTCGCATTCTGTTTTCCTTACATGAAGTGTTTCATTTATTTGATGGAAAGTTTTTTATAATGCAACGGAATGCAAGGAATGCCATCAACTTCGTTAGGGTGCTAAAGACATGTTGCAGTGCACAGTAAATGCAACATTTAAACGATTGGACAATACATAAAAACTTTATGATGCACTCGTTAAACTTCTTGGCCCCCCTTCAATTGCGGCACTTCGTATTCGTGTCGCTCATGGAACCATTTCTAACAGATCTTATTATTGCTTTTGTTCCAGGCGGTCAGCTAAAGACGAAAAATGGTCAGAAATATGTGTTCAATGGTCCGCCATCGGGTGTTTATGTCTCCAAGACGTGTCTTGTCATCTCGACAGTCATTGTGCTTGCAGCACTCATCTCCTCCGTCCTCATCACCTACTTCCTCACCTCACAGAGCCTGCCAATTGTGGATACCAGCCCCAGGTGAGTAAACCCAATTGTTCATTCTTTTGTTGATATGCTTAAAACTGTAAGCATGATTTTGGCATTGTAATTGTAAGAAATGGGAAGTGTCTGTAGTAAATTTTGGTTAAAGTAAGTCGGAGAATCGAAAGTGTCTATAGTAAAGCTAATTATTCAGTAATTTGAAGTAAGTGCCGCTGTTCTGTGGATCATGATAAGATTACTAAACAGGGCAGGCACAAATTTCTATCATTTTGAAGCTCTTCAAAGACTTAGCTTGTTAGAAATTACATACTGATTTTTGGTTAATACTAGTGTTTGTTTCAAGGAGTATATCTAAAGTCTGGTTGCTTCGAAAAGTATCTAGAACAGTTCGTTTTAAGACTTTTTTTGCTGCCCTATTAAACTGGGCAAATCAAAGCTGTCTGTGAATTTGAGGGTGTGCCTCCGCTTATTAATATTTTTAGTATTCGCATAAGCGTTTTTGCGAAGCCAGCTAATTGGCAGTTGAGTCCGAAATGACCTCATTTCCCGTGTTGTCTTGAAAGCGAAAGCGAAAGCAATTGGTTTCTTCCCTTTTGGCTCTGACGTATTTTGAGGTGCGGAAGGGTCAAAAGAAGCTGCTGTCCGACAGGGTGCGTCCGTTGTATGCAAAAGCCAAATATAATTAAGCACTTTGCACAAAAGCCAGAATCCAAACCCTTATTTGTTTTTTTACATTTTGCAGCGCCGAAGCACACATCAAGGATCATGACGTGGATGCAGCAACGAGTCCTTCACACGCAAATGCATCAAACGTGGCGAGTGCCAAATTTGATATACCTGAGTGGCTAAAGCAGAAGCAACCCACAACATCGAAGCCAGAAATAGCCGTGGTTGTGCCACCCGTAGGAGACATTCCCGTCATTGAGGAGACACTGGAGACCAACACCAAGTCAATGGATCGTCCGCTGCAGCTATTCGAGGGCTGGCGCCCCCTGAACTACAAGTATGTAAAGAACGAGAAAAAGTAGATGCGGGAGGGGGAGGGTGGGGGAGGGACAGTACTAACTAAACAGCAGTTCAACAGTTTTGCACATCAGTCTCAATTGAATAATGTGGCTTCTCCTCAAATTGCTTTGCATGCTCGCATTTCAATTGGAAGCCACGCAAAGATTGATGGACGTGTTGGCAGAAATTGCTGACTTGGAGTGGTGATTGCTTGTCTCCACCGTTTCCGGCTCAGACTACTGCAATTAACGTTGAGACGTACTATGTACAGGCATCTACTTAAGCATGGATTTACATTTTTAGGGCGTGTTACAAGCACATGTCAAAATGACACCTCTCAAAATTAAATACACCGTTTAAGCATAACTTATCTTATTTCCAATTCTTTGATTGATTTGAAATTATCACTGTCTAGAAATGATTATTAATTAAAATTCAAGAGTTGTCTTAAGTCAATCGATTGACGTGCTACGTATTTTACACACTCTGATTGAAGTCGATCAAATAGGAATACAAAATATATGTGGATCTCATCAATTGCAACTATTTAATTGCTCTCAATTATTATTTTTTTCTCCTCTCTACTTCTGCGATAAACTAGCTGAATTTCTTCGATCTATTCCTATCATGTGGAGGAATGCAATTAATTTCTCTTTAGACAGTCCATTTAAATCCCGTGCTGACTCACAAAAAATTCGATATATATTTTGTAACTAAACTTCAGAAACTGGTACGAGACATCCTAGAACCCTTGACCCCATGTCGTGCACTCGATTGTGCATGTCCTAGCACTTTTATTGACATAATGCCAAAGATGTGTGTCGGACATGTATTTGTTTACGGTTCAAATGTAAGTGGGTCAAGGATTGCCAGATTGAAGAGAGTTCGCTTCAGCTGAGTAGTCGCCACTTTGGCTAAATACACATCCATATATCCACGCAGATGTCAGCTAATGCAGACATAACAACGTGTTTAACAATTGAACGCCGCAGGAGCTGACCAAATATGCAACTCAGAATGTTGGCAAAACTTGTCGGCTAGTTAAGTCCAACTGAATGACACTTAAGAGACGCGGAACTGCGGCAAAAGATCTAAAGACTAACTTTTGCACAGCACGCATGCCAACTGTCAGCACGCCAAATGCACAGATGTTTGGCTGGATACACTCAGAAAAACTATATTCTTCTAGTTAGATTTAGTTCCAAAACCCTAGCCCAGAGAACGAAATTCACATTTCAAAAAGTAGCTAACACTTCAAAAATAGAAAGCAAGAAATGGGAACACCATTTCGCTTGAACTAAGAACTGGGCTTTTTCTCTGAGTGTAGATCCGATTAGAGCTCGAGCATTGGGAGACAAGAGATGCGATGAGAGATGATGCTCAGTAGCTGCCGCATGCATTAATATAATTGACACAGAAAACGCGAAGAAGGCGCTCAATTTGCGGCTGGCACGCAGCTGGGAGCAATGGAGCAGAGCACATGGATCAATGAATAGCACTGGAGTTGGCTATCGATGCTATTGGTATCGATGTTAACTGATTTTGCAGCTGTGTGCTGATCAAAGCACAACAACTGTCTGTCCACGGCAAATTGCGTTGAACACGCTTCCTGGTTGCCCCGGGGCCGCAAACACATTGTAAACCAATCGCTGCAATTAAAAGCAGCCACAAGGCGCAACAGATAGCACCACAACGCAATGCATCTGCCGACTAGTTCTTTGCCAGTGGCATTCTTGGCATATACGTACATACTATATGTGCCCAGGGGAATTAATCTTCAATCTACCCTAACTACTCACTGAATGCACTTCAACTTTGTCAGACTGTTTATCAGCTGCCTTTTCTCACAAATTTTGTGGTTTAGTTTATTTTTAATGTCTTCTCAAAATGTTTAGTATCATTCAAGTAATCTTTACTCTTTAAGATATTATCATATTAGTTTCATGACCGACTCTCTCTCTCTCCTGAACTCTGTTTTCTCTTTTAACAATTATAATTTATTTTGAAACACAAACCCCACAAACCAAGACTTGTTGGCCCTGCCTTAACCTTACGTGCTCAGCACATGTAGCGGATTTAATTTTCGACTTTTTCCGCTTTTGTTATTTGTTTGTTTTTCTTTCATTTTATGGCTTGCTATTTTGCCATTTCATTTGGCCAATTCAGCAGACGCCTGTCTGCAGCATCATTGTTTTCAATTGTTTGACCCGCTGCTGCTGTTTAATCACATGAGTGCATTGATTGATTGACAGTTTGGCAGTCATTGGAACCGAAACTAACACCTGCACTTAAATAGTTGGCTACTCACTTATCGGAACTTCCGTTCTCGCTTTTGTTGCAGGATTGTGATTGAGCCAAATGTCGATTCGTCTACCAACAATGGCAGCGTGGCCATTGAAATCGAACGTGACCTCAAGGTCAACAGCTGGGAGCCAATCGTCCTGGATGTCCACAATGTCAGCATCGCGAATGTGCGTGTCATTCGATCACCAATTGTGAATGGCAGCGACGAAGTCGAACTGGACTTTGACAGTGACTATGGCGACAACAATGATACATTTATCGTCAACCTGGCCAAATCTCTGGCAACGGAATCGAATCTGCGTGTCGTGCTCAGCATGGATTTTGTCAGTCAGGTGACGGACACACTGCAGGGCATCTACAAGACGAGCTATACCAACCCGAAATCCGATCAGTTGGAGTAAGTAGTTTACTTAACTATGGACTCTTAACACATTTGAATATGCTAACCAAGTTTACTTAACTCCTTAAATACAAAATAAATTCAACAGATCTAATTTGAGAAAACCAAGGAGATAATAGAAATCATAAGTTCTAAGTGAATGAGAATGTATCTCAATATAGTTTAAGCTTTTCATATCTCTAATCTTAAGAAAACAACATAACTTTAGAATGTAAAATATGCAGTGTATTCACTAGTCGGCCACGCTCGAGTGAAGCACTTTTATAACTCTATTACTCATGATAAATGCATTTTTCATTATAGATGGGTAATCAGCACTCAGTTCTCGCCCATCGATGCACGTCGTGCTTTTCCCTGCTTCGATCGTCCCGATATGAAAGCCAACTTTACCGTAAGCATCATTCGCAATATCAAACACAAAATGTGCCTGTCCAATATGCCAAGAATACGCAGCAGGTGAGCAGCTAAAGGAACCAAATGAAAAACATTAAACTTAATCTTTGGTTAATGTTTATTTTGCAGCTCCCATCGTACTGGTTACATTCGCGATGATTTTATGACCACGCCCAAAATGCCCACCTACCTTTTGGCTTTCATTGTCTCGAACATGGTTGACTCTCAGTATGGGAATCTGGATGGTGGGCTTGTGCCGCGCGTGGAGATCTGGACACGACCCACGTTTATCGAAATGACCAACTATGCCTATAAAATGGTGCGCCAGTTTTTACCCTATTATGAGAAATACTTTGACATCAAGAATCAGCTGCCCAAGATTGATCTCGTTTCGGTGCCCGACTTTGGCTTCGGTGCCATGGAGAATTGGGGTCTGATTACCTTCCGCGACTCGGCTCTGCTGGTGCCAGAGGATCTTGCACTGGCTTCGTCATCGGAGCATATGCAATATGTAGCACAAATCATTGCCCATGAGTTGGCCCATCAATGGTTTGGCAATCTGGTCACTCCCAAGTGGTGGGATGACCTCTGGCTCAAGGAGGGCTTTGCTTGCTACATGAGCTACAAGGCGCTAAATCAAGTGTATCCCGAATTTCAAATAATGGACACCTTTACAATCCTGGTAAGTCAGACAGAGTATACAAGAAACTTTTTTTGTAGAAACATTTCAAGGCTAACTAATATTTTATATATATTTTACTTTCCAGGAATTCAAGGAGTCGATGCAACATGATGCTGCCAATACCTCGCATGCGATCTCTTTCGATGTGAAGACGAGCAGCGATGTGCGTCGCATCTTCGATCCCATTAGCTACTCCAAGGGCACAATTCTGCTGCGCATGCTCAACTCCATTGTGGGTGACGAGGCATTCCGTGCGGCAACGCAGGATCTGCTGAAGAATTTCGCCTACGAGAACATAGATCGCGATGATCTCTGGGCCTACCTCACGCGTCACGGACACGACAAGGGCACACTGCCCTGGGACATGAATGTCAAACAGATTATGGACTCGTGGATAACACAGCCCGGTTATCCGTTGGTCCATGTGGAGCGCAATGGAGCCGATCTGGTGCTACGTCAGGAGCGTTATCTGCTGCCAGCACGCAATCCGTTGGATCACAGCCGTTGGTTCATTCCCATCACCTACGAAACGGATGAGTTGCACAAGGGCGATAATATACCCACACACTGGATGACCCAGGATCAGGAGCAGATTGTGATCAGCGATGCATTTACCAAAATGAACAACAGCGACAACGTTGTCTATTTAAATCTGAACAGACAGAGCTATTATCGTGTCAACTATGACATGACTTCCTGGCTGGCACTGAAGAAGAACTTTAGCAATCTACCAACAATCACACGAGCCCAACTTATGGATGATGCACTGCATCTGTCGCAGGCAGAGTACCTGTCCTATGACATCCCGTATGTTGCAATCATACTTGCACTTTTTCGGATTTATCTACAATCTTTATTATTTCCAGTTTAACCTTCCTGATGGAACTGTTCACAGCCATGGATGATGAGCTGCTGTGGAGTGCTGCCAAGCCGGGCCTTAACTATCTTATCCACAATCTGAAACGAGAGCCAGCCTATGAGACATTCAGGGTAAGTCCTAATCCTAACATTTAAGAGAAGTGTTCTAAAATAAATCCAATGATTAATTAAAGTCATTTATAATTACCTAAGTAATTTATTAAATTAAAAAAATCGGTTTTCCTTTAGGCTTTCATGAAGTTCATTGTGAAACCCGCGTTCGATCATTATGGTCTCAATGAGCCCGACAATGAGTCACATCTGCAGTTGAAGCATCGCGCCTTGGTTGCCAATTTCGCCTGCAAGTTTAACTATGATCGCTGCACTCAGGTAGCCCAAACGAAGTTCCGCGAGTGGATGCGTGACCCCAGAAGGAATCCGTGAGTACTCTCGTCATGATGATTGGCAATCAATCTTAATAAACTTTTTTTGGCAGTATCAAGCCCAATCTGAAATCTGTCATTTATTGCACGGCTCTGGCGGAGGGCTCCTATCAGGAGTGGTATTTCGCCTACAAGCAATACAAGAGGACAAACAGTGCCTCCGAAAAGGAGGAGATACTCACCTCACTGGGCTGCACCACAAAGCCCTGGCTGCTGTCCAAGTAAGTTTATTTTTGATATACTTGTACTTCATCATTCATTTTTATCTGACCTAAAAGGATTAGGCAAAGTTTTAATCGGAAATTTTGTTTGTATATCATCGAATACTTTTCTGCTCTCGCACAGATACCTGAATTTGACAGTTAACTCCACATCGGGCATTTTGAAGCAGGACGGTGCCTTGGCCTTCAGAGCTGTTGCCTCAAATGCAATTGGACATGAGTTGGCATTTGATTTTCTGCAGACGAACATTAAGGAAATTGCTGACTAGTGAGTAGCACTGATAGAAAAGAAAAAATTTTAATTGATTTATTAAATATATTCTTTTTATAGCTATGGCGATGGCTTCTCCACCATATCGGAGATGATTAAATCGCTGACCATCTATATGAACAAGGACTATCATAAACAGCAGCTGCAGGCATTGGCCGCCAACTGTCGCAAACTGGGCCTAAAGGCCGTCGAAATAGCCATTGGCATGGCGATGGAGCAAGTCAACGATAATATCTATTGGCGCACTCACTCCTATGATAAGCTCAAGGGGTTCCTCGAGGGCATTGTCAGCGAATTCGAAATTAATATCTTCTAAGCAACATCCAATTAGTTCTGAAGCTTTTCAACCAAAAAACAAAAAAAGAATAAGAAGAAAGAAAAAACTCGACTTTATTATTATTCAACAGCCTCAACATTTAATTTTATTTGCGAAAAGTGATATAAACGTGTAAGTTAGCCAACTTAGTTAAGGTACAAAGAGAAATCAAACATCTTTATACTTTTGGCTTCGATTGCTACATGTATTATAATTTATTACTTGAGTTTTTTTTTTCGTAACGTTCCTATATGTTTCAAATAGTAGATGGCTTAAAACTAACGAGTATCCTGATCACAAATGGAGTCATTCTTCATTCTGTTAAGAACATTGGTTATTTAGTCACTCCTCCTAATGCTGCTTGGGTAAAATCATAAATTTGTCAAATATGCACTCAAATAAAAACACTCGGAACTGTACTACTAAGCCATTTTAGCACTAAGTAAACCAAACAACAACAACAACAAAAAATCATATTTTAAAACTTGTATTAAGCAAACTTGAGAACTTGTGCACAGATTTAAGTTTATTTTTGCTACTGGAGAAACGAGTGTCCTTAACGCATGGTTTAAAGATTTTGCGGATGCAAACATACCTAAATTTAACTTATTTATCTATTTTGTATAATGAATAACACATACATATATATTCGCTTAGTGCACAACCTTGTAAATAAGTTTTAATGCATATTAATATTATAAATATGAATAAAATATGTAATTACGTAATTTTTAATTAAAGTTATCGTCTTTAATTTCGCCAACTCAACAAGAAACAATGACTCCCAATATCAGCGCGATTCTTTTCCAAAAATGTTTGCCATCTATTCGTTACGTTCTGAAATTTCATACTTTACAAAGCTGACTTGCTTTTCCTTAAGTTGCTCTAGACTGGTCATATCCTTGCAGAAGCTGGCGAGTCCTTGTATATTGTCAGAAAACAAGAATTTTTGAATTTTTTTGTTTGGTTTCTTTTTGTTATAAAATGCATTTCGATAAGGTGGATCCTTTCAAATTTGCCCAAAATGTTTTTCGAAAATCCTCAAAGATATGGTCGAGCTAGAAACATTTGTCTTTTCTCCGGTTTGCCTCTAAAATTATGACTTATTTTTTTTTAATTTGATGTCAACTTAGCCGCTGCAGAAATCAAATTTTAGTCACCGGTGCGTGCACATGGTATCTACCCTATACAACAACCTACTTAGAAATCGACTAAAGAAAATACCAGTATTTTATACGAGGAAAACCAAATCAATTTTAATGTAGACAGTATGGCAGCGCTGTTAACAGCTGTTTCCGTCTTCTCTCATGGTACATGAAAAGACATTCACAATTAATAAATTGGAATGTGACGTCACATACTGATACATACTGTCAGAAGCCATGGCATGATTTGTGACGTAATTACAAAACAACGCTCGCTTGTGGCCCACCTTGAAAATATATTATACATTGTTTGAAATGAATGTTCAGTGTGTACTGTCTATATAGGAGATTGGAAAAATTAAAAAAAAATCAAACCAAAGTATTTAAAAGTAAGTATATTTGTTAAAACTACCAGATAAATTATATATAAATGCAATATATCTGTAGTGCTCGGTAATCGGAAGCAATGGACGCCGGAGGAGGAAGCATCTTTTCTACGCATCTGGTACAGTATTCTGTCTACGCTACGCGGTGGTACAACACAAAACGATGTTTTACAGAAATTGGCGGCTGAATTGATGAAACTAGGAATAAATGTGCCCGACGATAAAATCTATCAAAAAATGTACACGTTCAAGAAGAGATATAATAAGTAATATTAGTATTTACTGTTACCTTTTCATCCCTTAATATAATGCAAACTACATTTCAGTGTTCAAGGCGACATAGAAGCCCAAAATAAGTGGAAATATTTTGACCAAATGGTACGAATTATGAAATATGAAGAAACTGTATATAGAAGGGGCTCTGAATCACAGCTGGAAGATAGCTCAAGTAAGCGGTACTACACCATATTTTTCGATTTTATTGTTAACTCTTAACTTTATTTGCATTTCAGGTGCTGCCTCGCTTTTAAATCCGGATGAATCATCCCAAACTGAGGACGATATTGGAGCAAAATCAAATGGAGTACTTGTAAAGAAATCGCAACGTATTCGCAATAGAACAGATATTAAGAATTCCCAGTCGAATATGTTTGAAAAAAGCTTCACAAGGCGCATATGGAGTCAACAAAATGAAGACGATTTCATTGATATATGGCAAACAAACATACAAAACTTGCGAGACAAAGAAAAAAGCCGCGAAGCTTATGTTAAAATGCAATCCGAACTGCATAGCCGAAAGATTAACATCTCCATCATAAATATTAAATCGAAAATTAGTTCGTTTGCTCGCAAATTTCGGTAAGATCATAAGAAATTATGATATACCTGAAATCATAACATAAAAATTTCAAATTTTTCTTATATATACAGATATTCGAGTTCGTCGGATACCACCTGGATCAACTATTCTAAGGTTGGAAAACTTCTGGGTATTCTGGAGGCATCTGATCAGCTTTCCGAAAGACATGATGACATCAATGCAATCATTTCATTGGAGAATACTGAAGATGTACAAAATATAACTAATTCAACAACAATCCACCCAGAAACAGAGAATACTGAAGATGTACAAATAATAACTAATTCAACAACAATCCACCCAGAAACACGCTTAAAGCTTGAATTGACCGATGAAGACCAGCCGCCAGCGAAAAAAATAAAAACCAAAACTGATAATGATGCATTAGAGGATACTGAACATGAACGCAATAATTTAAAAGATGATATAATCGAATTAAGTGACCCAGATGATATCATCGAATTAAGTGATCCGGAAGATTTCGAATTTGAAATGCTGCAGGATGACTCAAGTATTCGAAATTCGGATTCAGGTACCGGCAAACTACAGGTATCTCGTCATTTTGGACAGTTTCTCGTTGATGAGTTAAACTCGTTGAATGACGAGCTGTTATTAGAGGCGAAACGAAGAATCTACAATGTCATATGTAGAATGCTAATGAAGCAACACGGGATTAATGCGAAAAAGAGCTGAATTAATTTGATTACTTAATAAGTTTGTTTGAGTTTTTCAGTTTTTCGATTACTTTCTAAACTTATAGCCATAAAGAAAATGTTCAAGTGTATGTTTTAATTTGTTTATTTGAGTTTACGTAAATTACATCGCGATAGTGATAATAAAAAACATAATACGTTATAATCATTATAATCATCTTCATAAGTGTTTGGCTTAGGTATTAAATAATTGTTTAAGAGATTTATTCGCATTTTCCTTTTGACACTTTTGTGTAGTTTATATTTATCAACTCATTTGAATCTTGATTATGAAAATTAATTGAATAAATTTAATTTATTTTTGTTTAGTTTACGTAGTCACAAAGAAAAAAACCAAATCAATGCATCTGTGAAAATGGCGCGTAAACATTTTTTTTTTTTTCAAGTCGAAAACACATTTCTTTTCTTTTGTTTTATGTACAAATAACAAAAAATAATATAATGACTTATAATAATGATAAGCAAAGAATTAAAATTAAAAACAAAGACAATCATGAAGAAAACACAGAGAATAAACGTTGGCTCATGGAACAGACATGGACATTCGGGGATGGGTCTGTGTATAGTACCTATGTATGCATATATATGATTGGTTTTGGCATTAGCCTAGACATCGATCTGGAATGGGGAGCCGGGTATATGGTCTTCGCCCCATTTCATAAGAAGCACATACTGGCCGCGATCACGCACCAGATACTGCACATTGTAATTGTTGTGGCCAGCATGTTTGACATGGAACTCCTCGCAGGGTCCTTTCGGGCCGTACATGCCCACATAGAGGATGTTGTTGCCTAGGAGAGAAGGTTTCAATTCAGATTGTTGCTCTCGTCTATTAATTATAGTCATTACTCACCTGCATCTGTGGCGCAGACGCTGAACTGATTCTGCTTGCCAACGTAGGCCTTCTTCAGGCCCATACCCTTGGACACCACCTTGCTGGCATCGGACTTGAAGTTGGGCAAATGGACACCAGTGCTTTTGCCACCCTTGGCAACCTTTTGCACTGTCTCCACAACGACTGTGGATGTTTCCTGGGCACCCTCATCGGCCAGTTTGTCGCCGGTGGCATGCACCTTGAACGGTGAGCCCACAATGTGCATATTGTTGTATTTAACCGTGATGTAATGCTCTCCGGGCAGCAGAGGTGTGTATCGCACCTTGTAGCCCTCTTCCACCTCTGTGCAATCCATGGCGACCTTGGAGGGCCCGTCGATGGAAACAGCCAATGTGCCAACGCCCGCATTACAGGTGTTGATTATGAAATCGGCCTTGTGGCCAGTCTTGACATCTTCCAAGCCATTGCCGTTGGCGTGCACTGCCGCCGGATCGGCGACATCCTTTCCCACCTTGATTCTGAAGGGCGAGTCGGGTATGTGAACACCATTGAACTTGACGTGAATAGCGTGAATTCCATTCTCACGTGGATAGAAGCGCACCGAGCTCATCTCGCTATCGATGGCCTGGATGAAACAATCGTCATCGGTGCCGGAGGGTGCCACAATCTTGGCATCCAGCTCACCCCTGGCGCCATTCTTGCGCACCATGAACTGATAGGGCGCATCGGCTTGAATGTTGCCCTGTGGGAACTGCTGCACTTCCAGCTTGTGAGCATCGCCCGCATCCGGTGAGATGTACACCTTGAACGGTGAGTCGGGAATATGGCGGTCGTTGAACTTCAAACCGACACGATACTCTCCAGGCTCTGTCACCTTGTAAGACACATCGCAGCTGCCGTCCTTGCGATCCTTGAACTCAATGTCCGCCTTGCTGGGACCCTCCACTGAAATGGCCAACGAACCGCCGCCCGCCTCGCGTGTCCACACATTGAACTCGGCCGCCTCGCCGACAACGCCACGCTCCAGACCCGAACCGCCGGCCTTAACCAGATGGCTGCCCGAATCACGCAATGGACCCACTGTGAACTGGAACGGCGAGCCGGGTATGTGCATCTCGGAGTAGCGCACCGAAACGGTGTGAACGCCCAGCTCCTTGGGCACAAAGTGTACCGAATACAAACCATCCTCAATTTCCTGAATCTCAGCATCCTCAGTGACATTGCTGGGCGAAGTGACACAGGCGGCCAGATCAAAGGACGTGATGCCAGGCATCTTGAAAGTCAGCTTGCACTGGCTGCCAATTTCGGTGATGGGCACCGCGTCGCGTTCCCGCTGAATCTTCTCACGCTTGCGATTGCTGCCCTCGCCGGCCACCTTGACGGTGAAGGGTGAACCCTCCACATGATGATCGGCAAACTTGAGGTTGACAATGTAGTAGCCCGGTTCGGTGGGCTTGTAGGAGATATTCAGTGTGCCATCATCCTTATCAGTGCACTGAATCTCCGCCTTGCTGGGCCCCTCAATGGACACAGACAGACCACCGAAGCCGGCGTTGCGGGTATCCACCGAGAAGATATTGTCGCTGTGCGTCTGACCCTCCTTGAGTCCTTTGCCGCTAACCTTGACCTTCTTGGCATCGCCGACCTCACGTTCGCAGACCGTAACCTTGAAGGGTGAGTTGTTGATGTGCTTGCCCATCCGCTTCACGGACACCATATGCTCGCCGATCTCACGGGGAGTAAACGAAATGCCAATGTTGCCTGTAGGCATGCGTTTCAGGAAGCACGGCTCCTCCAAGCCACTGGGCGCCTGAATGGAGGCGTTCAGTGCACGCAGATCATCATCGGTAATATCGCCGGGCATCGTCACCTCCGAGCAGGAACCGACGGAAATCTGATTACGTTTGCGTCCCTCACCCGTGATCTTGGCAAAATAGGGTGAACCCTTGATGTGCTTATCACCGAATCGCACCGACACCTGGTATTCACCGGGAGCAGTCGGCAGATACTGCACCGAAACAGTGCCGTCTTTGTTATCATGATAGTTGATCTGTAAAGTAAACAAAACTACTACAGAACTGAAGCCGGCCAAGTGCAAAAGTGACTTACGTCTGCCTTGCTGGGACCCTCCACGGCCATGGTCAAGCCGCCGGCGCTGGCACCCTTGGTTGAGATGGTAAAATTGGCGGGTTCGCCAGTGACGCCGTGCGTCAGACCAGGTCCATAAGCGGTCACATAGCCGGATGTTATGGAATCCACATGGAATTTGAATGGAGAGCCTGCAAAGCCCGTACAAATAATGGATAAGTACACAATTTGATATGGACTACTTCCACGCTAATATTTACCTTGGACAGGTTCGCCATTGTATTTAACAACCAGCTCGTGGGAGCCCTCCTCGCGTGGATCGTACTTCACGGAGACGGTGCCATCACGGTTATCCTGAATAATGGGTTTATCAACCTTACCACTTGGCATTCTGACTTCAGCTGTAACCACAAGAAAAGTGACGCATCAGTTATTATGTTTTAGCACTCAACATAACCTTATAAAAAAAAATAGTCCAGAGCATGAAGGGAGAGTGGCCAAAAATGTGGAATGTTGAAATCAAAAGCATAGATTTTTGTGTGGGCAGTCGTCATAAATTTTCGAAAATTTCTTCATCAATATATTGCAGTGGAATCATAATTTTAGTTTTAATGTGCGAATTCTCGTGACAATTATTATTAAACGAATCTATTTTCGTATGCCAAGAATAAAATGATTTTGAAACATGTGTGATCTTATGACAAGCACAGTTAATTAATGGCACCAAATGTTTTCGTCCGTTATTTTTGCACTCGGAACGGATATTTGGCAAATTGAATTCAATTTAATTTATTACAAAAGGACAATCAGATTTCAACAATTTCAATGTTGTCATTAGTAGTCACATACAAAATATATTGGGTTGTATATCCTTTTCGTGTAATCCTTGCACTCCAATTGGGAAACAACGCTCAAAAATGCACTTCTCAACACAACGAACGATCAGCACAAACTGAGTCCGCCGTAATCTTTCGACTTTCTAAAGAAATTTCCCTCAACGCCTACAACTAGTTTTATACTTTTCCACGCAGCCAGAAACAAAAAAGTCTCTCCCGGATGTTTTTTAAAGGTCAAATATAGGACAGAATATCTATTTGGGGCACTTATGTACAAGCGACATATATATACCCAAAGTAAACCCATGAATTTTATATTTTTCGGTGCAGTCTCAACGAACTGGAGATATTCTTTTATTGTATGGATAAATATCGACACTATATGTGTTGAAATTTTGATATTTTTAGTAATCGGGAATCCTATTTATAACGACATGAAACATATATATGTATATATATATTTGAAATAAAAAACACGAGGGGATCATTAATTTTAAGTGCCTGAAACGTAAGCGCCAGAAAGAGCCAACTGCTGTTGATAGAAAACAACCTGCATGGAATATAGTTAAATTGAGATCTACGCTCGATTCGAAATGATTCAGAAGCGTCTCTCAAGTTGTTTTCTAAAAATTGTGAGTGTTTTCATATGTCATATTTAGTAGCTGATAAATTCAATAAACAAGCGCAATGCTTTTAGTTCAGCTGTCGTCACCGCATTAACACAAGATTTAACTACAAAATCATTTTTAATATGTTTCAATCGAGAGCACGTCATAAATTTCGGAAGACTCACCACTTAAATATGCCTAACATTTGTATTTATCGGGCAAATAATTGGCTTTGTTTTGAAAAAAAATATATAATATATATAAATAAATAAAAAAAAACAATTCCGAAATATTTCGCTTATCTAAAAAGTTGGTAAACAAACATAAATTAAAAGACTAACATGTCGCGTGCCTCGACCAAAGATTAGCAAAAATATTATAAATAAACCGAGAGAAAATATTGTGGAAAATGCCAAGTGGAATGCCCCGTCGGAAAACAATTGAAAAACATTCATTGGCTCACGTTTGCCGCACGCCGTGTGTGGAGCAAGCCAAGTGGCGTACATTAAAGTTTTAATGTGTCATAAGTGGCAGCACAAAATATATGCAATGGATTCAAATCAAAATTCCTAAATCAACTTATATGTACACCCACCCTCAGCCTCAGGGCTGTGCGCGTTCAGCTGTTCGCTTTCATAAAGGAAATGACATGTAAAATTCAAATAATTCGAAATACTTTTCAAAGAACTTTGCAAATGAACGATCAAAATGTGGCGCTGACTGCGTGCATTAAATACAAAAATAAAAACAAAATTATTTGAAGAAATATTTATACGTATAAAAAATGATGCCAAGACAACTCTGTAGCTGTAGCTGTTCTCATCAAAACCAAAAAAAAAAAAATTATAATAATACTGGCGAATATTTATGTTTGAACATTTTTTTTGCTGTCCATCCATGTGGCACACCCTCGGCCCAGGCTACCTGCCAGCAGCATGAGAAAGAAGGCATCTCTTGGCATCATCCAATGAACGATGCTGGCCAGACAAATGAAAGATTTAATGACTCTTAAGTCGTTCTGTTCTCGATATATCAGCGAAAGTTTTCGCCCATTTGCGCAAAGCAAACAAACAAACATATTAACACATTAGTCAGCAAAGAGTGCGCAAATATTTTACATACTTTTGGAAAATGATTGTGTTTTTTACTATCGAAAAAGTGCGTAGTGCATAAAATTCAAAAGACTCTATATTATTGACTGCCTCTTGTTGTCTAGTGTAAACAATAATTCACAACTGTAGAGTGCCCCGCCGCTTCTAAACGAATGTTACGCTTAGTTGCGGACTCTGATTATAAATCATAGAATTTAATGTGCAACAAACTAGCTGGCCATTTTGCAACAGGCAAATGCGTCGCTGCCATAAAGGAAGACATATATATATGTATATATATAAGACTTTTGATCATTAATCAAAATTGCATTGCTCGCTGCGGGTATGTGAAGGGACGGAGTAAATTATATTTGTAGGTGGCTTGTGTGTGTGTGTGTGTGTGTGGTCAAGCGCCGTCTTCAATCGGATGCGTTTTGTGGCAAATGTTGTCATTAACACAAATAAAAACACATTTTTGCTGCTTTACTCAGCGGAATTGGGTTTATTGACGACATCGTCGAACGCGTCATTTTGCCTGGCAAAATACCAAAAATAGATAACCACAATCAGATTTGTGTTGGAAACACAGAAACAAATCCAGAATGTGTATTTAATTACAGTCCGCCAACGTGTCAAATATTTGCTGATTTATTTTCATAATATTTTTTATACGTTGTTTTTTTTTATATATATTTTCATTCTTGATGTTACCTTGATGTGTTACAATTGAAAACGATGATTTAAAATTTAATGGCATAAAATCTGAACCATTTAGTCCTTGATTTTCCGGTATGATGGTCTCATTGAAGTAAACGTGAGTACGTTCCGGATGATCGCGTTCGGATACGGTCACTTTATAGTAATAGGATCGAAAATAATACGAATGATCCGCCCAGGAAGCTTCCGGCGTTGCCGCTTTCTCAGATAACCAACTGAAGTGCATTTTTTTATTGCAATTTTACGTTTCGTTTTAATTGTTAATTTTTATTGTGTATTTTTTAATAGGTGTTTAAATAGTTTAATAGATGGTTGTATTTTGAAATAAAGACACTTAAAATTTAGAACAATTTAATTTAACAACACGAATAATTGTTGTTGCACGTTTCGTCTGCACAACGTAGCAAGGATATGCGTTAAGAATTACTCTCCCATGATTATGCAAATATAATTACGAGTATATATTATATATATATATATGTATTTAGTATAAAATGCTGTCAAGGCATATCCTTGCTGAGCTGAAACAGCAAAAACAATGGTCAACCAACAAAAAAGAGGATTTTACAACTCACAGTTAAACACACTGTTAGAATTATGCAATAATGCAATGTTATAATAAATGTTTAGCTAAATTGTAATGTCTTTTAGTGCTATGCCCGAGTATACACACACGCATTCACACACGCACACACGCCACGCACAACAACACACTTGAATAGCTCAATATTGGCTGGGCATTCAAATTATTTGGTTAATTTATGAATTTGTCATTTGTTGAGCGCACGATTCGATTTTAATTGCCAGCGACGTTTTGCAAGGTCCGCGCGTCTTTACGTCCCGATTTCAAGTGAACATCGACAGTTCCATCCAAATCGAAATTAAGGCCAATATATAAAAGCACGCCCATTCCTACCACAAAGATGCGTTCGCAGCAGCGACGCTGGCAGCATAGATCAGCCAACACTCTAACACATGCAAATACACACACACACACACACGCACACACACGCACATACACATAGATATGGGATCTATCGAAAATTATAGTTGTGCTATAAAGTAGGCAGCAGCAGGCTGGCAGGCAGAGCCATTGAACGATATATACAATATAAAAAATTATACAGCAAATTGGAAATATTTGCTTATGACAAGTGTGCGACTTTCTATATACACATATGTCTCTATATTTATACATATATATATATATATATATATATATATATATAGAGAAAGAGCTAACATAGAATGCGCCATCGTGTCCTAGTATTTGTTCTCTTGGACATTTTAACAGTTGTCAAATTTTTCGAGATCGAAAAGGTGCAAATATAAAATTCATTTTTTTTCTGCATTTATTTGGACCAACCTATGTGTAAATGTGTATCTATCTCAATATCTCTATATATATATATATATGTATATCTATATATAAATTAGCATGGTTCATAGGAAATTCAATTTATTACTTGTTGCAGCAGAGACGACATAAAATTTATTAATATTTGGCCATTAAGACAAGAAAAAACTTATTTAAAAATAAATACATATACTTCTATGTAGATTTTTATAGCTTGAAGATGCCAATTTTAACAAACCATAAACCATATATACAACAAAATTAATAAATTATATATATAATACGAATTTGTGGAATGCAAAATATGCGTTAAACATTTTGTCAAACTGCTTTTCCTGGCTATACGGTAATTATATAAAATTAATCGTAGACACAAGTATCGATATATATATTTGTATATATATATATATATCTATATATATATATATGTTAATTTTGATTTCGTATATGAGCTCTTATGCAATTGATTTTGTAATGGTTCTGCAATTGACTAAAATCAATCAAATGCGGCTATTATCAAAAATCTCAATTGTCGTTGAGTATTCATTCAAGATATTCTCTGAATATATATGTATATATAGATAAGAGGAAGTTCAATCTTGGGTTTAGCTGGATTAAATTAGAATTTATCTTCGATATCGACAGAAATAGTTTCTAAATATTTATATGCTTCTAGAAAACTCTTTTTTAGAAAACATAATTCATAAGATTGATTTTCATTTTATGTTGTCAACCGACAATTCACATTTGATATATGGTATATATATACGACGTATTCAACTTATGTTAGAGTTATAAGAATACTTCAGTATGTTGATTTTAAGATCAAATAATGCGTATTCAATTGAATGTCATTCAAGTTTCGATTAGGTTAGATCCTAGCCTTACTAGCTGGTGGCCAATATTTGGTCGTCTGATGAGCTATGAAAAATCAGAGCAACAAATGCGCGACAAAAAATGTCATTTGGCCAAAACGAATCATTTACAATAAACCATCTTCAAACGAAATGGAGCGCGCCATAAAAGCAGCATGTTGCCATCATGCCACAAAGAGGCGACACTTGCGCGCCCCGCCAACTTATTGATATTTTATTCAGAGAGTCTCGCAAATGGCCCAAGTGAAATGTGTGTGATCTTAATGAGGAGCCCGCACCACTTCTTGTTCTTCATATTCTTTTGGGTGCAGCACGTCGAGTTCGCGTCACACACGGGGTCGCATTGCCGCGTAGCCAAGCGACGAAAATGCGAAATGTTTGCAAATTGCATGGAAGCGTGAAAAATCGAACAAATATTTTGCAACAGGCGGCGGCTGCTCGAATATATATACACATATATATATAAATGTGTATATATAAATGTATATATAGCTTATATTTATTTATTGATTTGCAAAACAAAACCAAAAATAAGCGAAGAACGATCTAAAAGCAAAACAGCTCATCAATCATGCTGTGAGCATTTTTCGAAAAGCATTTTACAACTCGTATATCCATCGACAATTCGCATAAATTCCGCTAATTAACGTGCACATTTCAAAATACTTAATTACTTGCATTCAATGACCCGTTAACAACAAAAATGCAAAATGCCTAACATATATATTTGAATATATATATATATCATTTAGCTGTGATCATGTCATTGTCGTTGTCAACAATTAGCCAGATAAGCCGTCACACAGTCGTCGTCGCCACACTGACAGCTCATCTGTCCGAGCATCTTTAACATCATATTTATCTGCATCTCACATGTTGCAGTCTCGGTTGCGGCTCATCAAAAATGCTCATGTAAAAGCCGCCGACAGCTTTTTCGTGGCGCTGCACTAAATTGCACACCCAAAGAGCTGCATTTTAAATGGTGTCTTAAGATTTCAAAATTTGGTTATGATTAAAAGCATTTATGACAAACATTTTTGTTGTTCACCTATTTGGTTTTTTAGATAAATATTTCTATAGGTATTTTCATGCTTGTTGGGACATGTATAAGTATAAATAGTAAATAATGTTGCACGCACCTGTTACGTTTCCGCCTGTTGTTGGTAGTGGCAATTTCTCAAAGGCAACACTTCGATAAGTAACTTCCGATTTTCCGTTGAGGAGTCCGCTCTATAAAGAATGGTCAAATTACATAATTATAATACGGAAAAATGCTAAGCAAAAAATTAGTTTAGTAATACTGATTTCCACTTTCAAAAATCCATTGTTTGTCTTCAGTAAAGTTTAAAGGGATTTGAAATGTTAGACAAGGAACTCAATTTCATAACTATTGGAAAACAAAGTAAAAATTCCTTACATAAAACATAAGAAATAAATAAATGTTTATAAATAAATATATATATATATATATCTAGGAACTTCTTCACTTTTTCTTCCACTATATGTACAACTTTTTTAGTTACTCACCTGTGTTGTGGTCTGCTTAAGTACTTTGGACGTGTGCTCCTCGACGTATTCACTATGCGAGTATTGTTCGATGCTTTCGACAGCCTGAGGTCAATGAAAATGAAAATTGAAAATTACCAAAACTTATCCACCAGATTTAGATGTGTATAATTCAATTGAAATGCATAAATGAAAACAGCCAAGCACGCGATTGGCTGGCGGGGTTTAGAATTTGGAACACAATCACGAGAGTACTACTTATGTACGATATAGGCCATAGATATACCAAATATCCGAATACTTTGCACCCGTGATGAAATTAGCACACATTTTTTACATATGTATGGCCGAGAGTCTGCTTATTATTAAAACTTGTTGCCACTGATTGATGTGGAAGAAACTTGAAAGTGTGAAACAATTGAAACACAAGAATAATAATAATACGCACACGATTTGAAAGGAAGTGGCATTGATTGACGATTTGGTAGTCGTAAGTAGTTTTCTATTCATTATCTTTCTTTTTTTTTCCACGGCTATTACATAAGCGCATTATAATGAGTGCAAATATTGAAATAATCCCCGTGCTGGCATATATCTGTGGCCAAATCGGCCAAAAAGTCAAAGATACAAATCTCAATAAAATATTTTCACTATTAATTCACAGCCAATCAATAGATGGACAACTGGGCAAAAATTCGAATATTGAAATTATCTCATAGATATGCATATAGTATATATTTTGCATATTCTATATACATATGCTCGAACTAATGGCAGAGCCCGTCGATTTTTACACATGTATGACATGCATCAAAAACGTCACAGAATTTGAAAATGAAAACACAAACGAAACGAAAACTATAAAAAATGTTGGTTTTCCACCTTTTCAATTTTCCAGTTGTGTACAACGCGACGGAACGACGAACGATGAAGATGACTCTGGCGTCGAGGACAAACTCTGACTAACAAATTGTGTGCGACTAGGTAAGGCAACTAGTCGCAAGTTGCAAGACTCTGTCTCTTGTCGCAACAACGCACAAAGACAGAGAGTATCTTTTCAAATTTGAATTTGAATTTGAATTTGAATGTTCATTTCAGTGAATTTTAATTGTTTAAAAATGCATTTCATATGCAGTCACACATGTATACTTGATATTTGATGGTAGCCACGCGATAGCCCGCAGCAACAACAACAACAACAACAACAAGTTATATGAATCACCGCCTGTTTTTGCTTAAATATATTTTGTAGTGCTCTCAACTTTATATATATGCATTTCGGAATATATAAATACAAGTTGTACACATATACAAATTTATAATTCAGCTACATAGCAGATGTACATATATATATATATATATATACGTAGATACTGTAGTATATATAGTAGTGTTTTGAAAATATTTTGGTAGACACTTTCAAAATGCAATATTTGTGCTTACACAAATGTTGCTCAGCATTGCAGCTTTATAATTAGCATTTTTATAATATTGTTAATTATGAATTTAGTGCAATTCATCTCAACTGTATACAGTGTGTTAATCTCCTTTCCACACAATTACTTTCCCACCGATGGTGAGGACGATGCCAACTTTTGAAAAGAAAACATGGCCTGTAAATAATGGCAGACTAGCATGAAGTACAACAAGTAGATAGCGCATACAAGGTAAAGGTGAGAAGTCAAAACGTGGTATACAAAATACCAAAAAATCTCTCTATATATAAATTCACAAGTCTATTATTACAGTTAGACAATTACAATTACATTTTGAATTCTATATTCCAATCGTCTAAAGATAGAAATAACTAAAAACCACACAGGTATATATATTAAAATATTAATATCTTTTTGGTTGTGGCCAGTTTTACGTTACATTGTCTATATATATGTATACACAATTGGGCTGTGTAAACAATAAAAAACATTATTGGCCATCTTGAAAACGTGTCAGAAACATGGCTAATGGGCTGTGCGTCACGTCACGTACACAATGTTAGCAGCAACAAATGAATGGCAACCTGTCATAAAGCGGACAACAATATTTCCCTTTACGAGCAACATTCAACATCAAATGTCACCATGGCATATGAAATTCAATTTAACACTTGGCTAATTAAGCGAAACTGTTAAGAATTAATAAATTGTTTGGTTAGAGAAAATGGTTTTTGGTACTTTTTTTTTTTTGGTTTTTTTTGGGCAGAGTGCCCGCAAAATGCAAGTGGTTTAATCTAAATTGTTCTGCTCTAGGAACGCACAACACATTTGCCGCTGCTGTCGGATCTAATATACTTGTCACGCTATCGCCGACAGTTCATTATTCAACTTGTCAGCGTTTTATACTTACGATTATGCTGAAAGAAATATGTTTGATTGTGCAAAGTATTCGTACATATGGGTTAGAAAAATTTGTTGTTAAATTAGCAATTATTATAAATTAATATTGTTGTTTTTTGTTTGTTTTTTTTTTTGGTAATTGTGCTTAAGCTTGAAAAGTTTGCGCAACCAATGCAGGTGTTTTGGGGTGTCGGATTGGTTGTGCGGCTATGAATATATATATATATATAAATAGTGTTATAAGAATTGCATATGCAAATACACACAAACAACTTACGCATACTAATAAATACATAATAATGAAGCATTAAAACAATTGAATAATTTTGTGCATTTTATGCATAATGTAAAACCAAGCATTTTGTAATTTAGCATAGCAGAGCAGATTTTGTATAATTTTGAAAACGATTAACATTTGCATGCGATTCAAATTTGTACGATTTTTGTTGTTGTTTTTTTTTTTTTTGATTTCGAGAGGTTTTTAACAAAGTTTGTTTGTTGTTTTCATTTATTTTATGTTGTCATGTTTTACAATGTTGCACTTAAAATTGTATTCTTTGTTTTATTGCTGGGTCTTCATTGCTTGAATATATACGCTTGATTTATATATACACATACATACATATATACGTAAATTGTTTGCGTGTTTTTTCTTTGTTTTTTTTTAATTTGTATTGCTAGCAATACGAATTTTGACTTTTCGTTTGACATCAATAATTTGACACACGTTTAAACATTGAGGGGGACAAAACACAAAACACAAACACCAAAAAATGACTGTAAGATTCGACTAGAGTAGATTAGAGTATATATCAGATGGTCCTGTTTGGCTTATTTGACTAGAGTTTGATAAATATAAAATTATGATAATAATTGCTAATTTTCAACAAAGTTTATCGCATTTGTTTTTGACTAGAGTTGTGACGAATTTGTTTTTTTTTTTTTGTTTTGTTTGTAAATGTCTGAATTCAGGCTACCTTAATGGAGAAGCTACCGTTCGGTATATCCTTGCCACCGAACTTGACGTTGATATCATAGTCTCCCGGATCGTTGAGGGCATACAAAATGTCAAAGAAGCCATCCTTCTCGACCACATCAATGTCAACAATTTCACTGCAGAAGAAAAAGATTTATATTCATTCAGGTATTTAACAATTGAAACCACTCCTTTAGACAGACCTGCCGTCCTTATTGGTTATCTTGCAGGTGACGGCTCCATTGCCAGCTTCGCGTGCATCCACTTTGATATGGGACTGACTGCCGGATGGCTGAATCTTAGGCGCAGCTTCGACCAGTTTGCATTTTTTGGCCTCGCCGGTGGGGAATGCTTCGAGTTTGAAGGGTGAGCCCTCGATCTCCTTGTCGCCATACTTGATGCTGCACTGATAGGTGCCACACTCGTCCGGCACAAAAGAGACGACATACGTGCCACTGGCTACCTCCTCAAGGCGGGGTTGCATTGGCTTGCCCTTGGGATTCTTGATTGCCACATTGATGTCGGCCTGACCAGCTTGCTTTGTGTCAATCTCAAATTCGGCGGGCAAAGAAGCCGGAGTCTTCTTCCTCTCGTTGACACCCTTGACGGTGACTTTGGTCGCCTCCGATTTGGGAAAAACGGTCATCACAAAGGGACTAAAAATAGGTATTCCATTAAACTATGACCATCTAAGCTGTCTACTTGATTTGTGGTGAACTCACCTGCATGGCACCTCCACATCGGCGAACTTCACTTGGCAAGTGAGAACGGAGCCGGCCTTGGGCGGAACATAGTGCACCGCATAAATGCAATTTCCCTTATCCTCGACGCTGAGATTGTCGACGGGTATGCCCTCGGAATTGGTCAGCTTGACGGCAATGGGGCCAGGACCAGCCTCGCCCACATCCACATTGAAAACGGTCGGCACACTCTCGCGCACCTGGCCATGCTCAATGCCCGCACCGTAGACCTTCACCTTGCTGGGATCCACACTACCCTCGACGAGCACACGGAACGGCGAGCCGGGTATATGTTTGTCCGCAAATCGTATGGTGATATCATATTCACCGGGATCCGTGGCCTGATAATCCACATCGCAGCTGCCATCACGATTGTCCGTGCAGACCATCTTGGCCTCGGAGGGACCCTCAATGGCAAGCGAGAGGCCGCCATTGCCGGCACCCTTGGTCTCCACGGTGAACTTGTTCTTTTGATTGGTCAGACCACTCTCCAGGCCAGGACCATAGGCCTTGCAGCGCGTCGGATCGCAGCCGCTCTTCACATTCACAACAAACGGTGATCCCGGCACCGGTATATTATCGTACATCAGCTCAATGGTGTGACGACCGGCCTCAAAGGGTGTGTACATTATGCGGAAGATGTCGTCGGTGGGTCCCTGCACCATCTTGCTGGGCAGCACATGTCCCTTGGGATCGAAGATGGCACACGACAGCTTGCCAGATTCAATATTGCTGCCCACTTTGCTCATATCGACCATAAAGTCTGTGGCGGCATTCATGATGACACCTAATCAGCGAATACCAAACAGATTAGTGATGCGTCTCAAGTGTTAGCCAACTTCAACGGACAACAAGATCGATTACAAATATAAATCTTCGATATGCCGAAACTTATTTACCCTTGCAGAGTTAATTATCGATTGGAGAGAATTTATAGGATTTTCGTCATATGTTAAGAGTGATCCCTATATGATAAAGTACTTTGATGCAGATTAACTTTAGCTCACGTATTAGAAGCATGCATTTTATTTGTGTATATATTTCTAATTTTCCAAATTTCGGTTAACGAAAAGTATTTTTTTAAAACCAGGTTTAAATTTTCAGAATGACTGCTCTACAGATGGGCAAATCTAAGTCAAGATCTCTGAACGATAGTTGTAGTCAGACAGACGGATGTATATTATATTTATAGATGATAATATCCTCTGCAAGGTTACATAACAATGAGATGCGATTAGTATATCAACGTGGTTTAGCAAGACAACAACACAACAACAAGAAGAACAACGTAGGGTGGCAAGGAGGCAATCAGAGATTAGGCTGCAACGATGTGCGGCTTTAATTTGGGCATTGGCTGTCTGGATTAGAGCGTAGGCGGATTAGAGGTGTTTGCACGGCAGCATGTTGGAGTAGTTTTGCTAACTTGGCAACTCGTAACTTGGCAATGGGAACTCCTACCATGCGGCTGGATGCCGATGCCGCTGACTCGTGTGTTCTTCAGATTCGGTACGGGCACAATGAGCGGCTGGAATGGGGAGCCAGTGATGTGGCGCTCATTGAACGTAATGTTGACACTGTAGTCGCCCGCCTCCGTTGGCAGATAGGCCACGTTGCAGGTGCCATCTCCGTTGTCCCGGCAATTAATTGCCGCCTCGCACGGACCCTCGACGGTCACGCCCAGTCCACCTTGTCCCGCTCCACGGGTATCGATCATAAACTCCGCCGGCTGACCAACAATACCACGCTCCAACCCCGGACCGTACGCGTGCACTTTGTTGGAATCGCTGCCGGTCAAACACTGTAGTCGAAAGGGGCGTGGCGTAATCGGTGTGCCGCCAAAGCAAATGCTCAGCAGATACTCGCCCAGCTGCGTTGGCGTAAAGTTGACCAGAAAACCCTCAGCGGTGGGTATAATGTGGGCTTTAACCCGATTGCCCGACGGACTGGTTATCGTCACAGCCAAATCCGCCTTGGGCAGACCGTGGGTGATAATGCGAAACTGCTGCAAACTGTTCAAGGGCGCGGCTTTTGTGGGTGTGAATGTGAGATGACTTGGACTTAAGACCATGAATACAAAACTCACAATATGAACGAACACTCAGAGAAAAACGATAACGATATCGATAACGGAAGCGACTGAATTGATAGCTAATCAAATTCTTGATTAAAGAAATATTTGAACATGTTTTTATCTGAGTGCATGTCAATTAAGGATCCTAAAATGGGCTTTAGTCAAGTTAATCGTCTTTGAAAATTGTACTTACTTGGCTCCAGGCCATCGACCTTGATCTTGGACACATCCACGGTCTGTTCGACGACCACCTTCTGTCCCAGGGGCACACGTTGACCGCCATAGGTCATGGTCGTGGTGTAGGCGCCCTTCATGGGTGGAATGACTTCGACCGAATACGTGCTGTCCTCGTTGTCGATGATGCGGCACGGCACATCCAGCTTGGTGTCCTCGTGCACAACCTTCACCTTCAGCTCCGCTTCGCCAGCATCGCGAGCATCCACATTGAAATGGGTGGCCACATTGGGACGCACACCCGGCTGCAGCCAGGGTCCGAATGCTTGCACCTTAGACGCATCCACGGGCACGCCTACATAGATGCGATGCGGTGAATTGGGCGTGGAGACGCCGCCATAATTGACTGCATGAAGTAATAATTGTAATACTTGGATATGCCATAGCTTGAACCGCTCAACCGCTTACCTTCCACAGTGTGTGGCACGCCGGATGCGGGCGTATAGGTGACCTTCTTGGTGCCATCGGGATTGTTCTTGATCTGCACGGGCAGCTTGTTGCCATAGACATCCTGAACGATAACATCAAGTGGGGCATTGCCCGCCTTGCTGGTGTCCACATCAAAGCTGGTCGATTGATTGATGATCACACCATTCTTGGCCAGACCTGGACCGCTGGCCTTAACTAGCTCCGGGTGGAAATCGGTGCGTGGCAGTATTTGGGCAATGAACGGTGATTTGGGTATGTCCTCGTTGTCGCACAGAATGTGCACGGCATACTCACCGACGGCAGTTGGATGATACTTGACCAATGCGGATCCATCACCATTATCATGGCACTCGATCTCGGCTTGCGAGGGACCGGCCACAGTGAAGCCGAGTGCGCCCGTCTCACCATTCGTCTCCACCACAAAGGCGGCTGGGTAGCCAATGACGCCGCTGCTCAAACCGGGACCGTAGGCAACAATGGAGGATTCCTTCTTGGGACCAACTTTCACCTCGAACGGTGACTTGGGCACCTCCTGGCCACTGTACGTGACCATGACCACATAGCGACCCTCCTTGGTCGGGTAATAGTGGCACTCATACGTATTGCCGTCGACCTTAGATTGCATGACATTCTGGTTCATGCCACCGGGCCCAATGACGCGCACCTCGGGCACACCCTCGCCGGCACCCTCGGTATGGATCTTAAAGTCCGCATCGTCACCAACACGCACCCCCGTCGCCTGCAGTCCCCGGCCAGAGACGCGAACCTTGCGTGCATCGGAGAGCGGGGCGACCTTAACGGGGAATGGACTGTTCGGTATGGGTGTGCCGGCAAAGAAGACATTCACCGAGTGCAGTCCCTGCTGGGCGGTGACATATTCGCAGCGCCAAGTATCATCCTCCAACTGACGCACTTTGGCCGCCACCGATGTCTTGTGATTGGCCGGATCAATGATAATCACCTCTGGGACACCACGACCCGCATCCTTGGCGAGTATATCGAAGAAGGTGGGTTTCTTGATGGTCACACCGCTGGGCTGAATGCCCGGACCGGTTACCTTCACCTTCGATGCATCGCCGGCATGACCCTCGACCTTAACGGGGAACGGTGACTTGGGTATATCACGACCCGAGAACTTAACGGCCACCTTGTGATCACCCTCCTCCTTGGGTATATACGAAATGGTGTACGTGAGATTCTTGTCGTTGTTGAAGCGCACATCGGCCTTCTCAACCACACCGTTGGGTCCCTCGATGTTCACATCGACCGCACCTATTCAAGCATCGAATTGTCTTGATTAATATTAAGAGTTGTCAATTGTCATTGCATTGCTCACCTTTGCCGGCCGAGAAAGTCTCAACTGTAAAGTTGGCTGGTGCGCCAACGACAGGACCAATGGGTTCAATGCCAGGACCATAAGCACGCACTCTGTGAGAAATGATAATCAGTAAATTGTTAGCTTCTAGCTTAGCATAGAGTTAGCAATCGAACTAAATTTTCAATCAATTATTTTTGACTGTTATTCAATAGATAAATCCAATTTTCGCAGCCAGCTGAGAAGTATGCTGCGCTTTTTAGATGTGCAGCATTCAATTAGAGCAGCTAAAATTATGCAACGATTTTTTGGCAGCTTTTAAAAAATTCAACTTGCTTTTTAAAGGCATTAAAATGCTTGCAGCTTAAATGTGGGCGTGGCAGCTCAGCAATGGCATTTTAACAAAATGGAGCAGAAAGCGCAAAGTATTTTGCTACAAATTGTGCTTTTTTTAACATATACATAGGTAATTCACACATCGACACAGATATAGATGGATATATTAAAAAAAAGTTTGACATAAAAATGTAAAAGAATACATAAAAACTTGGCACTTTGAAGGACAATCGAATTATTGTTTAAAATCTCAATTTATATGAAATAAAGGACGAGTACATAAATCTGAAAATCATTAGGTTTTGTAAAGCAACGAGTCCTAGTTTTCGAAACACACCCTTTCCTGGAGCATTGCATACATTAATGGGCTCAAAGAATGACGTCAAAACTTGGCACAAATAGAAATATGTGACGAAAATAAATTGCTTATAATGCTAATAGCTTGGCAGTAAAATGCGCTAATGAAGCCGCAATAAAGCGAACAAGAATTTTGCTATGTACAAGAGCCAAGAGACAAGCAATAGCAACAAAAACAGCAACAGCAACAAAAACAGCAACAGCAACAAGAACAACAAGAAAAGCAGCAGGCAGCCAGAAGCCAGACACAGCGATGCCAACCAGCGTGTTGAGAAGTATCCATTAGATACGCGCGCTCAAGGCTAGGCGCAACGCAAAGCCGCAGATAACAAAAAAAAAGATACAAAAATTAAACTGGTAGAACATTTAAATCATGTGAACCCGTCGCACACAGATACAAAATGCCATAAAGTAGCCAACGAGAAAAACGAATACATATCAAAAACGTAAGCCCAAAAAAAAAAAAACGATCGTCAAAAAAAACAGAAGAAAAAAATGAAAAAACCAAAACAAAAAGAAGAAGAAGCATGCCGAGAACTTACCGCGGCGGAGGAATGCTGAGTTTTGCAATAATCAGACAAACATATATATATATATATATAAATATATATATTTATTATAGGTAGGCAGGTAGAGTATATATATAAAATATATAAACATTTTATATGTGAGCGGTTTGGGAAAACAATAAGAAAAAAAAGAGAACAATATTCAATAAGTTAAAAGTTTGCCCAGTTATGCATAAATACAATACAGAAACAAAATGTATTTAGAATTTGGAGTGAAACAATATGGAGAAACAGTGAAACAGAGAAAGAGAGATAGAGAGACAGAGGCAGAGAGAGAGAGAGAGAGAGAGAGAGAGAGAAACAAGATTAGATTATCAGTTTGGTATGACTGGGTTTTAATCAAAAATGCATTGCACGATTAAACTGAAATTTAAAAGTCGAAGAAAAATTGAATTGACAGCAGAGTTGGAAATATTACGTGCCACAGTTGCGTAGTTATCTCAAGATGCAGCTTACTCTTGTAGACAAAAAAAAGAAAAAGAAAAGAAGACCCTAAATGGTTAACCAAATGTCTGCTTACCTATTGGGATTCGTCTTGGGACGCAGTGGGGCACCGGTCTTTAGCTTGGAGTTGGGATATTGCGACAAGTATGTCATCATCGATTGCTCATCCACATTTGGATTGACAAGCTCCTCCGGCTTGATCAATTGACGCACATTCAACCAATCATCGGCGAGACCCATGGCCTCCGAGGCATTCTGCACAGCATCCTTGGGATCCCACATCTCCCAGTCGGGGCACAGACCAGGCGCACAGGCATCGACCAAAGCGCCCACAGCCTTGCCTGTGGTCCAGTCGTTGGTGAAATTATTAATTGGCATATCGGGTATCCTGGCGTGTATCCAATTCAACAGACTGCAAACAGACACACACACACAACATGAGCAACATGAGCAACATGATCATAACTTAGTTGGAGAGATTAAAGATAACTTACCGCTGCTTGGGCGTATGTCCCGATCCATTCAATTGCTTCTCATCCTCGCCATCCCACATGGGCATCGAGATCGAGTAGTGCAGAATCAGCGTCCATATCAAGCCCAGTATCAGCTTCAGCTTGCAGTCAACAATATCCGAAGAGTCTGCAATTTAATAACGAAATAAATCATCTGTTAGACTGAGAGAAAAACTTGAATTATTATAAAAATACTCTACTTTCAATACTTGTATTATTTCTCGCTGTGTAAAGCTGTTAATTCAACCGCAAATAGAATGGTCAAGATCACCGTTACGAAAGCTTAATAAATCTATAAATTACAGCTGTGGCCAATTGCAACTGCAACTTGCAACACCAGCAGCAACAGCCGCATCCGCAGCATCCGCAGGCAGCAACATTCCCCATCTGTCAATGCCGACACTGCTGTTGCTAACTTGTTGCATGCACCACAAGCTGCCAATTATGTGCAAAAGCATTTGCTAACTGTTACAACAACTTGCTACAACATCTTGCTTCAATTTACAGAGTCACGGCCACGACAACAATTCAGTTAGTCTGTGTTTTGGCCTGGTCAAGTTCAGGGCTGATTTGTGCACGCGACCAACTCGTCGGGCCGGTTCAGAGCTCTGGCCCCAAAGCACAAATAGCATTGGCAAACAACAAAATTTCTTAATTTTATTTTTTTGTCGTCAACAGACATCTTTTTTTGTTATGATAATCGTTTCCATATCAAGCTGTTTTTTATGATGTAGGTTTAATGAACTAAGAAGATGCCAAAATGACAATTTGATAAGCTTAACTATTGTTTTTTGGCAGGCCAAAGTGAAAGGTTCTCTACACACACACACACACCGATCTGATAACTTATCGACGTTGAGTGCTGGGTGTGGCCTGATATTGAAACTTGAAGATTACCCAACACCTGCTCCCCAGCCAAGTGAAAACTTGTCAAGTCCATCGCTCTTTTATGGCCATCATCGATGCGGGCCACAAAAACAAGCAACGCATTGCAGAAAAATTGTCATCGTTGTTGTTTTGTTAATGTTGTGAAATGCACTTTTTGATCATATGTACAGTGAAAGTTTAGCGAAACTTTAACTTGTTCGCCCTGGTCACCGATTGTAACCAAAAACAGCATTCAAATGCACAAATACGAATCTAGATTTGCACACAAACACACAGCTGCATGCCACAGTCAGATTCTAACTGGCGATAGTCGTGCGTCAGTATGCAACTGCTGCGAGTCTGTTTATCTTTATTTACCCCTGATTAGAGGCACTTCTATAGTAGCTATGTGCAACATATATTTGTTGTATCACATATTTAAATTTATACCTTTTTCATTCAATGCGCTTTACAGTTACTATAGTTTATTAAATTAAATTTAATTAAGTTAATTAAACATCAGAGCCAATCAATCAAAATTTGTTACCTATAGTGTATAAAGAATATATATATTTACTGATAACTAGCAAAAAAAAATGGTTAAGTGGCGAATAATAAAAATAAAAGCATATCGATAAATCAATTTACTTTTTGATAATATTATTGTGTAAGAATTATTTTTAAGTCTTTAAATGCGAACTATACTACAATAGACATTTAAACAAATCAAAAATCAAATTTATAAAAAAATTCTTACACATTTGCAGCATTTGCATTAGTTTAACTATCTCACAAATGTAATTCAAATCGAATAAAAAACTTAAAGAAAATCTACAAACTGATGTCTTTGATATTGGTAGAGCAAAGATGAAGAGAACAAATAGATATAAATTCTATCAAATCTTACTGTAGAATATCTTATCGTCTATCATATTAGACTCGAGCATAACCATTTGTTTGTGTGGTCTTTTTGGGTGCTTTCTAGTAGAACGCTTTTGCCGCTGCTTTGGCTGCTCAACGAGCCATTAAACCATTTGCTGATACAGCTCCTCCATAAACAAACACACACACAAACATACACACACACACAGATACACACACACACACACATTCATAAACATGTGTGTGTTCAGTGGCTTTTCTTGTTTTGGCAAACACTCGGACGCCTTTTTGCCTCGATGCTTAGACGACGACACATTTTGCAAAATTTGCAATTTGGCTTTGTTTACTTTTAGAGCCACTTGTGCAGAGAGTGGAGACAGAAACAGATAGAGATAGAGAGATAGAGGGGGAAGAGATAAAGAAAGAAGATAACCGGCTAGTCAAAAGCCGTAAAATTGTCAGAGCTCTGGCCATTTTGACTCACAACTCAATGGCCATTTAAAATGTTGGCATTACAAATGTATTACCATGGCTATTTTATGCTCCGTCTGTCTCCATTGGCATATTTTTTCCACAGCGACTTTGTCGCCTTGGCAATCAGCTTTAGTCAAAAGAAAGCAGCAATTAAAACGGCTCATTTAAAAAAAAAAAAAGAAAAAAAAAGACACCATTGCCAATAAGAGATAGAGACAGATGATTTGGCTAATTAGGCAGGCAGCTGTGTGGCTGGCATGCTTCGATCTGAAGAGAATGTCTAACTGTGCTCTGCACAACTGGAACGAACATCTCCTTCTCGTGTCAACTCAATGTTTTGTTTGTTCTTGGCCCCGACATGCGATAGAATGCCGGCTAACTATGTAGAAATATGCTAATACATGCCATTGAGTATGCCATAACTGCGATAACCATCAGCTGCTGCCCCGCCTCCTCATCCTCAATCTCCCCCTCCTCCTCCTCCAGTTAATGCATATTAACTATACTTTTCCCGTTCCCAGTCCCCAGCGAGTCACGTCACTTAAGAGGAGCCCGGAGCCCAGAGCCCATACATATGCATAAGTGTGAACATATTTCAGCTAATCATGAGGCGGAAGAGTCAAGACCCTCAACTGTCTCTAGTCTCTAGACAGAGGGCAAGTGCATGCAACGCCTTTAAGTGGCAGCCCAACCCTAACTTTATGAGCTGCATCGACTTCATGCCACTTTGTTGCAACATCATGTAAATCTACATAAGTGCTTGATACTATCCACAGATATTTTGACAGCACAATGTCAAAATTCCCCAACCGGAGTCTGGCAATCAACTGGTGGTATATAAGTGCTATAGAGGAGATAGCTCGACTTGGAGATACCCCATACGCAAGTTGTTAAATTTCATAAGTCCTACACGCTTAGTATTTACGTATGCAGCTATTTGCAGCTTTTTTCTGCAACAAAATTGTTCCTCATGACATTCCACAATGACAAATGAAATCAATCATTATATAATAGGAAAGTCAAGTCAATTTCATCAACAATTGCTTAATCATCTTAGATGCCCTATGCAAACAGAAGAACCTCCAGAACTTCCAGTAGATTCTCTTCCTCTCAGGGCACTAATACGAAAGACCTTCTTAAGCTCCACTTGGATAATAGTGCTATTTTTTCCCCGATCTGCATTTGGCATAGCTCAAACTAACATTTCAAGTTTCTAATCAAACAAGATAACTGCAAACTCATTTTAATATATATGTTTTTAACAATTATAATGATACATTAGCCAAAGAACACTTGGTCAAGACTATTATAGATTATGAACGCAATTTCTTGTTGTATGCCGCAGCAAACGCTTTATTCGCTGAAACAACGAAATTTGTAGAAATCACTTTAATCATTTTTTCACAGAAGAATTTCGCTGTCATGCCGCACGATGACATGGCATATTTAAGTAGTCGTATCAAAAGCATGGAAATCAACTCCAAGAATTATGATGTTAAGCGTACAACTGCAGAAGACTACTTAATTTACACAGATAAACAACAAGTAAACCAACAACAACGACAACAACAAGCTGAGTTTGTGCAAGTTGGCAAGTCCAAGACCCAGCTGGAGTCGGAATTGGAGTCTTTTGATGATGAATGGGGCCGTGGCCAAACTGGCTGGGTCACAGTCGTCAGACACGTTCTGGCGTGGCACGCGGCATACCACAGCAGCAGCAGCAGCACAAGAATCAGAGACACGGAAACCAGAGATATCTAATGCGCTGAGATTTTTCCGACAATTTTTCCAACGGCACTGTCGCAGAAAAACCAGTTATTTGGCCTAATCATGTAGACGCCGCAGATCGGCTTAGTCGCCTAGAGGCGCGTTCGCGTCGCTAATTTAATTAGAGGCAGGGCAAACGGTGCCCACTTTGCCACGGATTCCACTCGCATATTGCTTAGAAAGTTAAAAGACTGCACTCAGAAAAAATTCAAGTGCAATCAGAATATGAAATCCTTCAGTTATCTTTCCAATAACTAATTGCAATTCTTTAAAATCATTTTTGCTTTCAAAAATCCAACTTTCATATTTCAATCATTCAACTAAAATACAAATTAAAACCATTCTCTTCAAATAATGTGAAACAAACTTAAGTTCCGTTTCAAGTTCCGGGTCTGGTACTTAAAGTTCCGCTAAAGATTATATATTTATCCTAATTATTTGCGGTATTCGGTTCCGCATTCCGCAGTTAAGATACGTACGGGTTCAAGAGAAAAGTAAATAGTATTATTCTAATCAGTTAATAATCGCTTAAAAGTTCCGTTCCGTTCCGGGTGCAAAATGTTGTAGTTCTCAATTTAATAATTAATTTTAATTTAATTTAGTTTAAGTCAAAGATGATTTCAGTATTGTTTTTCGAACTTGAACGTATGTAAAAGTAGAACAAATTTCTCAGTCTTTCCCGGAAGAGTCTTAAAATGTAAAGAGATATTGATTCTCTAGTCTATGATTTACGACCTCGACTAACAACATTCTCCAATTATTTCTCCAAGTGCATTGTTACCACCCCAGCTAACGACAATCAACGCAATCGCAACTTTAAGCCGGTCTCAGCTCAATTTTGGATAGCTCTTGGCGTGGGCCATGAAGCCGGCCGCACGAAAGGCATTCGTTCAACTTGTGGCACACATTTCGTTATTGTGGCATTTCTCTCACTCAAGCATTGTAATTTTTCATTGTCGCGCACTTGTTTTTTATTTTCCTTTTTGGGGTTAATTGAACCGGGTCTCCGTTTCTCACTAACGGCCTCTTGCTAATTTGAATAAGTCACTAAATTGAGAGACGGAAGGGGATCCCAAGGCGGCGATTGCCCGAGTGCTCAGTTCCACAATAAAACTAATAAACCTTAATCTAATCACAATTGTAAAATTGTATATTGACCATGATGATAGAGTGCTTAGAGTATAAAGAGTTTTGCTTTGTGTTTGTAGTTTCGCATCATTTCTATTTAAAGTGATGGCATGCAACTTAACCGTGACGCGAGATCGTCTCAATTGATTGCGTCATGTTAACAACATATTATATGCCATGATTAATACGTGCTCAATGCACTGCACCATCATTAAATAACATCGAGTCTTGGTCAGCAAAAATTTCAACGGAAATTCACTGATAATGTGGGTTGCTTAAACATTGTCAACCATTTCGAAAATCGACTCTGATTCATCTACGTGCGTTTGGCTCAAGCAAATATGTTGCTTACAAAAAACAGCAAGAACAACTCAACACAACTCAACACAACGGAAACCACATATATAATCTTATTTGTTAAGCAGGAAAGAGCAGAATTCAGAAGCTGATAATACAGAAATATTTAAAAACGACATTGAAATGCTCTAAAAATAATCTATTATCTATTTAGTTAAAACCACAATAAACTGAAAACTTTTTCAAATTCTTGCACTGCATGAGAATTCCATTTTTCTCACAACATATAATTTTTCCACCGATTTTCACAAATATTCTGCCATTTAAAAACACTATTGGGAGATCACAGAAATGTTATAAAAATTGACTGTAGTTGGTCTAATCATTTTTGCGCTTTTCCTGGAATAACTTAATTAAAAAGCGAGTAAATATTTATTACTACAAATATTAATGACGGGAAGCGCATATGATAAGATTATAAGATGAATCGCCCCTATGCGACTTATAGCCAAAATAGAAAAACAAAACTGTAAAAATTCCTGTTCTTTTATGATTCAAATATTTGAAATAATTATTAACGAGCAATCAAAATTAACTGAAATTGGGTCAGATGAAACATGAAGCCTCAATAAAAATACAATGTGGCTAACTGCTTGACTCATCCATGGCAAACCAAGGGCTTCATCTTCACTTGGCATCGTCATTAATAACAATCAATTGGTTGTGACAAATTGAACTAGACAACTGCCGAACTCTATAGCTACAAAAGCGTTTCGAAGGTTTACTTTAAAATCGGCAAACTGAAAAAATGAACAAAGAAGACTGTTCTAGTCGAGAGAGCTCGACCCTGAACCAAAATCAATAACTATGATAAATCAGAATACGACACAGACGCCCCTCGATTCCCTCGGTGTTTCTTAACCGATATTGATAAAGTTTTTACATTGGAAAGACAAATCTTTAAGATGTTTATTTGTATTGCTTTAGGAAATCAGTCTGTTTCGATATTTGGAATGTTATCGATAAAGTGAACTTGATTTGCCTGTGATATACGAGAACTTACTCAAATTCCTCAGTCTCTTATTCTGAAATTCTCTGAAATCACTGGTTCACACAGACAAATAGACTGACATGGCTAGATCGACTCGTTTGCTGATGCTGATCCAGAATTTACATATAACAGATGTATCCTGTTGCCTCTTAAATACTTTTGCAGAACCTTATGCCCTTTTTAGCTTTTTTCAAGGTATGAAAATGAAAAACAACCCAAAAAGCACTTATTTTTGAGCAGTGCGAAGTTCTCCACAAAAGCCTCAGATGATGTCATTGGGTAAACTGAGCGAATTCTATATGTATCTCCTCACGTATTAGGCTTGTTTCTCTTTGCTTAGTATTTTTTCTTAACTCTTTTTTGCATTTTATTGCGCGCGACTGTTTTAATCATTTTTTGGGTCTTGATTTTTTATTATTTTTTTTTATTTAACGCAAAACATTTTTGAGATACGAGTGACGCGAAGAATTCTACAAATTTGTTGCTGAGGCCTTGGTGTAGACACATACATATATATATATACATATATAAAACTCCATACAACTTTTGAGCTAATTCAATTGACAGCACAAAAGAGCTCACAAAAAAAGCAGAGAAATGAATTTTGACAGTGGAGTTGAGTTGAATTTTGGGAAACCAGTTTCACTTGCAGATCGGTGGTTTCAGTGTTCCCAGAGTGTCGAAAAGCTATTTTCTCTCAGTCTTTCAATTTGTAGAGGAAAAGGTGCGTCTTAAATCAACATTAAATTCGTTAACTGTATTCAAGCAATGAAATTCAATTGGATCATGGAGCCATATAAATACAACTGTGATATGATTTCACTTTAAGAGGCAGCAAATGACGAATATCGAGAGATATGTCTGTCATAGCTGCAAGTTTAGTAAATGATTCACTGGGCTATGAATGAATAACTGAATTTGTTGAATAGGATTGTTATTGGCCATCTAAATGACTAACAGGTTGCTTCAAAAACACATTTAATATTGTAGAATGATTCATAACATCCATTAATATTGGCAACTGCCACAAACCTTTATAGATCTCGGCACAAGATTGGTCAGCTTATCAATGCGCAATTTTGAGAAGTAGAACACTTTCACTGTTGATTAGCTCTATCTAAATTATTTGCAAGAATGTACTTTACCTTACTGCCTATCTCTAATCGATTTCGATTTCTCTGAATTTGGTATAACTCGTTAAATTGTCATTGCTTCTATCCGCTTTTGTCATTGATAACAGCAGCAGGCAGCCCTAAAAAGTATGTCGGTTAAGAACACATAAATGTTAACATTATTTACGTAGCTGTCAATTATTGACAAACGGGTTTTTTGTGTACTCAAGTACACATACATAGAAATGAACTTACTTACACATATATATATAAACAAACTTATACTTAGGTATATATATACCTGTACCTACTGAACAACTTGCTGTCTTATCTGAGTGGAATTACATTCAATATAGGCCCTGCAAACTGAACCAATCATCAAGATTGACAAACAAACTTGTGGCTTATCAATTGCGTCATGGATCGCCCATTAAGTTTGAAGTAATCTACACTGGCAGAAAAGGGTCGCACTAAAATTCAGCTCAGATAAAGCCAAATCAAATATTTGCAGTTCGAATAAAACATACTTGTTACAAAAGTGAAATATAAATATTCGATTACTACATTTGATCAAGAATATATATAGGTGTCGAAGATGCTTTCTTCTGCCTCTTACATAATTTTCCTCAACTTCATTATACCCATTTGACAAATTACCCCGAAAATATCTCTAAAAAAGTAGCAGTGTTTAATTACTAGAAATAAGTACAAACAACCTAATGAGTTTCAAATGCGGCCGGCATAAATATACACATGGTATACATATGGCATACATAGTCAGTCCGACTGAGTGATCGACTGAAAACGTTGAGCTTAGGTTTCGAGTCGGCACTGAGTCATCCAAGAACCTAGGCTCTGACATATCACATGCTCAACACTTTTAATCAATGCAAATTAGCGTGATTTCAAACATTCTGTTTAGAACGCATCAGGTTCGTGATAAGTTAAGGTCTCATCTACCACAGTGAAGCCGCATCTAATGAAACTAACCTTCAAAACTGTCCACGCTTCGCTGCTGTTCTTTTGTGGGAAAACTCTGGCCATCAAAATTGATCACCGTGAGTGTGAAACATTCAGATATATATATATATATACAGTACTTTAGCTAACATCAGGCACACACATATATATATGTATATATGATTACAATGAAGTAAAAAAAACGTGTTCGCATCGTGCAAAAACTGCAAAATGAGTACTGATCTTAAATTATGCATTCAAATACAAATGAAAGTAAAACTCGCATTGAAACCTGGCGCTATACAAATTGATATATATATATAGATAAAAAAAAACAACTGCTGGGCCCCTAAACAACATATGACATCATTTATTTTGCAGTCAAACAGCGAAGCTACAAAAAAATTCCGAACATTTGAGAAAAATAAATTATAAAATACAAATTGTTTGGAATGCAATGGAGGAGTTGTTAGCTAACTGGAGATATTATATGGTTTTTTTTCTTTGGCTTCCGCGCAGATAATACAATTATTGCCAATTATGCAATTTGCGTGAAAATATTTGATATTTTTCCAGCTACCACAGCTAAGGTTATTTGTAAATTGATTATGACTCATTGGCCTAAAGTCACGTTTAGGTCGCACTAGGTGTTTTGCCAATATGTGACCACAAAAGCTATTTCTATATCCGTTAGGAACCCAACCCATTTAAAAAGATAATCCGAAATTCCCAGAAACCGAACAACTTCAGCTCGAACCCACATCTGGCGAATGACAGCATTTCTTACATAGATGAATTAAAATTTGAGGTCACTTACCAATATTAACAATTTTGATGCCCTCATCCTGAAGGAATTTCAGGGCAACCGATACGTTCTCCAATTTCTGGCTACGGAATGTTGGACGTTTGTTGTGTTTGGGCAGACGCTTCTGCGAGAGCACCTCGATGAGGGCAATCAGACGTAGGCCGTCGGACAGATCCGTTTCCAGATTGTTGATGGAACGATCGATGGTCTTCAGATGCTCATTGGCCCATCGTGTGAACGTGTTCTGTTGAATTTTCTTCCATTGCGCATCCTCGGCTAAATCCCGTTCGGCCTCCATATCTTCGTCAAAGTTCTCCTCGTACTCTTCCGACTGCTGCTGATGCTGTTGCTGCTGCTGTTGGTAATATTCGTTAGTCGTTGATTGGCAACAAGTGGGGCAGGACATGGAAATGGAAAGGTGGACAGATGGACACGTGGGCCACATGGACATGTGTGAGATGACATGACGATTCAATGTGGGTGGCTGGCGCTTTTTAACTACGAAAACCACTTAATGCCAAATGCAATAAATATAAGCAGGTAAAACTGTGCTCGACTAGCGAATACCCTGTACTCAAGCCTAAAAAATTATTATTTAATATATGTGAGTTACTAAGTGGAATTTAAATTTGAAATTTATTTTAACGGTTCCCAAAATCTTGTAAGAAATCAAAGTCCAATGAAATATCTCGGAAAATCTTAAAAAATTGGCTATGAGAAAAGAATATTTATTAACAAAAATATTGAAATTTTAATCCAAAGCATTTTAATTGGGCAATAAAATGAAATTGATGTTAATTAAGACTAATTTTATTTGGATACAGGGTATTTAAAAATAAATTTCTGCCTGACACTGCCAACAATTGAGCGTGGCAGATCGTATTCGATACAAGCTCAGGGCGTGGCATTGGACACATAGCGACGCAGACTTGTTCCACTTATATACACACACAGACAGAGAGCAAAGTTTGAGTGTACATTGGGACAACTTTCCACACACACAAACGCTTCTTCAGACAGGCCACACTGGCTTATAAAATTAGAGTCGCCACGAAGTTTGTCTACTCTAACTTAAAGGTTTAAAAAAGAACGCTCAACAAAAAAGGCGCCCGCCAACGTCAAAAAAGTTGAATGCAAAGCAAAAGTAACGAAAAGAAAAAAAAAACATTCGCGTGCCAGTGCCACAAAAGTTTGACCGAATACATATATATATATGTGTGTGACTCTGTCTGCATTTGCTAGTGTGCGTGAGTGTTTTGGTTCTGTGTTGCTATCTTGCCGGCAACCAAAATAGAGTAGGTAGCCAGCAGTGCTGACCTTCTGGCTATTTAATAGCTGACTCTAGCTCTCTGATAAGCAAAGTATAATAAAAGAAGAGGACAAAAACTTAAGAGCCAATCGCTGGCTAGGAGAACCTATTGCAGTCAGAATCAATACTCTCAACTCAAGTTTTAGTTTCACATTAGAACTATTTGGCAGCCAGTTTTTTTTTTTAACTTTTTATGCTGTCAACACCCATTAGCCGGCTGTCCGGTGAAAAAGGGCTGGCTGAAGAAGAAGTGGAGCGACGGCGAGAGCAGAGAGCGAACAACTTAATTCGCCGCGCCGCTCGTTGCGCAGCGTGTGAAGTTCATTAACATTTTCATTAATTCGAAATTGCAAAATGTTCGCACAAAGTGAGAGAAATGTTGCAGTTAAAAAACAAGGTCTCCTTTTCCAAAAAAAAAAAATAATGCTAAAGCAAAGCTGAAAAGGCGACACCAATGGAAGCCACACACACACACTCACACACACCTACGCACACACACACCTGCACTTGTTGATTGAGTTCGCTGTTGTTGTTGTTGGAGCTGTTGCTGTAGTTACTTGTTGGCTGCTGGGCGTAAAAACTTAAATTGCTAAAATTGTTGTTGTTGTAATTTGTATAAGCACACGCGACGTTATTGTTGTTGTTGCTCTGCGGCTGTATATTTGGCGGATTCTTTCTGTAGTTGCTGTGGTTTAGAAACAATGTCGCCTGCGTCTGCTTTTGACCGTTGTTGTTGCTGTTGCCGTTTGTATAATTCGCGTTTTGTTGTTGACTGATATTTGTTGGATTTCTTTGCCGCTCGTCGCCGACAGCTGCGTCGTTACTGCTGAGCGTACCGCCGTTAACTAAAACCAACTGCTGCTGATCGTTATACATTTTGATGGCCGGTTTTCTTGTTGATGTCTCTGCTAGTAAAGTTTCTGTTGTTGTTGGCTCTGCCACTGCTGATCAGAGAGCGGCGCTATCACCCTTTTGCTTCTTACTTGTTTTTGTTTATCGGTGTATCGCTCTCCCTCTCTTTCTGACGAGCGCTCTCTTGTGCGATCGTTTGCTGTCTCTCGTTCTGTCTGCTGCACTCTGTTACTCTCTGTCTCTCTCGTTCTGTCTGTTGCTTACAAAAAATTCCTTTGCTTTGGCGCTCTTGCTTACACTCTCTCAGCTGCGCGCTTTTTACACTCTGTGCAATAAGTAAATGTTCGTTTAGCATATCAAAACATTAAAAAATACTTATAATATATATTTATATGTTTTACATTTCTTATTTGTTGTGTGTATATATATATATAAATATATATTTCTTTTTAAACGCATACATATAAGTTTTTAATAGTTTGCTTAATTTGTCATTTTGTATAGTATATAATAAAAAAATTAACATAAAATAGCCAATTCTAAGTTAATAAGTTGTAAATAGGGAGAATAATTCATTAGACTATGCTTTGAGCCCCCTCTATACTACATTCTGGAAACAGCCCTGATACACAAACAAACATTGCGATGACCGGTTTGTTTTTGTTGCCTTTGTCTTTTTTGTTGTTTTGTTTACCGGTCTTTTGCTTGCATTCCCACTTCTTCTCGCGCTCTTTTTCGCTCTCTCTCTCCCAATATGTACTCTCTGGAATCGCCTTCAAAAATTGTTGACCCTCTCTGCCACTCACTCTCCCAGTGCCTTTTACACTCTGGTTAAAGCGTTGGTATGCGTGTATTATTATTCAAATATTTAATTCTCTTGCTGAATTTGTTACAGATACATATACAAAATAACGTAAATTTTGCTGCTCAAGAAAAATAGGTCCAAAACAAAAATTTATCTTTGCAAGAGCAAATTTTTTTGATAATTGAGTAAATTAAGCTTAAATTGATAACAGTGCTATTTTTATTTTTGATACTGCTTATAAGCGCGTTGTTTAGTATAGACATTAAATAATATTTATACATATTTTATATGCGTAATATTCTGCGGCTTAATAATTTACAACTTCGCCTCAAAGTATGCAATTTATTTGGCAATAAATTGATACGGCTCAAATGAAGGTTATATATTTGATAAATAATTCTTATTTTCTTCATCCCATTTATTATGTTGAAAAACAAGTAATGATTTGCCGATATCATTTCAATTATCTATATTGGTAACATATCAACGAGCCAACAATCATCAGTTAGGAATTCGGGCAAGCCTTAGGTAAAATATTTTTTGTAGCGAAGTCAGACGTTTTTTTCCATAAGCTTCGTTGATTCCACGTTTGTCAAGAGTATCACAGTTTTAAAGATAACAGAAAATTCCATATATGCATATATGCGATGTGCAATTGAATTCATGATTCATGCACTCAAACACCCAAAATAAAAACAAATAAATGTTGTTAAATATTTGGCATACTTGCGAATTTTGCTTTTGGCAATCACCTTCTTAGGGAGAGGCAGAGAGGGTGAGAGAGAAAGGCAAACACAAATGCAAGCTGACATTTGAATGAGCGAGCCAAATGTGACCTTCTCAATATGGTTAGGAATTGTTCATTTTAGCCAAAATAGTCAAATCGTAGCAGCAACTTGAATACTGATCAACCGATCAGCTGATCAGTTGATCAGTTGATGAAAAGCTGAATTGATCTGCCTGACACAAATCCTTCGATGTTGCCACAAGGGAGTGCCAATTTGGGTGACCATTTTAAGCTGCCGACTCAACTGACTGACCTTAAATTGCCAGCAACGATGCACTCAGAGAAAATTTAAGTTCAAAATTGACTTGGCAACAGAATAAAGTTTTTAATGATTTCCTTTTTGAATTTCTAAATTATTGGGAAGAATTCACTAATTCAATCATCGAAACACCATAAATAAATATAATAAAATTAATAAAAATTATACAAATTATAAACACTTTTTCTCCAAGTGTTGCCAAGTAGCTAAAAGCTTGGCCCAATATGGAAATCTAAAACAGTCGCCTCGCACCAAAAATGGTGCCAACAAATACAATGTGGAAAACGTGAGGCGCCACTTGCATCGACTTTCCTCGGAGGTGGGGTTTTAGTTGACGACAACTGGGCATCATGAATCAGCGCACGTAGTGCAATGAAATGCTAAATAAATTTGCACTTCCATTTTAATTAATTTGAATTTATGTGCAACTAAATTACACATCACAAAAACAGCAAAGAAAAATTTTAACATTCTGTCTCTAAAAATAAATAATTGACAAAATATTCTGGTTGTTTTTATATGAAAAGATAATGTAAGCCAGATGTCCTCCAATTTAGCTAGATGCATAAGAATAAATGGAAAATAGTGAAGCTGATGACGAAATTGTGGATCCGTAGTTGGGGTTTCGGTTTATAGAGAAAAGTAATGACAAGCCACTGAACCTGATTCTTGATTCAAGTACAAATCGAATTATGAGTGAAATGAATTCCGAAGTTTCCAGATTAATGAATTTCAATATGATCTAATCTCGAATTCAAAATATTGCATTGTTTTTCTCTGCGTGTAGGACAGGTAAAATAGATGACGAAGTTTATGTTTTAATCTACAGTTGTGCAAAAAACCAACTCACTTTGCGTGATGCCATTTTGAGCGTTTTTTGTCTATTTTTGAATGTTTGCAAGTGAATAATACTTTTTTGTTATATTTTGGTTGATTATAATACTGATCACTAATCACCACAATGCCGCTGTCTGGGCTAAACACGTTTTTCAACACACACACACACACACAGTTTGTAAGTCTTTGTATATTTGAAAAATATACATATATATACAGATATATTTTACGAGCTGCGCTCTTTGTTTATTTATTTCTTGTTCTTTTGATTTTTCACTTGTGGACTTCAGTTTGGGGTTTGCATTGGGAAACTAGTATGCGTTATTCTTGTTTTCTTCTTCTTTTTTTTTGTCACCGCCTTCGCTTTGTTGTAATAGTAATAATAATGTTCATGTTCTGATCGTCGCAGTTTCTCAGTTCGACTGAGTTGTGTTCGCCTCCTTGCTCAATGTTTTTATGTGCGGGGCACCAAATGCGCGCAGCTCTTCTTCTTCATTTGTTCTGTTCGCTCAATTTCTTTATTATTATTTTTCAGAATTTCTACAGCCGCGGACAAAAGCATAGCAACAGTTTACCAAATTCACCAAATAGGTATATATTGTTAACTGTTCATACATGAACTTAATACTATTCATAAAAAGCTACAGATTTGAATTAACCTGGATAATTTTGATCTTATGATTTGAAAGGTTTTAACTAACGCATAGGCAATAAATATATAGAAGAAGGTTTCCCATTCACACACAGATCAAATATACTGGAATTCATATTAAGAACTACAAATTTTTCCTCTAATTGTTTTATATTTGGTAATTATTTTTGAAACCAAGAATGATTTCTAATGTTCAAAAAATCTTAGAAACGAATTGTAATTTAAAATATAATTACATATTTTTAAATTTCTGACTATAATAGTTTCTATTAAGTTGGCTACAAGTGTAGCGATCATCAATACATAATTTCTTCAATATTTGCTTTATGTTTTGTGTTGTGTTTTGGTGTTTGCCAGCTGACGTCGGCGGCGACGTCGACTGCGGCTGCGAATGCGAATGCGAATATGACTGTGACGCTTGCGGCACTCTTGATTCTGTTCAACGCCATTTGGCAGGAGCAGCAGCGATATTTGTCGATATTCCCTCTCTATCTCTCAGTCTCTTTCCCTTCTCTCAACTTGATGATTTTTGCGCGCAGCTGATTTTGTTGTTCTTTTATAAATAGATATTTAAATGTATATGTATTTATTGTTGTTACGGTTTATTTAATACAATTGACCGCAGCAAGCATGCTTTATTTGTTGCCAATTGCAAAAAGCGCACTCAAGTTCATATTGTCATTCTGTCTACCTGGCCCCTCACTCAGAATATATGATCCCCATTCGTGACTCATTGCAACATAAGTTGCACTTGAGATCCACGAAACAGATTGACATCAAGGAATATATGTAGACACCAATACAAAAATAATTCGCAAATTTTTGTATATTTTAAAAATTTTTATTGTTGAACATCCCAAAAACTATTTGTATAACAACAAAGCAGATTAAGTCTTCATAAAATTATGAAATAAATTTGTGTCTGCTTTGCGGCATGTTTTGACTTAGTTGATGACTAAGTTTTTTGGTCACTTAACATTCATAAACATTTCAATTTTATTTAGCTGAGTTCATCAACTTGGCGAATTTTTTTGCATATTTATAATAATCATATATCTTAGATTAACATTCCACTATGTGCACTGGGAGAAAACTAATATCGGAATATCTTATTATCGTATCTTATAAAAGTTTTTCTTTCATTAACTCAAATTTCGACAGATCTTTCTTATGGCTGCAGTAGAATGTTTCCTATATATACTACTATATGAATACTACCTTCAGCAAAAAACGGATACATTCCCAATTTCATCAAGATTACTTTGAGTGACTACTTCGCTTAGTAACCGGCAGACTGACATGTATATATCGTTTGAGCTGCTGATGCTGGTCAAGAACATATATGTATAATATTTATAATAGTCTTACCAACGTTAGTCCAAATTAAATCATCATATTACTCATAACTGTTGTCCAAATCAAACAAATGTTAAGCCTAAAAATTCTATACATAAATTAATTCAAATATTTTAGTTGCCAAAATATTTGCGTGTTGCTCATGATTCAAATAAATAAATACAAATTTATATTAGTTATAATTTTATGGCATGTCAGCAGCTGTTTACCATTTGATGTTTCCGTTGCGTATTCGGGCCAACTCGGCGTATACTAAATATTTAATATTCACGTGCAACCAATTGGCTTTAAGTGCCTCATGCCCCCCATATGTCCCTCTTGCTCTCTTCCTACCTAGCCCTCACTATCTCTCTCTCCTCTGTGGCTTGCTTGCTCTCTTTTGTACTTTTTCTATATATCCAAAAATAAAACCATTTTATACTTAAGCACAATTGCGAAACGTTCAAATTTTCGCAATATTTCAAATCCCTGAATGTTTTAGTTCAACATAAATCGAACAGCTTTTTCAATTCTGGAAACTTGTTATACCCTACCAAAGGTTATTATAATTATGTCGAGTAGTTTGTAATGCATTGGCGGAGACTTTTCCGACCGAGTTTGTTCCCTATCTTGGAATATATCCAACATTTTTTCACAGGCAATAAACATGTAGGAGTCAGCATGATCGGATAACTAAGATAAGATAAGTTCTTGTATGAGCAACTTTTTTTTTACCAACTTAATAACAATAACATTTCGACAACAAATCATCAACAACGGACTACTATAACATATAGCTTTCAGAGGAATGATCAGTCGACTATATGAATATACAGTAAAATTTAGTTATTGATAGTTTCACTCCGGTCTGCAAGGGTGTGGAATCTTCAACATGCCCAAAATGGTTGTTTTTTCATGTTGTGAATAAATTTCATGAATCTCATTCCGATTTGGCACTCAGGTGTATCGAGGCATGCAACTGTTTCTAAAATAAGATCAACTTTAACATCTGGCGCTACATTACGGACAGACTGAAATCAATTTAGAAATGTAGGAGTTCCAGTGGAGGGGCTTGTCAAAAATTGTTTCACAAAATGGCAAGCAAGTATTTTTTCAACAAAATATATGCTCAATGGCAAACTGAGATATTTTCAATTTGCTTGCAAAATGCTATACACTCATATATATATGCACATATATATATTTATATATATATACACACACAAACACACACATATAGATCTTGGCCGTATTATTCATCGCATTTTCTTCTAGTATATTTCTAGATTTTTGTCGCGTAATTTGCCTTGAAAAGGCAAAATCATTTCACATACTTAGACATTTTATGTATAATACTCGTTATGCACTAATTGAGTAATTATGTGGCGCTATATGTATGAGAAACACACGCGTCTATATAGTATATAGATATATACGTATGCACGTTTTTGTTAGGCACTCTGATATGTTTTCCGATTGCGTATACGCCGCGTTTGCCTTGACGGAGATGAAAACACCGCACACTTCAAAGTCAGTGCAGCAACTGAAAAAGTCTTTTCGAGAATGCCTCAGTTATGGCCCACACACGCACACACACAGACAGATTTTAGCCAGAAGCATATTGCTGAATTTGAGAGACAACAGAAAATTGCTTCGAAAATCCGTTTAATTTTTTCAGAATTTCCATGAGCGCCCAACACGAAATAAATATGTTTTTTAGCATTGCCCATAAAGAATTCTTTGAACAAGCATATGACTAAGAGTCACGTCTTGTCTCGTCTCATCTCATCTTGTCTCGTCTCGCCTTTGGGTCTACCTGCCTTTTAATTAGAGCAGCCTGCTCTGCTGCGACACGTGTCTGCCTGGCCAGCTAAAACAATAACAACTGACACTGACACACACGTAAATCATTCCAAATGCCAACAACATATTCAAGCTGACTCAACTCAATATTTGACTATTCTTCTCGGGCATTTGTTGGCCATTGGCCAAGCTTTTTATGAGCAGGACGCTGTGACAAAAAAGCCTAATTAGTAATTACATTCAATTATGTGCACAAAATCGTGAATATGACCTAAGCTAATAAGGAAATGTTAAAAGTGTGGAAATTTTCCAAAACAATTAAAAACTGAAGAATATACTTAGAAATTTGATTGAAATTGAACTTTACTGAATATATTCCAAAGTTAAGATGTGTTTTTAGTATTCCAAACAAGATCGGCAGAGTTCGCTTTTTACCATAACTTGATTAATTATGCGATTTCTTTGTCTATAATCTATTCTTCTCCAGTTGGAGACGTGGCGCATGTGCCTCTTATTATTTGACTTATTTTCAAAGCGATGATTTATAGTTAAAAAAAAATTGCCACGATCAGAAAATGTTTGACAAATTGTTAGCTGACATTTGCTTTAATATAATTCGTATATGTATTTTTACCAATCATTCACTGGCTTGTTTTTCGTATTACACAAAATGTGGTCGCTGCTAATAGCTTTACAAGATTTGCCTTTTCAAGGTGTATTGTGGATAGCCCCGAACCGTTGAGCGATGCATTTGAACATCCTGCACATTGCCTTTGACTTCCAATATGGCAACCGAATTATAGGGCACCCGATGCGTGTAGTGTGTGTAGTGTTGACCATTTATGGCAATTAGGTAGCACGAGTCTGTCACGAGTACTTGAATTGCAAATCTCTCTCCCGGGCGATACGGCGTAGTGCTCTGTTCCTCATGACCCCAAACATTGTAAACTTTGGAGTTGCGTATAATGCGCTTCTGCGCGAAACGTGACCTCATGTGGAAAGCGAAATCATTTGCATCGTTGTTACACAAAAAGTTGATCTCGAACCTTCAATTAAAGGGACATTTGTTATGAAGAGGATATGGGATTAACACTCGATCAACTCACTCCTTGCAATTCTTTGGAATTATGCCGCTAAAGTTAATGCTGTCGCCTACGTCAAGTTGGCCAATTTCGGCAAAATCATCGGCAAAACGATACAGGGGCAATACATCAAAATATACATGAGGAGGTATCTGTAGAATATATATATATATATATATATATATATATATAAATCAAGAGTTATTCATGTTATCTACTTCTTTTATTCCATTTCTTACCGCCGCTTCTAGGAAACTTTGGGGATAGCCCCGCACCATGGAGCTGTGTATCTTGACATCTCCCACATCCCCCTTAACCTCAAGGTATCTAACTGCATCATAGGCTAGACGATGAGTATACTCTGACAAGTGATGTCCATTTATCGCAATCAGATAACAGGTTTGAGTGACCAGCACCTGAATTGCGAATCTTTCACCTTGCCCAAGAAAAAATGGCAGCGTTGTGGGAATCTCCTGACGGCCCCATTTATTACCTATTTGGGTGTTGGTTATAATCTGTTGTTCCAAATATCGGGGATTAATGTGCAACACTATATCACGATTATTATTGCCATGCACAAAGTTGATGGAGAATCTAAGAAAGTCGAAATTATAATTAAATTGAGATTCGATAACTTGACTAACTCACCTGTGGCAATTAAGGCCTGCCAATCCGGTAAACAAAAATGTAGCACCTTCATAAAGCTGACCGATTTCAGTTACATAGTCCGCTAAATGAAAAAATGATATATACATACACATATAGTTAAAGTGATTTTAAGAAGTCTCAACAATTCACCTTCATCTATGGGCAATGTGTCCATAGTAATGATGGCAGGTTCACCAACAATTGGACCTGCGGGCCTGTTGCCAGGATACGACTCAGCAGGAAACAGCTCTGCAGGAAGCAGCTCAGCAGGAACTGGATCAACGCTGGGATAAACTTCAGCAGGATAAGATTCAACGCCCGGATAGACTTCAGCAGGAACTGTTTCAATGCCAGGTAAAACCACAGCAGGAGTTGATTCAATGATAGGATCAATCACAGCCACTATTGGTGCCTCAACAACAGGACAACAGGGAGGATAACTATAGAAAATAAATGCAGAACATTTTCAATTTTTAAATTGTCGTCATAAGTGAAACCGTTTTTTATCAATAACCGCCAAATGTATGCTTTGGCTTTTTGAAAGTTGAATGAAAATGTTGCATACTTAATCAAGTTGCAATCGAAATTAATTTTTTACTGCTTTCAAATATGCATTTATTAACTTACTTGTTGGGATCCGTTTTGGGTCTCAATGGTGCACCATCCTTTAGCTTGCAGTTGGGATACTGTGCCAGGTAAGTCATCATCGATTGCTCATCCACGTTGGGATCGACCAGTTCCGCCGGCGTTATGAGCTGACGCACATCCAACCAATCATCTGCTAGGTCCATGGCTTCGGTAGCATTCCGTACTGATTCCTCGGGATTCCACAGCTCCCAGTCAGGGCACAATCCTGGCGCACAGGCATCCACCAATGCGCCGATTGGCTTGCCAGTGGTCCAATCCTTGGTGAAGTTATTAATACTTATATCGGGTATCTTCATTTGTATCCAAGCCAGTAGACTGCGCATAAAAGAAATAGAAAACAAAAATCCATTGGTGATTTTCCAAAATTTGTTGAAAATGTTTCAACTTACCGCTGCTTGGGCGTTTGAACGGATTCAGCTGGTGGCTGCTCTATGTCATCGTCCCATACGGGCGTCGATATCGAGTAGTGCAGAATCAGAGTCCATATCAGACCCATTATCAGTTTCAAATTGCCATCAACGATATTCGAAGCGTCTGCAGGTGAAGTTAAATGTTAGTGCTGATTTATGTGACAGACGATTAGTCTTACCAATATTAACAATTTTAATGCCATCATTTTGAAAAAAAGTCAGAGCAACTGAAACGTTCTCCAATTTCTGGACACGGAATGTGGGACGAGCATTATGTGGAGGCAATCGCTTCTGCGACAGCACCTCGGCCAGGGTAATCAAACGTAGACCATCCGACAGATCCGTTTCCAAGTTGTCCAAAGAACTGCCAACTGTCTTCAGGTGCTCATTGGTCCACCTTGTGAAGGTGTTCTGTTGGATTTCTTTCCATTGGGCATGCTCGCCAAAATTATGTTCCGAATCCATATCGTGCGTGAAATGCTTGTCTTATTGATCCAACTTGGTTTTCCTGCTAGAAGCCACAGTTTAAATAAGTTGAACAGGATATTAACTTTATTTTAAATATTATCTGACTTTGATTTGGGGTTTTTACCTATCGCAGTGCAATATTAATGTATTCGCTTTGGCGATTTATCATCGACTGAATTTTTTGCGAGTTTTAACAATCAGTTTTAATGCACTCAACGACAATCACACTTTTTATACCCTGTACATATAGATAGTATTAGAAAGGGGTTTTCAGATTGACCAAAAACAAATAACAATTAAGAGTATAGATTAAAGTGACTACAGTCGCAAAATAGTTGTTCACAAAATGTATTTAATTTTGAACTTATTTTGATTTCCAATTCTTAAAATTTCATATTAATTTACCACTTGCTACGCCTTATAATTCTCTGAATAGGGTGTATGTTCGTCAGGCTCTACCGACCAATTTGTTGTATAAATGCTATTATCAGCAAAATAAAATTCTAAAAATTCAACACCTGGAATAAAGATAGGAAGTGTGACTAAAACTCAACATTGCAAGCAAATAACTTTATGGACGAAATTTGTCATTTTTTTATATACTAGCTTATCAATTTTGGAATTCAACTCTCTCTTTAACTTCATAGATATAGATTTGCGATAAGCGGGGAAAAATTGACTGAATCATAGTCTTAAATAAAGTTGAAACCTTCAATTGTCATTTATCTTTAAAGTTTTAGTTTTCGATAATGAAGAAATAATCTAATCAAGGTATGAGTAGTGAATATATAGGCGATACCCAGTAGATAAAGTCGGATAAATGTGTACATAACCAAATAGACACATCCACCTACTCCAAGGAGGGTGAAGGCGGATGTCATGGTGACTCCGGTGGTCCACTCGTGAGCAATGGCCACCTCGTTGGCCTGGTCAACTGGGGACGAGCCTGCGCCTTGGGATTCCCAGATATGCAGGCCAATGTCTACTACTATCTCGACTGGATCAGGACTGTTATCAGCGGCAATGCGAAGTGCAGCCGCTAACCTCAAGAGATACCCTGTACCCTGCTGGAAGTTATATCTCCAAACACACAAATAAATATTATTTTCAATCAATTCTGACCAACAATAAACACATTTTATTTTGATCGAATATCGTTGGTTCCTCCTATTTTATTCTTGCAACTTAATTATCCATGGGTTTAGAACAAAAAAAAGTGCTTTATCTGACTGACATTCGGTTTTATTTAATGATCACTCGTAATCGTTGCTGCCAAAGCAGTGACACGTCTTGCAACTCGATTTGGTAGTCATGCGTCTGATCCAGTCCAGATAATAGTGAACTGAGGCATAGCTATCTGGATAGCCAAGTGCACATGGCATTCCCCAGTTGACCAGGCCAATCAAAACGCCATCGATTGTTGCTAACGGTCCGCCAGAGTCACCATGACAAGCGCCCGTTCCCTTATCCGTCAGTGTGCAAATGTGACCGACTCCATTATCTATATCGCCGCCCATTTCTTCCTGGCATTTGGGATAGGTCAAATAGGTCAGTGTCGCCTGCTGAAGAACATCTGGAGTATCACCCCACAATATTGTCGAACCCCAGCCCGTTAACAACACTTGCGATCCATTCGCCAGTGGAACATCGGGTAGAATCACCGGTTTTGTCAACGCATTAAAAACAATCGGTTGTGCCAAACGTATCACCGCAATATCATTATGAAAGTTGGGGCTATTATAATTGCAATGCACATGATACTCCTCCACATCATACTGGGCACCGGGCTCTTCCCAACGTATAGTTCCCGTAACGACTTTTAGATAGACATGATTATATCCATAGAGACAATGGGCAGCTGTCAGAATGTGACGTTCATCGATGATTGCTCCTCCGCACATATGATCTCCGAAAATGGTCTGCAGCGAGATTTGATAGGGTGCTAGACCCTCCGTGGCATCGATACCATTTATAATACGACTATCAAAGACACCACCAGACTTTGATATCCACTCCTGCCGCTTTTCTGTTAACTGCGCCATCCTTTTGCTATGAACCAGTTTGCTCCCGGCAAGGAGCAGGCCAAATATTAAGCAATATTTTAACATTTCAACGTTTCAATATCCATTCGCGCAACAAACTCGCGAACCGATTGTGATTTTGCTTTTATACCAATCTCTTGAGTCAAGGAGTCATCATAAATTGGTATCTGACTTTGATATCTAAATCATAAAATAATTTGGAAACCTTATGATTAAAATTTTGTATTTGCCAAAGGGGTTATTATCCAACTGCGGAACAGCATAAAGATACATAGGTACTCTATGAAGATTTGGATATGTAGAAAGCTTATATAACATAAGATTTCATCTAAAAAATCAGTTAAAATATTCAACTCAAAATCAGTCCGAAGTAAGCAATTCGAAAATTCATTAGCATACTTTTGGGCTTCGTGTAATAACTTTCTGAGCAAGTGTTTAAATAGATAAAGTAATGCAAAAATAAAATGTACCATTTTGTATATGACCAAAATGTGCGATGAGATTTTAAATGTAGTGTCACAACTAAGTCGTAGCATCCAAAATTAAAAAAAAAAGTAGTGTATGCAGAAATGATGCCATTAAATTTCATCAAACTTGATAAAATTCTTATACAATGTCCCAGCCTTTAAAAACATAACTGAATATCAATTTAATAGACCAATCAAGACCATTTTATTAAGCTATTATATTGAATGACAGCAATTGTTCCGATAAAATAACAAACCCATATAAATATTGAATGCCCAGCGGAAATAATAGACTTTGACTTGTCCATAACAATGACTACTCAATTATATTTAACACAACTTATATAAATCAATTAACTCGTTGCTTGCAACCGGTAATTTGACGTCGTATCCAGTCCATATAGTAGATGGTATTGGCATGCATATCCGGTTTGCCGACAGCGCAGGGCGCACCCCAGTTGACAATGCCAACCACTTTGCCCTTCCACATGAGCGGACCACCCGAATCCCCGTTGCAAACACCCTCACCCATCTTGTTAAGGGTACAGAGATGTCCAATATCAACGCTATCGGTGTTATTCCAAGCCCGCTTGCATTCAGCATGATCATACACCGTTAGATTGATAGCTTGCAGACGTTCCATGGTTGGCCAATTGATTTCGGGAGCACCCCAACCGTTTAGGGTGACTGTCGACCCAGCTGGCGGATGCTCTGTGCTAAGCGTCGCGATCTGAGTGCGCTCATTGAACACAATTGACTCATTCAAGTGAAGTAGTCCTATATCATTCGCATAGATGGCTGGTATGTCATACATACAATGCACAATGGCCTTATCCACATGGAGGATCTGTCCGGGATTCAGTCTATCATTTGTGCCCACAATAATGCGCAGATCCTCAATAGCAAAATCCTGTGCACAGTGTCCAGCAGTGAGGATCCATTGCTCATCGAGGATGATACCGCCGCAGATATGTGTTCTCCAAGCCAATTGTATCGATACCTGATAAGGTGCCGCACCCTCCGCTGCCTCCTGGCCACCCACAATCCGACTGCCCAACTGTGGATATTCATAATGAATTCGCTTGGCCCTTGTGACGTCAATGGAACTTCCCAGCAATACACAGAGGCACAAGAGTGACCAAGACCCAAAATATATTCCAAGCAATGGAGACATCATATGTTGTATATGGTTGTTTACGGTTCCGATCAGTTTTTGCACTGTAATTAATGACCAGCAATGAAAGACAATGAATGTCCCAAGTCGAAGCTTTCAAATGGTTTCCCCTTTTAACGTACTTATTGCATGCGGGAAGCTTCGGACAATAGCTATCGCTGTCCTACAAGACAAACAATCGAGTTAATCTAACTGTATTCGTATGTTCAAAGTTGCGTGGCAATTTAATTTTTATTTTTCAGATAATTCTCTGCCCCAATCTAGACTAACATCACGTCCATACACTTGGCATAATTTGGAGATTTTAATTTCTGTGTTATTACAAGGTACAGCATAGATTATAAATATACACAATATAAATATAAAACATACACCGACAAATTGATGATAAACGTAATTAACAATCTAACCGATAATCTGCTGTTTCACCTGGCCGCATAGGGTATTCCCGCTGATAACCCGCCTTATCCAGTCCCTGTAGTATCGCATATCCATGAACATGTCTGGCACACCCTGTGCACAGGGCACCACAAAGTTTAGAATGCCTATCAGCTGATCATTGTACACCAAAGGACCTCCCGTATCACCGTGACACGCTCCAACATTCGTCTGCCTAAAGACACACACATGACACGGATCCAGCTGAACATCCTTGTAGTCCGCAAGTCGCCACTCGCAATCCTGTCTGGTGATGTGTTGCTGTCTCACTAGTTGCAACCGAGTGGGCGTGGTACCTCCCGCCGATTGCGTGCCCCAGCCGGTAAAGATGAGTTCCGTGGTGCCCTCGGGCCACAGTTCGTTGGCAATTGGCAAGGGTTGAGTGAGCGCATCAAAGATAATGCTCTCATTTAAATGAAGTAGTGCAATATCATTGTGATACTTTGGCTGATCGTAATTGCAATGCATATAGATGGCAGAGGGGTAGTGCACAGCACCCGGTTCAGTGTAGATTAGGGTGCCAACAGCTACCCTCAGGCGATCCGCTGGCCAACCACCCACACAATGGCCGGCTGTGAGTATCCAACGTTCTGAAATGATGACTCCACCACACAAATGACTGCCCACCAGAGATTGCAGTGAGATTTGATAGGGTGCCTCGCCCTCCACAGCATTCCGTCCACCTACAATGAGCTCTACCGGACTGACAAGCAGTACCAGTAATAGAAGTATCAACGGAAATAGTTGTTCCATATTTGACATCGCAGTCTAGACTGAGGCAATCCAAAATTGGGTAATGCTCAGATAGCGAAAAGTTATCTCAATATCGAATTTGGCAGTAATCTGATAATGAGTGTATTGGGTATGGTCAATAAACTTATTTCTTATGGGTCTATTTGATAAATGGTCAAGCCCGTCAATAGGAATGTACCAACAACAAAATACTCTGTTTTGTTGTAAAAATCTGCTATAGCTGTAAATAGCTAATAAATTGGTCAGGTATGGAAATATTGAAATATTTTAAGAAATCGTCAATAATACAACAAATTAAATGTTGTAAGGGATGGAAAATAATTTCATACTTCCTGGGCCAGGTATTGCATGTATATGCATGCATATGCAATATACAAACAAAAGACAATTCAGACAAACTATTGAGGGATCGAAGATATAGCTACAGACTTCAATTTGTAATGAAATTTATCATAAAAATGATTAGTCTGATATAATTTACAATCTTTAGAGATATTTTATGATCATTCAATAGTGACCGGGTCTTTTTTCCTTATCGCCAATAACTTTAATCTTCTGGACTTAGGGAATTATATATGGAGCCCAGACATCTGATCTCTGTACATGGGATATCTTCGCAAGCTTCTCCAGTCCCTCGGATGTGAACTCTGTTATCATTTTGCCATTATTATACAATTTTTCTAAGTTGTTCCCAGCAACAATTTTTCACAATTTTAATATATTTTCGCGCATATCGAAAAACGGTATCTTATCAGTAGGAATAGCTATAACAATATATTCCAATCATAAACTGTCCGAAGCGTCTATAAGGTCTGGCTGATAAGGACAACAGTAAGTTAAAACCTACGATACAACTTTGACCAAGTTAGCCTTTAGTCTATCTCAGGCGGTTTATCGAACAATATGAAGTTGCTTAGCTGTTGCTTGATATTCCTGTTGCTTCAGGGGATGTCCTTAAGCAAACGTCTGTTAGAGCAGAATGCTGCTGCTTACCGTTATGCCAACGGACGCATTAAGGGTGGTCAGATAGCTGAAATTGGATTGGCCAAATATCAGGTCTCCCTACAGCCCATTCTAGGCTCTCACAACTGTGGTGGGGCGATCGTAAACAGTCAGTGGATCATAACTGCGGCACATTGTGTGGTGCACTATCCACTCGAGCTTATAGTGGTGGTAACGGGCACAAATCGATATTTGGAGCCAGGAGGTGTCTATTATACATTGGAGAAGCATGTCCACTGCATGTACGATAAACCCTATATGCACAATGATATTGCATTATTGAAGCTTACCCAAAACATAACCTTCAATGAGCTAACACAACCCATACCGTTGCCAGTAGCTCCTCTCAAGGAGGGTGCTGAGATTCTGCTCACTGGTTGGGGTGCCGAGGTGCCCTATGGCGATCCGCATCGCAATCTGCAAAAGCTCAACATGAAGTTTGTGGACTTAAACAAGTGCCTCGAGATATTCAATCAGACAAGCTCTTTGGGCATCGGTCACATTTGCACCTACTCCAAGGAGGGTGAGGGCGGCTGTCATGGTGACTCGGGCGGTCCACTCGTGAGCAATGGCCACCTCGTTGGCCTGGTGAACTGGGGACGAGCCTGCGCCTTGGGATTCCCAGATGTGCAGGCCAATGTCTACTACTATCTCGACTGGATCAGGACTGTTATCAGCGGCAATGCGAAGTGCAGCCGCTAACCTCAAGAGATACCCTGTACCCTGCTGGAAGTTATTCTACAAATACACAAATAAATATTATTTTCAATCAATTCTGACCAACAATAAACTTATTTTATTTTGATCGAATATCGTTGGTTCCTCCTATTTTATTCTTGCAACTTAATTATCCATGGGTTCAGAACAAAAATGATTTATCTGACTGACATTTGGTTTTATTTAATGATCACTCTCAATAGTTGCTGCCATAGCAGTGACACGTCTTGCAACTCGATTCAGCAATGGTGCGTCTGATCCAGTCCAGATAATAGTGTACTGAGGCATAGCTATCTGGATAGCCAAGTGCACATGGCATTCCCCAGTTGACCAGGCCAATCAAAACGCCATCGATTGTTGCTAACGGTCCGCCAGAGTCACCATGACAAGCGCCCGTTCCCTTATCCGTCAGTGAGCAAATGTGACCGACTCCATTATCTTTATCGCCGCCCATTTCTTCCTGGCACTTGGGATAGGTTAAATAGGTCAGTATCGCCTGCTGAAGAACATATGGAGTATCGCCCCACAATATTGTCGAACCCCAGCCCGTTAACAACACTTGCGATCCATTTGCCAGTGGAACATCGGGTAGAATCACCGGTTTTGTCAACGCATTAAAAACAATCGGTTGTGCCAAACGTATCACTGCAATATCATTATGAAAGTTGGGGCTATCATAATTGCAATGCACATGATACTCCTCCACATCATACGTTGCACCGGGCACTGCCCAACGTATAGTTCCCGTAACGACTTTTAGATAGGGAGGATTATAACCATAGACACAATGGGCAGCTGTCAGAATGTGACGTTCATCGATGATTGCTCCTCCGCACATATGACCTCCGAAAAGGCCCTGCAGCGAGATTTGATAGGGTGCTAGACCCTCCGTGGCATCGATACCATTTATAATACGACTATCAAAGACACCACCAGACTTTGATATCCACTCCTGCCGCTTTTCTGTTAACTGCGCCATCCTTTTGCTATGAACCAGTTTGCTCCCGGCAAGGAGCAGGCCAAATATTAAGCAATATTTTAACATTTCAACGTTTCAATATCCATTCGGGCAACAAACTCGCGAACCGGTTGTGATTTTGCTTTTATACCAATCTCTTGAGTCAAGGAGTCATCATAAATTGGTATCTGACTCTGATATCTAAATCATAAAATAATTTGGATACCTTATGATTAAAATTTTGTATGTGCCAAAGGGGTTATTATCCAACTGCGGAACAGCATTAAGATACATAGATACTCTTTGAAGATTTGGATGTGTAGAAAGCTTATATGATATCAAATTTCATCTAAAAAATCAGTTAAAATATTCAACTCAAAATCAGTCCGAAGTAAGCAATTCGAAAATTCATTAGCATACTTTTGGGCGTGGTGTAATAACTTTCTGAGCAAGTGTTTAAATAGATAAAGTAATGCAAAAATAAAATGTACAATTTTGTATATGACCAAAATGTGCGATGAGATTTTAAAGCAGTGTCACAACTAAGTCGTAACATCCAAAATTAAAAAAAAAAAGTAGTGTATGCAGAAATGATGCAATTAAATTTCATCAAACTTGATAAAATTCTTATACAATGTCCCAGCCTTTAAAAACATAACTGAATATCAATTTAATAGACCAATCAAGCCAATTTTATTAAGCTATTATATTGAATGACAGCAATTGTTCCGATAAAATAACAAACCCATATAAATATTGAATGCCCAGCGGAAATAAAAGACTTTAACTTGTCCATAACAATGACTACTCAATTATATTTAACACAACTTATATAAATCAATTAACTCGTTGCTTGCAACCGGTAATTTGACGTCGTATCCAGTCCATATAGTAGATGGTATTGGCATGCATATCCGGTTTGCCGACAGCGCAGGGAGCACCCCAGTTGACAAGGCCAACCACTTTGCCTTTCCACATGAGCGGACCACCCGAATCCCCGTTGCAAACACCCTCACCCATCTTGTTAAGGGTACAGAGATGTCCAATATCAACGCTATCGGTGTTATTCCAAGCCCGCTTGCATTCAGCATGATCATACACCGTTAGATTGATAGCTTGCAGACGTTCCATGGTTGGCCAATTGATTTCGGGAGCACCCCAACCGTTTAGGGTGACTGTCGACCCAGCTGGCGGATGTTCTGTGCTAAGCGTCGCGATCTGAGTGCGCTCATTGAACACAATTGACTCATTCAAGTGAAGCAGTCCTATATCATTCGCATAGATGGCTGGTATGTCATACATACAATGCACAATGGCCTTATCCACATGGAGGATCTGTCCGGGATTCAGTCTATCATTTGTGCCCACAATAATGCGCAGATCCTCAATAGCAAAATCCTGTGCACAGTGTCCAGCAGTGAGGATCCATTGCTCATTGAGGATGACACCGCCGCAGATATGTGTTCTCCAAGCCAATTGTATCGATACCTGATAAGGTGCCGCACCCTCCGCTGCCTCCTGGCCACCCACAATCCGACTGCCCAACTGTGGATATTCATAATGAATTCGCTTGGCCCTTGTGACGTCTATGGAACTTCCCAGCAATACACAGAGGCACAAGAGTGACCAAGACCCAAAATATATTCCGAGCAATGGAGACATCATATGTTGTATATGGTTGTTTACGGTTCCGATCTGTTTTTGCACTGTAATTAATGACCAGCAATGAAAAACAATGAATGTCCCAAGTCGAAGCTTTCAAATGGTTTCCCCTTTTAACGTATTTATTGCATGCGGGAAGCTTCGGACAATAGATATCGCTGTCCTACCCTGTCGTCATTAGAATCTAGGGGGAAGGAAGCATCTTCCAGCCATCAAAGTATTTTCCATTACAAGACAAACAGTTCAAAGTTGCGTGGCAATTTAATTTTTATTTTTCAGATAATTCTCTGCCCCAATCTAGACTAACATCACGACTATACACTTGGCATAATTTTGAGATTTTAATTTCTGTGTGCACAGGAACACCGATTTTTATTTATCTTTGTAAGTTGTTAAATATTTTACTTAAAAAAACTGTATTCTTAGGGTATCTTTAAATTACTTCATTAACAATCAAGACTACATACAGGGCATCTTCAAGTCGATCATTTTGACTTGAGCACTCTTATTGGTTTTGCCAACGCATTGGTCAAATCTTTATGAACACGACTTGAACATGCGCCCATATAAAATATATATCTTTACAATGCTGAGGATAAAACCCGCACGGTAATTGCGTCCCAATTGGAGGGCTCATAAACTGTCCAAAGATTATATTGCTATATAGGGCGGGTATAGTTATAAATAATGACCGCTCTTGCCAGACGTAAAACTTATCGTCTTTCCACTGCCCACAAAGCTATAGTCTATCAGATAAACCTCGTCCGATGTGTATTTCCACTGCAAATCGTTGAAAAACTTTAGTTGCAATTGTGGATTTTAAACAATGGTATCAATAATAAAATCTATGCTGATCAGCCTAAGCCTCATCTTTTGTCTGCTGCTGCTGCAATCCCAACCTTCTCATGGAATGCGCTTGCGTGGGGAGCAGCTGCCGGGCGAGTTGGCCGAGGGAAAGCGTCCTTACTCGAGGTTAATCCAGGGCCGCATTGCGGGTGGACAGTCGGCCAAGGAGGGCGCTTGGCCTTGGATTGTCTCCATACAGAATCAGTACGAATTTCCCTTTTGCAGTGGGGTCATCGTCGATGATAATTGGATTCTGACTGCCGCCAGTTGTGTTGCGGGCTTGCGTGCTCGTAATTTGGTAATAGTCGCTGGCACCGTATCCACTTGGAATATAACCGCTCCGGGTTACTATCCGGATCAGATTCATGTCCATTGCAATTTTGATAAGCCCCTGTATCACAACGATATTGCACTGTTGCATTTAACGACCAAGATTGAATATAATTCAGTGGTTGCCAAGGTTACGCTGGCGGAAATCGATGAGCTACAACAGAACGAAGCTTTGACCTTTGCGGGCTGGGGCGCGGCATCATCAGAAGGTTCTTCCTCGCAATATTTGCAGCAATCGGATGGCAGCTACCTTAATGTGGATGACTGCCGCAAGGTGCTGGGCGGCACTGAGGATGTCGATCTGGGTCATGTGTGTGTGCAAATGATGTCAGGCAAGGGTGTGTGTTACGGTGATGCCGGTGGACCTCTAATCAATGATCGACAACAACTGGTGGGCATCGGCAATTGGGGTGTTCCCTGCGCCCGAGGTTTTCCCGATGTCTACAGTCGGGTGGCCTTCTACAACGATTGGATACGCAGCACCATTAATGGCTGTGGCATTGCCTAAATTATGGCCGTACAAATATATATACACTCAGCGAAAAGCGCCCACTCTGTTCTCTATGTTCTTGAAAAATAAAAATATATTCCTGCTTTTAAAATTGATTTTTTATGTTACATAAGAAAGACCAAAAGTTCTTGAAAAATTAATAGTAAGTTGCGTAGTCTCGGATTTTTGTTTTTGACCTAATTTTGACAGCATTTCTAATTTACTTCAGTACTTAATATTTCTCAGTGTACATAGTATGTATGATGTCATTATCAGCATTTATTGCTATGCGACTTTATTGTATCCAAAAATTCTATCGTTTTATACTGATACTACTCGATTTGTTTTATATGACTGGTAATTAATATCCAAGCATTGCTTAACTGCTTGATATCGTAGTTGCTTCAAATCAGTCCACTTTTGACTGAGTTAGCAATATGTTGCACCAAATCGGAGCGTGCCTCCTTGTACTCCTGCTGGTATCCTACTCGCAGGCGGATCTGCGTAGAAATTTTAAACCTATCCCTGTGTCGAGGATGAATTTTGGTTCTCGTATCGTCGGAGGTGAAGTCGCTTCCCTGGGAGCGGCACCATACCAGGTGTCAATCCAGAATAGATATGGGTAAATAAAGTGAATTGTATTTTTAATTGAAACACCTTGTTCATATCTTCAATCGATCAATTTATGCAAGTGTAAAAAGTGCAATCCTTACTTCATACATCAAATAAATATCCTCAGTAGAAGGAAGTTAGGATTAATAAAAGCAATAAACATTGAAAGAAAAATGAAGGTATTTAAAGTAAAAACAGCATTAATGAAAATATTGCAGCTAATTTTCTTTAATTTAATATAGTTATAAGTTAGGATCCTTTTAAATTTTTCTTAAATTAAACACATTTTTCTTAGAAATCAATGTAGAGAAATGAGTTTAATCTCATAGGGAATTAAAAAGAGTAGTTTTCTGGGTATTGCGAAGGTCCTTCCATCGAGAACTTTCTCAGAGGAATAAATGTATCCTCAAAAGAATAATAACATTAACAAATTTCAAATTCTCTTCCACCTCTTGAAGCAATCACATGTGTGGCGGTGTCATAGTTGCCGATCAGTACATTCTAACTGCGGCTAGTTGCTTGGTTGGTATGAAGAAGAATGACGTCAAGACGGTGATGAGCACCAACGATTGGGCCGGTCCGGCCTGGGAGTATTACACTGAGGAGATAATACCACACTGTAAATTCGATAAGCCGCTATATCACAACGATATTGCATTGATCAAGATGACGACGAAGGTGGCGTACGATGATGTCACACAGAAAATAGATATAGCCCCGCTGGATGATCTTCAGGAGGGTGATAAGCTGAAGATGACGGGTTGGGGCAGCACCACGGAGGAGGGCGACAACACTTTCGATCTTAGGCAGCTAGAGCTGACCTATGTATCGAATGCTAAATGCAATTCAACATATCAATATACCAAAGATCTGGACACCGGGCATCTGTGCGCTGTGGGTAAGGTCGGTGCGGGAGCCTGCCATGGTGACACCGGTGGACCATTGGTAGATAGCAAGAATCGCCTGGTTGGCATCAACAATTGGGGTGTGCCATGTGGTAGAGGTTTTCCCGATGTGTTTGCACGTGTCAGCTTCTACTACGATTGGATTCTGAGCACAATTAATGGATGTGCACTTAAAGTAAATAAATCCTGAATCTAATCTCTGCAGTTGCCAGACGTGTGGACTATTGTATCGTTGTTATCACCTAACATATTGCCCCCAGACTAATAATTATACCTTGTACCCACGAAAGTCAACAAAGCAAAGAATTGTCAACAAGATTGTTCAAAACCGCAATACATTTTCTTTCAATCACTTAGTAATCTAGATAAATATAATTGTTAACAAGCTAGAAAGCCTTTCTGGAAAAACGGAGAAATTTAGGCATTTGTTGAGGATTACAACTTCTAGTCGTTTTTAATTTCAGGCATTTGCTAACCACTGTAATAGATTAGCTTTGCTTGAGCCGATCAGCTGTTTATCAATTTACAACGATTTAATACGAAAGTGAATGTTGAGTTATTTATGTGAAGTGACAAGTTCCACTGGGAAGTTCTTCCGTATGCGACATTATCAACTGTCTGGCAGATCTGCCAGATTAGACAGTAAACTCGATCAAAGTTCGTAAACAAGGCGTATGAGTAATCTGTTTTTATGGTGGCCATTCGATTACGTATTGACAAGCCGGCGGTGCTTATTCGTTTTTATGAGAGTTCATTATTATTATCAGCGTATATTGGCTATGGTAATGTTTGCTTCCTTCCCTAGAATGGCGTTTCATTTCTTATCTTAACAATTCGCGCATTTATTCAAAGAAAGCCACGGACAAGATAAGCTGGCAAACAGGTAGCCGACTATAAAAAGAAATCTCTGTCTACAAATTTCCACAATTCTAAAACGAAAGTCGTAATAACGTGAGCGCTTAAGCGGCCAAAGATGAAGTTCATCATTTTAATTACCGTCCTAATTGTGGGACAGAGTGTTGCACTCGAAGTTGGTGCAGGAAAATCAGTGAGTCGTCAGCTGGACAGTGATGTTCCATTTCCGGAGTCCAGAATTGTGGGTGGAAGCGAAGCACCCGATGCCTGGGCACCCTATCAGGTGTCCATCATGAACACGTTTGGCGAGCATGTTTGTGGAGGCAGCATCATTGACAAACAGTGGATTTTAACAGCCGCCCATTGCCTGGATTGGCCCATACAGTATCTGAAGATTGTCACCGGCACCAATGATTATACGAAACCTGGTGCTGAATATTTGGTGGACTCAGCGAAGAAACATTGCGAACACGACAAGCCCATGTATCACAATGATATTGCGCTAATACACACAGCCAAGCCCATTGTCTATAATGAGCGCACTCAGCCCATTAAATTGGATAGCTCAAAAAATAGCTTGAAAACGGGTGATAAACTAACACTAACTGGCTGGGGCAGCAACAAGGCTTGGGGAAGGCTTCCCACTCAACTCCACACAATTGATTTGGCCTATTTAGATCACTCGACTTGCAAGGCGAAGGTGCGCAATGCAGCTTTCCTGGGCGAGGGACACTTGTGCAGCCTTACCAAGGAAGGTGAGGGATCCTGCAGTGGTGACTCCGGTGGTCCCTTGGTCGATGCCAATCACGTCATCGTTGGAATCGTCAATTGGGGTGAAGCCTGCGCCTTAGGCTACCCGGATGTGTATGCCTCCGTGCAATACTATCTTAATTGGATCAATACCATGATGACAGATAAGGGAAAAGCCTGTTAAGGATGTGAAACCAGAAACCAAAACCAGAGACCGAAATCAAAATCAAAAGCGTCGCGAACAAAAAGCCACACTGAACAAATTTTACACATATTAAGTAATAAACCTATAAATTATATCACACAAATTGTATATCGCAAATATATAAAGTAATTACGAACAAATGAAGAAGCATATAAATGTTTTATCACTTAATTTGTTTGTTCTGAAGAGATAAGAGTGGTTTTATCCGATGAGTCTACTAAAAGGGCCCGAGTACAAGTGGACTGTTTTCCAGACTTTCAGATCTTCAAGAAATATTAGCCAAAGAGAGCCAGTCCGTTTTCTGAGAAGTGCAAGGCAACCACATAGTACACGTTTCTCATTGAAGTAAGTCTCCCAGTCAACTAAAATTCTTATTAATTAAAATATTGGAGGGTATGGTTAAGCTGATGACTCAAATCGTTGTCTATTTTTAGTCAAGTTTACTAGCATAGGCAGGTGACATTATCAACAGATAAGCCTTTCAGTGAATAATTGACTGAAGGCAAGTTTCTTGGGTAAACAACTCAGTTTATCATAGCCCAGAAAAAGTTGGGGGGCTTAACTCAGAACTAATAGTTCATAAAATTCAAATATTATTAGTAAATCGTAAATATTATGACTGCCACACGTTAGGCCCAAACGCTATTAATCGAAATTAATCTCTGATAAACAGTTAACAATCAGCACCCGAATAAATAAGCTAATGCTGATACAATAATCTTAAACAATTCAATATCTTTCTCGCCAAAACCAGATCGCACTCGGAGTCTAACCAATAAATATTTACGCACTAAAATGTAATTGGACCAAGATACTTCCAAGCACAACAGTCTGTTAATCGAACCCGGAATATTGCTTTTGAGTTGCCGCACTGACTCAGTCAAGTTGATAGTCCGTCAAACGAGTTGCCCTCTTTAAATTTAAAACCTTAAGCTTCTAGACAATCAAAGTTTCGCTATCTATTGTAGACCATTTATGTATTCAATTTACCCTTCTGGCTCAGCTGGGCACAAGCAGTTATACGGGTCTATCTGTAGAACCCATTCCTAACAGTTGTGCAACGAGCTCTGAATAAACCTACACATAGAGAAAAACGGTGTACGAAATGGTTATATCTAATTTCTTAATCAGTTCTGATTTTAAAATCAATCAATTTTTCTGCAACAATTCTTGAATCAAGTAAAACTACTCATCTGAAGCATTTAAGTATTTAAAATATGTTCTTGATTGAAGCTAATTTAAATTTTAAGACGATACTAGAGTGGTTCTTAGTTATGAGCCTTGGCCAACTTCAACCTTGGCCAGCTTTTGATTCGTACTTGATATAAGTACTTTTTTCTGAGTGTAGAAGCTACGTGACATGCATTTACAAAACCGCCATTCAAAAAGCCATAAAAGAACCACAAACCCAATTCAGACTTCAATTTGAACCAAACCATTATGCTGCTACTATTGTTGTCCACTGTCCTAGTTGGTGGCTGCCTCGGCCAGGTGCTGTTCCCACCACAGTACACAACGCAGCGCATTGTGGGTGGCGAGGATGCGCCCGAGGGCATGGCACCCTATCAAATCTCGCTACAGAGTGCGAAAAGTGGACAACATTCCTGCGGCGGTGCGATCATTGATGAGCGCTGGATAATCACTGCTGCCCACTGCATACACAAAAAGACACCCGAGGCATTCCGTGTGCTCACCGGCACACAGGATTTGCAGCAGAACGTCTCCAAGTACTATTATCTGGACAGGATAGTCGAGCACTGTAACTATGAACCCCGCATGTATCGCAACGATATTGCGCTCCTTCATCTGAACGAGTCGATTGTCTTCGATAATGCCACACAGAAAGTGGAACTGGATCATGAGCAACTCGCTCCGGGCGATTCGCTGCTGCTCACCGGCTGGGGCACTCTATCGCTGGGTGGCGAGGTGCCCGCCAAGCTGCAGCGCCTAGAGGTGGAATATGTACCCCACCAGGAGTGCCGCGAGGCGCACGGAAACAGCAGCCACGTGGACATCGGACATGTGTGCACTTACAACGATAAGGGGAGGGGTGCTTGCCACGGTGACTCTGGTGGCCCGCTGGTGCACAACGGTAAGCTCGTTGCCTTGGTCAACTGGGGCATGCCCTGCGCCAAGGGGAAACCCGATGCCCATGCGGGCATTGCCTACTATCATGACTTCATTCGCACGCATCTTGCACTGAACGACTCGGAAGCAGAAGGAGAAGCTGCTGAGGCTACAATTCAGGAGCTGAAGGCGTGGAAAAGTAAGTCTCATTGTCATTGATCCGACTCAAAACTTATCAAATCTTAAGTAATGATTTTTTTAAACACGAACTAAATGGAAATCTCAATTTTACAATCTTCAATCTATCTCAAATCAATAATTATTTGACTGACTTTTTTTAATAAGCAGAATCAATCTCTTTTTATATATATATATAAACCACACAACTCAGCGTTGTTAATAATTCAATAAAACTAAAAAATGAAATATCAAGTATACATAATTTATTTATACATCATCCAACTGCAAACATTTGTTTCATACACTTAAATCAAGCATTTTCAAATAAAAATAATAATAAAATTAAAATAATAACAGCATAAAGAAGAAGAATCGGTCCAGCATTTCTTCTGGGACTTTGGGAGATGAAAACTTCGATGCCTTCCTTTCAAATATATTCAAATATTCTTGCGCGTGTTGTAGCTGATTTTTATAGCATACTTTTGGGAGGCTTTGTGAAAAAATTGAACTACAGATGGCGTATGTTTTCCATTCAGCATTGCTTGGGAAAGATTTGAGTCAAGCTGCCTTTAAACATAGTATTATTTTAGAGATCGAACCATGCTTAATAAGTCCTGATTTTTGAAAATCGGTTTCCAACCAATAGCTTTTAAAAATCTGTTCAATTGAACAAAGTTATGGCTCTGGATGTCTGTTGCGCCTTCAAGCGCTTTTTGATAAATAGTTCAATAAATCAACAAATGTTTTTAAACAATTGTGAACCTTTTTTTAATACAGACTTGATTCAAATTGACATACATATCTATAAATTCACTTATTAACTTAGACAACATAAAAATGCGAGTTGAACGGCTATGTAACTAGTAACTAACTAAGATTCAGTTTTGGTGAGCAATGAAGATACTTTAGAACTGATTGGAGGGCAAATATTGACTGCTAATTGGCCCATTGCCATTGAGGTTAGCATTGCCCTCAATATTCTGCGGTTGCAGCTCCTCTTCCTCCTCCTCGGGTGCATCCAGTGAGCCGACAACAGATGTGATGGGCGCCAGACCCTCATCGGTAATGGTGGAACTGCCGCCCAGAGCATCATATTGCGACTGAATCTGTCGCTGGGCATTCAAAGCCTCCTCGGGCGTGCGATACTTGATGAAGAACACCTCGGGCTTGTTAATATGTTGTGGCGCATCGGCGATGGCATCCTGCAAATCAGACGCACTTGTCTTCTTGGCCAGCACATAGACCACCGTCTTCTCTTGCTTCAGAGACTTGGCCAGATTCAAAGCAGCAGCGCGATTCGTCTGAGCTGGCGTCTTAACAAAGAGCACATTGTAGTGATTGCGTGGCTGCTGCGACAGCTGCTGCAGCTCATCCTGAATCTCATCGTCCGACTCCTCGGGTGCCGAGTGTATGAAGAAGTTCTTTGTGACAATTGGCTTCTTGGGAATGCGGACACGTGGACGAGCGCGACGCTGCTGTTGCAGTGGCGCAGTCTGGAAGTTGATCGGAAAATTGGCTGGCATGGGAAATGCGGCAGAGTTGCGTGGTTGCTGGTGCTGCTGTGGCTGGTACTGAGTCGCTGGTGGCAGATAGGGCAGAGCCAGGGCCAGTGGTGGCAACACCGGATGTGAGGAATGTGGCTGCAGTTGCTGTTGTTGTTGCAACTGCTGGTTGAGCAGATGAGCCACTACTGTTGGCTGCTGTTGCATGCGATAATTGTAGCCCTGTTGCGTTAAGCTGATGTCGGCACGAGCCAGCGCCAAGGTGGCCACAAGTATCGTCTAGAAAAATATGAACAAATATTAGTTATAATCCATGTTATGATTGCCGCTGATTAATCCACAAAACGCACCACAAATATCTTCATGCTGCTGCTTAGTCTGGGAACTTAGTTTTAGTTAGCCACGAACGAACTCTGGTGCTGCTCGCCCTGTGTGTCAAGTGATTGTGATGATGGGTCAACAGCTGCTAACGCCTTTTATACCAACTAGCCCGTCCCAGAGTTTTATGCGTGGTCGCAGCAAACTTTACAATCGGTAACTAATAATGAAACAGCAGCTACGCCAGCTAACAATATCACAAATTGTTGCAACAGTCCACATTTTATATGCATAGAGTGGGGTAGCAACACTTCGTTGGGTGGCAAGTCGAAGTGGGCCTTTTTGTGTTACGCCTCACAAAAAACATTCCATTGTTTAGACAACAAATCAGCTTGAGCGACCAGCTGTGATAATGGCCAAGTGGCTTGTTTTCTTTGCTTGTAATACTCTTAGCCAAGTTAAACTTTAGCTTAAGTCAATGAAACTACTAAAGTTGCTTATTTTATATATAATATATATAGTTTAGTTTTAAATACAACATCTATTCTAGAACAGTTAAAAAAAACAGACCACAATTTTTGGTAATTTTGGCTAAATTCACTCAAATGTAACCATTTTTGTAGTTTCTCTTGTCCAAAATAATTGCATTCATACAAGTTTTCCCTCATTATAGAGTATATTTCAAAACGACATTAAAAGATTTTTTTTTTTAATTACTTAATTTACGCCAATAAAATGCTTAAAAATTAATTAGCTACTTCAAAAAATAGCATAACTTTGTTGACTTTTAAATGCGTATCTTGTTTAGTTTTTATAAATTTGCCTTTGGTATAATCAACAACAAATTCAAACAGCGTCTGCAAATAAAAAGTGTCAAGAAAAGCATAAAAATTATTTATGAAAAACAAACTTCGCAATCTGGCAGTTTGTTAGAGGAGTGTCTGAGTTTTTGCAGTCAAGTTGAATGACTCGGCCTATTGACATCCAAATAGTCGAATACGAGGTTACAATCGATTACAATCGATTATAGCCAATTTCTATGCACTTTTGTCTCTTCCCGGGCCATTGTGTTTTACTGTCAACGCAACTCGAACTATAAAACCACTATAAAAACCCAATACAATATGGATATGAGAATGGAAAAAATTGGCACTGTTCGCGGAGACTGGAGATGGGCAGCAGCCTCCGTATTTGCTACTCTGTAAAGAGGACGCCAAGGTCGAGGTCTGTATTGTGTATGCACAGTGAGAAAATAATTTAATTGGTAAGCAAACTGTTCATTGATTAATTTTTGATTTGGATTATAGGAAAAGTTTATTATTTTCTAATGGAAATAAATTTATTTCTTTATCTGCTAGCTTTTAAGTATTAAATTCTATACTTCAACAAATATAACATCGAAAAAAAGCAAGCGAATGTCAACGATCAGATTCAGTTCCGCAGCTCGAACCCAAATATATTCATTCGTGATTTTTTCTAATAACTACTTGTTTTAAGATTTTTTGCATGACTTAAGCATGTGCTTACCTTGAGTGTATATCTTATAATAAGCACGACTCTCTTGAATTTCAAATACCTGATTCGAAGTCTTTCAATGTATGTCAGTTTTTTCTCTGCGTGCATCGGCTGATGTTATTTATTGTGTCAAATCTAACAAATACCCGCATAGCTATGTAAATGTTTGTGGATATACGTTCGAAATATTATAAAAGCTCAGCCATTAGTCATTCGCGCTACATAAAAGTGAATGTAAATCACTTTCGACCATCGAATTTGGCTAAGGTTGACATCTTGCGCTAGTTGGGGGCAATCTTTGGCAACGGAAATCACTTGTCACAACAACCATTATCAATTTATTACCTAAGCTAATTGGATTGACTGTCAAAATGCGTACTAAAAATGTTACGTTTACTACAATACGCCTAATTTATCTCTGATCCAATTATAACAAAAAATAAAAATAAATAAATATAAAAAGATCGTAATATGAGTATATCAGAAAGGCCGATTCAGTAGTAGCTCAGCCATTAAATGGGCCGAACTGTTGCAAGTATCTAGTGCAGTTAGCTCAGAGTGCATCTCATTAACTGAAGTTTGCACACAAATTATTTTAGATTTAACCTTCAACCTCTCGGATTATTGCCAATGTACATAAGTTGGTCTACAATATGGCGCACTCTGAGCCGGAGCTACTTATCAAAAAACAGGTTCCACACTTTCTCACGCCAATGCCGTGAGGCATGACCAAAAAAAAAAAACATCAGCGAAGTAGGGAATGGAACTGAGCTTCAACATTTGGTTTTCTGTGTTTTGCTTTAAATATGCCAAAATAAATGCACTCAGAAAAATAATGTAAACAAATTTAGTTGATCTTACCTCGATAAATTAAATAAAATTTGAAAATATATTTTTCGCAATTTGAATAAACCTTATTTTAGATAAGATCGAAACTTCTCGACTATAACCACTTCAGTCTTGGTATGAAATACTTGATTCTTTCTCTCAGTGCACATATATCCCGTAAAGTGAAACTGAACCGAGAGGAAAAATTAGGAAAAATTCAAATATATTTTTCGCACATAATAAATAAAATGTTTATTTATAAGTTTCTATTAAAAATATCTTGTTTAAACAAATTTAGTCTACACCAAAAACAAATACTTAAGTTACATAGATGAAAAGTGAATGCTGGCGCATACATAAATTTTGTGCATTTTCGAAACAAACTTTTTTTTTTGTTAATTTATTAATTTATTGTTTGACTGACGCTTCACACTGTCGGATTTTGACATTGGGTCTTTTTTTGCTATGCTAATTCGAATGTGGAATATATGTACTCCTCCTCTGCATAATATTATTATGGCCAACTAGAGTCTAGAGAGAAGAGAGACATTTGATTATTATTAATAATATAATTTCACACTAATTATAGAGTATACTTTAGATTGACAAATTACATATGAGGCCATCTTAAACATTGTGTTATAATATATACAAAAAGTATTTAAGTCAAAAAACAAGCCAATACAACAAGACAAGCTTGTTTGGTCTTAAGCCGGCGTAGTATAAATTGATGAATGAATTCAAATCGTTTATATAAATGTAGCGTTAAGCGAGGGCATTTCACATTTCTTTGATTGATTTATTATCATTATATTTATATAACTTAAATGGTCATTTAGAGCCAAGTAGTATAAATAAACATATTCAAACGATTAAAACACAGGTTTCAGATTGCTTTATATGGCGATTATTCAAGTGGAAGTGCTCTCATTTAATGGCTGAGATATGAACTGAATGGTATCTAAGGCAGCTTATGTTTTTTTTTGTTCACATATTCGAAGCCAAATTAACCGACTTGTGTCAAACTAAAAATTCTCTTAGGTTAACCAAATCTGTAAATCTTATCCGATCTTGCTTTCGCGAAAGGGATGCATTTTTCTGGCTTAAGCATAATTTTGCACAGCTTCATTGTACACTTTGACCAATTAATTAAGGCATCTGTATAATAAACTTTATTAATATTTTTAAAAAATGTATCAATTTGAAAAAATTGTTAAAAGCATTGTAACAAGCTATTTTTGGGCGGAATATGAGTAAAGATGAAGAGAATCCGTTTTAGTTTCAAACAAAATGTGAGTTGGGTTAAAATATGTTGCTTACTTTTAGGCGCACTGATTTTGTGGCTCCACCTTTAGTTGAATGTTCAGCTCGTTCATGTAGTTTCTTTCTTAAAAATACACCCATACCTCGTTATACGGCCGCATTTTATACGGCATTTCGCTCTTCAATTCAACAATGATTCGCCATAACGGCAAAAAAAAACTTTTCACATGAGGAACTCATTCAGTTGTAAGCGGTACTGGCTTCTGATGAAGAGACAGAGCCTGTTGTATCCCAACAGCTAACATCAAATAATTTGTCGAATGTTTTTTCCTATTTCGAACAAGGAATAATCAACCTCCTTGAAAACGATTCTGACGTCGTACGTAACTCTAAAGTTTATCGAGGAATTAACTCAGGCATTAGCTGTTATAAATCACTGAAGAATGAAATAGACAAGAAGGCAAGACAAATAATGTTGGACAAGTTTTTTAAGCCAGGCTCATGCTTACCAGCGAAAATTGATGACGTCAGTGATCTGCAGGTTACCAATTTGCAACAGCACGTTGCCTTCGGGTCCGCGCTCTCAGCATCAGTTTTTCAGAATTTTCATTTAGCCAGCTGTTAGTTTATTTGACGCCTCTATGTGTTGCCTGCTTAGTGGTAAAACCATAGGGTTAACTTAAAAACATCACAAAAGAATGAAAGGGTTGGAAAAAGTTAGACATTTGGACATTTTCGGTAGAAATGAACATCGACCTGATATTAATTGAATATTAGCTTTGGTTTGTAAAAGAATTTCACTTTAAAGTATTTATTCCTTTATTCATTTACAAGGTTTTAAACGACATTGCAAATCATTGCCTAATATCATTAGACATTAACCTGTAAAAGCATTGTCGTAAAATACTGATTAAGAATCAGAAATGAAATCAAATGTTATAAACAAATCAAATTACACTGCACTTATAAGCGTAGTTTTTGATTACTCAGCCAATAACTTTCCATTTATGTTATCGTTGAGTTTCGCTTTGTCAGTTGACGTTATTGCTTATCGGTGATTTTCTGTAGTATATTTAGCTATAGACTAATTTGTGATATATTTAATATGCTATATAGTCATGACCAACGTGTGGTAAATTCTTAGCGATATGCTAGCATGCGACATACTTGATATGGGATATAAACTGGAGCAACTCGTGCTACACTAATCGGACTCGAGTGACCAATGTGTAAGAAATAAAAACAACTTTCAATTGCTCACCAGTTAATTTTGGACACATTTATTGCCAAATACAACAGGTGTGAACTCTTTGTAAACAATACAATTGAACCCTAGTCAAGCGGCAACCTTTTAAGTGGCCCATCGATAACAATAAAACTTTTTGTTTAATGTGCTTCCCAGAACCAAATGCGACCCAAAAAATTGGTCATACATTTTTGTTTATAGCCATATAATAAACATTGTTAGATTTAGCTTATAAAACTTTTTATTAAAGATGTGTTTGCGGTGAGTAATTAATGGTTATAGTTTAAGGCACATGCTTCTTTGTTGAATGTCACACAAACTGACTAGTTGCATTTGTTTTTATTTGAATTTCAAACAACTGATTTCAAATAATGAGTATGTAAATATATCTGGTAAATAGTTTCTCTCTCGCATTTCTCTCTGTCTCTCTCTCCGGCGATTTCTCGTTGTTGCTTATCCGCACTAGGAATTCCGTGCAGTCTTCTTTGGTCAATGGCGCTATGGCTGTTAAATGTTTTCATTAGAATAGATACTTTTGGGCAGACACGCCCAGCAGGAGTAGCATCAAACTGAAGGACATTAATCCTGCTGCTCCAGATCGCTGATGCACAAAGACAACAGCACGATTATTGTCGGCCTGCAGCTCACGGTAGTTGTTATGCAGCTGTTTGTCTTGGGAGTACTCAATCTCCTTGAAATGATTCACCTGTTCGAGTGTCACGGGGAAAGTGTCAATTAGGACAATCCAGGTGACCGCCTCGGCGCAGGTGGGCGTGGTCAAGGAACCCGCATAGTTGAAATACCTGTCAACATTTGACAATAAATCCTCTACTGCCAGACTATCCGCCACATTCACAGGCACATTTATCTGGTCGTACTTCTTAACTTTATCCAAACTCTTGATAATGCTACCGATGGCCTTATTGGGCGTTGTTGAGACATGATATAGAACAGCTATGACCGTAATGCCATCATCAAAGTCGGCCGCCATAGTCATATTGGGGTATAGCTTATTGCGATGGACAATGTGCACCTCCAGAGGATAACGTATGCCATTTAAAGTGTGCTCGGACCACCAATGCATGTGTATTTGCTCCACAACATAATCATTCACAAGTCCACCCCCACCAAGGGTCAAATCATGGTCAAATCCAAACAGCTGAACTGCAAACAGAGCAACAAGAATTTTATACATATATCGGTTTTTTTTGTAGATTATTCTCTCGACTCACTTGAGTGTCCATTGTTGACCATTTGCAGTGATTTCTGATGCTCATCATAGTTGTAAAACTGTAGGGCGTCGAACTCACCCTTCAGGCTGCCACTCACATGCAAATTGATTGGACTCTGCCTTAAGCCAGTGTCGCAAATGCCGCCCCACTTGGGAAATGCTATAAATATCAAAGAGAATTATAAAATACCATATAATAAGTATATAACAATAAAACTTCGATTTACATAATTAAAGCACAATGAACCTAAAACGGTCGAGATATGAGGCAAAAATTGTTGAACACAGAAAGCATACTCTATAAAACTGTGCAATTAAATGATTTATATATATCTCAGGAGCTTTATTATATTTATGTTTATATCATTATGTATTCTTTAAAACCTTTAGTCAATAATTGAGCTATGCCAAACATCTGCTAGGGTATTTCATCTTCGGCCCATGACAGATAGCCATGCATACTTGCTAGTCTAAATAGATGACAAGTCCAATTTATATGCATGAAAATTTGGCACAATTTTTGAAAAATTATCAATATTTTAGGTATGTCTATATATCTGCTAGGGTATTTTATTTTCGGCTCACAAAAGATAGCTAAGCATTCTTGTTAGTCTTTATAGTTGACGAGTCAAATTTGCATACACGGCAATTTGGCTCAATTGAAATAAGCGGTGAACATATTTAGCTATAAAAAACACGACTTGGAATGACTACACTTGACAATGATCAGCTGACCCACTCACGAGCTTAGCACATACATATACACACTTATATATGTGCATATATATGTCAGATGGCAATCGGCGTTGATTAACTAATTTTAGTAAACGGACTTCAACTAGTGAAGCAATGACATTGAATTTATATGTTTTTTATTGGCACTACTTACGTTCATCCTTATTGTTGTCGAGGTCTGGATAGTGCCACTCATTGCCAGCGCTCAACGCTAAAATGTTGCAAGCTATAAAAAAAAATAGATAGAAGCATTTGCTTATTAGAAAATTGGCAAAAAGTTGTTTGTGGAATTTGTCTGCCATATTATATATATATATATATATATATTTATCTTTGCTCTATTATAAGTTGAATGCACCCAATTGTCATGCACACACTGCGGCAATAAATGATATTATGTGCTTACATTTCTGGTCGACTTCAACTTGACCGACATAAAAATGAGCATTATAGCCGCGTTTCCTGACCATGAAAAGTGCACGAAATGTGCAGTTGACAAAGTACATAAAAACTAAATGCCAAAAAAAAATGCTGCTTGATGCATTAAAGAGAGATCTACACAATGTTTAAATTGGCGTCAGCTGTTTGGCAACACGTCAATAGTCTCAGTAGCACCTCGCACTTGACTTGGCTAAAAATAAGACACATTATTTATGATGTCGACGAAGAGTTCACAAAGAATCGGCATAATAAAAAATATATTTAATACAATAAACATTTTTAATTACCATGCAAAGGTTAAGACAACAACATAAAAAACAACTTGAAACGTTTGCGAAATATTTTAATCTCATTTCTGACAGCCATTAAATATTTCAAATAACATTTTCATTTTGCAAATGTTTGCATGTCCAATCTTGCAATCAAAATCCTTAACAATTTATCCATCAGCAAAACTTTAACTCTCTGTGTGATTCTGGTCATTAATGGGTTAATAAAAGCGTCGTAAAATGGGAAAAAATGTTTGAGTGATTCAGCAAATGGCTGACAGGAAAGCGATTATGTCAAATCTCTCAAAAATTTATGCGTTCGGTTTGACTTTCGGCGACTTATTGAAAACAAGCGAAAAATTTTATATATTTTTGTTTAGTTTAGTTTAGTGTTGGCAAAGTGACGACAGCAGCGGTGATATATACATATATTTTTGGGTTTTACGATTTTTGAAATGTGTGCGTTGTATTTTTAAAAATACAAAAAAAATCTTTGAAAGGCCGTTTTCGTCAGCTGATTTGAAATATTTCAATTAGAATTTCTGTGCACATGTGTAGTGCGATTTTTTACGACTCATTTTTGAGTCCCAAAGTTATAAATTCAAGCTAATTGACTAGACGTGCATTTAAATTCATCTTTTTATTGTTATTGACACTCGGCAGACAGCTTTCAAATTTCATTGCCTTTGCATCTCTTCGAAAATGTTTTTCAAAATAAAATGTTTATACTGATGAGCTATAATGGTCGCTGATAGGGGTTTTCTGCTGATGATTACAGTATCTGTAATTTCGGTTGCTGATAATGATAATGATAAGTGCAATACTATAATTGAAAAGAAAACAAACTAACGAATCGAAGCCATAATCATAAATTATATTTACAACTCAATTAGTAAACATATGTACTCATTACGATTATATTGATGCCTATATTCCCATATCAAATAATACAAACGACAATTTCGAGGGTAGAAAGTTTAGCTTTTAATTGCAGCAAATATCACTTTGCGAAAAATCACCTCAACATAGCTATTAATTTTTTTCTAAACGAGATCAGATAAACGTATGTGTGATATTTAGCTGATAAATGCAGTGAATGGCAGCAGCAGCAGCACCAGCACCAGCAGCCACAGCTGCATGCAACATTGGCCAGCTTGTAATTAGAATTCGCATGCAACCCAAGACAATTAGAAGCTTGAGCGATCTGTTGAAAGGGGACTGCATGTGGAAACGTGGAATTCAACAATTATCAGAGTGTTGAACAAAACTGCCAAACAAAAAGTTAATTGCTTTGTTTATGGCAAGACAATGTGAAAATTGTGCAAAACTGCATTAGAGAGCAAATGCGAAACCGATTCAACTGATTTGATTCATTTTTGCTTTTAAGTGCTTCGATCTTGGCACTAAAATTTCTGAGCTGAGATGCACTCGGAAAAATATGATGTCTTTTATAGTTCAATAAATTATACGAATTTTCCAAATCAACTTGAACAGAACTATATATATTTTTTCGCACTAATCTTTGGTATCTCAAAAGTAACGAAACTGTACACAGCAAAAAAAACCAAACTCAAAACTTTTTCGATTAGAATGAAAAATTTTAAAAGTTTCTTAAAGTGAGGAGTAAGAAGAGAACTTGGTGAACAGGATTATGGGACATAATCTAGGAATACATTCTTGACTTCAGATTTGTGGCACACTGCTGTACATTTTTTTCTTCTGTGTAGGAATTCTAGAACCACATTTTTATTATGTGTATAGACATTTGCACTGTCTCAGCTGTCAGTGAGCTGCACATGTCACAACTATAACTAAAACAAAAAACACAAAACAATTGCTCCGCTAAACGGAAAAATGCGGCATGTTCAGTTTCTCGGAGATCAGTTTTTGCCAACGTTGTCAAGTGGCGTCTTCTCAACATTATTCTGACTGACGGTTTATGGCCGCAGCGATTTTCGGCCATGTCAGCCGTAAATAATTGAAACACTTTTGCATTCATTGCGATAATTCCATCAACTCTTTGATGGCCTCTGTTTTCTGTCGACTCATAGACACCCCCTAAAATTATTTTGTGAGTCAACTTTTGTTTGGTGAATAATCATTTACATTTTATTATGAATTATAATAAATGTTGTGCACAGATAAACGACTTCGGGAATGCGCTTTGTTTTATGCGATTACCACTCAAGCCCGAAGCTGATATCGAACAGCGCTGAACATTCCTATAAGACATTCTAATGTTATATACAAACGCAATATAAAAATAAGTACGAAAAACTGAATCTTTTCCAAATTTCGAATTCAAAATTCATAATTGATAATTTGTGGACAAGCTTTATGAATTATGTGTTGCACTTCAATTTGGACAAAATAGATCTACTAGAGACGAAGGAAATCGAATATATTTAAATGACATAATTTATATACTTTAAAAACTTAGCTGGCAGACAACTTTAATCAACATATTAATATTTAATATACTGTGTGTATATATAGTTAATATTCAACTGTTGGCATAGTGGTTATGATTTGACGTAGTCAAAATGGCAATTAACTCAACTGATTGGGCAAATTGATGCGATATTTGCTTTATTTTGGCTATTATGAATTGCTGTGATATTTGCTTTCTTTTGGCTAATATGAATTGCTGTCATAACTGCGCGAATTTATGATTGCAATTGTGGATGATCGATGGTAAATTGAAAAGCTATTCAATCAGCAGAGAAGGCGCACTGGGTTGGTCTTTAATTGTGCTTGATTGGGTCTGACGACTGTGCGTCTTCGCATATCTGGGAATTAGAGTGCAATTATGAGCTATAAACTAGCAAACAGCTGATAAGAGCAAATCAGCACAGTCTCCATAAATAAGTAGTTCATTTATTGCAACTGATAGAGGAATCTCCGTCTGCACGCTGTTAAACTAAGTCTACTGATAGCGCTGACAATATATAGTATAAGTCATGGGTTCAGGGATCATTTGGCTTATTTATAGTTAATGTTCTTATTTGATTTATACGACAGACTGAAAAGTACTTAAAGTCTTAATAAAACATTAAATTTATATTCTTTGACGATTTGATAAGAAACACATTTGTTTGGCAAGTTTATTTTAAGGTTTGGCTCTTCAAATCGATAATATTGTGTTGAAAATAATGATAATTGATTGCAAGTTTAATTGGAGATTGTTTTCAGTTGGATTCGCAATTTTGCTATATAATTATTATTTGCTTAACGCAATCAATAAAGCTATCAAAATTGAACTATCAGGGTAGGACACTCGACTAAAGTCATTATAAATGAAAACGCCCGATAATCAATAATAATCAAAAAATAAACCATTGACGCAAAATGTGAAGTTCTCACCACGTGCTTATACAATCAGTAATTACTTATGACACAGGTACATATAATTGCCCGATATATCGTTGGCCCAAAATCTCGGCTAATCTTTAACACCACAAGAGGCGCCCAGTTGCAATGCACAGCGTTATCAATTCCAGCTGTGCGCCTTGATATAAAGCTCTATATTGTTTCAAATCGAATCACAAATCAACTTCGTTGAAGTTTATATGTATAATTCCCAAATAATTGTTTAATTTATATTTACCATCGGTTAGCTGCGCTTATCTGCCACTTACAAAAATTTGTTTTCCAAAGTGCTAATCGCCGATTAGTGAAACTGATCTAAGCCGGCCAAATTGCCCCATAACTCACTTCGATTTGCAGTATAATCTTTACGATCGGTAAGTAACTAAAGTGAACTTCTTACGCATCGTGATGTGGTCACGCATGTTTCTGCGAATCTGACTGGCTCCATTGAGTCAAGGGTCTGCATTATCGGGCATACACAGTGGAAAATAAATATTTGACACATTAGCCGCACTTCAAACGAGATCAACAAACTCCGAATCTAGTCATTAAATATACGGGTTTGGAAATTTTCATTCGATTTGCACTTGGGCTGAAAAAGTTAAGGCAATTGCTGATAAATTTCTTTGCCATGGACTATTGGATAGTTGTTTACCTATTTCTTTAGGCTTTACGAGTGCCGAGTGACTCATGATATGTGTCTGTATCCAATTTCAAGTACTCCCGATGTTAAATGAGTCAGCATATTGTTCTGATTTATTTATTTACTGCGCTTCTTTTTTTTTAAATTAGCCATGCGATATTAGATACAGAGGAGTACAAGTGAAAAAATCCCTAATTAAATTGAGCACCAATTCGAAAACACACTTATCTAGTTTAAAGAGAGATTAAGAATTCGATGAAATGAAATTGTATCAGTTTTAAACCAAATTCTATGCTTCGAAATGGAAAAACAGCTGAGAAATTTCCTATTTTTATTCCGCTTTCACAATTCCATTGATCATAATAACATTTCCTCTACGCTCATATCAATTGTCAAGATCGCGTGTAATTATAAGTATTAGAAGTGTTTGTTGTTTACTGCTAATTATCAGCGTGGGATCTATCAGAATATTGCCAAGTCCACAGCAACAAGGGCCACAAGGGGCTGTGCAAGCAGGCTGCCCAATACCCAAACGTGACTATTCGCATTTTACGGTGATGGAAAACTTTGAAGTACAACATCATAAGTATGTACTTGTCTTATATGTACATATATATGTATATAAGCCCATGTAATTGTACACTTGTACCACATGTCAGAAATTTATTAACAACAATTTTGGCAAGTTTTTTGGCAGTTGCACTTCTCTAACTCGAACCCGACGTCGAGACAAAATTGGGGAGAAATGAGAAGTTTTTTATCAAAATTCAACATAATTTTAAGTTCAAATACAAAACTCGAATTTCTTTATAACACAGAAAAGTATACCAAGAGTGGAAATTCGTAAATTAATAATATTATTGAGCGTAGTCTAAATAACTTTGTTCAGATTAAAATGGTTGAAAATTGAAGTTTAGATTAAAATTAAAAATATTTAAGAAAAATCTATTAGCATTTTACTTATATATTTTTTAATTAGTCGCTGAAAATTATTTATTTTTTTGTTTGGATACCGTTAGAGAAGTTTGACTGTACGATCATCATTCAGGTAAACTTAAAATTAATTACTCAGTAGGCTTAATTAACAATTTACCTAATAGTACTACGGCTGGGAAATGCATCTTCTAGTTTTTTTTTTCTTTTTTGCAATATTAAATATGAAGAAACAATTTTTTTTTCTTGCACTTTCACTCTGATTTTTTACACCGGCTACCAGTAAGGACTCGGAACTTGTGTCAGCTCAATGACAACTCCATAAAATTGAAATTGAACCGACGTCTTTTATAACCGAAAACCGAGTCAAACCGATACGAAGAGCAGAACCCGCAGCCCACAGCACAGAATGATTACTGAATGCCGCACGAGCATCGAGCAAATAAGTGCGCACACACACACATAGACACACACAGGCACACACGTACAGACACACATAGGCAAACGCAAGCAAATGCAGAGAGACGGTAAGAATTGAATTCAATTATGGCACAGGCTATTTTTTCGGGGTTCTTATGCTCACACTCTCTCCCTCTCGCAGAACAAAATGGAGCTGATTAAGCAACAGCAAAGAACTACAACAACAGTTGGCAACAGCCGAAGCGAGCCGAGTGTATTGCAATGCGCCGAACATTTGCGTCGACTTCGACGCCGCCGTAAGCGTCACTGCCGCGCCACTGCATTGAAACTTTCGGCGCAGCCGATTAATTGATAAGCATGCGCGGAAACGCTAAATGAGCGGATAAGTAAGTAGCTGGCGATCGGTAACTGCGAAAGAGATCACCGAGAGAGCAAGTTCAAAAATGGCGCTTGCCGTATGCAAAGCAGCGACTTTGACTGCGACAGCGACTGTGACGCCGGAAGTGACGCTGTTGTTGTGAATTTTTCAGGTGCAGCCAACGATCGAAATTTTTTTTTTCTTTTGCTTATGATGAATGAGATTTAATTATTAAAAATTGTGTATTTTTAGCACAAAAATGTTTTTTCGACTATTTATTTTCTCAACCAGCGAGCTTTCACTGTGCAAATGCCAATTGAAGCGTTTGAAAAATAACTAAATTGATAATAAGCCGTGGGGGGATCAAAATGAACTATGAAATTATATTGGGAGCGATTTATTAATTAAAATTTTGTATATAAATAAGTGAGGGGTTAAGGAGCACGCTGACCGCTCTTCATCAGTTGTTGTTGTAACCAAACTATATGAGGCATGCAACGCTAATTGAAGAGACAAATTTCTAGACGCCGGTCTCTCTGCATATTTACGGGCATGCCTGTGTATGTGTATAAACATGTGTGTGCATGTGTGTGTGCAGGTGGTGTATATGCACAGAGAGAAACAAACCGATCTTGCTAGATTAAAGTTGCTCAACTAAAGTGATGAGAATTGTTAATTGATTTTAGTCATTATTTATTTGCATGAATTAAAAGTTTTTCAAGTGACGATGAAGAATAATCGATGTTCTCCATTTTCTCACAGTGTACGTATTTTGTTTGTCACCGTCAGCTGTAACTGTCGACGTCGGGGTCGGTGTCGTTAAATTGCAGTTAATACATAACAAAAGTCAATGTCAAATTGCTGCTGTTTGTTTACAGCACTGCCGACAGCCTAATGGGTCGCGTGTATCTCTCGCTCTCTCTCTCTCTCACTCTCTCTCTCTCTCTCTCTCTCTCTCTCTCTCTCTCTCTCTCTCGCTCTGTCTCCCTATCTTGTGTGGCCGAGTATAAATCTAAATGCATTTCCGCCACAAATCGCCGTCAACGTTGGACAGCAATTTGCAATTTGTTTGATATCGAATTGTAAATCTTGATACTCTTTGCTGAAAGAGTAAATTGCCTTGCGATTTCTATATGCACAAGACTACAGATATTCTCGCGCAGATATTATCGACTTGATGTAGTTTGATCTGTTTTCATATTTAACTCGTTTAATAAATAACCAATTATCAATTAATTACTTTTTATGCACACTTCATTTTTTTAAATGTTGATATAGATATATATGTGTATAGCTAAGACTTACAAACTTTAAATATATTTATAATATACAAATTGGATTTGGAAAATTAAGAAGGAAAAAATAAAAGTTATTATTTGTATTATTATTATTAAATTTATTATTATCATCAGCATTAGTATTAGTATTATTTTTACAATATTACTATAAGTATTTTCAAAACACAAAGACATAACTAAATTTAAGCCAGGTAGTTAGGGTATTCACAATGTCGCTAAGCATCTGTAAATATATTTAGCTGGGCTTTGGTAATTTGCAAAATTGCATGTAATTGAATAAATGAGTCCTTGAATAAATGATATCCTTTCAAAACAGGAATTAAGTAGGGCAAAATAAATGGACTGACAATAAAAAGTGTAGCAGCTCAGATTTATTTAAATTAGTGTGTGTGTGTGTGTGTGGATGAGAGTGTGTATGTTTGTGTGTGTGTGAGTGTGTGGAATGCATTTAACAAAACCAACAAATAGGGGGAAAGAGCAGTTTAACAAAAGTTCACTGATCAACAGCTGGCGTCACGCGACTCGCTCTCAGAGCTCGAGCTAAGCATAAATAGAAAATGACCCCAATAAACTATTAAAATTACATTATCCGGCAGAGATCTAAGAATTAAGTCGAGTGTAAAATGACGAGTCATACATAAAAGTGTGAATTGGTCGGCATTTAATAAATTGAGCAAATTGATATCAAACAACGTTTAATTGAGTAGCGCGACAAACCTTTGATTTAAATTGATTGATTCCATTAATTGGTCAATCAATTTAATTAAGGCGCCACCAAAAGAGGCAAATCGAGTTTCAAACGTCAAATTTACGTTAGTTAAATCAATTGAAATTTCAAATTCATTGCGCTTTTGCGCCACATTGCAACGCTGAACTACTTGGCAGCCCTGGTCAGAAATTGAATGAAAAATCAAAATCAAACAGTTGGCAACGCCCAGTTGCTTGTCAGTTTCCAGCGTTGCCCCACCGTGCGCCTCATGTCACATATGATTATTTAGTGTGCCGTAAAGCAAACAACGTATAATAGTAGAAAAAGTATTTATCAAAATAGTATTCCTGAATTTTTTCCTCTCCGCTCATTTGAAGAGCCAAGAGAACATACCTAAATTTGTGAAAGATTGTTACGAACGCGAGGTAAGTGCAACGAGTTGGCAGCCCTCGCCAAATGCTGAGCTGCGAAACAGTGTGCAAAAGCAAAGCGAAGAGAACGCAGCGCAGCCGAAAAAATTTTTTTGGAAGCAGTTAAGCAGCGCACTGCACGCGATATATTTTTTATTTTCAAAAGGGTTCAAGCTAATTATTTAAGCAAACTAGCGGATCAACGTGCGGGCAGCCGTAAGTGCATTAACATTTCAAACATTCAACGTTATTACACAGCCGCGTTGCTCATCCCCAAGAGCTTTGCCAAGAAGCGAAAAATTTTTTTGCACAGCGGCAAAGGCGGCAGCAGAGGCAGAAGCAGCGGCAGCAGCCGCAGCCGCGACTGCGGCGAATTTGTGCAGCAAAAGGGAGCTGAAAAGATGAAAAATTCGACCAAAAAGGCGCACGGCCGTTTTGGAATACAATCCGACTACGAATTTAGTGAAATAATTACACATGCTCAAAATTGATAGAAGTTTCACAAAATTATAACTAAATTTGCTATGTATTTCTGTTTGTGTGTGAGTGTGTATGAAAAATCGGCATGTGCGATGAGCATATGTGTGTGTGCATGAAATTCTTATTGGAAAAGCGTGCTCAGCATTTCGGCGGCGGCGGCTGCTGACAGTTGCCTGTGTGTGTGTGACTGTTGGTGTGCGTCTGTGTGAGAGCTGAGAAGTGATGTGAAGACACAAAAGAAAGACGACGGCGCAGCGGCGCTGGCTATAAAATAAAGAAGAAGATAAACAGCGCAGCAGCAGCGCTGCCCCGGCAAAAGCGCGTTGACGTTTGTCAATGCATTTGTTATTGTTGTTGTTACCGTTCAATTTCCTATGCTGGGCCTAAAATAACTTCAAAACTTTTGATTGCCATCGCGCTGCCTCCGCTGTTGTTGTTTCCTTTCGCTGTCATCGCCATTCTGATTGGTCAGCAGGCGGTGCCATCGCTGTTAGTTTGATTGTCAATAATTTCCTTTCCCTTTTGATACTGTATTTATATATTGTTATTATTATTGTCTGCCTTTCAACTCATCCTCTTGTTTATATTTTCAGGAACTGTGAGAGTCGAACGTACGTATGTGTGTGTGGATGCAGCAGCCGAAGCCGCAACAACAACAGTAACAAAAAGCAAAAAGACTGATAACGAAGCAGGGAAATATAAAGGGAATTTTTTATCGGAGAAGCAACGCAAAAAAACCAAAACTTTGTTGTTGTAGGTGCAACAGATATTCTTCATTTTTAATTGCACTCCCTCTATTAATTTAATTTCTCTCTCACTTTCTCTCTCTCGCATACACTCTCTTTCAAAGGCTAAACACAGAAAAAAGAGAAAAATCAAAAGGAGTGCATTCGGCGGAGGCGTCGACTGACAGCGACTAATTGTAGTATATCAATTACAACAACAACATCAACTACAACCGGCGAACACAAAGTTACCACCAACAACAACAACAAAATGGACGATCTTATGGTCGAAGTGCGACTCGATAACGGTGCCTACTATAAGGTAAGCGAAATTAGAGTTTTGGCGAATTCAGAACTGAAGTCACCGCTGGCTCTCTGACGGCGACTGCAGCAGCAGCAGCCTCAGTTTCTAATTTCGTAAATTTTAGCTTTATTTCTATAAATACTCTGCATCATTTTGTTCAGTGGAGTCTCGCATCGGAATACGCACACACACACACACACACATACGCATTCATACAGGGCGCACTCTGTCGCTGCCCAAGTGGGTGTATGTGTGTTTGTGTGTGTTGCCGCCTGCGCGAGCGTCGACGTCGACTGCATATTCCCGTATGCGTTTGTATGTGTGAGCGAGAAGTTGCTCTTTCAGCACTGTTGACGTTTGCAGTGAAAATGTTACTACTTTGTGATTTCCCTTTCTAAAGCTTATCAGATTTGCATATATAATGTGTGAAATGCGTTTTGTTAAACGAAGGTGGTATGTGGGGGGAGGGGGCTTATATTCCGATATGAAATAGTCGCGGCGCTTACTGGACAAAAAGAGTCACTTCTAAATTTAAATCGCATAGGTTTCACAATGGGATTATATGCTTTTCTTATCGAATAATGTTTAAACAAACTTGTTTAGAATTCGCACCTCATAAAGATTTAAACCCCTATTCCCAGGCCCATAGGCCATGTTTTGATTATAAATAATATTTCTCTGAAAACGCAATTAATTTATAATTATTTTTTTATTTGAGATGTTATTTGTTGAACAACTGTTTGCATGTGGAGCCCATTTTATAAACTCTATCTACTTGCTAGGACTTCTGTAATAAAGCCGATTTGCGGCAATTGCGTTATCAGCTCTAGTGGCACGTTTCAGCGGCATCATGCATGATGTTTCTTGCTCTCAATTGGCATCTTAAACAGTCATAAATACTGATATAATTGTATGAAATATTTGAATATATATATATAAATATAGCAATAGGAAATATCATAAACTAAGCCAACTACAACAACAGAAACAACAACAACCACATTAATGACACACATATTTCTTTTTCTCGTGTCTTTCTCGCTGCTGCCGCCGATGTCCGCTGATGCTGCTGCTGCTGCTTCTTTTTACGTCAACGCAACAACAACCAACGTAATAACAACAGGGCCAGGTGACAGCTGTCGGTGATGATGGCATCTTTGTGGATGTGGACGGGTAAGTTGCGACAAACATTGTAAACCACATCAACCAAAAACAACAACAACAACAATAATAATAATGCCACACTAAGTACAACAAAAATATAGCATAAATAATTAATAATTCATTTGCAACAATGAATGATACACGCGTAGAATGCTGCACGTTGCTTTCTTGGCATCATTTATGCAGACTGACTGACTGCCTGCCCCGCAACGCACTCGTCCCTTTCCCTCCACCCCCCTGCGACAGTCCCTTTGCTTGTGACGCCACCGTTTTCTTGCCAATTTGTTGAATGCAGTGTTGTTGCTGCTTCTATCTTTCATCGACGCACTGTCCGCCCAAGTGGCAGCTTTTCAAAGGCAATCTGAATATGTGTGCGTGTGAGTGTGAGTAGTGTTGGTGTGTGTGTGTGTGTGTGCACAGTCCGAGCTGTCAAGCGTCAACAGCAAATGCCACTAAGCAGCAGCAGTCGCAGTCGCAGCGCAGATCTTGCAGTCAGCGTCGCTGCTATTGCTGCGCGCTCTTCGCTATTTTTAACCACGGAAAGAAACCATTTTTCTTGTCACATTTCTTTCGTTTGCTTCGACTTTTCTTCTTTCTTTCATTTTTATTTTTGTTTTTGTCTTCATTTGTGTTGCATTTTTGGTGACATTTTTGGAACAAAATTTTGTTTTTATTTTTGTTTTTTAATTTGAAAATAGTTTTTACTTGCTTTTTTTTTCGGTATTTAATGAGATTTTTATACTAATTTTTGATTTTGTCTTGGCTGAGCTGCCGCTGTGGCAGCTGTGCCTTAGACAGCATAACAGCAGTCCTTCGCTAATGAGAATTACCGGAAAATAGTTGATGCATTAATAAGTTATAGTTAAATCATGAAATTACTATAAAAATCCAATTTATCAGCGAATCAATTATCAATTAAAATCCAATTTATTAGCGAATTTATTCTAATCAGCGAGACTTTGCTATATATATAATATATAAGTATTTAAATGTTTATTTTTGATTTTGTGTGCTGTCATTTCCGATCTGTGTCTTGATGACAATCTATGAACAATTATAGGGGCACCCCCGCAATTGTTTATTGAGCTCGCTTGGCGCACGGCCAACAGCTGCAATAGACGCCGACGCCGACGTTCGCGGCGACGTCAACGTCGGCGTCGGCAAACACTTGTCTGCCGAAATATTCACAATAAATACATATGTACAAATCAAATATTTGGCTAGCATTGGCGAGGCGCATTTCAATGATCATTGTGTCTCCCTCATTATATGCTAAACTAACCAATACAAATGCTGATGTTGTTGCTGCTTTTGCTGCTGTTGTTTGCTTTGCGTTGTTTTTTTTTAAGCCTTTTGTTTTACTCCTATCATTGTTGTGTTTTTCTGGTTTGTCTGTATTTTGCAGCGTGCCCGAGGTGCTGAAATACGCATTCGTCAATGTTCGCCTGCCGCCCGATGAGGCCGTTGTAACGACGCCCAACTTTGAGGAGGGCATGGAGGTGGAGGTGTTTACGCGCACAAACGAGCGCGAGACATGCGGCTGGTGGGTGGCTGTCATCAAAATGCTCAAAGCGGATATCTGTGCGGTGGCATATATTGGCTTCGAGACGCCCTATACCGAAATCTGTGAACTCGGCCGATTGCGCGCCAAAAATCCAAATCCGCCAATTACGCCCAAATCCTTCTTTCAGTTCACGCTTCCAGTGCCCGAGGAGCTTCGCGAAGAGTATGCAATATTTCATATAATTATAATTAAATTAATTTATATATTTAATTACCAAATTCGGTATCGCTTGCAGAGCTCAAAAGGATGGCATACACAAGGAGTTTCAGCGCACCATCGATGCGGGCGTTTGCACCTACAATCGCGATATCGATGCCTTAATTGTCATCTCCAAATGGGAACACACTCAGAAGCGCGCCAGTATGCTCAAGGATATGCATTTTCGTAATCTCTCACAAAAGGTAAGAAAACTACCAACCCTTAACCATAAAACATATTCAAAATTTGTTAACTCATCCAACAGGTTATGCTCTTGAAAAGGACTGAAGAAGCTGCGCGTCAGCTCGAAACGACTAAGCTGATGAGTCGTGGGTAAGTTAAAGCTTCTTTATATATATATATATGGATATTCCTTAGCCTAAGCTTTAAATTTCCAATTCAATTATCTGACTGTAGAGTCTAATGCCTTAAGCTACAGTTTTTAGATTTTTTTAGCGTTTCACTTTCAGCGATGTGATTTACTAGTTTAGGAAAATGTACCCTTGTGAGTGAAAGTTTTGAATAATAACTGCAAGGGTGGGTTTGAACTCGCTGAAGGTCATGTCAAAAATCCACCCCCATAGGAAAAATGGATTGATTTCGATTTTTTTGTTGTAAATTTAGTTACATTGTTTTATAAAGTGTTTTCGCCTGTGCAATACTAAATAAACATTATTATTTTTATTCGCACAGTAACTTTGTCGAGGAGTTTCGTGTGCGCGAAGATCTCATGGGCCTGGCAATTGGCTCACATGGCTCCAATATACAGGCGGCACGCACGCTGGACGGCGTTACGAATATTGAGCTGGAGGAGAAATCGTGCACATTCAAGATAAGCGGGGAGACCGAGGAGTCAGTGCAGCGGGCACGCGCCATGCTCGAATATTCCGAGGAGTTCTTTCAGGTGCCCAGGGAGCTGGTTGGCAAGGTGATTGGCAAGAATGGTCGCATCATACAGGAGATTGTCGACAAAAGCGGAGTGTTTCGAATCAAGGTGAGTGCTGTGAGTATTGTACACCACAACTGGACATTGGTCTAAATCTCGGTCAACCAACACACACAAACCAAAATATATAGATCGCTGGCGATGATGAACAGGATCAGAATATACCACGCGAACCGGCGCACGTACCCTTTGTGTTCATCGGCACCACGGAGAGCATTGCAAATGCGAAAGTGCTGCTCGAATATCATCTGTCGCATCTCAAGGTGAGTTCGATTTAAATATATAAATATATATGCACAAAAGATGATCAGTCATTAATCCATGTCGCTTATAGGAAGTGGAGCAGCTGCGCCAGGAGAAGCAGGAAATCGATCAACAGTTGCGCGCCATACAGGAGTCATCGATGGGCTCGACACAAAGCTTTGCCGTGTCGCGGCGCTCCGAGCGGGGCTACAGCAGCGATATTGATTCGGTGCGCTCGATACGTGGCGGCGGCGGCCAGCGTGGTCGCGGTCGTGGTCGTGGCGGCGGTGGCAACAATATGAATCAGCGCTACCACAACAATCGGCGCGACGATGAAGATTACAATTCCCGCGGCGATCATCAGCGCGAACAGCGCTACAATGATCGCAGCAGCGGCGGTGGCCCACCAAACGCTGGCGGTGGTGGCAATGTTGGCAACGTTGGTGGTGGTGGTGGCACCGGTGGCGGTGGCAACAACTATCGCGGCAACAATGATCGTCGCGGCATCAATCGCCGGCCGCCACGCAATGAACAGAATGGCGGCAGGGATTATCAGTACCACAATCACAACACCGATGAGATGCGAGAGACGCGCGAAGTGAGCAGCGTGGAGCGTGGTGAGTTGACTATGAGGAAGAAGAAGAACAGTGCAAAGGATTAGGACGAAAGAGGAGGGTTGCTTGAAAACATTTTACATTTGCGGGTGTGTGTGAGTGTGTGTGTGTGTGTTGGGGAGGGGATGGAAACTACTGTGAGACATTGACACTAACAAACCATTTAATGTAAATCGATGTAAAACCAGAATTTTGCCATTATAAAAATTATGTTTTTTGTTTGGGGAAATAATAGCGACTTGTCTTCAATTGTTGTTCATCTCTTTTGTACATCTCTCCAGCAGACAGCAACTCATCGTACGAGGGCAGCTCCAGAAGACGCAGAAGGCAAAAGAACAACAATGCGCCTAGCAACAGTGAGTATGATGTGATGAATGCAACCATCAAAATTTAAATCCCTCAACCATGCTCAACACATTTTGCTTTGCACTCTTTTTTATTCTGTTTTGCGTTGCGGTGGCTTGTGCAGCAAACGGTTCGGTGGCCAATAACAACAACAAAGCAACACAGCAGCAGCAGCAACAGGCCGCGTCGGGGGCACAACAGCAGCAGCAGCAACCGTTGGCGGCGGCACAAGCGAACAAATCGGCGACACTGAATGCACAACAGGAGAACAACAAACAGAGCAGCGGCAATGCGAACTCGGTTGCCGCCAAGTCGAAGGATGCGCCGAGGAACAACAGTGAGAAGCAGCAGCAACAGCAGTCGGCGGGCACACAACAACAACAGCAGCAGCAACAGCAAGCACCGCAGCAACAGCAGCTGGCGCAACAGCAACAACAACAACAGCAGCCGCAGGCGGCACAGCAGCAACAGCAGCCCAAACCTAGGCGCAACAACAAGAATCGCAACAATCATACGGAACAGGTGGTCGCCGCAACGGATGCCATCAAGAAGGAGGGTCTGGTCAATGGTACGTCCTAAATGACAGCAACAGCAGCAGCAGCAACAACATCAGCACGGTAGCAACATAACGGCAACAGCAAACAACAACAACAACCACAACAAAATCACACACACACACATACACACAAATTGCAAATCGTTCGTTAAACATAAATGTTGTCTAGCAGGCAGTTAAATAAATTTTAAAGTTAATGTCGTTAACAAATCGCCGCCACATATAGCAAACAAACAGCAAAACACTCACAAACAACAACATAACGAAACATAACAACAACACAACACAACAGCAACAGAAACAGAAACAACAACAGCAACAAAACAGGAACAACGTGTAGAGTAGGCCTAAATAACAAAATGAATGTGTTTGAGAGAAACTATTTTGTGAGTAACGAAAACAAAAGCATATAATATACCATACATGAAGAATGTACTAACTATAAAAACGCATAAGCACATACATACTAACACTCCACACACACACACACACACACACACACATACCACACACACCCAAACATACCACACACACCCAACACACACATACAGACAGCTCGAATTATACACAAAAAGATGCAAAAGAGAAAAAAAATGCCTAGGCTTATAATTTCAATTGCAATTCAATAAAACCTTTAAACAACAATCATAAAATTATAAATTATGTGTATAAAAAGCAAAAAAAAAAAAAAGAAAAAGAAAAAACCTAAAATGCAATTACAACAAAAATTGAAATATGTTTAAACTTAAAACTTTAATGCAGGCTGCAATTTAGAATAGTTTTTCATTTTAGAAATTCTACAAAATATAATTATACATAAATTGCGATACAAAAAGAAAAAGAAAAACAAAAAAGAAAAGAAAAGAAAAATGAAAACTTGCCGAAAATGTGCTTTAAAAGCGCATTTATTCGCCAACTTGAAAAGTTTCTAGTTACATAAAATGAGATAGTGAAAGAAATCAATGAAATTGCTCTTTGTTTTATACATATATGCCTATATATACTTTGTAAATTAGCATTAATTTAGTTTTTTTTGTCTAGTTTTGTGTATAATTCGTGCGTGAAACTAAACTAAAAAAGAAGAAGAAGAAAAAGAAAAAAAAGTGCAACAGTTAAATTATTATTTTGCAATGAAACATTTTCGTTTTTTTTTTTTTTTTTGGTTTTCGTTTGTATTATTAACTTTTAGTTGCGTATAAATGCTTGTAAGTTGCCAGCAAATGAGCGAAATAAATTTATATAAGGTTCAAGAAATGTTTATAAATAATAGCAAACGCGAATTTCGCATTTTGTTTTATGTCGCTTAAGTTCGATCAGATAGAAACACCCTCTCTTATTTGTATAACGTTGTATTTATTACCATTATTTAACACACACACACACACACACATACATGCATACATACATACACACATGCCACAACACACCACACACATACGTTCGCTCACACATCTACGCAAGAATTTGGATGGGAGGGGGGGGTAAACAATTATATAATTCATTAAAATTTTGTTGATAAAATCATAAAATTATATACAACTTTGCCAATACCCACCATGCGTATAACTAATTTATTAGTCCCCTATTCAATACTCTTAAATTATTACGGCAAGCAACCATATATGCAGCGATAAACATTAAAACAAACAATCAACTGGAAGCAACAAACAAATTTATTGAACACATAATCGAGCCCTAACATAATTTAAACTAGATAAACAAAACAAAATAAAAAATAAAAACGAAAAAAATCATAAAAGAAAGCAAACAAAAAAATAAACTTAAAGGTATTTAAATGTAAAACTAAAAAAAGAAAAATACAAAAAAAAAAAAGAGAAATACAAAAAAAAAAACAGCAACTGCAAAAACCACACATACATAAGAACAACAAAAGCAACAAGAATAACAACAAAACAAACAACCGTAAGAAACAAATATAATATATAAATAAAAAACAGATCTTCTCATTTATTTGAAGAACAATGTCAATAATATATAAGAAAAACAAAATCTTTTAACATACGTATAAAAAATAAAAACAAAAACAAAATCGATAACGATAACGATAAATAATAGTAATGTTGTGTAATTCAAATAAAAAACAAGAAATATATAAAACAAAAAAAACAACAACAAAAAAATACAAAAAATGTGCGATTTAAAATTATTATTTATATGAAGATGAACTTATATAGAAATATAGCAAGTAAATTTTATTAATTTAAAATTTATATATATAAAAACAACAAAACATCAAAAAAAAAGAAATGCGAATTTATTTTACTTGCTTTTATTTAGGGGCAGTTTTCGATTTTCCCTATAAACTATATCTACCAATCTGGGGAATATTATATGAAACTTTATATTTTTGCATGTCTACTTTCAAAAATGTTTATTCTCAAGATAAGATAATTTTGCCTTCGGCACCTTTCTCCGAATCGGTTTGCCCAAATTCAAATTCATGTCTATATAAGATTCGTGATTTCTCTGATTACAATCGTTCATATATTTGGCGCTCACCAGTGTGAAGTTTATAGTTCCTGAATATGTTTCAGAAGACCGCTTTCCAAACTCTTAACCCAAGTAAAATTCATTTTATTTGGGAATCAATTTTATTCGATAAAATTCTGTTTGACTAATTTTATTAGATCAAATTTGGTTTGACTTACCATTTATTTTATACTCTAAAAAATGCTTAAGCCAATACGAAACTTTACAATTTGATATTGTTCATTTATTGGTGTCATAGCTTGTCGCGGCGGCAGTGAAGATAGTGGCTGTGATTTGTCAGTTGGCCACACAACCAGCTAACCACACTGCCAAAGCGCATAGCCAATTCAGTGGAATTTCGTTTTTTTTCTTTTTTTCTTTTTTTTTTGGGATTATGTTAACTAAAACTTAAAATATGAAAAATGGAAATCCCCTTTAAGACGGGCGCCCTTCTGCGACTGCTTGGCGGCAATAACAGCGTTGAGCTTTCCCGCACGGCGAAATAACACTTGGCGCCATCTTGCGTCTCTTTGCGATGCAACGACTGCGATTCACATCCACTTATGCTACGATTTATGCTACGTTGCGTATGGTGGCGCTCTTTGTCTGTGTGTCTGCGTGTGTGTGTGTGCGTGCGTGTGTTTGTGAGCACATCGAAAGCTTTGTGAGGGGGCTTCAAACGCAGCGCTGTAAAATATGCAATATAATATATTTCGTTTAAATGTTAGCCTTGGCCAGTGGGCGTGCCAGCGAGGGATAATTGCTGCTGTGCGAGCAATAGAGGGCGAGGTTGGGCAGGCAACCAATAACGGTTGCTGAAGGTTGCCAGTTTGGATATGATTTAAGCATATTATATTATAATTTCGCAACTTTAACGCACACTTTTAAAGTTAGTGACTGAAAGTTTTAAAATGATGGGGGGGGGGGCGGTGCAAAACAGTTTTTGTGCATTTTCAAGGTCATTGCAGGCGAGTCGAACTCGCGGCTCGAAGGCTTTTCTTTAATTTGACCCAAATACACATCGAGAAAAAATGTACGTAAACTTAAAAAGTCAACAGAGCGCATTCAAATCGTAGACCAAGTGTATATTCTAAGATTTCAAAACGTTTTATTTTCGGGTAAATCATTTTTAACATTCTTGATTTCAGATTGCTGATCTCAGTTTCAGTTTTAAATACTTTATTTAGGATTTTCCAGAATGGAAAAAATAATTGAAAAAGGATTCAAAATCTTTTTATAGAATGCCTTAACTTGCTCTCTGATGCTCTGTTTCCTGGATATAGAAGTAAAACGACAGATATTAAATATACTTTTCATAAAATACGTTTTTATTAACATTTCATTTATTTATTTTCAATAGAATTAAATACGCTTACAAATTAGTATGTAAATTTATTAAAATACTCTTTATAAATCATTTGAAAATCACACTATTCACACAAAAATTGCATATTTTTATATTATATTATTATTATTTTTGTCGTTTTCTTTCATTTTTGTTTATTCAGCATTTAGTTCTTGCATTCGGGAAGATTGTACGTTCTGGAATGTCGTACCAGATAGTGCATTTACAAGCTTTCAGAATGTTTCAGTGCAAATGCACTCCTGACACGCAGCCCAAAACTGTCTCAAGGATATGCTAGATTTCGTCTATATCTATATAGATAGATATATATGTATATATATATTTGTTTAACTGAACGGCGGCAACACACACACAACAACAACGAGGAGGCGGCGGCGTCGTGTCAGTGTGGGCGTGGCAGACTCAACGGCGCACATCGGGAACCAGTTTTAAGTCATATTCAGTTGCGACTCTCGTTACAAAATTCTCATTATTATATTTTTTTTTGTCGTTTTTAATTGTTATTCATGTCATGTAAAACCAAAGAAACAAACCAAGAAACTAGAAATAGCATACGAAAAAAAAAACAAAAAAGAAAGAGCTAAAGCATGCAGCACACACACAGAAGGGGGGAAAGAGAGTTGGAGAGGGGGGAAGGGAGCAACGTTATCTTAACATTTTCAATTTAACAAATGTGATAAGCAAAGAAACGGAATGAGTAGTGGGTGGGGAGGGGGGAGGGGGGGCGGTGTCGTATCTAGGTCAATGTGTGCGTGTGTTTATGGGTTCAACATCGCTTGTACAAGAGTCATTTGGGTGTCACAACTGACGCCTAGCAAATACCCTATGATCAATCATAACTGCATTACCCGGAAGAGATGTAAGAGCGATTGAAATGACGAATATAGAATACCCTAGCAAAACAAAGTCAAATAATATATATCTCATCTATAATAGATATCGTCTTCTGATCGAAACTAATCTTGCTCTAATATATAAATATAATTGGCAGCTAAATGATATAGCGCCTATCTTTATCGACTTTAAGGTTATTTCTAAACAGAAGGAAACAAAGCTAGGGTATATCGGCCAAGAGGGTGCAGGCGTGGAAAATTAGCCAAAGTCAAAACTAAACAAATTGAATCAAATGATTTACAGAACTGATATGGCGGCGGAACCAAACTCTGATAAGATAGGAACGTGCACAGCACCAAAAACATATCATCGAACAAACGATTAGAAATTTGTTAATACTAAAGTCCAACAAGGCAAAGTGCTGGAGACGGGAGAGGTCGACTAGGAAATACCATGAATCAAGTCGTTATATATTATTTACAGTCTCTATATTGTGTAATTTGCGAGTGAGCAAGATCAGCTCTTAATTATAACAGAGAATTGGGTATCTACTGGTCCCGCAATCCGGAAACAAAAATCACCTGCTTGTGGCGCATATCTGCATTTCATATTCGATCTCAATAAGTCATTTTTAGAATATATCAATAATGGATAAGGATATAAATATAATATTATAAATCCATAACGAAAATGTGGTTTATTGCTATCGAAAATCGATTTGTATCGATTGTCGCGAAGTGCGCTTGGCAAACGAAAACTTATATTCGCAATTTCATGTTTCCAAATCGACATCAAGCATAAAAGTGTTTTTGTGGGGTCTAACATGCTCTCTACAGCCTCCGATATTGTACTGCTCAGCTTCATTCAATCCTATTACTTTTGACCAATTTTCAGCGAGCTAAACAAAAAGTTTTGGAACACGTTTGTGAATTGGGTTTATTTGAAATGTTAAACGAAATTTCAGTTGTTCAGTTGTTTGCCACAAATGAATTGGTGCGTGGCACAATCTGTAGTTGGGGTGCATGTTTTTAAGTTTTGAACATTTGTTGGCGGCATTGTGCAAAACTCAATTGGCCTTCATTGAGCTGCTATTGAGCCTAAGGTGCGGCCGACTAAAAGCAAATAAACAAGTTAAATCGCAACAAATTTGAAAAGTTAAAAAACAAAGCGATAAACTTGAAACACTTGATGTAAATTATCTTTTAGTACCGACTGTGAAACGACTGTTAAGCAACAACAACAACAACAACAAAAACGTCACGCAAAGGAGAAGTAATTAATTGCCCCGCACAATTAATAAACAGTTGCTCTACTAATGTTGCAGTGTAACACAAACAAAATAAAGACAAACAATTTAATCGCGTGCTCGCTCTAATTTCTAGCAAAAAGAGAAAAACGAAAATAAATTATTATAAATAAATGCAGAGGCGAGAGAGAGAGAGAGAGAGAGAGAAGAATTAAAAACAGCTCAAACAGTAAAATTAAAAAAAAAAAAAAAAAAAAAGTACATACAAACGGCGTGGGCAATTAAATAAATTAAGGCTTATTTGTGTCAGTGTATGTACGACTGTGTGCGTGTGTGTGTGAGTGTATGTGCGTGTGTGTGTTCGAGCTTAAAAAGCGTAACAAGAAATTATGTTAGAAAAGGGGGAACAAAAACTGAATAAATTTATGATGTGCGTTAAATGGATTAGACGGAAAAATTCAAAATATATAAAAAAAAAACAGTTGTTGCAACGCACTACCTACCCCCACCCACTTGAACCCACACCTAGCGTGGAAGAGAAAAAACCTGCCCCCCTTTTTTTTTTGTTCATTTTTGAGGCTTTGAAGCACTTAGTAAGTCAGTTATAATTTCATTAGGCAAAAATGCTGAGCGCTTTTCATTAACAGTTCTCCACTGTAACCTTGTGTGTGTGTGTGTGTGTGAGTGTGTGTTGTTATTGTTGTTGACCAACACGCTTAGTTTTTTATCTGGGTCATAAATGCCGACATACAAAACCTGCCCTGCCAAACTGTCGTAAAACCGTTTAGAGTCGAAGTGTTTCCAGTTTTTTTCTACTGCTTCTTCTTCTATTATTATTTCTTGCTGCCGGCGGAAGTTGGCCAAAAGAGTTGCAAGTACTGCGGCGTAAAAAGCTCTGAAGAACCGAGCTACTTAAATTCATTTACTGTTTCGAATGGTGGCCCAAATGGCAGCCACTTAACACACATCAACCAAAATGAGACATGCCCTGTACAGTAGACGCTCGCTAGAGTGCACAGCATATATCAAATACATATATACGAAATCAAGCAAATACATTAATGCTTCAATCATTATTCATTGCAAGCATATTTGTATTTTTAGTTCAGCTCATCGAGCGTTTACTTTGTGCACACAGCGCTTGTAAGATTTGTGTAAACAGCGCTGCAAACAACTGCGCGTCGATTGTGAAATGCGCTTGGCAACTATGTTTTTGTACTCTGTTATCGAGGATAGTAGTGTGTATTCGTTTTATGCAATGTCCGACCAGCTATTTGAACCTATTTGACACACTCAAGCAAAATACTGCAAAATTGGCATTTATATTCGTCTGTAGCCGCTTCAGGCAGTATTCACATTGGAGGCAATCGAATCGAGTTAATCGATAAGTGTAAATCGATAAAGCCACATATCGCCCACAATTTGAAAGTTAGTCTCACAACTTGTCAGCCCATATCTTCTACAGATTTTGAACTAGTCATCAGATTTTGAACTAGTCATCAGATTGTGAATGCTAGACACTCCACAAATTGCAGGGTATACCACAGTCGTTTACACTTCTCAGCATGTATTCCTGTTCTTCTTCTTCTTGTCTGGGCAAGTAGCAGAAAGGAATTCTCACGTGTTCGTTAAAAAACACAAATTCTAATCGACTTTAACAATTTTATGCGCAGCGGCCAATTATTCAGCTTTGCCTCACTCGGTTTTTTTTCTTTGGCTTATATTCTAAAAAAAAATCACGCGAAATATTGTTAACAAACTGGTCAACAGCGTCATGCGTCAAATGCGTGATAGGCTCGAAGAATTGGGCGTGCAAAAAGGCGAAAGCAAAGCAAAATGTGCGATTATGCGATATGAGTGAAAATTATAGCAAAGGGAAGTCGAATAGAAGGCAAGTGGGAGAGTAAGAGTCGAAAAAGATGAGCGAATTCTTGGAAAGAAATACATGGGAAATTCTGAAAGAAAAATCGAAAGAAAACAAAGCAAAGAAAAAATCTTGAAAATGAACGCATGAAGAAAAAATAGTTTATATTTCATTCATGCAACTAATGTTTATAAATAAACAATAGCAATCAAATTTGAAAATCATGTAGAAAACGTTGAAGAGACTATGTGAGCGAAGCAAAATCAAAAATATTTGAGCGAAGCAAAATCCAAAACAAATTTGAGCGAAGCATAATCAAAAAAAAAATGAGCGAAGCAAAATCAAAGATTACTCAAAAAGACCAAAGAACGAGAGAGTAAAGAGAATAATTCGCTATGTTTTTTAATTACAGTTTTTAAATAAACTTTTTGAGTCCAATTGTTGACCTACAAAATACAGCTGCTCAAAACTTAAGATAAACAACTTGAGTTTAGTTGTAGTTAAGAAAAATTCCACGTTGCAAAACAAACGATTTGAAAATAAGTATACGCAGTGCAAATCCCAATATTTTCAAAAATATCTGTCAAACTTATTTCAAAACAAACACTTTTGTTGCAGCAGCGAAAAAGATCTATGATTCTATCAGAAGAAAAGGATGTTAAAGTTAAGTAAGAAATCAGGGATCTCAACACTACATGAATATGAATAATAAAGGAATTATCTATGTTCATTTGAGCGAGTGCTATAACTATTGTGTTGAAGGACACACGACACAGTTGAGTGTTGGCAGGGGCAAGAAGTAAACTCGCTGGGGCATGTAGGAGGTAAGAAGTAGGACTACCAAACGGCCATATATCTAGTATATAATTGGCTATAGATACGATTCTTGGCAGGTCGGGCCAAATTGCAGCTGACCCAAATTTGTTGCTGGGCCTCGATTTATGGTGTTTATCGTTGTCGTTGTGTGATGTAATAAGTGAAAAGCGAAATGACACAAAACTGCACATTGATTTTGCACGACAGGAGGTGGGGTGTATGTATCTGTGTGTGTGAGTGTGTGTGCGAGTGTGTGTTTGTGCATATAAATTTATGCACATTGCAGTTCTACTCGTAGTGCTCATTTCTCATTGTCAATTTGCATTTAGCCGTATTTATAGCGGATACGCTTTGAGACTAACATTTTTCCTTCTTTTCTTTTGATTTTTTGGGCCAACATTTCGCTTTCAACATACACATATAAATTGATATATATATGCATATAAAAATATATATATATATATATGGGTAGGCCCCGCCCTTTGCTTTAGTGTGTGTGTGTATTTTATTTGCCAATGTGTGTGCATATAGGTATAGGTGGCCCGAGTGCATTTTGGCTCGGAGCCAAAGAGAATTTTTATTTTTGGCTACTTTGGCTAAGCTCACAGCCTTGCGGCAAAACAAAACTGCAGTTGTGGATACAAGATATGCAGATATAGATACAGATAAATATATATATATAAGTGTATATATATAGTGTGTGTGTGTGTGTGTAGATACATGCCATGCCGTTATGTAGGTTGCCTGCTATACTCTATAGAAATCGATAGAAGAAAATGAAAACCCTTGCGGCAATTTCGTAATAGTTGCCAATGTTGAGCAGCTGCTGCTGTGCTTTGTTGCTTTTATTTTTTTATAGTGTAGGCTTTGGTCCTCGAGAAACTGGGTCATAGCACTGACCCAATTTGCTATTGGCCGCTGTTAATAACTGCATTGGGAAGCTGAGTGCGGAAAGCTGTAGAGCTGCAACTGGGCACCATTTCTGGTGACCTTGCCATCAGCGCTGAAGGTCGCCCCACTCATCAAAGCATGAAATTTTCATCATGTACATATGTACATATACCCATATATATATATCTACACACATTTATAGTAGGCGACGAGAGCATGTGTTTCGCTTTTTTCTAGTTAAATTTCAAAGCATATTGCGGGAGCGCTTATCTGGCAAATGGGTGATTCATATGCTCAGCACAAGCAGACTACACTCAGCGAAAAAGAAACACTGCTAGAAAGTAAAACATTCCTCGAATGTTTTGCTATATGTTGCCTGAATAAGCACCAACTTCTTTGGTATCAAGAAAAATACTCAAAACTGATTTGTTTACTTGAAACATGTGTTCAACTTAAAAGTTGTTTATTTGAGCAGAAAAAAAGAACAAAAAATATCTTACTTCAGTTAAACCAGATTTGGAATGAACAATCCAACACAAAACTGTTAAAACTTTCCTTATCTAAGCAAACCAATCTCGGATTTTAATTGGTTTAGTTTAATTAAAAGCTGTCATTTGAGAAAAGTACTTAAAGAACAACAAATATCTTACTTCAAGTAAAAAAGATTTGGAACTCTGCTCTTTTCGAAGAAGAAAAGTCTGACTTGAAAGAGTAAGATGCTATATTTTCTGCTTATCAGTTAATAGCTGTTAAGCAGTAAAGAAAGTGAAATAACTCGAAGGAGTTTTATCAGTTTCACAGCTGACTAACTGATGAGAAACCGACGCTTGATGATGTCATTGAAGATATTTATATTGGTTTGTCCAGCTACGTAGTGTCTACGACATGCGTAGACTACAAACAGACGGACTGACATATGTGTACACACAGACACAGACAGACAGATAGATGATAGCTAGACAAATTTGTCTGCTTAGGTTGTTGACGCGCGTCTGCTGTTGATATGCGAAAACAGTTGCTCATCAGCGCAAATTCACAAAGCGTATTAGCTGAGCAAAAAAACAGATACAGAGATACAGTAGAAACTCAATAGCGTGTTTAAAATGTGTGAAAAGGTGCCAATGTAGAAAAAGGCATATTCAGTTTGTATTATATACAAACTTATATACTTTTGATTTTTATATAGATCTGTTTACTGTTGGAAATGTAGACAAAATGAATATGCAATTTAAATTCCATCGAAAATATTGGCTTTTGTTTGAAAACTCTTTTAAGTTGGTTGATTAAAACCATTGAAGTAAGTTCGGCACATTGCATAATTTGTTATTCATATTTTCTTTAGCGACTATTTTACTGTAGAAATATTTGCGTAATATTCCAAGTAGATTTATGCTTTATCAATTTCGTGGTAATCTAATCAGCTTTGCGTCAATCAAAAGCATGCGGGTATTAAGCTGAGCTTGGAATTTCTATATGCTACGAGTTACGAGTGATTTTGTTTTTGGATTTTCGCCTCTCAAAGTTCATGATTAATTGCCTAAGCAATTTAAAAAAAACACACACTAATAAAATCTGTTAAACCGGTTTTCAGAAACTGAGCTTTTGCAATACTGCAAAAATACATTGTTGTTTTTGTGCGCTAATTGAGCGAATAATCGGTTTGTCTTACAAATATCGGATGATATAAGTTGCTTTTATGTGTGGCCCTCAGAGTTAGTTTGTGATTCATGGCGATGAGGGAATTTTCAAGTATTTGCCTTGAGCAGAGCTTTAAAATGGAAAAGTCATTTGAAATTAAAATCTTTCGTTGGAAAGCCCCCAACTGAAAACAGTCGTTTTCGTTGTTGCCGAGTCTTTTCCTCTTTTTCTCTTTTGTATTTTGTGCTTTTTTCTGTGTCAAATGCATTTTTCAGTCATCTTTTCGCAAACACACACACACACATGTGCTAAAACAAAACAAAGAGTGCTACACAAACAAATACAAACAAAATCGACCTCATAACCAGCCTTGCAACGCCCACACACCCACACCCACACACACACACCCAATGTGAGCGCACCATATGCCGTTTGTTATTTTTACTCACAATATTGCAAAATTTGTAAAACATCGGTAAAGGTTTGTGCGTGTGTGTGTGTGTGTGCACATACAAATAGAAACTATATAAGCCAATAAAAATGGTCACAGTATGTGTGTATGTGTGTAATACAAGCTGCATGTGTGCAAGGTCAAGTGGTTACGTTATACAGTTTGTGTCCGTGTGTGTGTAAAAGTGCACATACAGTGCTGGCCATACAATTGAGCACAGCAAATGAAAGCTAATAGCTTGAACTGTATCTATGTTTTTTTTTAGAGGTGTGCCTAATTATTTGGGCAGCACTGTTATTACTGTTGGCCACTCTGGATTTTAATTGCCAGCGTACAAATTTCGCTTTTAAGTTGGCCGCTTTTTGAAATAAAGCAACGCTTTAATTGAGATTTCTCTCACTCTAACTCGCAAATGCAATTAAAAAGAAAAGAAACAACCGAAATGAGTGTAATGAGGATACCGTGACAAAATCTGGCAGTTATATAATGCGTCAGACAACAACAACAACAACGACCAATAACAATATCAAAAATAGTTGATGAACACAACAAAAAAACAGGTTGCAATTACAAAAAAGCAAAAACTGCAGGCTAATCTAAATTTAAACAGAACGCAAGAGTTTGCCAAATGCAGAGCGACAGAGAGAGAGAGAGAGGGAGAGATGACGGGTGGGTGACTGAGCGAGTGAGCGAATGTGAGTGTATGGGAATTTGTGTGGGAGCGTGAATTTTGCTGTTGCAGCGGAAGCAGGCGTGGATGAGACGAGACGAGCCGCGAGCCGTTGATTGTTTTCAACCCACACGCACAACAAAAACACACACAGACAAAAGATGAAATGCACTAAGCTTTAAGCTCGACTTTAAATGTGAAGTAAACTGCATTGTGCAAAAATTGTTCACATGGCATTGTTTCATTCGCATTGGTGTTGCATAATATGCAAGTGTGATTAAAAACTTGAAAACTAACTGAAAATGAAACGTTCGGTGAGAGGGCTGTGTGGCGCAGTGGTGTTGTGGTGCTTGGTTGCTTGATCACACATTTGTAGGCAGAATAATTAAAAGTGTACAAAAAAAAAAACAGCTGTTTTGTCTCTAATCCAAATTCCACAAAGTCCAAAAACTGACGACGCCTGCTGACTCTGCTGACTGCTGCCGCCTCTCGTGTGTTGTTAACTCGATGTGGAAATTAAAACTGACGACTGACGTTGGCCGTTGGCTGTTGCAGCTGAATGCAGCCCAAGCAGCTAGCAGCAAGCAGCCAGCAGCAGCAGCCGCAGCAGCAGCTGCCAGCCAACGCAACAGAAACAGCGCTGCCGACGTCAACTGCAGCTGCGACTTCAATACGATTGCTTGTAGTTCTTGTTGCTGCTGCTGCTGCTGCTGTTGTTGTTAAAAGAAAACTGTTACAATTTTAGGCCAATTTCTTTGTGAAGGCGACGCGACGCGATGCGAACCAACAACGAGCGTTGACGACGACAATTTCGATGGCCACGCGGCGTGAATGAAACTTGCAGCTCTGCGCTGCGCTCTGCTGCTGCTTATCCAACTGTAAATGTATGTGTGTGTGTGTGTGTGTGTGTGTGTGCCCATGTGTGTGTTTGTATTTGTGCTGGTGGCCCAAAGACGCTCAAAGGTGAAATATACTAAGCAGCAGCGCTGGGCCACCAACCACACACGCTGCATGCATTTATGTGGCATTTTTATTTTTGTACGGTCTGCAACATTGCTGCAAGGTGCCAAAACAACAACAAATACACACACACACACACACAGACAGACGCTCTCACACACTGGGCGAACGACGAGAAGAAACCCGTGCAACTTTTGATTTCGTTTCGGCGCAAAAAGTCAACTGCAAACTACGCTGCTCTAATGCTGAAGCGCAACTGCCAGCTGCTCAGCTCGTTCAAAAAAGCTAACATAATCTCACAGAGCTAGAGAGAGAGAGAGAGCGAAAGAGAACAGCAAAAGAGCAAAGCTTTCTGGCAACTTATAGAAAAAAGAAAAGAAAAAAACAGTAGGAAGCAGCGCACAGCTGAAGCTTTAGTTGTCGCTGCAGTTGACGTTGTTTTTGTTGTTGCTTTAACTATTATTTTTATTTTGTAGTTTCGCATGACGCAAATGTAGTAAAACGGGGGCCACACGCACACACACACCCAAACTAGTGTACAATGTATAACAAGCTGTCTCTCACGTTTGAGTTGAGTTAAGGCTCGCCCTCAAATATAGCATGCTATCTCACTCGCACAACAAAATTTCTCATGTCAGTTGCATTTTGCATTGGGGCGTTAATGTTCAAGGTGAGTTACCTTTGTGTGTGTGTGTGTGAGTGTGTGTGTGAGAAGGCGGCTTGCCATGTGTCACACTTTTTGAACGATTCTCCCGCTCTTTAAATGTATGTGTGTGTTTGCACAATTATGCGAAATTATCGATCAAATTTTTGTGTTCTAAGGTCAGCTTAAATTGAAAATTAAGTTTTATATGTGAGGCCAGGCAGGCACAACCAGCTGGGAATCATTAGTTCATCTCGTTGTGCATGACTAAATTCATTTTGTGTCATTATTCAGTAGAGTTGAGAGTATACGATACATATGTATTTAGTATATAGTGAATAAAGCTCAATTTCCATATGAGAATGCTATAAATGTAAAATTTAAATCTTTATCTAATCCTTGTCGATTTTTAATCTTTTCGATTGGGTCTGCCACTCATACTGTAGCAGTATTTGAAGTTTATAGAGTGTAATAAGAAAATTAAATAAATAACAGCAAAATATTTATGTTACTATTGTTAATACTATCAATAATTTCAAGCACAAGCTGAGTGCTAAGTGCAACGTTTGCAGAAGTGCACAACGAAGCAGAATCAATATTTCGAAAGCTTTTCTTATGACCGCTGTTACATCACATGCTTTATGTATTCGAAATTAACAGTTACGAGATCAAAGCTTCCGCAATTCGCAGAAATGTTATCTTTGATGGAAACTCGCAGCATTGTATTGATCACATTTTTACAGTTAGGTTAGCCTATTGCATGCAATTCGCTTACTCTCAATACTTGCATATGGAAAATGGGGATGTAACAGGCAGAAGAATAAATATATTATAAAAATATAAGTTCACCTATCGATACAAATCGATTTTCCGATAACAATAAAACCTACCAATTTCATGGTATGTCTTTCTGATCTAGAATGTATATACCCTAAAATAATATTGATCATCTGTATAAATCTCATCATGGTTTGGTTTAATTATCTGCGATTCACTGCGAAATCTGCAAGTCAAAGCTTGATTTTATCACAAAAACCTGATATGAGGTCATCTGCTGGGCCTAAACTGTGACAAACTAGCAGTAGATACAAATTAAATATGCTAATAATTATACAAATATATATAAAGTAGGTAATAATATAAAAAAAAAGAAAATCATGTGATGTGTAATACAAATGATTACATAAGCATATATATATATATATATATATATATATATAGATGTATACAAGAAATAACCAAGAGTAGGGAAAATCAATTTCGCTTTCCTTGACCTCAACAAGGGGCTCTCTGCACACACCAGCACTCGCGCACACACACACACACACACACACACACACAGACAGTGGGGAAAAGTCAGTCAACAAAGGATAATTGAGGGTCATTTGAAATGCAAAAGTGACAAGAACTGCAAAGCAACCGCTGCAGCTAAATGCAAATAAATGTCGAAATAATGTCAACTTGCATTTCTCGCCTTAGATACAAATTAGAAACGGCTTCCCCCTTGCACCCCCAACCCCTCTGTGCATCCCCTGCTACAACACTGACACACAAGCTGTCAATGAGCCAAAAAGCCGAAAAAGCGAAACGAAAATAGAAAATGTGCAAACTGCACGCGATTTTCTTTTAAGCCAATTCGAATTGGCAGCCGCATGAATATCGCTGCTTTAATTGTTTTGGCCAAATGCGTTCAACTTCAAATTACAAAAATAAAGAAAAAAAAAAACAGAAAAATATAAAAAAAATTTCACTCACATTATTAATACGGACTGTTGACTGCTGCATTAAATTTTCATGAAAACTTTTCAGAGCGTTGCTTTTCGTTCATTCGTTGTGGGCGCATTCAAGCGCATTTTCATCATTCCCATTTACCAACCGCTACCGTCTCCCCCCCTTCCCGCCTACATCGCTCCTCGTCGTTTGAAATGAGTGCGTAATGATTTGGTTTGTATAGGGCAATAATTATTGGGCAATTAAAGTCAAATTAAAATTGATAAATTATTATAATATAATAGAAATGTGTAATAACAAGTAAATGCTGAATATATAATTTATATGCAATTTTTGTATTTCGATTTCGATAGATTTTTATTTTTTTTTTCACGGACGTCTTTTGCTTACTTACAATTATTTTGGTCGAATTTTCGCAATGATTGAATTTTCGTTTTGTAGCAAAAATGTTGCCTACAATTTCATTTGATTTCGTTTTGTTGGGTATATAAATGAAAATTCATTGAAAAAAAAGCTTATGGCTAAGAAACATTTAGAATGGTCAAATGAAATACAATTAATCAAAGTTAAAGCAAAAATTTTAAGTTAATGAAAACACCAGAAAAAAAATAAACATTTGGACTTGCAAAGAAAACGTAAAACTTAATTGTCAAATTTGCAAACTTGACTCACCCTGTGCTGGCACTTGCACTCGCTCATTTTGTTGTTGTTGTTGCTGCTGTTGTTGTAGTTCTTTATGGTGTTGTTGTTGTAGTTGTTGCATGGGTGCCAAACGGCCACTGGATACCACCAGCTGTGTTCACTTGCTTACACAATATTCAAAGCGAGCACAGGGCAATATCCCAGTAGCAATTGCACAGCGAAAAAGCTTTTTTGAACGAAAGCTTAGCAGATACACAAACCATAGCTGCTGCTGCTGCTGCTGCTACTGCATGTTTTTGCACTCGTTTCTCGTTGCACTTTTCACTTGGCTAAGTTTTTTTCGTTTGTATTTCACAATTTTAAACATTAAAAAAACATTTTCATTCAAGCTGATTCAAATATATATATAATATAAATATAATCATATATAATTTATGTTTCGTTCAAAGTTGAATTACATTAAATTCAGAAATATTTGCTTTAGAGATGAAAGGTTTATTATAATTTAAATCGTGATAATTTTCATCTAGTTTAATTTAAATATGACAACTTTGTGATTTTATCTTTAAGGGTTAAAAAATGCAATGTGAAATTTTGAAAAAAAAAACTTAAATAATTTGAATGTTTTTTCTTTTGCTTTTTGCCAATTCATTTTATTGTAATTTCTTATGATTTTGATATTTAAAGTAAAACAAGGTGAAATTTTCTAGTCGAGAAAGCTCAATCAATAGATACCCAACACCCAGCTGTTAATTATAATAGGGTATTGAGTATCTATTGGTCCTGCAATCCCGTGACAGTAAAAAGCACCTGTTTGTGACACACTTTGGTTAACCGAATCTGTATTTCTTATCCGATCTTAATATTTGTACAATCAATCAATAAACAATCAATCAGGATATATTGTAAATCAATCAATCAATAGAAAGACCACATCTTTATGCCCAATATTTATTTTATCGCCATCGGTAATCGGTTAGTATCGATAATCGCGAAACGTGGAAATTTATCGATTAACTTATATTCCCAATTTTAAGTCTCGATTTTCTTTCTGCTTCTTAGATTGGGACTGGCTATGTCAACACGGTTTTTGATGCTGATCAAGAATATATATGTCCAAAATGCTTCCTTCAGCCTACTACACACTTCATTATAACATTTTTTCCAGGGTATAAGCGGAATATTGATTAGTTTTATTATTATTTCCGATTTGAGTTTATTGATTGATTATATTCAAAATATTGCCTTATTTTATAGAGAACAAAAAACACTTTGTTTGAATTTAAGCAAATGCACATTATTCCACAACAATTTGCCAGCTGTCCCTCAACTAAAAATATATTTATCTATATATATATATAGCACACATACAAATTTATCGCTTTTTTATATAGAAAATAACTCAACTGCTGCTTACGCATCGTATCTTTGTTGTGCTTAAGTGTGTGTGCCTTTGTGTTTGTGTGTGTGAAAAGGTCAAAAGCTTAAATAAAAACAAGCCAATGTGTTGCATATGCCAAGGCGCAATTATGTATCTTGAGTCTGTGTGCGTGTGTGGGCACAGCATTAATTATTAGAAGTTTCGATTTCCCATATGTTATACAAGTTTACACACACACTCACACAGTAAGAATCTCACTCACTTTTGGACATAACGTATTTTAAGCTGTTAATCAATTTTCACCAGATTATGTTATTTTTGCCACATTTTCGGCACACAATTAACGCACTCAATTGGCAACTTATTCAACACAAACACACACTCGTACAGAGAGATAGAGTGAGGCCTGACCTCGCCTGGAGAGCGCTCAACACTGAATAAGTTTGCGCCAGGCTGGCAGCAGGCAGACCCCAGCTATTAAGCTAACGCGTAGCAGCAGCATCCTATCGAAGCTGCAGCTGTGTTCGCACAGGTGCGCGTCATCGCTTCCCAGTAAATATGCAACAGCATTATTTACACACACACACACACACACACATCCGCATGCATACATAAAAGAGAAAGTTTCGGGGCAGCTGGCAGTATTAAAAAGCACTCCTCGAGAGTACAACAAAAGCAAACAGTTGGCAGACGTCGGCAGCGCTGCCTTGCCTTAAGTCGCCCACGCAAAAGCTATTGCAAAAAGCTTTCGCCTCACACTCTCTCACATGCCATGCCTGTTTGTTTTTGTTTTTCTTTTGTCCCCATATTAACTTATTTACTTCTCACACTCATACACATATACGTACCTGCGCTGCCAGCAGCAAGCAAAGCTTAGCCTACCAGCGCTCTCTCTCTCTCACTGCTCTCTTCGCTCAGCACATTGGTTTCGCCGGCTCGTTATGGTGCTCTGCTGCTGCCGTCGTTGACTTCGCTGCCGCGTCAAGTAATATGGAACATATACGGCTGACGAGCAGAGCAAGCAGCAACAGCAGAAACAATAAAAACAATTTTCAAGTTCAAGTTCTGCTGCTCAGTGCGCATGTCATGCGCCATTTTTGTTTGCCCGCTCGCTCTCTCGCTCGCACATGCGATGCAGCAGCAGCAGCAGCACTGCACTTTAATATTTGTTGTTATTGTTGTACTGCTTGCTTGCTGCCGTTGCTGCTTTTTGCTGTCGTCATGCGAAAACTGTGGACACATTTTTTCATCTCTTCCTCTTATCGCAATCGCTCGCATGATTTATTAATATTTTTTCGTTCTTTGTGTTTACTTTCATTTTGCAAGCCCTTTTTGTGTGTAGGCGTGAGTGTGTGTTTGCCGTCGCTATGTTGCTTTGATTGCGGTTGTTGTTCTGTGTTCAGTTCACTCGAAAGTCGCTAATTACATTTCCATGCTGACGCTGCTGCTGCTGCGCTGCCCGCCACACTATAAGTAAATATACAAAATGAAATTTTTTTTCTTTGAAATTCCTTTATGTGTAAATATTATCTTAACGAAAAATGCAGGGCGAATCAAAAAAGAAAAAATAATAATATCGAAAATATAGTTGTGTGTGTGCCTGTTGGAGCGAGATGGGTAGCTACATGTAATATTTAAATTTAATTTTTTTCTTTTACACATTTCTATAGGTGAGTGTTTTATAAAAGCTCAAACATTTTTGAACACAGGCATCTATATCTATTTCATCTGTTTTTGGTTCGACGAATGCACTTGAACAATTTTATAGACATTTACTATCTGTTTATGGGTTCAAACGATATTTATGTATTTTGGCTAAAAGTACTACAATATGGCAACAGACGTTCTACATTTTATGCTTTTTTTTAATGAAATCCCAATAATTGGAATTTTATTTGTGTCGAGACACACGTGCGATTTACTCACTTGGCAACCCTATTAACATTGGAGCGTCGTTGTTCACACACAAACACACACACACATAGTGGAATATGCATGTATGTATCTGTGCATATAAATAAAGTACTCAAAAAATGGAAATGACTCAGTGAGGAATTTTCTTTTTCATGTGCAAATAAAAATTTAAAATATTTGCATATACTTGCATATATATCTGTATATGTTAATAAATACATAATACTTATAATCAAATGGTTTCATCAATCTTAGCTAGTTAATATATGAGGTGACTATGAGATCATTTAAATCGTTGCCTGTGCTTCCACATTATTTATGTATAGTAAATAATTTAAGTCTGAAAAACAGCAACAACAAATATAGCAACAAATATTGTTTGCGATGAAATCGGTACTAAATATGTATTTATCTTTTCACTTTTTAGCTTTGATTGTAATTTTGATTTTCTTTCTTGAATCTATCGCATTGAATTACTTACTCATAATAATTTTCGAAAATTCCACTGAACACATACATTATGAATTTTTTGATAGCTTTTGTATCACATTAAAATTATGCACACATTTTTGTCCAAGGTATTTCGCGGTTGCTTAAAGTTCGCACAGTGCAACGAACTCGGAAACTAATTAACAAGAAATTCATGTAAAAATATGTGTGGAATTTGTTTTGGCATAAAACACATACAAAAATACAAAAACACATAAATTACACGTATACAAAATTTGGTGGGTTAATGGCGCATTGCGCGACCTTGAACATTTTTGAGCAGTGCATTTTTATTAACAGTGCCAATCGATTTCTGTGCTTCTCAATGTTGTTGTTGTAAGCTAAGAATCCATTAAGCCAGCGCTGTTTGGCGCGTTGGCATTTAATTAAATGAAGAGCCAACTGTTCTTGTTGGGGGTGCGATGCAAGGGAAGGGGTAGGAGGTGTGGACGAGGCGATTACGAATGCATGCGTGCAAAAAACAAAATAACCGTCAACATCAATTCAATTAAAGCTACGCCCGAGCAAGACCGGAATGCAAAGCTCACAGATAATAGAAATGTACAAAAAAAAAGAAAGAAAAGAACACAAAAAAAAGCGCAAAATTACCGCGAATAAACGTATTAAAAAAAAGTCAATGTCGTCAGTAATTTTAAAGCTGTTATTATTTTGTGCTTTTTTGACAAAAAGACGACAGGGAGAGCGGCAGTTAGATAGGATAGAGAACAGAGCAACTATAGTAGTTATTCAAGCGTGTGTTTCATTTTTAATGTACTTGTTTTTTTTTTTGCATTTTTTTTTAATAAAGTTTCGTTAAATTTGTGTTTGACGCGCATTGCTTTTTGGTTGTGCCTTTCGTTGGCTTCCTCTTCCTCTTTGTTTGACGCCATTCTCGCTGTCTCTTTATCTTGCGCTCTCGCTTTGACCTGCTGTCTCGTTTCTCGCTTGCGCAGCGAAACGTGCCAAACGGGTTTATCACACATTTCCACACACACAAGCCACATAAAAACGTACATGTACATGTATACACTTATATAGAGAGTTAAAAGGGAAGCAATGTGTGTGTGTGTGTGTGCGGCAAACTGTTGCCTATTCGCTTACACTCGCGCGGCTTTATGTACAACTAGTATCTTAACCTTGAACTTGAAACACATACAAAACAACCCGCCACCACCACCTCGACACACTGAATGACAACAACAACAACAGCAGCAACAGCAGAGGAACGAAACGAGAAATGGAAGGCAAATGAAACTGACGCCAGCAGCGACGCTGCCGACGCCATCTCCGACAAACAGCGCGATTTCGGCGTTTTTATTTTTGCTGCGTTCTTCTTTTCACTCGTGTGCCATGTGTTATGTGTTTGCGCTTACGTATTATGCCTGTGTGTGTGTGCGTTAACTTTTTTCTATTTTTTTATTTTGTTGTTTCTTTTATTTCTATGTTTTGAGCTTTCTACACATTTTTCTACTCAACTTCTGCACCTTTAACTTGTTAACTGCGCTATCGATTTGCTTTGTGAGACACTGGCGAGTCTTAATAATCCGCCCCACTGTTGAAATTTGTATGCTTTTCTTGCTGTTGAATTTATAAATAAATAAATTTATGGATATATATATTTGCGCAATATAATCAATAGCTTAGCGATAATCGATAGGTTTTACCGGTTTTATTTTGTTGGATGTTTGTTAACTGCATCTTTTGGGCAACAGAGAGAGAGAGACAGTGAAAATCCTTTCTAGAGGGGATTTTATGCTTTGGAAATTATATAAAATTGTTCTGCACTTTCCATTTTTTTTTTTAACAATTTAAAAAGTAAATGCTTTTAGGATGGTTGGCAATTTTATATTTAAAATTATATTTGAAAATACAAAAAATCTATTAAGTCTCCATAAAGATTTTAAATTACATTTTTAGTTTTGATTTCCTATTTCAGTAAATTTTTATTTTGCAGCAACCACTGTACTTATTTTTGTATATTTTGTTTGGTAAACAGGCCTATAAATGACGCCACTTTTGCAATTACCGCAAAAGCGTAAAGATGACTGTCCCATTTTACACCTCTTTCTCTCTAAAACAGCCCCACCCCCACCCTCCATTCCAATCCAGCCCCTCCTTCTCCACCTTCTCTTTCTCCTGTTGATCTTAATTCGCATGCCGACGACTGTGTTACGTAAAACGTTTTCCAAATCTCACATTGTGCGCGCAAACAAAAACAACACGCAAGCAAACTTGACTCAAAGACTTACATATAAAACACATACGAATGTATGCACATGCACATACATGTACAAACATATACACATAGATATTTATACAAAGCGAATGCCGCACATTTTGTTTTGCGGTCTGTCAGCAGGTAAGTTAACTGAAAGACAGAGGGAGAGACAGTGCGAGAGGGGGGGCTCGGCTCAGATCTTGATTGCGGGAACCTACATACACACACATACATATATATTTATACATATATAGAACCATCACATGTATTTGTAGATGAGTGGGCAGCAATCGACAGTCAGCGACGAGTGCATCAGAATATTACATTGCATTGTATTCCAAATACACACATACATACATCCGTACATACATACATAAGTACCCATATGTATACATTTTATACGTACATGGATATTATTATTATTGCGGTTTTCAATTTCACAGAATTGTTTTGCAATATCTTCGATGTCATGTTTATATAACAGTTTAGAACAAGTAAGGAAGCTTTGGACTAAGATATACCCTGCACCGCTATGCTTGTCTGTTTACTATGTACATGCTATATATATATATATATATGATTTATACATTTTAATTCGGGTTTCTCAACCGATCTTGCTTAATTTTTTATCTCAAATTGAAGGATATAGCCTAATAACTGTGATTTGTTTATTACTATTGGAAAACGATTTATATCGAAATGTGGGCTGTAATTAACGATCAAGTTAAATAACCTCGATCAGCGAATGTTATTCGAGAATTTATTTTCCAAATTTTAAGTGTCTTATAGTCTTATATTTTCTAGGATCGATCATTTTTATGACAATCGGTAGTTGATCCTGATCAATAATATGCGTAATACCTCATAGGTTCGATGATGCTCCCTTCTCTGTCTGTTACATACCCCCTTCACCCTTTTTTAATGGGTTTAGCTTAGGGCATGAACAAATAAAAACGTTTGCAACTATTTTAGAGAAGGTTTCATTTTGTCGGCTAAGTCGCGTGATTTAATCAATGCAGTAAATACAATTTGAAAACATCGTTTCCATACAAGTACGAGTTTTTTTTATTGTTAAACAAACTATTGAGAAATACAAGTTTAATAAAAAATTCGTTCTAGCTTTGAAAATCTGTAAGTATTTAAAATACGCTTTAAAAGTGTTAAAAACATTAGCTAAATTCTTCAACTTCTGCTTGAAATAGCTGATGCTTATAAGCAAATATTAAATAGTTGTATTTTAAATTAGTTATTTTTAATAAATGTTATCGTAATTCAAACACACTCATGTCTCAGGTAGACATTTATTTAGTTACTAGTTGATTGCTTAAAGACAAAAACAAAATGTGTTTATTATCTGTAAGTTAGCTACAACAAATTATAAATAAAGTAAATATATATATAAATATGTATATAAGTATTTTTGTACCCATGGAAATTTCTATTATTTGTCATAAAAAATAGAATTTTATTTGTATTCTTTGCAAATATTGCGCCTTAGCAAAAAATGAGCTTAAATTGTGTCTTTTTTGTAAATGCTTTTTTGAAACGCGCATTAAAAGTTAAATGCCAAAAGTAGTAGGCCAATTAAATGTGAAATTCTATTAAGTAACTGCAAGTTGAACGGAAACAGAAGCAGACACAGACACATACACAATACACACATACACACTTTTAGATACTCGTAACTTTCCAACAAATTTATTTTGTTTTTCTCTCTTTTTGCTGCTTTATTGCTTCTTTGCTTTATTGTACTGTACAGTACACACACGCACACACACACGCACACTCATATATACCTGCACACATACTTTCAACTTTTTGCGAACTTTGTTTTCAATTTGTGATTTTTACATTTTTTTTTTGTCTTTGCTTTTACGTTGTTTTGCATATTTTGTTTATGTTATAAATAAATTTATATTTTTCAGCAAATGCCGCGGAAAACAAATTTTTCTTATTGGTAAAGCACAAATGCATATATATGCGTATTGGTGTGTGTGTGTGTCCTGGTGTGTGTGGCGTTACATGAAATGTTTGGAAACTTTTCTTTAAACAATTGCTAGCTCGCTCTCACAACAATAACAGTTATCGCCAGCGAAATGGAAAAATAAAAAACAATGAACACAAAAATCGTAACTACGACGCAATTTGATTTACTCACACTCTTTGGCCACACATTCTACATCTCCTCTCCTCTCTCGACAGGCAGATTCGCGTTATTTTCAGTGTGCTTGCGGCTTGGCTTGGCCTGTCTTCAACGGGGGTTGCTTTCGACGACGAAAGGACGAAATAACAACAACGCAATATACATATGTATTATGCACATATTTACATACATACATAAATACAAATATTTACATACATATATCCCGAATTTAATATGCGTTTTGTTTCCGCATTCCGCGTACTGCGAATTTTGACAACACACGCGGACACGAACTGGAGGACTGTGCTGCGCTGCGATCGGTTGAAGGTGCCGCTGCTCAATGTTGTCGTCGTCGACTGGCCAACAAGGAAAGTTTATCGTCGTCGTAGTCGACGTCGGCGTCGACAGAGCAGAGCAGAGCTTCTATCTTCTAGTATTCGCTCTCGTTGGTTCTCTGCTCAGTGTTTAAGTTTCGTCAAGTTTACTTTTTTTTTTTTTTTTGGTTTCTTCCTGTTCCTGTTGTTCTTCGACAGCACCGAGTGCTGTGCCCTACTGCCCCACACACCGATGTTGCCTTCACACATAACACACTGCTGCTTCTGCTGCTGCTGTTGACGACGACGCTTCGTGGCCTTCAGCCGTAATTCCGCTCTGTTCTCTCTCGCCCGTTCGTCTCTGCTCTGGTCTCTCTCCCTCTCGCTCTCTTTCTGCCGTTGTCATTCTTTCATTCATACATTCTACTTGTCCCTTACCCGTTCGCTGGCAGTTCTATGACGTTCTTTGCTCATTTTGCCACAGTGTGAGTGCTATTTTTTTTATCCGTGTGCGTGTGCGCTTTGCCTGTATGCTGGTGTTTTGGCTGTGCTTTTTGCGCCTCGTCGCTAGAAAATACAACTTTTTTTTTTTGTAGTTTTGGCGTTCCAAATTTTATTCACGCCTGTTTGTCAGCGAGTTCTGAGTGAGCTTTACTTTTGCTTTTTTTTGGTGAACGCCACACTAATTTTTGTTGTTTCTGTTTCTGTTGTGTTGCCCTTTTCTGCATTGCATTGTGAATTGAAAGCTTTTCTGATGACGGCAGCTTCTCGGAAATGGTCTTGTGCTGCTCTTTAATCGGAACATGTATAATATATGAATAATATTCTCTTCCGAATGTTTGCAAATGTTTAATTTCAGAATTCAATTAATCAACTTACATAAATAAAACTCGCTCCACAATTTCCATGCAAGGCGCATTAAGCTTTGCTGAAACTATCACTTTTCTCTTTTCTTTTATGTTCTGCTCCTTCTAAGCCAGCCCAAAGCACTGACAAATACAGAGAGAACTTAAACACATACACATTCACATACACACACCCACACGCACACACATTCCAGTGAGCAAACGCACACATATACATAAGTGCAAGGAATACTGAGACCCACATGCAGCCTAGTGATGTGCTCGTGTTGTGCTTTCGCTGTGGAAGCGAAAAAAATGTCGTGATGAAATTATTACTCAAACTTGGAAAAGATTTATTAGCCGAGTTTGGTTTGCAATACAAATCATAAATAAAATAATTATGCTCATAAGCTCCCTGAGATTTGGTAAGTAAAATTAACAATCCATTGCGTGAATTTTATTTAAAATTGATTTACATCTCGATATAAAATTCGCGTTGCAAATCTATTTCAAATATTATTATTTTTTATATCTAATCTTAAGATCGCTTGTTACACTCACAAAAACCACAAGAAGCAAGAAAACCACATAAAAAATCCATATAAAATTTATATACGTATAATACAAAAGTTTATTTTTTTTATTCTTTTTTTGTATCACATACCTAGTATATAATAGCATCATCCATATGGCGTCAAGCGTTTCCTTTTCCAAGTTTTCCCCTAGGTTTTTCTCCCGTTTTCGGTGATGCAATGTTTTTCTATGATTCGATTTGATTTCATTTCATTTGCACAGCGAAATTTCCTTCCTTTTCCATGCATAATTTCAATTTGGCATATAGGAAAAGTCCAAACACAAATTTTGACTCGCAATTTTCCAACGGTTGATAAAAAATGCATAAGAATATATTTTTTTGAACACATTCATTAATTTAGACATTTTTTTTTATAAGAATTTCACAATTTTAGCTCACAGAATTGTACTTACTAACACATATACATATATATTGATATATATACAGGTATAGATGAAGTACAATTGGAATTCATTATTGTTGTTGTTGTTTTTTTGCGCATTTGTCGAGCACTACTCAAATGATTTTTTTTTGTGTTACGTTTATTTTTGTTGTTGCACAATTAATTTGTAATTTTTTTTTTTTTGTTATTTTTATTCTGATTTGATGCTGTCATTGTTGTCATTTGCGTGTTTAAAATTAATTACCATCATATAAGAATTGCAATTAAGCTATTGTAGTTTTTAGTTTTGTTTATTTTATCTTTTTTTTTCTTTTAGTCCTAGTGAACACTGATATTGGTGTTGTACTGTTAAGTGCTGTCTTGTTGCTTGGGAATGGAACGTTGTTAGCTGCTTGCCTGTCGCGCTTTCAATGCCAAGCACATCGGAAAATGTCAGAGACACAGGCCATCGCCGTCGCCATCGTCATCGTCGAATTCGTCGTCGTCATTTTGGTCGCTGCTGAACCGAACGGCGATGAGGCGAATTTAGAGTGCAGCTGTGGGGGAGCATACTAGCACTCACTTGCATCTATGCATGTATGCGTATGCGTGTGTGTTTCTGCTTGTGAGTGTGTGTGTGTGTCGCTGAGTCAGTGCCAAATGGAAACCAGGCAAGCAGCGAAGCGACCCAAAGCTCAGCTCGGCACATTTCGGTTCAAGTTCAAGGATGTTATGCAATAAAGCGCATGCATGCAAGAGCGAAACAAGCTAAAAAGAGGGACAAACAGACGAACAGAAAGAGAGAAAGAGATAGAGAGACAGAGCAAGCTTGCACATATAAAACGTATACATATATAAGCGAATGCATGTGCACATATATATAAAAGGAAGCTGCTCCTCACACCAATGCCCAAGGGCGTCCCTGATCTCTCGCCCACTGCTCTCTCTCTCTCTCACTCTTACTGTTTCTCCCTCTCCCATGCGTTTAACTTGTGCAGTCTACCCTGACCGCGCCTTAGTTACTGCCACTACACAATACATATGCATGCATGCACACATATGCACATATATGCACAGTCTATTTACTAAGTATATGTATCTCTACCTACACAATATACTTGTCTGTGGATTCATGTTCTGTGCTCTGTGTTCCCTGTGCCTGGGCCTGTTCCTCCGAACTGGGCCTAGGCCTGGGCTAACCGGGTTGCTGGGTTGCAAATTGTATATAATTAGCGTACTTACAGCAGCCGCAACGGCAACGGAATGAACAACATTTGATTACAAATATTTTTTTTTATCAATACAGTGCTCGCTAGCAAACTGAACTTCTCTTCCTCTTCTCCTACTGGAATCAAATTTTGTTAAATACCCATTTTTATTGTTAAAATAATAAAATAAATCATTTTTTTTATATATATTTAATTTAAGCCAAATGTTTCACTATATAAATGTATTTATGTAAACAGTGTGTAAATACAGTTAGTTTGTGTGTGTGATTTCCAGTGATAAATGTGCGTGTGTTGCAATTTTTGCTAGCTGCTTTGCCCTTTGCCTCCTTTTAAATATCTTAATTGAATTTGTTTGTGTTCGTTAGCGTATATCTGTATATTTGTGTCATATACACACACATATATATATATATATATATATATATATATATATATATATATTGTTTTTTTTTGAGTGCTTTGCGTTAGCTGACATGTTTGTTTAATTGTTTAATTTAATTAAATGCTACAACTGCAGCGTTTGCATCGAGAAACTGCATCTGTATCTGTATCGGTGTGTGTATCTGTGTATATATGTGTGTGTGTGTGTATCTATAGATGCCTTTGCCACCTGTGTGTGTGGCGGTGCCTGTGCCTGTGCATTAGCTGCCATGTATGTGCAACAGATGATATTGCATGCCTTCGTTTTCATAAGTTTGCCAGCCATTTTCTTATGTCATGCGCACCGCATTCAGACAAAGGGTATAACTACACATACCCATGTATGTAAGTATATACCTGCACACACACAAACACACATACATGCATGCATGCTCGTGCATGTAGTCCATATATAGAGCTACTGCTTAGCAGAGCAACAACAGCAGCAGATGTTCACTTGAACATCCCAGTTGCAATTCTCATGCATGTTTTGAGCACATCTTGGAGCAGCATTAGTGCCAATTACATATACAATAGTTTCAACAGCCAAGTCCCTAAACCTTCTCATATATACTCACATTTTAATGAGCAAATCTGACAAATTCACATCAATTAGAAGGTGCCTGATATTTATCTATTTGCTCCTTTGTAAGTAGGATTACTGCGATATACTTTTATATAAGTACAATAGTCTTACAAATATGCTTCTAATAGGCCCAAAACTGCGTATTTCTCTTTTAAGACTTTTCCTCCCTTTTCCCTGCTTAAACTTTTTATACAAACATGTAAATTAGATTATGTGAAATTTAATAGTTTCGTATTTCCTACAGGGTGTCTAAAACCATACTAAGGTATACATGTTTCGTAAGCAGCGGTTTTTGATATTAATTACGAAAGTAAAAATCTTTATAAGCTAAAATTCATCGAAAAAATAAATATAAAAAGATATATACATACAAATGGAACATTTTCGATTTTAATTTTTAGTTATTTTATTAACTGACCATTTCCTGCTGGGTAACTGAAGCATTACGTATACGTCTCTGCTGCAAATAGCACAGTAACAGCTGATTGTATTGGTTACGTTTGCGGCACATGTGACACGTGTGCGTTGTTGGCTTTGAGTCACTGTGACCCACAGAAACCACAGCCAAGCTGTCAAACAGGAACGCTGTGTTCACGTTGAAATAATGCTTATAGTCATGCAAAATGATGTATGCGTAAGAACGTATTATTCCGGGAAGCATACAATAGGTATGCAAAATATTAGCCAAAAATATTTGTTTACAAAACTAAATTGGCATACATAATTGCGTTTTTGCATTTGTTATTGTTGTTTTTGTTTGTATACAAACAAAGCTAAAAAAAATACTTGGCTCAGCGAAGAAAATGAGAGAGAACATTTCCACATACAGACAAACTTACTCAGTTTTATATCGAAAAATTATAAGTTGTCTATTCGCTGAGAGCGAAGAAAGAGCAGCGAACGTGATGAAATACTGACCAGGGCGCAAAGGGTTTGGGGTTTTGAGGAGATCGAGGGGCTGCATACAATTTGCGAGCACTGTGCCAAAGAGCTGCTGCAAATCCGCCCTTCTGCCTTCTGCTCTTTGCCTTTGCCTTTTGCAATGGCAGCGCATGTCAAGAGTAGGTGACCTTGACAGTGAACTTGAATCAAAAAAAAGAGAAAAAAAAAAACAGCTACAAGGACTGGCAGCATGTATTTTTTGAGGGAAATGAAACTAAAGCAAAGACGGCAGAGGCGAACTGCTGAGAGCAGCGCACCAGAGAGTGAGAGTGAGAGACTACAAAAATACACATAAAGCACTGCAGCTGCAGCTGTGGGCGTTCAGTTGGGTTTGCTGTTTGCTGTGCTTGTATTTGTGCCTTATATGACTATCAAGCTTGCCACTCTCTCTTGGCTTTTTGCTCTTGCTCTCTCCCGTTGCTGATGAATCATCGTGTTCTCGTTGCGGCGAGAGCGACTTGTTGTCTGCAGTTGACATTTGAAATATGTGCCAGAAATTTCGCTTTCATGTTTGCAAGTGACGAGAGCGGGGGGTGGGTGGGTGGTCTGCTGTTATTGGGTCTCGCTTTTTATGCAACAGCAAACATATTGCATGTATGCACATATTCACTTATGTATGTGTGTGTGTATGTGTGTGTGGGTGTGCATGATGCTCCGCTCTGGATAAGAAAAATACAAATTATATTCATTTCGATTTCAGTTGCAGTTGGCAAAATTTTGGTGTGTGGATTTTACTCGCGTATCTCAACTCAACTTTGGCATTTCGTGCGTGTGTGTGTGTGTGTATGCATCCAACAAAAACAAGGGCAGACCCTAACTACCGCCCACTACTAACTTAGTTACCTCGCGTACGGCAGTTCCCATTACTTTTACCACTTGCGTCAATAACAAAGTCAGCAAAAGTGCAAATTGTGCTGCAAGTTTTGTAAGTTAAGCTTAGATTAAAGCTGGCTTGCTTTTAACTACTTATTGTTTTTATTCTTCTTCTTTTTATTATTATTATTATTATTAATATTATTATTATTATTATTAATATTATTATTATTATTATTTTTATTATTTGTATTATTCTTTATTATTCTGATCTGCAAACGATTTTTAAGCACGTTCAAATTTGTCCAAATACAAAATATAGATAAAATAAAATAAAGATAGTCACACTAATAAAGCTCATAAAATAAAATAATTTGAGACTGCGAAATGAAAATACGCACTGTCGCTGGAAAGATATTAAAATTCAAGCATACATACAGACAGACACACACAAGAAATAAGTAATAAAATGGTTTTAAATGCGCTCAATTTTATAATGTATTAATCTCGTCTTAAAGCACCTTAGCGATTACGTGCCAGTAATGCATAAAAATAAAGATGCAAACGTAAGCAAAGCAGCGATAAAAATTGAATCCGTGCATATTTTTAAACATTTCTGAAATACAGTAAATAAAGCGCACGAAAAATGTACACACATACACATTAATATACTTTTATACATATAAGCACTCAAATGCCGTTATTACAGCAGCACAGATCGCTAGGTAATGCAATTGGAAAGTTTTAAAGCTTTTTAAGCTGTAAAAAAAAACGAAACTGCTAATGGAGAGCGCCTTGCAAAAATAGAGAGAGAGAGAGAGAGAAAGTGAGCTTATGTACATGTGTATGCATTTATATTTGGATATGCCTATGTACATCTGTGTATATAATTCAAGACTGGAATCGTTCTCGACAGTTTCCCAAACTTTTGACTAGTGTAGCTAAAATAAAAATCGGGGAAAAACGCTGTCTTTTCTCAAAAAGCGGTTTACTTTTCTCTTCGTGTGCAGGCATATATTATGTGTGTGTGTGTGTGTGTGTGTGTTCGATAACCTTGAGGCTGCTTTGAAATTTAGTTGGACAAACCAACGGGCGCTTGTCGGAGAGAGCCAGCGACCCAGAGAGAGAGAGAGCGAAAGTGTAAAATGCAAGCAAATCGAGCTGCAGCCCTGCATATTGTGTGTGTATGTGTTTTTGAATGTTCTAGAAGCTTTTCGTTATTGCAAAAATATCTTGCGATGCCTAACGCTCTTTCTCTCGCTCGCACGTTGCTGCCCAGATGCTCTTTAAAATACATTTTTTTTTTTGCGCACAAATGCAACTTACGTTCAAGGCCAGTGTCAAAATGCATTAGTATAAGAAGAACACACACACACACAGACACAAGCGTGTGGACACGTATTGGTGAGCTGCTGTCGTCAGTAGTCAACTGTATTTGCTTTGCCATAAAGACGCCCAAATGCAAATACATAGATAGATGAGCAAACTATTTCTTACAGTATATGCTTGTGCATATGTGTGCACACACACACACACAATCATACTTATACAGCTGCAGTTATAATCAATAACTTTCCGCTTCCTTGGCAATACCTAGAAATATTTTTTATTTTTTCGTTTTTGATCTTTCAAATATTTTGTAGCACGTGCCAAAGTGTCTGTTGCACAGTGAACACCTGCTAATACGAAATAATCAACAATCTGATCTGATTCTTTTTGCTTTCTGTGCAAACAGTTGAAATTCGTTCACCTTAGCGTATTCGAGGTGCATGCTGCGCTTATCTAATCATTTTTAAATGTTATCTAATCTAATCGCCCGCATAAATATATGTAATGGAAACGAGTCTGAATTTGAATGCGCTTTTAGCATTTCAGTTTTCACGACATGAATTTCCCATACGGAGCTGCTCTCAAATGCAATCAGCCATGCAAATTACAGTCACTGTCAAATATATATGTACAACTATGCCAGTATGTGTGTACGCGTGTGTGTGTGCGCGTGTGAGTGTGCGCGTGTGTGTTAACTACTTATTATAATGGTTAAATTGTCATTATTATTGTTATATATATTTCCTTTTATGATGCATTTTTTTTGCATTTATGGCAACCTATTCGTAATCGCCGAGAGATATAAGCAATAACAACAAATTGAATCGGTCGAGTACGTAACCCGATACACTGGCTCATACGGGAGGGGGTTAAGCGGTTAGTTTACGATTTTAAAATCATTTGAAATATTATTTGAAATATGCTAATATTTGTCAGAAAGAACGAGTCAATTTAGTTCCTCTCTTATTGGACTGGTTTTAGTTCATCTAAGGAGTTTTCACTACATCTAACAACTGTAAAGCAATCAGATTATAAGTAATTATTATTAAATTGAACAATTTTGTTTTCATATTTTTTATTTTTATTATGAAAACCAGCACTTTTTACCAGCTCCCCCGAGACTAAGACTCTGGATAATATGAGGCTGATAGTGTGAGATTACTCAGAATTACACGCACACACACACACACACACACTTACGTAGATAAACCCACGCACTGAAAATAAGTGAAACAGAAGAAAAAAAACAGAGTCGCATTTGAATTCATGAATCAGTTTTAAACTAAAAACAAATTTTGTTTTTATTGCGGCCCAGCAATGCACAATGATGAGACAAGAAAAAAATCATAATATCAAGCGCCATATGGAAATGGGAAAAGATGAGCAAACAAAATGCAGAAATGCAAACATCTGACGATGACGGAAAATCTGCAGCTAGTTTGCGCTAGAGGACAAGGCCACCAGGCTGAAAGAGAACAGAGTCGGGAGCCGCCCAATATTGCATTAGCCACATACTCTCAGCTCTCTCTCTCTCTCTCACTCTATCTGTCTCACTCTCTCTCTCTCTCGCTCTCTTTGTTTGGCTGTCTCGCTCTGTTCGGGGACGCACACGTGGCTCCGCAAGGCTGCCCACGCTTTGGTATTTCACATCGTTGGATGTTTGTGTGGGCGTCGCCAGCTGTTGCAAGCTGCAGAAGGAGCAGCGACAACCTGCAAGGACTTACTGCTCCGGCTGGCTGGTCCCTCAATTAGTTGGGGGTCGGTCAGCGGTATCCATGATAACCATTTCGACACTAATTGGATGCCAGCATTGCATGTGCACATTTGGTGTGTCTATCAAGTATCTATGGATACATACATATATTTATCTGTGTGCATCTTTAATTTTGAGTTATGGAATACTGCAAAATTGTTGATTTATGTATAAGGAACTCATCTCAGATCTCAAGTATCAAGATATCTTGTTATGACCAGGAGTATACTTATACATATATATGTCACAATGGCCAAGGAACTGTTGATCAAAAGATGGATTCTTGAAACGAAAATTATGCAGATAACCTTTTAATAGAGTTTAGTCTTATAACGGTACCTTCTCTCCATCTTGTGCGAGTTACAGAAAAACTCAACTTGAGAAAGTTTAAGTTATGCTGATTTTACTATATAATAATATATAATATATAAGTGCTTAGTGCTTAAGTGCAGAGAGCTAACCATTCTATATTCCAGAATATATTCTTCATTTATACTACATCCGTATTCCTTTCATTTTCAATTAAAATTAAATCAAGAATATATTCTTAGATTTTTTTCATCTCGATTTGAGATTGCTAAAGTAGAAATCAATGAATCAAGATTAGTAGATTGGTTTTTAGATTGCAGTTTCTATTTGTGTTTTCATACACTTTCAATATTCAGACTATTCCAGTTGACCTAAATTAATTAGCATACTTATTTCTGATAATTATTGATTACTCTTCCAGGTAGTTGTCAAAAATGCAACGAATTTATTTGTATCTATTGAGTTGCGATTTCTCTCTCTCTCTCGTTAGCTGTCTCTCATTCGCTGCAGCCCCTGCCGAGTCAAGGCAAAAGTGTGTACATATGTGCAAGTAAATAAGCTGCATGCCCGGATGCATTGCATATAGTATGCATATGTATATAGAATCATAGATACAAGCCGACAAACGATTTCAATTGAAGCTCGTCGCCTGTTGAATGTTTCCTGCAATTTAATGCCGATAGGTGGCGCCGCGTGTCACGAAAAGCTGAGGCATACATTTAGTCAGTACACCAACCATTTTACGGGCACTACAGCTTTCGTTACGCATGGCTAATTTTTCCCATTCCTTATGCTTTTCCAATGGACACACGCACAATGCGTAAGGACACAAATTCACAGCGTGATTGAAAAATTGGCATGAGCACATTATTTAGTCGGAAAGGTCATTTCCGCTTGTTTAGACAAAACTGTCAGTGTCAGGAGCAGATAAATGGACAAATGCATGAATAGACAACTGGGCAAATTGATAATCAAAACGTGAACAGTCGAGTCATGGAAAATGTGACAGCTTTGCTCAGGGAAAACTGACCACATGTCAATGCAAGCTGACTTCAAAGCGTCGAAATGATGGCCAGCAAATACACAGAGAGAATTTCCACACAAACTCAATAGTAAACAATCTAAGAATATTTATTTGGTTTTTTAGAGTAAGCTTTGCTTACTAGAATTGCGAATATTTTGAGTGAATAGAACTGAAGTTAGTGTGATTTTTTCTCACTGTGTAGATGGGACAGAGTGAGGGGCTCGTAGGCGTGCCAGCAGGTTAACAACTGGTAATTGCTACAACAATTTCGCATAGCTACAAATGAAACAAAGTTTGCTTCGATGCATTTAATTGAAAATTGAAAATTCATATGCGAATAGTTGGGCTGTGGGTTGTCCTCATATTCAAATGACAATTCAAATGTGTTTGTGTGTGTGTGTGTGTGTGTGTGTGGGTGGGTGGTGTGGGTTTTTGTGGTTGTGACTATCGCTGTGACAGTGGCAGTGAGTGTTTTTAACCACGCCCACTCAATTAAACAGTTGCGACCTCTCACAAATTATCGCACAGAATGTGTGCAATATTTAATTACCAAAACAGAGACGTCGTTGACCCCCACTTACAGTTAGGTCCAACTACAATTAAAACATTTTCAATGAGGTTTACTTAGTGCACACTGCTCCAAATTGCTACGAGAATACTTAAAATATAAACTGGGAAATTGCTGATTCCATTGTGGGTATATTACTGCAACCAATCTTTGCAACTTTGTAAGGCTGAGCTATTTCTTATCAGCATCAGTAATCGGTATATATAATCGGTATATATAATCTGTATATATAATTGGTATATATAAAATCGTTATATATCTACTATAGTATAGTAAATACCATGTACTCTGTCCGTTTTAGTGATTACAACTTGGCAACAAATCTGTCACATCAGACTTATATATCTTACTGATTTCATACTTGTCTGATATTTGTCTGAAAGCCCCAAGATAGTTTAGCAATATATATATTCTTGATCAGCATTAACCATCAAGATGATTTTGTATGCACGAACACAGCAATCTCACTTACAAAACGAAACATCAATTTTGGAATCGAAGTTCTCGCAGAATCCAAGCATTTCATGTTATCGATAGATTTTCACGTTTCGTGAGCATCGATACAAATCGATAGCAATTAAATCCAACATTTTGAAGACATATCTTTCTAAACATAACATTTATCAGCGGCATAGTTTGAAATATCTTGTTGCAGGGTATTTCATAGTCGAGCTCTGTCGACATTCCCATTTCCACCTTTATATCAGCTATATCTTTCACTTGTTAGCAATTTCTCTTAGTGTATGGTGCACTAGTTTATATGGCAATTAATGTGTAAATAATTCACGACATTTCTAATTAGAACACATGAAACCGCCGTAAAACACAATTGTGGCAATAACAACTTCAAACAGTTTCCACACACAAGTGCTATCTGTGGCAGATAGATATAGATAAAGTACCTATGAGGTAGTTGCGATTGCATTATTCAAAATCCCTAACTCATTCAATCATGGCCCAGTCGCAGTGGATAAAACAGTTTTGTTTCCAGCTGCGTTTAAAATCCACGCAATTATTTATAATTGGCAGTTCGGTGGTTCTATCACTGCTGATAACGTTGATATGTATTGGATTAATGATGCGCTACGAGGTCAGCAATGGGGTGGCCAATCTGGGCGATGTCAACTATTGGAAGGATGCCGTTTCGCCGCAGCAAAAACTCTGGTACGACGAGGGCATTGAGGAGCTGCAACATGCAATGGCGATAGATTCAACACACAAACAGCCTAGAAATATTCTGATCCTGGTCATCAATGGCATCGATGCACCAGCTTTGGCCAGCGCACGCTTTTCCGGCTCACAACACTCGAACTTTGTCTGGGATCGGTTTCCGCACATGGCGAGGATCAAGAACAGCTGCAGCTACAACTCGCCCTGCAATCCCGCAAGCGTTTTTAAGGCCTTCTGGGCAGGTGTGCCACTTAAGGCAGCACCAAAGCTGGACAGCATTTGTGGGCACAATGCATCCCAAACTGGACAGCTGCTGAGTGTGCTGCGGCTGGCACAGCTGGCGGGCAGGCGCACAGGATTTGTGACGAACCAAAGGATAACAGGCGCCACAGCAGCTGCACTCTATGCGAACGTGGCAAAGTCCAGCTGGGAATGCGACGGACTCGTGCCAGTGGGTGCCATTGAGTCGGGTTGCGAAGATGTGGCCCAACAAATGGTCTCTGGCGAGACTGGACAAAATCTCAATGTGCTCATGGGCGGTGGCAGGCAGCTGCTGAGTGCCAAAGTGCCCACATTTCCCTATGATCCCGTGGATGAGCTGCTGTGCCGCGCCAGAAGTGGACGCAATTTACTGCGCGACTGGGAGCATCAGAAATTGAAACTCAAGCCCAGCAAGCGTTTTGAGCTGGTGCAGCGGGAACAGCAGCTCAGCCTGATAAATGGCAGCAGCTTGGATTACTTGCTGGGCGTGCTAGCCAATGGAGATCTGAGCAGGAATTCCCAGGCGCCCTCGCTGGACATAATGCTCGATAAGACGCTGCAGGTGCTCCGACGACCAGATGTGGGTCATCTGCTAATTATGGAGCACTATGTCAAGCAGCAAAAGGAGGCCAGAGTGAGAGAGCTGCAGTTGCTCAATCAAACGCTGGCCAATCTTCTTGGGCAGAATGATACGTTGACCTTGGTGCTCCTAACCAATGGCAACTATCTCAGCTCCAGTCTGGAAGTCAGCGAAGAAGAGATTGCAAGCACTTTGCAGGAGTCTTTCGATGAACAAGGATTTCAATTGCAGCGCAGAATGCAACAGATGCCCTCGGAGTCCTTGCTATTTGCGACGGGTGAGTGCAAGTACCCATAGATTTAATTTAACTATATTAAATGATTTTTCCCCGTGTAGGACCCAAATCCTCACTATTTTATGGTGTACACGATGAAACCTACTTGGCACATGCCCTGACCTATGCCCTGGGAATGGATGTCTTTGGGGGACAGCTGCAACTTTAAACTGCATTTTTTATAGCTTTTTATAGTTTTAAGATAAGAACTTTTGCGGAATAGTTCTTAAGATAGTTTTTTACCTCTCATCTACGCTAATAAAAACTGATTACTATAATAAATATATACTTATTTACTTAGACATACTAAAGAATCGTTCTGATAAAACTTGATTACATTTAGACACTAGATAAGTTTCCAATGTAATTTTGTAGCTCTGATTTTGTAAACCCACTACAAAAAGTATGGTAAAGTAAGGTAGATTAGGCAAGCAAGAGTGGGGGCAGAGAGACCCATGATAGGCCCTGAACCGTATTGTGGCGTAGAATCAGGGATGAAGAAAGAGTGATGTGGGAACGGAGCTGGGCAGAGACACCAGGACTCCGCCAAGCCAGGAGTCTCCTAGGTGGCTATAATCAAAAGCGATTTAAGCAAATGATAGCCATGGGGAAGAATAGACTCGGAATACTCACAGGTCTAACCAAGTTAGGTATTTACAGCAGCAACATATGCAGGTTCTGCGGACTCGAGGAGGAATCCTCGACGCACATCCTAACAGAATGCGTCGCCTTAACCAGGAAAAGATGCAACATCCTAGGGCAGCATATCATGAGGCCCAAGGACACAGAAACCCTCAACCCAACAAAGTTTCTAGCATTCGTGCAGGAGGGTTGATGCAAGAGCTGTAGGCTTATTTGAAAGCAAAATTAAAATAAGTCACGCCGAAGATTACATACCCTTTCATATCAAAGTCAATCTGACAAATTTCAGTTATTATTAAAGCTATTTGATATATTAGAAGCAGAAAAAGAAGCATTACGAATGAGTTTTTCGACCGATTGTTGAGCGATATATGATATAGTGAATGTAAGCAACATGAAAATCGGCTTATTTTGGTCAGTTCTGTTATCGACTCCGCTAGTGATGGCAATCAAGAAAATAATAAATGTATCGAGGCAGAGACGTCAGCTGCAATACGTTGCAAGCTGCACAAACATATAGCCTTCTTATTTGAACCCCGATCGATGGATTGAAAGAAATGGGTTTATCATATTTTAATGATTATGTTAAACTTGAACTATATTTATTTATCGATTACTATTAGTGTGAATTGCAATTAAACAACAACGCTGCCGCCGCTGCTCGACTCCGCACTTTCCGTCGCAGCTGTCGCAGTTGACAGCGGCAGCATCCAATTGAAACTTGGTGGTGTCGCAACTATTTGCTGCAAGTCCTGTTGCCCGGTAACCGTCTCGGTTGCTGATGAGGCTGTTGAGGCTGCAATGCGCGGCACCGGACGCAGCACATGCGAACTGGGTCATTTAACTGGCATCGGTGGCAACATATTGTGTGCCACATTCGACAGCTGCCGCAAATGATTCGCATGGACATACTGAAAGGCCGAGGAACGTTCCAATTGCTGTGATAGATATAGCTCGCTCAAGGAGTAAAAGCGACGCTGATCGAAGTGCTGAAAGGGAAAGCCGGCAAAGCGCTGAGGTGCCACATAATTCTTGGGCACTGCCGTTGGATACAGGTTGCAATATGGTGGTGGGCGTGGCAGCACATAGGTTCCTCCTGTTGCAGCTGGCTGTGGCGCCTCCTGTGTTTGTTGCTGCTGCTGCTGATGAAGTTGCTGTTGTTGTTGTTGATGTTGCTGATGTTGCTGATGTTGCTGCTGTTGTGGATTGAAAAAGTCCATATTCTTGAGATTCTCCAGCATTTGATGGGAGGCCTGATGCTTCTTAAGGTAGGCGTAGCTGTAAATGGATTGCAACACATTTAATACTTAAATGGCCAAAAGGCTTGCCAAATTGAGGCTAATTAAATTGGTAACAAATAATTCAAGTTGACCAAAAACATTAATTCTGTAAGCGGAACTCTCTTTTGACTGATTCTGCTTACCGTCGAAAGGACTTGCCGCATTGCTGACAGGCGTAAATGCCATCGATGGCATCCTCGCCAGCTGGCTTGCTGCTGCTCTCTCTGTCCGTGTTGGTGCCGCCGGTGGTTTCACTGGAGCTGCTCTGCCGCTTCTTGCTGGACTGCATCTCCGACTTGGGTTTGTGCCAGCGACGGTGCGAGGCCAGATTTGCCGGACAGTTGAAGACCTGCAAGAATATATAATACTCTGGGATTAGCTGCAACCCAGTTGGACAGTTCTTGCGATCCTTGGACCTAGCTTGCTATCTGCATAGGAGTAAAAATCTTTTGCCTAATTATACACTCTGCGAAATTCGATTAAAGTCACTTGAATTTCTCCTTATAAAATTTCAAATAATATTTTTAATCTTTGAACGAATTTCGCAGAGTGTATATTTGAGTGCTACATTATTTATTTTCCATTTCTATATCCGATTTGTATCAAGATTTTCGGCACGATTTAGATATATTTGTTTAAAAAGCATTTTGCAACACTGGAAGCTTTCAAATGGGTACTCAAAGGGAATATCAATTGGTAAATTTTGATTCCGGTTTCCGGTTCTGGCCTTAAGCCTGTGAGAGAGGAACAACTTTTTGTACACTCCTGTGGAAACCATGAAAATGCGTTAAAAACAATTTTCACTCTTGTGGCAAAAAAAGTTTTTCAACTTTCAGCATAAAACTAAAACTAAACAAATGTTTCCACCTAAAAACTCAGTGCTTTATAATCTGCCTATAAAATATATATATGGTCCACTCTATCATTATAGTTCTGATAAATGAGTATTATAATTATATCAGGCATTTAAATTTTGAATTGAAATTGGGTAAAAACTTAAATGGAAAAATGTTGCACAGATTTCTCTTACGCTTTAAGTTTTTAAAATAATCTCTAACTGAAATTTATTATACAGTATTCGAAATTAATTTGAAATTCAACTCAAGCTAAACTATTTCAGTTAATTTTTGAGCTGATGTCAGCGAAAGTCAGGTTAAATGTAGCAGTTGGTGTTACCTTTTCACACTCGGAGCACTTGTATTCGATGTGCACGATGCGTGGGCAGCGATGCTGGGCGAGCATGAAGGCATCGTCGTAGACGGTGCGACAAAGCTGACACAGATAGGCGCCAATCTTATTGTCGATGCTGGCCAAGATGGCCTTGGCCTCCTCGGTGATTTCGACCACATTGAAAGCCGGATCAATGTCACCTTTGCGCACCACCAACTCCTCATCGTCTCGCAGTTTGCGGATAATGGTGCCGGAGACGGGACTAATTGTCTCCTCATCAATGGCCGCGTGTTTGCGCAACTTGGTCCGCCTCCTGTCCGTCTTCTGCTTCCGCTGGAATGGTGAGGGTCCGGGGACTGTGTCGGTTGATGCTTGGGTATTGATTGGGCTGCTTAAGTCCGTGTAAACCTTCTCTGCGTGAGCTTGTTCATCGGCGGCTGCTTGTGCCTCCGCCTCAAGTTCGAGTGCCTCCTTCGACGACTGGGCAAAGTCGCGTTCGAATAGCTTCGCCAGACCATCGACCGCCTGATGATGCAGTTCCTCATCCTCATAGATCAAATCGTTGCGGCTGAGCGCCTTAACGTCTAGCACCAGTTGTGGTTGTTGCAACTGCTGCTCATCATCATCGTTGCCAAGGATGTCCACAAAGACCTCCTCCTCATCATCATCAAGCTGCTGAGGCTCTTCAGGATGCTCTGGCGATTGCTCTTCATCATCATCGTTGACTTGTATTGTGCTGTCGTCCTCGTTGTCTGTGTCCGTCGCATACTCATTGTAGTCATGGGAACTGACAACTGTTTCATCCTCGTCCTCGGTCAACACAATTGTCTCATCCTCCAAATAGATGCCGCTCGATTGACTTGCCGGAATTTGTGGCAAGTTACTTTTTACGCTGTGAAAATTACTTTTATCATAGCTAGCTGCCCCACCATCAAAGGCACGTAAGCCGTAACAGTTGCCCCCCAGTTGAGCCTGTTGATGTTGTTGATGTTGCTGATGTTGCTGATGAGGAAAATAGTTTGTGGCAGCGACTCCTGTTGGTGGTTGCATCACCAGCGTTGGCAGCGGCATATGCGGCCGCCACAGATAATTCTCCTCGGACATTAATCTTTGACGTTTGCGTGGTGGCGAGGGTGTCGATGGTGGCGTTATTGGCACCACAATATTCGTTGCCGCCCGCAAGGACAGATCCAGTGGCGAGAGCAGCGAAATTGCCGAACGTTGCTGGCTAAATTGCGCAAATGTCTCGTTGATTGCTGGTAATGGGCGGCACTCGGCGTAATGCATTTGCGGGTGTGGCTGTACGGGTGCCAGATTCAGTTGGTGGTTCATGTTCAACATGTTGACGGTCACAAAACTGCTTTATTTCTTGAAGTTGCTCAAAAAATTTGTTGTAATTTTTTTCTGACTGCAAATTTCAGCAAAAATAAAAATTTAATTATTGAAAAATTGAAAAATTTGAAAAGATTTTTGTGAGTTTAATTAAATTTTTTTAAATATTTCAATTGAATATTTGCATCGCAATATTAAAATTTGTTTTCAAATTGTTGCTTTCAACTGAAAAACTAAACTTTGATCAATTCTCAAAATTTTCCGATTTCTAATTGTTTTTTAATAATATCTTCAAATATCAAAATGTATCAACTAATTAATATAACAATCTAAGCACAGTCCTACTATCTGTGGGTGTTCATATTTTGAGATACTCCATTAGGAAAAACTTTTGGAAATGTATTTCGAAACGATTTTTATGTCCATAACAAACAGAATTTTGAAAATAATTCAATTTTAGATATTTTTACCAAAGAAAATTTTTCATTTTTTTCATTATCTTTGTAATTTTTTTAATTTTCGAAACACTTCAGAACCTAAATGAAGATAAGCCCGAAAAAATCACATACTTCTGAGTTCGAGTAAAATATTGAAGTGTATTGTAAAAATATCAAAACAGTTTTTGAATATTTAACTATTAGTTCAACATTTCATATTTTCTATAATTTATTTCAAAATTGTATTCAATTTTTTTTTTACTTGTCATCCACATTTAATTATTGATATCAAAATTCAATTACTTTGCTTGCAACCGTTTGGTTTGCACTTGAGCAACGCGAAACTGAATTTTCACATTTACCGTTGCACGCAACTTTCACGTTAACCGCGTCAAACTGGACTGAACTGAAGTTCGGCTAGCGAGGACTTGGGACCCAGATAGTTTGGGTCACCTGTCGCAATGCAATGCCAGCAATAAATTGGGTTTGAATGCGAAGCCAATGAAAGCCAGGCAAAGCGAGCCCACCGAACCCACTCAAACCACCACTGACTGACTGCGACTGATGTGGCATGTGGCCTGTGGCCTGTATCGAATTTGAGAGAGAGAGAGACTGCCAGCCACCCTCAACTCAACCCAGGCAGAGGCATGAGACATTGGCATGTGGCATCAACCTACAACTACGAGGCACTCTCTCTCGCACACTGTGCTGTGGAATCCTCGCAAGCCTGCTTTGGATTCGCTCGCCGCCGAATAGCGGGACACTGTTAACACCCACTTCTCCCCCCCCGCCCGCCCACTCTTTCCTGATGTGGGGCGCATGCGCTGCCACGCCCTACAGCTATGCAAAAAGCTTGAAAGAAATGCGTGTTTTTCGCTTCAGTCAGCCGCCAGAGGGCGCCAGCAGTGGCTGGCAACTGTTGCGCCGCAAGCGCTGATTGGATGAAATATTGTTTAGCAAATGCCACGCCCCCTACGCAGCAAAAGGATTTGCGCCACACACACACACACACACACACACAAACTCCCACACAGCATGAATGGAATGTCATTGAATTGCAAATGAAGAATTTCAATGCAATGCATTGGAGTTTTCAGCCGTTTCCGCGTAGAGACGCCCCAAAAAATAATATGAAGATAAAGAATGACAAAAATGGAAAAGGGGAGCAGCAACAGGATGTGCCTTTTGTTGGCCTGTATGTCTGTATTGCTGTTCCTTCATCTGCTGCTGCTGGCTGCCGGCTGCCATTGCCATCATTGTGTAGACATTTTAAGGACCAAAAGGATTATTTTTTTGTGGTTTTTTTTCTATACATTTTTAATGCCTTTTTCCCTGCGCAGTTGGGCAATGACATTTCCAAAATGGCGCTTTAGCCAAGTATCCTTTAAATTCGTGTGTCCTTTACATTTTGCTTTGCCAAAAACTTGATTAATTACGCGAAAATATTCGCAGTCAACGTCGACTGCAGCAGCAGCAGCAGCAGCAGCAGCATCGTTCGAGACAAGGACGTCTAATCAACAGGAATGTAATTAAGAACTTTTTGTGCCAGCTCATAACCAAATTAAGAGGTCATTTACTGCAGAAAAAAACGAGCTGAATAGGTAAGAATGATATAGCGAAGAGTGCTCTAGACTGCTACATACCCTGTACAAATGTTTTTTAATAATCAACTCAATATTTTGCTGGCTGACTGCAATCAGAATGGTAAGGTCTTCTGACTCATTTTCAAAGTTCTACTGAAAGAGTTCTAAAGTTGAGATTGGTTTATATATTGTTCAAATTCAAGAATGAAAAATATGCTCTATTCAGATAGAAAATGGGATATTAACTGAGCTGATTACAATCAGTGTCGAATTTACTTCTTGGTTACTATAAATTTCCCCTTTTCGACTCCTGTTCCGATTCGAACTTAATGACTATCCTTAAGTTCACTCCAATTGGTTACACCCCATTTTCCATTAAAAAAACAGTATATAAAAAACAGTTAGTAAGTTGACCATTAAGTTTTTAACTTTTGTGCAACTTTACTTTATTTTATTACAATTTCTTTTTGCCTTGATTTTTCGTTTGCACCATGTCAACAGCAACAACAAGTTGCGTTTAGCGGTTACCTTTAGCAGCGGCTAATTGTCGGTTCAGCAAAGAGGGGAAAAGCGTTGAAAATGCGATGAAAAGCATCTCATTAAAATAGCTGCGGCTTTTGTGAGTTGTTATTGATGCCTGTCGCTGACACTTGGGATGCACTGTAATTAGTCTTGGCAAAACATTTTCCACTCGTTTGCATGCCAGCAGCGTCGATGATGAGTTTTCGAAGGCTAATTGTGGCACAGGTTGCCGCTTGCAAGTGTCAAATTACACGCGTAGCTGCCACAAACCACACATTACAGCAAAAGTCCCTTCCCCTTCGCATCTCTCAAGCTTAAACAACATGTTGCATGACACCCTCATCCTAAGGGTTGATTGCGGTTATGGTTTTTTTTTTTGGTGGCAACATACTCGTATCTATTTACACAGAGGGGTTTGGGTAATGGGCTCTTAATTAGGCTCATATATGATTTTTGGGAATTCTATTTACGGTATGTTTATTTGCCGCATCTGATCGGAGATCTAAGGATTAGCTAAGCAGTGAGGCAAGTGCAGTGAGGCAAGTGCGCTGAGCATATTACACATGTTAAACCCTAGATAAACTTTCGTTATTCGCTTCATTGGATTGCGAATTGGATTCGATTAGATCAGATTGGAATAGATGAAGCATCTAAAATTACGATTTGACATTGATTTTCTAAAAGAACTGTATTTTCTAGCAATTGTTCAGTTTATCAGTTTACTGTAAAATAAAGTGACAGTTTTGGTTTTGCGTCGCCTTAACCGGGAAAAGATGCAACATCCTAGGGCAGCATATCATGAGGCCCAAGGACATAGAAACCCTCAACCCAACACAGATTCTAGCATTCGTGCAGGAGTTGGGATTGATGGAAGAGCTGTAGGCTCAGTGAGGGGGCATAATAGACCTTATAGGTCGCAGGACTAACTATCCGCAATTATAATAATAATAATAATAATGTGCACCCTTCTGAACCTATAGCTCTATATAGCTCTGTCATCAGGCTTAATTAAAGTCAATTTGGTAATGTGGAATGATTTTTATGTGGCTGCTGCTGCCACTGAAAATTCCCCGGACTTAAAAAGAACATTTCTAAAGTTTATAAGATTTGGTATAAAACTTTCAAGTTAATGAAATGGTTATTATAAATTTATGTATTTAAGATTTAAGTTGAAAATCTCAGCCAAAAAACGCCTACTTTGACTAAGTTACTCAAAAATTGGTTCCTTATCAGTTTTGAACATCATCATAACTTGGATTTCTTGTAGGATTTAGTCCTCGAATGTGCTTCCGGACATTGTAAACTTCCTGTGGGCCACACAGCGTACAAAACGATGTTGTCACAAGTCAAGTCGATGGGGTTCTGCCAACGTTTGGTGACCTTTGGCGCAAGTTTGTAGGCCCCAGCGAGGCCGCAGTTAATTTGTTGTAGTGTTTTTCGTTTTTCAGGGGCTAGCTTTAATTAGTGTTGCATGGAAGTATGCCTGGGGCAGTCAGCGATTCTTATGCAAATGCGTTTAATTACAAAACTGTGAAACTGAATTACGCAACATTGCGTTCTTTTGGTGAATTACTTTCAGCGTCCTCGGCAACAGTTCGTGTGTTTAATTGCCCAACTCAACGCCTTTTATAATTACCCAGTGTACCACCAGGTGGAACAAAAGAAAATGTTGCCAAGTGACGCCAGCCAGGCAGTCTCAACTTGGCCAACAATTTCCATTCGAATTTCATTTTTATGTTGCACAAATTGAATTTGGTGCCGACTTTGTCGCAAGCAAAATCGATTTTGATTGATTCAATTTGGTTGCGTGTGTGATAGCATGTTACACACACATATCACTCAAGAGTGTTCGGTTATATTGGTTAGCAAATACCCTACACTTAGTTTTACAGCATAGGTATGATATGTTCAAACAGTGTGGCTCAAAATGTCGCGAATTGAGGTTCAATTTTTAAAATTTAAAAAATTAGTTTAATTTTTTAAATTAATTAAATACTTTAAGTCTAAAAATGAGTTTAGCTACCGACGTAGGTAGCTGTAGGTAGTTGTTGAGCACCCCTCAAAATCTGTTATTGGCTTGCCAAATTTCACTTTACACTTTCCAAAATTTGGACCCAGAGAAATTGAACAAAGAAAAAAAATGCGCCCTCATCGAGATTAATAGAAAAATGTTTATAGATAAAAAGGCGGCAAATTGAATTTGCAAAGGTCATAAGGTCACATAAGTGTGACACTTGATAGCAGGCATTTCCACTTGACGGCGGACCCAAAATGCTTGGACAAGAACTTGCTGGAATGTGCCACAGTCTTGAGTTTTCCATTCGAATTTCCATTTGCTGTTTACACTCACATTATTTTTTGGCAAATTGAATTTGCAAAATGATTTGATTGTGCGTTACAAAAGCCATCAAATCAGGGTGCAACCTGCGTTGCCACCCCTTTTTTGGATGTGTATAAAAAGGCGAAGGTAAACCGCATTAGGGATTTTAATTAACTGCTAAAATGGTTAGATGTCCATTAAAATATCGTATTACACGAAACTACAAAAGAGTTTTTTGCTGCCAAAGTAAATGGGTTGGAATGGTTTAAGTGGCTTATAGAATGGGTCAGTGAGCGATGTTGAATTAATATTTATTTGATTCTAAATTCAAATACCACAAGTTAAAGTTGCTCAAAAATAGAAAAACTCAATTCAAGCGGAAAATAATTAAGCCAAACTATATTTGAAATGTTGCCATTCACATTTGGCTTCCTCCCTTTTGATTGACCATTGAGCATATTGTTTTTCTATTAATTATATCACAAATTACATAAGAAAATTGCGGGAACAATGCGCACATATGGCTTCGACTAACTACTTATCTCTCAATGCGGCGGAAAACCGCAAAATGTCCCGCGGGAAATGCAAGAGCCGAAGGAAAATGCTAGGAAAGCACGCGACAGTCGGAGATAATCACAATAATCGGACGCTGCACTCGGCTGCTTTAAGCGATTTTCGATATGTTTGCCACGTTGTGTCAAGGGAAAACGTGTTCCACCTATGACGCACAATGTGGAAAATTCAGCTAAACAGAATAACAAAAAAAAACACACACACACACGCACACACACACACAAATCGAAGGTAGCAGGCAGCAATCCGCTTATAGAGCGGGCCAGTGGAGGTGGTGGGTGGTGGATGGTGGGCGACGGGTGACCTCGAGCAGCCCTTGCACAGCAGTGTCCTTGCTGCAATTACGTATCCTTTGTTCAATGCTGCACATGTGTCTATACTCACATGCATATGTCGAGCACACGGACAAATATTTCAAATCATTATTAACTCAGAAAAATACATTTTATTTTTGCAATTTTTTCAATATTTCAAATTATTTGCGTAATCACCTGTAAGGCAAAGACCTTGGGTATCTCTCCGGTGGCCTCCACAACCTCAAGGAAGAGCTTGTAGGTACCTTTGCCAAAAAGGTCTACATTGATCACAATGTTGGAATCCAAGTTCTTTAGAGAGTAATTGCCAATTTTTACTGGACATTGAAGAAGGTCGGCTGCGAAAAAATTCAACAGCAAAGGTTCGGATAGAAATTTACAAAAATCTTCGCGTTTCATATCGACGATCTTTCGAAACTCCGTGTCGCCCTCGGATTTCATGCGCAGATTCAAATTCATTAACAGATAGTTACTGCCGAGCCTTCGAAATATCGAGACATCGATATCAAAGTGTCTTCGATCTTCATGTATGTGAGCGTTAACCTTCAAAAAATGTCGTTCGCCAAAAACTTTAATGCGCACAATTCGAACCGTTTTCTGTAAGATAATGTCATTGAAAAAACATTGAATGGATTAAGCATTTATCTTTACTTTAGTATTGTTTATGGTCCAATCCTCAGAGTTCAGAAAAGTAAATAGCGCACAGAGCCACAACACTACCAAAAGCTGTTTCATTGTACAATGATATCATGGTCGAAAAAACGAGTTGGGAAAATTTTATTTAAAATGTGTCATTAACATCGGAATGGACCTACACTAAAGCTTGATTGCCATTCATTTAGTTAATAATTAAATAAATCTTTGTTAAATTACAAAATTAATATATTTTTATATATAGATTATTATTATAATTGGGGAGAAAGTTTGCACTGCGACCTATAAGGTCTATTGTGCCCCCTTACTGAGCCTACAGCTCTTCCATCAATCCCAACTCCTGCACGAATGCTAGAATCTTTGTTGGGTTGAGGGTTTCTATGTCCTTGGACCTCATGATAAGCTGCCCTAGGATGCTGCATCTTTTCCTGGTTAAGGCGACGCATTCTGTTAGGATGTGCGTCGAGGATTCCTCCTCGTATCCGCAGAACCTGCATATGTTGCTGCTGTAAATACCTAACTTGGTTAGGTGACTTCTCAGTCTACAGTGTCCTGTCAATAGACCTGTGAGTATTCTGAGTCTATTCTTCCCCTTGGATATCACTTGCTTAAATCGCTTATGACTATAGCCACCTAGGAGACCTTTGTATATAGATACATATATGTATATTCCTGTGGCTGATAATTGAGTCAGATTTCATATTGTTTTGTTAAGAGTTTTTTCCAACTTAAATAATTTATGTAACCACGTTAAATCAATTAAGTTCTTGTTAGACGTTCATTATAGTCCTTCAATTTGTATACTATGTTTTATTTTATAGTTTATGGCCAATTTGTAAACTACCGTAATATGTCACCACCTAGTCGACGACTCAATTAGCTAACCAGTCGGATATATGCGCAATCAGGGCTCATTCATTAGGCGAAACATGAAGCAAAATAGTGGGTGACATAAACAAGTGCACAGAGAGAAAAATGTTGGACTTAAACTAAGTTCAAGTAAACTCGAAACAACTCGATCGCAAAATACATTTGAAAAAACAAATTTCAAAACTTGTAAGAAATTTTCGCTCTATATTCGAGTTAAAGAATGTTGTTTTTTGGAAAAGCCGGAAAATATTTATGCTAAAACTTGATTCTCGATTTTTTATTTCAGTTTGCACTCTTCAAACTTCTTCTATTTATCGACAGTCTCAATTCAAGAATGTATTTGATTGTGTTTATGCTCAGTGTATATGTATGTAGCTTGCAGAAATCCATATAGTATATAGTATGAAGCTGGCAGTCAGTCAGGAAGCAGCAAAGTGTTGAAAAGCCAATTAGCGTTTGCTTTTGCCAAATGACAGGAAGGAAGCCATAACCAAAGCCACCAGAAGAGCAGAGCCACCAGCAACCAGCCACCAGCAACCAGCAACCAGCCACTGCCAGCAGCGTGGGTGGATTTTTGTATATGCGTGTAAATGGTATGAAAAGTTTAAAATTTATGAAAAACCACACGCAGCGTCAACACCTCCGATAAGTCGAAGGGAGAACGGAGGAGGATGAGTGTCACAGTGTCAACCAGTCAGTCAGTCAGTCATGCTGTCATTCTGTCAGTCCACCAATCAAGTAGCTCCCAGCAGTTGTGTGGCAGGTGTTGCGTAATTTTCTGCGTCATTTAATTAAGCCGATTGGGTTGGTGGTTGGGGTGCCGTGGGTGCCGTGGGTGGCTTTTGGGCTTACACAGCTTAGTCTACGCTTTTCATGTGTTTGTGTGTGTGTCGCTCTCTATGGTAATTAACTCACATGTTCATGTCCATTATTCATAATGTTTTGCCTTAATTATTTATTTATAATGTCTAATAGTGTTTTGGTGCAGCTTAGAGGTTAGCAGCTTAGTTGCCATTCATTGACACATTGATACAATGCACGATAAATACATATATATGAACATATTGGTACACTTAACCCAATCAATGTTCATGGCTTGCGTATGCGAGTGTCGGTCAGAAAACAGGCAATCAGCTGGTCATCATGCTCGGCATCGTGTAGCGTCACCTGGAGACGTGTGGGCACCTCCTGTTGATTGCTGGCGATCGGCAGCATTAGGCGATAGGTGACATCCTCGCCAGCATCGAGTGGACAATAGGCGCCATGGAGTAGATTTTTGCACACATTACTACGTTCCGGTTCCAATTCATAGGGTATTGTCACGCCCAAAGAGGTAAGATGCACTCGGGCAGTCAGTTTATGCATCGAATTGCGTGCTAAATAAATTGTACTAATTAGTTGCCATAAATGAGAAGAGCAGTTATCATTGCTAGACTTACTTGCCACAAACCAAATGGCAATGTTGGCATCCACACCCTTCAATAAATCACAGGGTAGCGTATTGCAATTATCTACTTGCACCGCCAGGGGTAGGGGTATGCTTTTGTCGGCGCCTTGAAAGTACAGAATGGAGCGTAAGAAATAAATTTTTACTTGAATCAAGCAGTTACTATAGATGTTAAGCTCAAGAATGCGATCAGTATATATATATATATATAATATAGACTTCCGATTCTATTATAATTAATAAAAGCGCGATTCTCTGAGTTGATTTAAGGAATTTGTCTAGAATATTACTTACAATGAAAAATGGGTGTACTAGCACTAGCAGTTGTCCAGATCAGTGGAAAGATCAGGCACAGATAAACAATATATATTTTCGAAAACATTTTAAGTTTTTGCTTGGTATGTTTAGGCACTTTTTTGGTAATAGAACTTTGCTGCTCGAAAGCTGATTGCGTTATAATACCAACTGATGGCAGTCGATGCCTTTTATATCAATTGTTGGCATTAACTCAACCGACTTAAGAATCATAATCTAATCGGTGTAGTTAACTGACCATTAAAGCATACAGTACAAATCAATATAAGTTTGCTTATCTTCTGCGAAATACGCTTTGTTATTTGTCAGTGCAAAGTGAAAGTTGTAGTCTGATTGGGATTTAGTGCTGAGTTCAACTTTGGATTCGATAGTCGTGCATTGAAATTGACTTACAAACGAAATAAATATATCTATATATATTTTATATACTTGAATTTTTTTATATATGTATATATATATGTCTATGTATATTTATTTCTATAAGTATTTTAATAAAGACAGGAAATCGAAACCATTTTTTAGGAATCAAAGAATTGGTTTTTGAATGTTTTTTTTTAAGGATTTTACATTAAAGACGAAGCAAGTTCCCCAATTGGAAGTATTTAAATTAAGACACCTTTTGGTTTTACAAAGGAAACATTACATGCTTATAATAATAGAGACACCAAAAATGGGAAATGTATCAATAGAAAACTGGAAGTTTAAATGTGATTCATAGAACTTACTTTGAAGACGCAATATTTTAATAATTTGTTTTGTTTTTTCGATTAGAAGTACATTTCTGAAGATTTATGTGTTTGTGCTTGAGTACTACTTGAAGTATTCAAATTGTACTTGTAAAATTCAAGGATTACTCATCGCACTCGCAGGTTCACAAGTTAATCTGCTGCTTGTTATTAAGTGTTCCATGAGTATGCCAAAGATACGACGAGTGCAACTGAACTTCAGAAATAATGGAATCTAATAATCAACAATAGAAATGAAGAACCCAAACACCTGTTGCCAAAACAAACCAGCTATCTTCAATATAGCTCAGTGCAAGTGAACGGGCTATGTACACTTATCAGTCCATAATAGTGATAATGATTTTTAAACAAATATATGTGTTGCATATTTGTAGGCTGCGGGGCAAGCATTCACCCCTGACAAGCTGCCTGCTCTGTTCTCCCTGCTCAGCTATGTTTATATTGCATATTTATTTATGCCTGTCGCTGCCACATTATCGTCAATTTATATGCATAGGCAATTTGAAACAAGTTTTATACAATTTCTTACACCCACTTGACTTTACAAGCAGCAACCAGGAGGCAGCCACCGGTAGCACCACCAGGCGCGGCAGCAAGAACGCCATAGATCTCAAGGGGTGAACTTCTCTCGTCAGCCACTTGTGCCCAAATTTCATCAATATTCTCATATTTTTCATAAATTTCAACTGTTTTATATGCAAATTAGCTAAGCGATTTTTCCAAACAGATTGCGCGCCTAAGTTGATTTTGTTGTTTTTCGAAAATTGATTTTTAAATGCTGAAATCTAAATTATGAAAATGCTTAAATAATTGGCCTGACATGGTATGCACAAGTGGATTTTTGAGCATTCAAGTGCCTGGACACTTATTTTAATTTGCATATTCTTAATTAGTTTTAGCGCTCATGCAAATTGAATGAATATTTTTTGGACTGATTTTCGTGATAAGTATATAAAAGTTATTAATTTTATAATTAAAATGGGGCAGAGAGACCCATGATAGGCCCTGAACCGTATTGTGGCGTAGGAAGACACACAATACAGGACACACAAATCAGGGATGAAGAAAGACTGATGCGGGAACGGAGCTGGGCAGACACACCAGGACTCCGACAAGCCAGAAGTCTCCTAGGTGGCTATAATCAAAAGCGATTTAAGCAAATGATAGCCATGGGGAAGAATAGACTCAGAATATTCACAGGTCTAACCAAGTTAGGTATTTGCAGCAGCAATGTATGCAGGTTTTGCGGATACGAGGAGGAATCCTCGACGCACATCCTAACAGAATGCGACGCCTTAACCAGGAAAAGATGCAACATCCTCGGGCAGCATATCATGAGGCCTAAGGACATAGAAACCCTCAACCCAACAAAGATTCTAGCATTCGTGCAGGAGTTGGGATTGGTGGAAGAGCTGTAGGCTCAGTAAGGGGGCACAATAGACCACAATAGACGAATATCATTCTTTGAATCGTGGCATTCTCTCATTTTAATTCTCTCAGGATACAAATAATGTTTTTTTTTTTTAAATTTAAATTCACAGATTTTAGCATATTGCTGAAAAGTTTTTTATGGAATTATTTGTACTGCGTGCAGCACACTTGGACACTGCAATTTGCAAACTCGAATCAAATGTTTTCCTTTGCATGCAATTTCCATTTGAAGTCTCAACATCAAAGCACAAATTCCAAAGAAATATTTCCAACTGGAAATTATAAATTGTTTGCCATAACTTAAGCTGTAATTATGGTCAAGCCAAACGAAGAGAGTACAATTTTAATTATGTATGTAGTATGTAAGTGCACTTTAAACGCACTTTGAGTTTTCCACATATTTATGTAAATTTTACTCAAAAATTGTTCTGCACATTTCAGGTTGACGTTGCCAGGACACAGGTCAAATTGGAAAGGTGGCAGCTGTGTATATATTAAATACCAACACGTGAGCCTTATAAATTGCTCAACTGGTACCTTGTCGTAACGCATTTTCTTCTGATTTCGGGAAACATGAGTTTTGCATTCATTTAATTACAGCGCCCCCAAAGCACAAGCGCAGTTGCTGACAAATTAATTAGTGTTCTCCCCAGGCCGGGCCAAAAAACAAAAAAAAAATGTAATAATTTTTGCATGACAGCATATGCAAATTGTGGAGCAATATACGAATATCAAAGGGAGCGACAGGGCGTAAAACTATGCACGGGATGGGTGGCGGGACAGGTGAAAATTGCAAGTGAAAAACTTGTCAGCTCAAGGGCAGTTGGTCAGCTGACCAGAAAAAAAGAAAACGCACCGAGTGGAAGTTTTGCTTGTACCATTGTTAAAACACAAACAGTTGAATGCACTCGAAACGGTCTATGATAAACTATTACACTCGAAGAAAACCAAAAAGCTGTGCTCATCTGTTTTAGATTGAAAATAACTATGTTCATTTGCTCGATTTTGAAAACGTTTTTTTTGATGTTTTTCCTACGTTTTGCTGAGTGCTGAAAGAAAAGCATAAATCTACCACCAGAAACGTGTACAAGAAGGGTTGTTCGCTGTTCAATTATCTTGTCATTCAGCACACCTGTTGACAGGGTGACCAAGCTGCACACGGTCGACAATTAGGCGTGACACACACACACACACACACACACGCATACGAGAAAATTCCTATATTAATTGAATGCACACGACCCGGTCATCAGATATGCTTGTAAAGTTTAATGAAAAATTAACAGCACGAGAAATCAAATTGTCGCCTAATTGAGACACAATGCCAACCAAACTGACAACAGCTATTAAATTACGTGTAAACAAAAGTCTTGGACACAGCACCGATTGCCTCTCTGATTGACGCCAGATTGTGTGGGGCTGTGGTTAAGGGTGTAAGCCAGAACTTCCATTTTTGGGCTTGGCGTGACAAATCGCTGGGCTCTGACGCTGGCATTTGATGTCAGGATTTTGATTTGACAATTTAATTGGGTTTGGCTTGCTGCAAGACTTTATTTATTTTCAATGTCATGAAAGACATATAAAAATAGATTTTCGAAATTATTTATGCATTGCGTGTGCTTACAATATATATTACGATATTATATATAGTCAGAATTTAGTTGTCCCATGTTTAATATAATTCGAGTACATTCATAATGAGAATGTGAAGAATGAGATTTTGTGACATGTTTATATAGAAACCATTGAGAAAATAGTCAAAAATTATAATGTTCTGTAAAACTATGTACAAAGGCAGATGGCAACATCTCCGATCCCAAAAAGTATATATAGTTTTGATCAGCATCTGTATAAGCGCGCCGTTAACTAAGACTTTTGAGAACAGAGACTCCATATATGGAACATAAGTATTTGTAAACTAATCGCAGATAAAGTTTGTTCTTCCTCCAAATTGAAGATGTAGATATTATGTTTAAGATATACCTTTCTAATATATTCATCAAGATCTGTTGAGAATCACAATCTGAACGAGATCTCTTTACTAAATCAATCTTGAATACATTATTTTATTTCATTATTCAGTTATCAATGTTCTTTGATAACTTTCTATCCCAAATTAAGTATAAAGTCCAAAATTCTTGATAATAAATCCCCTCTTTGTCGCTATACGTATATTAACTTCCCATGGATTATTATATGGAAAATGTACTTTTAATCGTAATCCAGAAAAAAACCGAAACAACTAGCTAATAAAAAGACTAATAAGAAGACAGCTTCCAATATTGATTTCAAAGAACACGACGGAAATTAAGCTCCCAAGATCCGAGTGTGGCACAAAAAGAGAGCCAAGTAATACATTGGGGAATATGCAAAAAGGGCATCAAAATAAGTAAACTCAGTCGCCCTAAAGTGCAAACGGAAATGGGAAATGGGAAATGGGGTAAATGTAATTCGACTGTGAAAGTATGCCGCCTGGAGCTCAGTGCTCAGATTTTCGGGCTCAGATAATTGCATTAGACGCAACTGAAAATATAATATTACGGTTACATATGTACATGTATACATGTATGTATGTGTGTGTGTACTTATGTATCTAGGGTAAAAATCAATGCCAGTCGAATGATGCTAATCAAATATTGCGGTTCCCATTGCCAAAATAAAAAGCTAAAAGCTTTGACGCTAAAAGAAACACACACAGACACACACACACACGCACACATATATGTGTGGCAAGGACAGTTCGACTACATTTTGTATAGGATTTTGCCATTGCTTTGACATATTAAATAATGCCACAACAATTACAACTGTGCAGCATGTGACATCGAAATCTGCCAAGACTCGACCAGGTGAACGCTCACTCATACGCCCGCCTCCTCCCCTGTCGACAGGAGCCGAACAGCCGTTGAGACAGGACAAAGGCCTGGGGTAGACTGGGAGACTACCTGAAGCATATACACAGAAATCTCATGCTGCGCTGGCCGTATGTCAAGCCGCCCATAACCACCCACCACACGCAGCATTGCAGGAATTTTTTGCGAGGGTTGCTTGATATTTATATGATATAGTGTTAGAAATTAATTTTAGAAATTAAAAAGAAATTTGATCACTCAAGATGTTAAAGCATCTCAAAAAAATATATAACCAGTTTTAAGCTAAAGTTTAAGTTGTGCAATTAAGTACGAGTACGAACATGTGACGCAGTGAGATGATGATAGCTGGCCCATGCAAGCCAGCCTTGTTCATCGTTGTGCCTGCCTCTGATGTTGGATTCGCAACTTATGTTCTTGCTGGCGACGGGGTGTCGGCGGCTAGCATCGCGACGGTCGTCGTGATCCGGTCGCTGTTAGGCGCCGATGCGGATCCCTTCGCGACAATCACCGTTACCCAGCCGCTGTTAAGCGAGCAAGCAGTCGCCTTACACACAGCTGCATAACAATTCAAAGAATTTAGGCGCCAAGCAGACGCTTTACCAGCGGCGGCTGCATATTATATGTATTTAGGTGTAAGCGGGCAGTTCGATTCTAATCGTCGACTCCGCCCGTCTGATTTCACACTATACGTGATTCAGACACATTTATTTTAAGAAAGAAATAATTTCACTTAAAAATATTTTATATTTTATGTATCAGACAAACTTTTCGAATACCTCTCGCACGCTTATCTTTTGGCAAAGATTTTCACTGTAAAAAAAAAAAATACATTTATCATTTTACTTTAGTCGATTTCTTGTATTTTTTTTCTTCTTTTTTTTGAAGTTTTATTGACAATGGCTTTTGGCTGACGCACAAATGCCTGGTTCTTCGGTTTTTTTGAGTTTTCACTTCCGTTTCTATCCATCAGCTGGATTGTCTGATTTTCATGTGTTCAAGGATTTATTTTGCACTGGCTTTGTGGTTATTCGCAATACATTTATAAGTATTTTCTAATGGAACACTCAAGTTGAGGGAGAGTGTTTCATGTAGTGCTGTTTTGGGTATTTTCTGACTCGTCAAGGCAAACTGCAATATAATTTGTTAGTAGTTAACAAACAGAAATCAAATTTATTTTCATACTTTGAATACAATTGGGGTTTTTTGTCTACATAATACAAATATATACTCGCACTCAAAGCCCACAGTTGAACACGATTGGTGCTCCTCTCCCAAAAAAAAACTCAATAGCTTTTTGAGTAAATTTTGTTTTGGACAAATCAAAAACACCTTCCCCGATCGATAAGATAATCAATCCATCGGCACACGATTTGCGCAGCAATCAAGCTCAAGTATGGGCTATATAAGCGAATTCGTTGAACTAATTTTGGTAGTATATTTAGCAAGTGCTGAGAGCAAGAGTATTATAGCAAAATGAAACTCAATGCTCTAGTCAGCTTCAGCTCATTGCTGTTGGTTTCGCTTCTTTGCAATGGGGTCGGGGCTGATGATACTATGCCCGCAACACAAGTCAAACGCTGTGAGTTAAGAATATATACCTAATAACTACATATATATATATATAATAACGGATTTTATTCTTACCAAAAGGTTCCAATAATAAACCTTTTCCTCTGGAGGTGCGAATTGCTGGATGTGTGGTTCCGCCCTGCGATGTTGTTAAAGGATCCGTTCAGATCTTCGAAATTGATTTTGTGGTAGATAAATTTATTACATCACTAGTTACACAAGTAAAGGCCACAACGCTGGGCATTATAACGGTACCATATGAACTACCTGAGGATGTGGCCGCTGTGTGCCCGAATCTAAAGTATGGCGCCTATTGTCCCCTATACCCCACGGAGGATGTTACCTATGTCTTTAAATTTCCCATTGGAGAATATCCAGAAATTGGTGTAAAAATTGAGATTTATTTGGTGGATCAGGATAAAGACACGGCGACTTGTTTTGTGTGTGATATTAAAGTTAAGAAGGGATCAGGTTCAAATGTCTACGAACTGAACTATCTTGAATAATACCACTTTTAACATATGTTGACATATTAAACTGTGATAAATTTACACTCCATAAAGTCCTAAATAAAGATGTAGAAAAAGAAATTGGATTATTTCAATGATTCATTATTTATAGCTAAGAATGTAAGGTCTCTCAACGAAAAAGTTGGTCCTCTATTTAAAAGTTCAACTATTTCAATATATATTTATGGACAACTCATCGTTCAACCCATAAAAGCTATAAATTAAGATTCAACTTAAGCCTTTATTAGGGTGCGATTGATTATATAGGTTGATTATAGGTTGATTGCTCCCCGCTCGGTAGAGCAAAGGTAATTAGCCCCTTGTATTGATAAGGCCACAGGTGCTTGTCTCTTTTTTAAGCGCATAGCACACCTGTTCGCCATCGGTTCCAATAGATAGGCAAGGTCGAAAATTTACCGAAGCTATAAATTATCAAAGCCTACAACGGATGGCTGACGAGCTTATCGAAGTACAATGCATTTTAATATTGGGGAATTTCATTGTACACTTAAAAAATAAATGTACAAAGTATGATATAAATTATTTATACCTTGCTTATACAAATGGTATTAGTTTTTTCAAAAAACCACATTTAATATACATTTGGATAATTTTCCTCAGTTTAATTATAATATGATTTTAATCCCTATGACATTGAGTAATCTTTTATCGGATGCCTCGTATTTTTATTAGAAGTAAATATATTTCGAATATTACTTGAATTGAGGTTATATGAGAATATACAGTGTGTCACACTTCATTTCAACCAATGTCATAGAACAAAAGTAATTGCTCAATCCGATTTGCGTCGACGAAGCGCCGAATGATGTTATACACGGTTGAGTTGCTCAGACTGACCATTTCAGCTATTTGGCGATGTGAATATCATTTTTGGAAGTGTTCCAGGATGAGTTTCCGTTGAGCAATGGTAGTCTGTTTGTCCATAGTCCTTTTTGGCTTATTGCACCCGAGATGCAGGATAAAACTAAACTGACTACGAAGGATTGGTGTATTTATACCGAAAATACTCAACTTTAGGTAAAATATCCGGGTTTTATGGCACCCAGGTGTCCACAATGTACCTGCTCCAAATGAAGAGTACGCCTGGAAGTAGGCAACATTTATTTATAATTCTACCTAGCAGGTGGGGAAACCCCAGTTTGTTGGGGTCATATATTAATTTTGGTGGTTAATATATAAACCTACCATCGGTCTTTGGAATTTTTGAAAAATAATGAATGGTTAGCTTATGGCAGGCAATTCCATTTTTTCTTTGACATTGGTTGAAATGAAGTGTGACACACTGTATAACAATGTGAAAACTGGTCTACACTGATTATGTTGTGGAATTAAACCCATCTTCATAATCGTAAACATTTTTTTCATGAGACAAATGAGCTTAATCTATTACCAATTCATCACACTTTCAATTCTTCTTTAAATGTCTTATTTCGGGAAATTGGTCGTAGTTGACAACCGTTTCTTTCAGTGCTGCTTTGCACCTTAAAAAAAAACTTTAGCCTATCAACTGTAATCGAAAATTGTTGACCATATGGCCAAATCATGAAGAAAACTAAGCGGTCAATCAATGATTTTTATAATTGATTTTGTTAATAAGGCGGCCATGCCAAGTCAATAAAATTAATTTATAATTTCGAGTGGAAACGTCACAAATCTAATCATTTGTGAAGAGCACTGATTAGCCGGTACACTGGAATGCTGCAGATAAAAACAAAATACGATGACGTCAGAACAGTAAACAAACTACAGTTATTACTAAGAACTCGAATTGGTTTATTGGGCAGTTGACAAATTGTTAAATCAGTCAGCAAACAAGTGTCGCGTCGGGTAGACCTCTGTATATATTTCAATAATGACTCGGTATCGACAACATCCAACAATAAATTCTCGATCAATCCTTGCGAATTTTACAGGTGACTACAAAACAGGTAATCGGATTACCCTGTTCATCGCTCAGTGTAACCGTTACATCGGCGGTAATTTCGGGAAATGCTGGTTCGGTGAAAAAATTCAATCTGTAAGTAACATCCTCGTCCCTATAAATGGGGCAAATGGCGCCATACAACAGATTAACACACACATTGGAATCATCATTGGGCAACTCATAAGGCAGGGACAGTCCAAAAACTTTAGCCCTTACAGCTGTATTTATCTGTAGAATATTGTTCTTATCTGTCAATTGGATAAAGAGCATATATTAATGTTTACCATAGATAGACAAATAATTTGTACTTACTTCCCAAAAACTGTACATCCATTAAAGTACTTTCACCCTTAAAAACCACACAGGGCGGCCCTTCGCAACCATGCACATCAACGCTTAATGGCGGCGGTATGTTATTACCTAAAAGTATGCAGTAATTTTTGAAAAGTGTTTGCGTTCCTTGATTAGGTAGCTTTTCGATAGGCCTTATCGCCTATAGCTGTATAGATTTGAATTAGTCTTTTTGTATATATAAATATATATACTACTTTGAGATTTGAAATGCTTTTAATTAGGCTAAATGCTTTCTTATCAAATAAAAATTACCTAAGGCGTTTAGATTGTGCATAAATAAGCGCACAGTTAGATATAGGAAATCAAACGTAAAACTAGATTCGTTCTATAAGTACACGAGCACCAAGCATTTAAGACTCATACAGAAAAATAATACTGTTATTTGGTTTAAATGATTTTTGTGTTACTTTGGCGAACAATAGTGTCTCTTTATGTTGAAATTATGTTAATTTACATTCAATGCAACCGTGCATCCTTACATATGTTAAGTCCCTCATAAATGAGTACTCATTATGTTAAGCAGTACAATTATGTTAATCAATATTTAGTCCCGAATAAACTTTGCTTGAGTACACAGCGACTGTGGTACTTGGGTTCTATTATCTTATCCAGGCATTCCAGAACTCAAATTGTATACATCTATTTAGAATTGGTTATGCTTATTCAAAAAAGTCAAACAGCTTTGTTTGAAGTTTATTATTAATTAGTAAGTGAATAATTAACTGTAATACATTTTTCTCATATTTTATTTAATTTAATGTCGAACTAGGCTGAGACCAACTTTGAGCGGAGAAAGAGAAGTCCGATATAAAATATTTTTTATTTTTGTATGTTCAAACAGTTTTTGTATTGTTGCTTAAACTTTTGATAGCTTAGCACTTAGAATGCAGTAATTCTCTTTATAAAATCAAAATCACAATTGCTTTAATTTTGATTATATTTTTAAATAACTTACATTTTTGGAATTGGGTAGCGTTGCAAGCAATGCACAAATAAGCCAACGTTATCAAAACAACACGAAACATTTTAAGCGATAAATTTTTGCACATTTCGTTACCAGTAAAATACTGTGAATGCGACTATCGTCCTATGACAGCCACGTTAAATAGCAAATTGAGGAGTTTGATGCCCAAGTTGTTTTGGGGTTTATCAAACGCAAAGCAGATTGCTATCGAGGATCGCACAATGTGCAGGTGTTACAAAAAGAAATATACATATCAATGATAATGAATACAGTGGAGGCATGCAGGTGTACGCTTCACTGTGTCAGTAAATAACGTAAAATTGAACTGATAAGTATTGGAAACACCAGATTATACACAACATTTTCCGAAGCAGTCAAGATAGTTGCTGAGATTATATTTAAGTGACAAGTAAACACAACCGGCACAGCTGATTAAATACATAGCCGAATAGTTTTCAAGCAAAAATAGTCAAAGTATATGAGTCATAGTAAATGAGTCATGATCATATGATTTGATTTTAAGTTGAATTCAAATTTATAACATCAACACATCAATCTATCAATTAACCTCCACAACTAACTTGTAATTAGATTTAAGGGTCAAGGCGTTAAACATAAACACCAACACTTAATGAGATTTGAATTTAACTGAAATTAGCAATTACTCTACCAATCGAACTGTCTATCGCTTAACCGCCATAAATTATCGTTGCTCTCGATTGTTTGGCGCCTTTAACTGGTCATACTTTTTGATGGCTGATTCTTGTTTACAAGGCTTTTCGAATGGAATTAAAATTAAAACGTGATTTAGTGGCCCAATTTCCTGGCTTGTATATTGAGCCAAGGAAAAATAGCGCCCACTTGATCAGTGGTGTTGTTTTCATTAATGACAAATGGATTCGTTTAAAACTCTATTTACCACATTTTCCAGAGCTACGCGACTTTCAATTATATGTGCTACAACACTTGGAATATAAAAGATATACCAACGACAATCTTCCGACTCAGGGGGATTGGCAATTACTGGACTTGTTGACGCAACTGGAGCAACTTCTGCCGCCGACAGTCCGGCCAGAAGTCGCCTTATCCCAGACATGCCATAATATCTATGGGGAAATTCTGGAGCTGGACAAGCCGCAGGAATATCGCCTGCAGCTGAATGAACGTTGCACCAGAATTCGTTTCTCTTCGTTTAGCGACTTTGAATCGCATTATGTGGAGCTGGAGTTGCCCACGTTGCGACTGCTGGAGCACAGTCTGCCCGACAGTATTCAGGTGGCAGATATCTTGGCAAACAGCGCCCGCTCACTGAAAGATATATTGCACCTCTATCTAAAGCTGTTAGAGGAACTGCGTCCCTTCTACGAATGCTTCACCAACATCGATGAGCTATGCGATGTGCTGCAGCCGTTTCCAATTACCACCAAGCATAACACTCGCGTCTTTCCCTTAAGGGACCGCGTCTATCTCAAGGTAAGCATTGCCGATCCCTTTGCCAGCTCGGCATCGATGGCTGTGCAGATTATCGGGCCCACAGAGGAAGTGGCCCAACTGCGGCATGTACTCAGCGATGGTCTGGCCAGCTGGGATATCGAACAGGATATTCATACGAATCTTTTGCACACTTTCGATTTGTGTTATTTTCCAATGCCCGCTGAGCTTGGTCTACCGCAGAAGGAGTCGGACGAACAGCTTTGTAATATTTGTTATGTCTTTCGGCTGGACAGTGGCGAGGTGCCCATTGTCTCGTGTGATAATCGGCGCTGTGTTCTCAAATGCCATGCGGCCTGCCTGAAGGAGTGGTTCGACACGCTGATCGATGGCAAAACCTTTCTGGAGGTCTCATTCGGTTTATGCCCCTACTGCAAGGCGGTAAGTATGTCAGTTGCAAATATGTTCGATAGCTCGCTGATCGATTTGTTTTCCCTTCCAGAAGCTGTCCACAACATTTGCAGCGTTGTTAAAGAACTGAGAATATAAATAAATTAAATAGAGACTTTTCGCAAAGCCGTTCCAATTGAATTACAATTTTATTGTTTCTGTTTTATCTGGAATATAATTTATTGTAAATTGGAAAGCGAAGCGCTTTAATTTTCATATTTTATATTGTAAATGATGTTTTGCTGTGTTTTTTTTTACCATATTTATATGTGTATTTATTTATAATATCATAACGTTGGTTAGAAAGAAATGAATTCACATAGAGTTACCTTAAGTATCTATTAGTTGTAATATAACTTGGTAAATCAATCTTCATGTTCTTCTGACGACAACAGAGTGTTGCATTTTAAATGTCGTGTTTTGTTTTTGTAATTTTGCAAATATTCTAGACATAAATAGATCGAAACGAATTTAAAATGCTCTACAGTTGAAGCTAGAGAATTAGGCAGCTGCCACTGTTCGCCGACAACAGCAGAAGCAGAAGTTGCAAACACGTTTCACCACACGCCAAGCTCATTCAATTTCCCGGAAAACAAGATGCAACAGATTGCGCACCACAAACGGATTGCCCTGCGTGGGAGTCCGTTCGCTAGTTTTACCAATGCGTACACTGGACCCAGCCAGGCCAAAGAATACTTTCGGCGCCAGATTTGGATCGACCGCTTTGAATTCCCAGCCAACATGTTGAGCGCAAAATTTGCAGATAATGATGTGCCACTGATAGCCGGGAAACCAACTAAACTCGGTGGATGGCTCACCGCTGTAGCCAACGGCATGTGCGATTATGCGATAAACCGTATTCGTCTCGTGTATATAGCCGGCTGGATAAATTAAGGGTTTATATAAATTATTATTTTTATATTTCAGGATTTACCTAATTTTGAACTCACCTGAATTGCAATATTGGGTTTGCACGCCATGCTTGGACATGGCAAATAGATCGGAACAATAGGCCAAGCTGCTGTTGCAATATCGACAATAGAAGAGCGACTCCTGCTTTAATGTGGAGCCAATGATCTGGAGTCTGGTGTTAACCGAGTCCGTGAGAAACGTTAGACGCATCATTTTCTCAGTGAGATGCAAATTGCGCACCAGCCAATATGACAATTGAATCGGGCACTTTGGCATTGTGTCGATTTTGTGCACTTCGAGCTTCTTGCGCGCCATCTCCACAATATGCTCAAAGGAATATTCCTCGCAAGCCTCCAACGGCCAGGGTGTGCTGGTCAGTTGGAACCTTCGAAACTTGTCCTGCATCGAGGGTATATCACGAAAACGATTCAACGAGCCCATATCGATGCATTTGAGCGGTTCGGGAAGAAAGTATTCCGGCAGGACTTTCACCTTGCTGTAACACTTCATGGTCGGATTGCGCGCTATGTACTGTGGCGGACTGAAAGGATTACAAAGATTAACAAAGTGGTTGACGAACTTAACGAAATGTGATCAACTCACCCTTGAATGTCATCGCAATTGATGACGATGCGTTGGAGGGCGCGGGATTTGTAGAATACCATCTGACGTCCACTTTCGCCCTTCTCATAGATCTGGCAGGTGACGCCGTAAAGCTTGTGGGGATTTTCATCCGGTGGCTGCATCAATGGGAAACCAACGCCAAAAATGACTCCGTCGCGTCCAGTGTCGTGAATCTCCTCATCGATGATGCTGCCATCGATCATGAAGGGCAACACCTCACCGGGAAACAGGATGTGCTGATGCATGAATATCAGCATGCGATGTGTGCTTCCAACTTCCAGATAATCCACGCCGGGCACACGATTTAGATTTGGCCCAAAATATGAATGCTCCGCGGGAAGATTGGTATCGAAACGTACTCCCTCCTCCATATCAATGTCCAGCGGTGCTGGCGACATTTCTGGCGATAGTTCTTCGTCGACAACATTGCCTGCATCCAAAATGGCCTCAACGCTTTCGCGGCCACGCAACCGATCCTGGCTAAAGACCATGCCGCGCACCCGCTGCAAGAAGTTCTCGCGACGCAACAGTGTGGCAATGCCACCATCCTGATTGCGTGCTTGGGATACGAGCATATCAACTGCCGAACGGACCCGGTTCTCTGGTATCATCCAACGTGGCACGGCCTCCGCATCCGAATCATCTGTAGCAGGTTACAAATTTATATAATTTATTTTAATAAACAAGGGCATTTCATCTGTTTCGCTATGTACCTTCACTGCCTGGACTGTCCAGTGACATATCACTACCAGTGTGCCTGGAGTTGATGCTCCACGCATCGTCACCCGGATTGAGCACGTGATGTCCCAGCGGATTTGCAGCGATCGCTTCCTCAAGCAGCTCGGCAATTTCTGGTGGCGTCGCTGGTTGCGCTGGTTCAATTTCTTGCGCACTTTCTGCCTGATTTTCCGGTGCGGTAGGCGTGGGAGTGGTTGTGCCCGTCAGTTCGCTGGCACGTTGCATCAGTTCGGTGACATCGACCATCAGCTCGCTAACCTCGTCAAACATATTATCCACCACTTCGAGCATATTCTCCAATCGCACTCTCGTCGCAAGGGCTGCTATTGCACTCACTCCATCGCCATCGCCACCTGCATCTGCATCTGTATCGTCGCTGCCAGTTTGTGGCATCTGCTGTTGCTGCATTTGCTGTTCCTCCTCAGGCCTCGCTGCCTCCGCCACTACCAGCATTTCAGTTGCAACTGCATCTGCTGCATTTGGATTTGTCGAGTTTGTCTCATCGATTTCTGTGCACATTTCCCCAATTTTTTTTTTAATATGTTTACAGTTGCAAGACAATTGACACTTACCTGCTGGCTCCTCTCCATCCATTTTCTCGTCAAGTCAGTTTCGTTTTTCTTTTTGTTTTTCGCTTTAGGCAATTCACAAATTTGTGAGTTTTTTCCGTGTTATTAATATGTATACAAAGACTCAGCTGAAGGTTTTGTGCTAGAGTTGTCAGCCCTATTCGATTTACAATTTGTCAATCCCTACGTGTTATTTGGCGTTTGCAAAAATATAAATTTAAAATATTATTATTTTTAATCTACATTGTAGTGTTGATTTTGTAGTTTCTGAATATGTTAATAAATATAATGCGACCACTGCTGCGTGGTTCTTGCTCATAGGAGGTTGGCAACTCTATGCTGTGCATTAACATTTGAAACCATGTACACTAACCCTTTAACATGTTCTTTAACATATGTAAAAAACAGAGCTAGCTGAATTTAAAAAAAAATGAATTACAAAAAAACCTTGGCAATAATTGGAACTGAATTTTCGAGGCCAAAGTGGTCAACTATTATTGAGATAATGTTGATATTTGTGTCTGAATCCTTTAATAGCCACACAACTGACCAATGATGTTTTCCAAAAAAAAAACCTATTATTTTGACACTCTAAAAAGTAGAAAATAGCTATTAATTCGCTAAAATGGCAACACAGCCTACACACATATAAGTATGTGTTAAGAGCTTGAAGCTGCTCTTTCTCAGCTCTCGCACAGCAAGCTCAGTTTTAATTGAGACGCTGTGGCGATCAGACGCAGAAAAATAGCGAGATCATTATAAAAAAGATTCGCGCGAAAAGCCAACTGCATTTAACAACAACGCTTTATAATTAGCATACAAGAAAATCACAACAACAAAAAACTAAGCAAAAATGTTTCAATTCCATTTAATGCTGTGCATTTGTTGTGCATTGTTCTTTATAATCCGAGCACAGATTGCCTATGAGGAGGAATGGGAAGTCGATAAGAGTAAACAGAATCTGAATGTAAGCAGCCAAAAAAAAAAAACCGACTCGACCTTTCAGAAACTGATAAGACAAACAAAACAGAAGCCTTGGAATTTACGCACACTCACTTTCTCACTCAATCACTCTCGCTCTCTCTCTCCCTCTCCCTCTCCCTCGTTACAGGGCCGCAAGCCGCTTTACTCACCCGCCCGCTGCCCCCGCTATCAACTGCTTTACCCCGGGGATCAGGCTAATGATTGGATATGCGATTGCGCGCCAGGTAAGAACTCGATTAGCATCCCAAATGTGTATAACATCCAGAAGGAAGCATATCCGACCCCATCAAGTATATATATTCTTGACCAGGACCAACAGCCGAGTTGATATAGCCATGTCCGTCCGTCCGTCTATATGAACACACGGATATCAGATAACTATAAGAGCTAGAGACTTCAAATTTGGAATACAGGTTCTCGAATACCTTTGGGTGCAGGACTTTTTAAAGGGAAATTTGCCAATAGAACTAGAATATATTTAACAACTGGGTTCAGGGTACCTCGTAGTCGATCTCACTCGACTTTGTAAATTTAGAACAAAAAAAAAATACAAAATTAAAATCAATTGACTCAGCGTAAGCGTAATAACAATAATAATTCATTCTTTGTTAAAGAAAATATTATGTCATCATCAAGAATTATGGGTGTACTTCCCCCCATTATTTTGATTTATGATTGCCCATAAATAATCGTGTGATTCGATTTTATTGCCTAGCGGCGCTTTATTATCCGGAAACCGATGCCTGCTATCCGGCGTATAAACAGGGGCCGTGCAAAGCGGGCGAGATGCTTGTGCTCTACAAGGAGAAGTCTGTGCCGGAGTGCGTGAGCAATCCCTGCCAGACGGATGGCGAATTCCGCATACGCGACAAATGCTTTGAGTTTGGCAACAATAACCACAGCAGCAATCCCTGCCCCAACAAGGAGTACACCTATGTCCTGGGCGTTAATCCGCGCACCCTGTTGGTCGACTGTGTCCAGCTCTCGATGCAGCTAGTGACACGCATCTCTCTGGAGGAGCCTGCACCGCCTGAGTATCACCTTGAATTGGCCGAGAAGTGTCTGCGTGGAAGTCGCCTGCTTGCTCAGGGGCTCTGCTCGAACAAACCATAAACTCAAAGGGGCGGGTCAAGTCCAGTAAAATTCTTGATTCAAGTTGTTTAATTTTGATTATATGATATTCAATTTGAATATGGAACTTGAGTACTTGAATTAAGAACTAGATATCCGTCGCTAAGTGATCAATTGCTTGATTTGAAAAATATTTCTAGAACGCAACTGTTTTTAATTGAGAAAAATTCTACTTGACTTACAAAAAAAAATACTTGAATGGAGATATTCGTACAGCGCAACCACTTAATAAGAGTACAAAATTCTCTATATTTGCTTTTTCTGAGTGTATAAACTACAAAACGATTTTAAACTTATTAGCTTAAAGCAACAATAATAATATCTGATAACAACTATTTGTATATACACCTAAATCGAGCTGATCGCTGTTGATTTCAAACTGTTTGCTTGGTTTTCCGGCGACTCTTGGCGGGCTTTGTCTGCGGCTCATCTGTGGCATCGATGAGCAGCTCATCGACGCTTTCGCTGCTTATGTCATCGTCCTCGACGAGATTGACACTATCATCCAAGCTCTGCTCATCGTTCGCCGTTTCCAGCTTGAGCAGCGTATTCTCCAGCGAGGCCAGAAATGAACTCTCGCCATATTCCGACCACTGTCGGAACTCCGTAAAGAGCGTCAACACCTGACTGGGCGAGAGATCCCCAAACTGTGTATATATATTAATGCCTGGATAGTAATCCCGTGAGTGCATTGTGGTGCTCCTTGTGGTGTACGGCGGTAATTGCTCAACGGATTCATTGGCAAACAGCGGGGAGAGAAGCTCAGTGGCACTTTGATTGATGATGAGACGAGGACCACAGCCGGGCACCCATTTTCTGTAATACATTAGGGATTGACGAGATTATACTGCTACTATATAACTGAATATTGTTACCCACTCCAAATTGGGTATTATGCGATTGCGTCGGCTCACAAAGTTCTGCTTGATAAAGAACCACAAAGCGGGCAAATCCTGAATCGGGCAAATCTCATGCAGATTGCGGCGCGGCACAAATTTGACCAAATACAAATATTCCGGATTGATCGATTTTACCTTGCCCAATTTGCTGCTCTTGGTCACATTGTGATCGGCTTGAGCCGGCAGGAAACTTTCGCGCGGCACCAGCGCAATAAACTGATGCTCGAAGAGTATTTGAAAGAGCACCGAGGCGGAGCGATAGATCAGATAACCAATCTCATTCGAGCAGGTCAAATGCTGCAAGAATTGAATGATTAGCCAACTAAGAGCATTGAGTATTCTTCGTTAATACGCACAGTGAATATTGGCGGCGGCAAGGCTAGAATCATTTCACAGCGTCCCAGATTAAAGATGCTCGTCTGGAAGATTAGCGAGTTGATGAGATGCTTAAAGAACGGATAGGAACCCACAGCGCCAAAGATTAGCATGTTGACATCTGCGGGAGCAATTGAAAGATTTATCAATTTTATATTCATCTGGATTCGATTCCAAGAGATTACCCTCAGTAAATGCCCGCTGCGGGGCATCGCTGAGCAACTCGTTCAATCTGGTGCCGCTGTCCATTTTGTCCATAAACGCCAGCTTCCAGATGCCGATGAAATCGCCTTGTCGCACCTTCACCCGATCGGGATACAAGGCGTGCAGCTCCTGCAGTCGCGGCATAAAATGCTCCATTTGCTCAATCAAAATGAGCCGGCGAAATTGCGACTCGCGATCCAATAAATGGCGTGTGAAATGCCCTGGGCCAGGATTGATTTCCAGCACTGTGTCACATTTGGTGTGCTGCAGGTGAGGCTGTAAATGTGCGTTGATTTCATCTGCTATTTGTGTGTTTGCCACATACATGTGTGTGGCAAGTTTTTGCTTTTTGAGCAACAACTTGTCCGGAAATTCAGCGCTATAACGTGCAACACGCTCAGCTTGGGCAGCCCGTTTAGCCTTAGTGCTCTGATAGCAGCTGCTTGCGCTTTGTATGCCTCGCGCGCTGCACAGCCTTAAACTGCAACGCAAGGATATCATCATTTTTCTTATTAATTTAATTTAAGCAAACAATTATTAAATTATGTCTGCTTGTCGGCAACGGCTTGTTTTTGTTTACAGCACTTTATGTTATTAACAGCGCTGCGTTAATTTTCCAACACTGGTTTTATTATGTTTACAAGTATATGCACAACTAAACAAGATTAAGCACTACCCGAAATCAGCTGTTTTTAGAATGTCAACTAGACCAGAAGATTCGGTCTTAACATACAAACTTCCTGTAAGTGAATAGCTATCATTTATAATAAATAATATGAGTAACCTCAGGCATATTTATATTAATAAGCCACAAACATGGCTGACTTTGCTATACCTTATGACGTATGCGCAACAGATTGTTCTCTCACTCAATCACTGGCTCAGTTCCATATGTTATTATCAGCATTGTTTCGATCGCTTATCAACACTTAGCTTATTGGTTATGATTACAAATGTAAACGATTTGCCGCTGCTTAAAGTTTGCCAGCGAAAAACAATACTTTCAATTAAAATTATTAATTAAAATTGCAACGGCCACGAAATGGGCAAAGCCATGTCGATGGTGGCGCGCAAAGCCAATCGTTTCAATGTGGAGAATCGAGCGCATCGTGTGCTGGAACGCGAAAAACCAACGCCGGCACCAAAATACGAATCCAATCTGAGGGATATGGAAAGAACCCTAGAATGTAAGAGATATCAATATAAAATATATATATATTTGTCAGATTCTTAAATATATGCTTGTGTATTTATAGTGGATCCTACATTTGTGGACAAGCTGAACAGAAAGGACGCCAGCTTGGACACACGACTAAAAGATGTTTATGTAACATCAAAGGATCAATTTGTGGGTTAAATGAAAACTAATTTTAAATGGAATATTCTCATTTAATATCATCTCCACAGATTCAGCGCGTGCTGGAACGCCAGGTGGCAGCAGAGGAGCTCGATGGCAAAGTGCTGCGTAAGCTTCCCTTGGAGCGCACCACGCCCGATGACTTTGAATATGGTTATTTGGAACCCACTCGTGTGGCAATTGGTCGATGCACTCTCCGCCAGGCACTTCAGTTCATCAACGATCATCAGCTGGACCCCGAGGAGTGGACAGCCAAGAGAGTAGCCGATCAGTACAAACTCAAGGAGGCGCACGTGGGTAAGAAAGATGTATATATATATATATAAACAGTCGATCGATCGATTATTGGAAAGGTTTTTTTAGATTCTTATATGCAGCTGAATATTAATACAATATTTACTTTCAGATAATATATTGCACTACTTCAAGACCTTCAGTGTCTACATACCCGATCAGAAGTACAAGGATCAGATGTTGACGCAGGCGAAACCAAAACTGATACCCGACAAGAAGGAGAGTACAGTGGACGATGGCGGTAGTCGAACATAGTTAGAAACAATTGTTGAATCGCAGTGTGCACATAGTTAAAAAGTGATTGTTATTTTAATTTAAGCCTATGTTTTATTTTACGTAAACAAATCGCGGATCAAACAATCGCATTGGGTGGACAATAGTAGATGTTGAGCGACTTATCCTCCGAGGCGGATATAACCTTATCGTTGCCGGGACTATAGCGTACGCCCCAAACCTGATCTGTGTGCTCGGTGAACGTGTGCAGACACTTCCTCTCCGCCGTATCCCAGACTTTGACGCTGCGATCACTCGACGAGCTGGCAAAATGTTTGCCATCCTCCGAAAAGGAGACGCACAGCACCCACGACGCATGGCCGGATAGTGTGCCGACCACATCCGAGTGTGCACTGCAATTAACAAAGTGTGTGAAGTGTAGCATCAGCTATATATACCCCTCACGGATCTAACTTACACATCGTAGAGCTTCATGTGGCCATCATCGGAGCCGGTGAGCAGCATTTGTGAGTTGGGCGAGAAGCAAAGGCTGCGCACAGGCATCGCGTGACCCTCCAGCGTCTGTGCCACCTTGCCAGCGGCCACATCAAAGATGGTAATGATGCCATCGATGGCACCATTCGCTATATACTTTCCATCCGGACTCTATAAATGAAATGATTCTTAGGCCACATTTGGATAAAATTCAGTTTTCTCTCACATAGGCAATGCTCAGCGTATATTTGCCGTTCTGTGCGTCGAGCACCTGTTCCGCTTTGCCCGTTTCCACGCTGTACATCGAGATCTTGCCATCATTCAAGCCAGAAATCACATATTTATTGCAAGGAGAGAAACCCACTGTCCACAAATCCACCGGGCCAAATGTTAATTTGTGTTTCTTGTCGCCGGTGCGTGCATTCCACAGGCACATGCTCGAGTCCAGCGAACTGCTGGCAATCGCTATGAATTGAGAAGTTGTATTATTATAAATTTTTGGTTGTTTATTTTCTTCGCTCGCTCACTTTGACCATCGGAGCTGACTGCCACGGATACTACGCCCAGAGCATGTCCTTTCAGCTTGTGGCGCAACTTCAGTGTGTTATCTTCGCACAGATCCCACACCTTGACCAGATCATCCAGACCACCGGTGACAATAAAATCATTAGGTTTCTTCTCCTTTTTGTCAAAATCAAATGGATTTTCTGGTTCCTTTTCTGCTTCTTCTCCAGCGGCGTCTTCGTTGCCGGCAGCCGGTAGCGGGTCACGTCCCCAGGCGCATGCCCAGAGAGCATTGTCATGTGCGTTCTCCTCTTTATGCAGCAGCGAGAACTGCAACGAACACAATAATATTAATATTTGCAATCACAACATTATATTTATAATATCTACCATTCTCAATAGAAATGCTTGAAAATATTTTGGCAAAATAAATGCAAAGAGTTGTCGCCCAATGTGCAGAAGGAGTGAGCGATTGGCTCACTGATCTAGTTCTGAACCAAACCATATGTTTTTGGACGTGCAAAACATTCATCAGTTTTAAAGAAAAGCCGCCAACGTGATTAAATTAAATTAAATATAAATATACTTATATATAAATGAAATTACAAATAGCAAAACATTTTCGTAGTTATGGCGCACAAAAATATCGTAAATAATTCTTGAATATCACCGATATTTAATTTATTATTTTAATCGAATATGACAATTGATAACTTCAACAGCAAGTGCAGCTCAAATACATAGCGTGTTGAACAAATTTGATATTACTCACAATGTTAATTAAACTGTTAACAGTCGAAATGAATAAGCGAAAAAGTTGAGTTAATTTATTTTAATATAATAATAATATTAATATAACATGACATGCCGGCATTCCACTGTGGTTATCGAACTATCGATAATCGTGTTTAATGAATTGTGGATTTTCAAATTGGCCGCACTCTTGTCACACTGCACACAACACTGCTGCAGTCGAAAAAAAACCATTGAATGCAACGGACGCGATTTTCAACGTCGATCCACTTTGAACCAAAACACAAGTGTAAGTGAGGCCCGAAGCACAAGTGAAGATCCAACTAATATGCACATGCACAGTTCTTATATAATGTGTGCATTCTGAATGCCTAAAAAAAAAAAAATAGAAGAAAAAGTGTGCCGCGTTCGCGTCTGCGTGTATTATTTACATTCTGTTTATCTGTATCTGTGTTAGTGTATTTGTATGTGTGCTTGTGTGTGTCTGTGTGTGAAAGAACAGTGAAATAAATACTAGCTGTGACTGGCTGCTGACCAACAAACGGGAAAAACGACCAACGCGTGCTGCTGCTGCCGCCGCCCGCAAAGCAGAATTTGTCGCCGCCGCTGAGAGAACTTCAACAATGTTCTACCCCTTGCATATAGAATATATATATATATAAATATTTAACGCTGTTTTGTTGCTCAACTTTCCTCCGCGTGCCTGGAATTCAAAATATCCAATATATAAATACATTTAGACGTGTGTATGTCTCAGAGTGTGCATCTCTGTATGTGTATTGCAAGCACATTTTTATCTCTTCAAATCTTTCGTCAAATCAGATGATTCATTTTTTTACCACGCTCTGCCGCTCAGCTGTTGACATCCTGCTCACACACACACACACACACACACATACAGTGGCACTCTCACTTGACTATTTGTTAAATTAACCGAATTCGCGTCGTTTGTCACCCTTTCGTCTCCCCATCGCCCACCTCGTATGTATGCCATCTTCAGCCGGCAAACAGAAACTACCGAAAAAATTCAAATAAAACATGGCAGCCTCCTTCTCCCTGTCCTCTACCCTTTAAAAAAAAGCGCATGCTTTCCATTTCCATTGGCATTTGTGTGTTTTGTTTTCTTTCTCTTTCGGTCTTCGCTGTCTGTCTGTTGTGTGTGATTCGCCAAACTTATTCTTCTTCTCGTTTAACTGTTCTTTCGTCGCGCGGCTTAAACAAAAAATAAAGAAAAAAAACGGCAACCGGTTTATTTATGTTGTTCGGCGTAAACATTGTGTTTGCTTTTTCTTCTTTTTGTTATTATTAATATTGTTGAAATTGTTGCTGTTATTTATACGTTTCTCATATACTGTCGTCTTTTTCAATCCAAAATCAGAAATTTGCAAATAAATCAACATTTATTTAAAGGTGAGTTAACTACAAATGAATTTATATTTTTTGGTATACCATTTATTAATCATTGTATAAGTAATTAATAGTTATTTATGTGTGTGTTGTTTTTTTTTCGAATTCGAATTCGTATTTGAGATGTGCGAATAATTTGAGTGATTGATAATTAGAATGCTGTTCGCTAAAACCTGTTTAACTCCTCTCGTCAGTAATTTAAATTTCATTTTGTTGAATTTAACATGAATCAAAAATGGCATTGAAACGTTAACACTGAAAGAAAAAAAAGAAAAGATAGAAAATAATATAAGAAAGGTCCTCGATGCCTTATCGTGGAAAATACTAGTTGTAGGTAAATAACTAGATATCCTTCTTTTACGAACTTTTAGATGTTTTAATGCTTTTCAGTTGATTCAGTTTTCATTACTTTGTTGCCAACAGAAGTTAATGTGCGAAAGCACTTATTAACTTATTTTTGATATACAACTATCTCTCTATTCTTAGTCTTTGTTTTTGGGTTGAGCAGTTCTGTTTTAGTAATTGATAGTTGATAATGGATAAGTTAATAAGTTATCGCAATCGATAACAATATAATCAAGAGACGTTATTCCCACACTTATGGACGGTTGTCTCCTCATATCTCCCATAATCTTATAGTCGATCAATAAATTGCCTGGATTGTATCAATATACTTATAATCGTGTCATATTGAAATCGGAATTGGATGCGAAAAGGGGATCGATAAAATGAAATAAACTTAATCTACCCATAGGCAGAATGCGAGAACTTATATTCCAAACTTAAAGTCGCAATCTTCTTATAGTCTCTGAGGTCGGCTGTTCATATATGTATGTTTATGTATATGAATGTGTGCTGCCTTATGTGACATTAATGTTTCACCGTGAAGAGTGCTGCAGAATGGAAAAACTAGACCATAAACATAAATGTCATTCACGGCTGCCATTAGCGCATAAGAGCAGCAAAGCAGCAAAACAGAGCAGAGCGACAAATGTAAAAGCAGGGCAAGAACAACAAACAGAAACCAACTAAAAGAGGAGAGAGTAAAAACCCTGAGCGAACTGTAGTCAAATGCGCCTAGAAACAATTGCAACTGAACTAAAAATCAAGTCAAGTCGGAAGTGTGAATAGAAATGAGGAATGAGTTTTGGCAATAAGCGCCACAGACGAGTCAAAGGCAAAACAAGATAAAAGATGCCAAACAACTGGCACAAAACTGGCTACTTAAACTGGAGCAATTTCAATTGGTATATATAAACATCTGATATGATATACAATATGACATCATGGTCTATTATTGAAATATATAAAATTATTGAAATTATAAGTCCCAACGAAATGCAGAGCACATAATTCTCTTGTATAGAAATGAATGGTTGCTCTCAAGCGTCTTATTAAATGTTTTGTGGATATGAGTAATAAGTATATTAGTAAGCTGCGCAACAAATGAATTATAATTCAAATTATAAATACCGAAAAAACGTATTTTCCAGATATAATAGGTTTTTCTTTAAAACTCTTCAAGATTTCAAGAAAGCCATATAATCTCTTGTCCTGAGCTTAGAGTTGAAATACAATGAGATCTTTTAGTTAACAATAGCTGAGATTATAAATATGTAAATATATATACTCAATTTACATATATATTTCAATATATATATGTATATATATATATGTATTATTGCCCAGCTGATGCTTCGGTTGTTGAACTTGCTGTGTTGATGTGTAAAACTCAGCCAACTAAATGACAACAAGAGACGAACAACAACCGACAAACAACTGCATTATGTATGCTGTGGGTTCAGGCCAACAACAACAACAACCTCAGCTCACAGTCACGTCTGATAACAATAACCAAGTGCGAGAGTACAAATTAAATTTTACTACTTTATATATGCGACGGGAGTTCCTAAATTGTGCAGACTTGAAGTTTTCTTTAAGCTGAGATAGAGCTAAGTAGAGCAGCAACTAATATTTGGAAAACATAGTCGCTCGACATATTGCTACGCTTCTTAGGGGACTCGGTTATCGATAGCAGCGATAAGTGCAAATCGATAGATTCATATATATATATTTGAATTATAAAGCTAGTCATCCAATTTTTTCTTCAGAGATCCATATATAAATAGACACGATATTTCTTTCTACAGGCATGGTATCTATTAAGACAATAGTGAAATATAGTCTATGTAGACAAATAAAATAGGTATTTCTGGAATAGCCCTCGTACTCCTTACTACATGTACATAGCGTACATTCATCGTATCTCACGCTTCGTTTTAGTATTTTGCATTTAAACGACGCAGCGGCAGTTGCTTGAACTCTGCCGACTGTTGCTGTTGTTGTTACTCTTGTTGCTGCTGCCACTGACAGTCAGACTGACAACTAGACAGTTAGTCTGACAGTGCAAGCAAAGTAGCCTTCCTTCCCACTTGCCACTTGCCGCCACTTAAGACGAGGCGACGAGGACACAAAATAATTCCACAATTCAACTACGTTTCACAGTTGAAATTTCTTTGTCGAAATTTGCGTTTGACTTGTTGGTTTATTTTGAGGGTAGCTGCAATGCTTTGAACTGTGATAAGATAATTGAAAGCATTCACAATTTACATTCACGCCAAAATCAAATCCAACTTGAGAACAACTTCTGACCAAATTGTAATTAACGACCTTAAACATTGAGTTTCCTTTGAGCCCAAGGCGCTAATGAGCTGGCTAATTATGGAATCTTAGCACATGTTGTCGAACTGGTTTCATATTAACATAGATCACTTTATGATACGATTAGCAGTCGTTAGTTGTGCTAAAAGTGTTAAGCAAAAACTAAAAGAAAGAAATATTTAAACATTTTATAATTATGCCCATTACAAATGAATTCTTTCAGTGTATGAATGATTCCACCACTACTGAGCGATAAGCAATTTTCTTGGTTCCTCTTCTTTATCACAAATAAAATATATACATATATATAATTATATGAATAGAAATTGAAGAAAATTGAAATTGACTGGAAAGCCAAGTTCAAACGAGTCAGCGGGTAATTCGATAAGTTGGCAACAAGGGAATTAGAATTCGTTGTGAGTATTAATTACACAATTGCTGTGGCAAACTTTCGTCTCCACAAAATTGGAGCTACTCAAATTTCGGTTGTACCACCGAAAGCCACTCAAATTTTCAAGTGCTTCATGTGCATGAGGCAGCAGAGGGGCATCAGTTAAGACGTTTTCTTCTTCTTCTTTTTTATACATAAAAATTGTTTTTATGATATGGATTTGGTCTTTGGCCTTAGTGGTAGGTTTTACTACAGTGATAATCAATACGAATTATATGTTTCGGTTTTACTTGGCTGTCTCTATCTTTTAAAGTTGATGGAAATGCATTAAAGGCACAACTTCCTATATTACAAGTTGTATTCTATATTATTTAAGTTATTCAGAATAACTGCTTAAACACTAAAACAGTTAACTAAAGTCGAGAGAGCTCGACAAACAGAATGAATATTGGGCTAGATGATAGTAGTTTGTTTCAGTGTTTCTTATCTGATCTTAATGAAATTTTTGCGGTTGAGCAAATATATTATATACCAATTGGATGATTTTAACTTTCTTTTCTGCCTGTTACATACATTTTTACAACATCATTTTATCTAACAAAGACAGATTTTATTTTTTGAACTATATTTTGCATATTTAGTCGAATATTTGTACTTGAAATGACTTCATTATTCCCAAATTATAACCATTTGGAGAATCTAGTAACGAAAACCTTAAGAAATTTGAGAAATGTCTTTGAAAAACTTTTTGCTTTTTCTGTAATAGTTCATATCTTTTGAGTTGGCCTTCCATTGCCCATTCGATTTCTTTTCCCAATTGCCTTTCACGTGACTGTGTTTACTTTTTGTGTTTGTTGTTGTTTTTTTTAAATATTTTTTATTTTTCATTCATGGTTAATCATATTTTTATCGCTTGAACATTGGACAAGTGAAGGCGTCAATTGGCTGCCGTCTTTCGTCAGTTCGTTGCGAGTTCGTCAAACACTTTCACACAGCTTTATCAACAGTGGGCTCACATCAGCGAACTGGCCATTTTCCATGTCATATTTTGTGCGCTTGGACACACCTCCTCGCCTCCGGGGGAAATGGGGCGGGCCACAGGGAGTCGCAATATTAATTAAAAATACATAAAAAATATGAAAAAAAAAAACTCATGTCCCCAGACAAATAGTAATGACCATGACCTGGGACCTGTGGCTTGTGGCTGTGACTTAGCCTTTGTTGTTATTGTTTTACAGTGTGGAAATTTTCACAAATTTCCCATTGCAAAATTAGAATTTTGTCGCTCATTTTTGTCTCAGTCATGTCTAAAATAAAAAAAAAATATTTTCATTTAATTTGAGCCCAGTTTTTCCTCAGTTTTGTTATGAGAATTTATCGGGTAAAGCGTGCAAATCACTCAGGTGTACACACAAACACACACAAACACACACACTAACACTCACTCATTCAGCACTAAGTTACTCATTCAGTCATTTAGCTTGTTTCACTTGCTGCGCCGCAAATATGATTAAGTTTTTTATGCTTCGACAGCTTCTGGGCTCGGCTGGGTTCAGTTCGTGTGAGCAGCAGGATAGAGAGGAGCTGAATGGGAAGGGGTCAGGGGATTTAGAGCAGAGGGAATGCCTGTTTACAAAATGAGAGTGCTGCTGCCAAAGCTAAATCGCTTACAAAGGTACTGGTGGAAAACCGGTTGGATTCGTTCCGGTTTTCTAAATGTGACTTACTCACGATTGGGATTAGCTATTAGAAATAACTGCATTCAGTGTAAGCATAACTATTGAAATTGTATTCATTAATTATTTCACTTGGCCAATGCTTATGCTCGTAAGAAAGTTTCATAGATAAAATAAATTGGAATGAGACTTCGCACAAAAAACTATTTACATAATTGGATTGATATAATACTCCTTAAACATCAGCATGTTTAGAGAAGAAGAGAACTTTTAAATATAAAATTTGATTTAATAATCAGACACGCTTTGACTGCGATTCCTCATTATCTACCTCAATCACAAATTTGTATTTATATTTAATATGGTTTTCAGACTATTAATTTGTCATTAATGTTGCTTAGTTAGCTATATAAGCAGAATATTTTGTGCTCGAAAATCAATCCAAACTGACGCCATGCACAACTTCCACTCCATATTGACAGTGCTTCAAGTTTGTCTGATTTCAATATTGTGCTTTAATGTAAGTACAACGTAATGGGAAAAGTTACACACAAATGTCTACATAAATTCTATATCACATGAATAGGAAGCAGCAAAAATTAAATTGACAAATGTGATTTGTACGTGTCACAATGAATCGTGGGTTGTGATCAACACTTGCCGACTGCGAGCTCTCAATCGCAACAAGACGATTTTCAACTTTAATGGCACATTGCTACATCCAATGAATGAAGTTGACGCGGATTTTCAGTTCTTTCAGAGAGCTAATGGTTACAAGCCATGGCTTTATAAGTTCAGTGTTGATATCTGTCGATTTTTCAGGAAGCCATATAATCCGGTTGCTATAATGGTTTATAAATTTGTAAGAGATTATACAAATGTCAACCATTCGTGTCCCTTTAAGGTAATTTACAAATTCTTACATAATATTGAGGTTTTAGGTTTTCGTTTTTTTTAGGATGAAGTAATCATTGATGGCCTACATCTTCGCTATGAGACTGTACCAGTTCCTTGGCCAGGTGGTGAATTTTTAATTCATGTGAATGTGCATGCGGAAAAGAAAATTCTGTTGACGGGAAAATTATTCTTTTATGTCGAAGAAGATTTTTAAAATTTGTTTTTTTTTCTATGAAATTGCCAAGTGTATCTACAATAATCCATAATAATTTGAAAAAAAATTACAAACTTTCAAGTTATTGACAAAACTTTTTGCGATGTATTTGCATAATAGATGTGTGTCTATATAGACAGTACAAGCACTTAGAGGGGCGCCTGGTGAGCTTGTCGTATATTTAACTGCATTGTTCGATGTTATGCTCGCTGTCAAATGTGCAATGCCAATTCTGGCATCAAACCAAGGCCAATCAAAACAAATACAAACACATTTCTGAAATTTGGTGTTGACAGGCCGGAAAAAGTAAAATATATCTATGTATAAATATCGACATTTATACATATAAATATATAGATATATATATAGCACTATCTGTGTGTGGCCGCCTATTTGAGTACCTGTCAGTTTGAATTGAACTGCCGTACAATTTCCGCCGCCCACTAAAACAGCAGCCCGGAATCTTTTCAAAATCATTATGTTCAGAATAAATCTTTGTAGTTGCTTTTGGGCATATGAATCACGTACACTAATTATACTCAGCAGTCCCACATGAGTTGGACGTAATAGCCGCTCGGAAGATGACGTATTTCAACTAATACGAGACCTTGACTAATTCTTGAATCATATCATTAGGTAAATAAACATATAGGAATTTTCTACGCCAGTCTGTGTAACTGGGAGATATCCCATGTAGCGAATTTCCCATCGATTTAATAAATGAAAAACATCTCACGATATCAAAGTTAACAAAAAAGTTGGTTTGTTTTTCTACAGCAGTTGGTGATTGGATGAAATAAATTAAACAGAGAAAAAATGTTTCAAATATATCATTTAAATGCTAAATTAGAAATGTAAACTGGTCCGATTATTATAATATTGTTTCCAGACTATTATTTGATCATTAATGTTGGATAGTTAGCTATATAAGCAGAATATTTTGTGCTCGAAAATCAATCCAATGTGACGCCATGCACAACTTCCACTCCATATTGACAGTGCTTCAAGTTTGTCCGATTTCAATATTTGCCATGTATTTGCATAATGTGTGTCTATGTAGACGGTACAAACACTTAGAGGGGCGCCTGGAGAGCTTTGCGTAAATATAACTGCATTGTTCGATGTTATGCTCGCTGTCAAATGTGCAATGCCAATCCTGGCACCAAACGAAGGGCAATCAAAACAAATACAAACACATTTCTGAAATTTGGTGTTGACAGGCCGGAAAAAAATATATATATCCATGTATAAATATCGACATTTATATATATAAAAATATAGTCATATATATGTATAAATATCGATTAGGCAGTGGCATGTCATTATCTACTTCATCACTACTATAAATGAATTTTAAGTTGAGTTGAGTGCTATAAAGTCTATCCAATGTGGAGCTTTGCACAACTCCCATAGTATATTTACTGTGGTGATTTCAAACTAATGGCTACAGGCTACAGTCGATTTCTCAGGATAGCTTATTATTCGGTTGCTATAATGGTTTTCAAAATAATCAAAGATTTTACATATTTTAACCGTTCGTGTCCTTATAAGGTAATCTAAAGATCCTTAAGCAATTTGCATATTCCAACTTCAATTTTTTCTTATGGCGATCTAATTATGGATGGCCTTTATCTTCGCTGTGAAAGGTTAATAATTCATTTGCCAGCTGATGAATTTCTACTACAAACGAAATGGAAAGTGGATGCAACAAATTGAATGCCTGGAAAGTTATATTTTTACGTCGTAGTAGATTTTTGAAAATGATCAGTCTAGTGCAGACACAACGATTAAAATTTGAATTAAGTTAAAAATTAAAATAAGTTCAATTACACACGAATTAGTCTGGCTATTTAAGCTATTAAACAATAATTGGAAAAAATAAATTAATATGAGACTTCATTCTACCAAAATGTTCCAAAGGGAATTTTAAAATGTAAAATTTAAATTGATTGTTAACTGTAGACACTTGTGTTTATATTAATTGTTTTTCGACTATTAGTTTGCCATCAAATTATTTTAATGAATATTCTGATCGGTAATGGCTAGTTGGCAACCTAATGAAGTGTACAGTTTTTTGCTCCTCAATGTGAAGCTGTGATTAACTTCTTGCTTGAAGTTTGCCTAATCCTGAACCTAAATCCTGTAGAGGATTGGTGGAGAAACCTTTTTTTTTGTCAAGATTACACTGCTGGCAATGGCTTCCGAGTGAAAACAAATCTGGACGCACAAGCGGCTTAGAATGCTCTAGTCCAGACAGTTTGACTGGAAGATACCCTCTAAACCCAGCTTCTAAATACATAGTACAATTTCTGATAGCAGTTTGTTAAATGTCAAATAAAAATACGTTTTGGTTAGCAAACTTGGTGTGCGTGAAAAAGGAGTAGTTATCGATAAAACTGAGCTGATATCATATACGAGAACTTTTATTCAAAATTTTAAGTCTCTAGTTCGTATAGTCTCTAAAATATACTTTATCCACAGTACCATGAAATGATTTCCATTTCACATGGGTTCACATGGGTTCAGCGTATAAGACCCAAAGATATCGAAGTTAGCAGATCAGTTTGGGGTTTTTTTCTTTTATTAACTACCATATACGGTTTCGTGCTGCAATTTTGTAATTTCACTTTAAATTGTGTGGATGAAAGTATGTATAGACAGAAATCAATCGTTTTCATCCGCACTAAATTTCATTTGTAGTTCGAAGTCTCCAGCTGTCCAAGGAATTGGTATTTTATCAAAGCTAACATATAATTTATCAGCAATTAGTTCTTTCTAAAAGAGATGCACAGCTGAAATCTGAATATTGTGTACGCATTTTTTAATTACCTTATCTTATCTTTGAACAATTTATAGCTTTCTTGAAAAATCGAAGCACGATGAATATATTGTGGAAGTTGTGCATTGCTTCACATTTGATTGACTGACTAACACAAAATATTCTGTTTACAAAAAGCTTTTCACTTCCCTGGGCTCCCAGTAAACAATTACCGATTATAAAATTGAACAAAATAAAGTAATTTGGATGGCAAACTGATGTACCAGTTTAGACGCACGAATACCGCAGTCAAATTCAGCAGAAATAATTTTTATATTTGTGAATTTCATTACCGATTCTTTTCAATGAATGTGAGTAATGAAATTGGAATAAAATATGATTAAGCGAACTTGGTGCACGATAAATAAATACAAGCTGATCAAGCTTCACTTTGGGTTGCCTTTCGAGCTATAAACTAAACCGTAACTTGATATAATATACGACGGGCTATTCACTTCATAGACCATTAGAAATTATCGATTGTAAAATTAAATAAACTAACTTGATTAATTTATAGGGATGGGTTGAGGTAGATATAACACAATCAAATCAGTGTTGATACACTTTAGGTGCATGCCACATGGGTTTAGCTTCGAGTTTAACTTACTTTCAAGCTTCACTGCATTCATTATTGAATATTAAATAACCCATCTATATGTGTACTCGGTTTTACAATGCAATCGTTAACCAAGGTCAACCGTTGTTGGTTCACCGCTCTTTCAAATGACGCCAGACCAAATGTTGCTCACAGTTTGGTGTCGATTTCATTCATCGATTGACCTGCAACTGTTGCAGTTGACTAATGGATAGTGAGTGGACACCTGCACTGGCTGCTATTGACAGTCGCCGTTATCAATATATGTTCGATTTGATTCTTTTGTCCCTTTTCCTCTCGTTGCGTTTTAATTGAAATCTTATTGGTTGCAGTTGGTTCGTTGCCAAAATGTGCGAGGTGCAAAGTTTATTGGGCCAATAATACGTCGAACCTAGCATACATATATATATTTATCGCTACTAAATCGAAACTGGCCAAATCGAATCGAACGAATGACAAATACTATTTTTAATTACGCATAGCAATTGACAATTTGAATTAACCATTTTCAAACAATCGAATGGCATTTGAAGCGAATGGCTACCGTTTCTGCTGCCTGTTTTCTCAGCATTGGCCATTTTTTGGTTTTCCACTCGGCCAAGTGAAAAACGCATTTGTTTATGCCTCGCAAGCCGCTACAATAAACAAATGTAAATGGTGGTATTTGAGAATAAAAATCGAATAAAAACTTTCCTCAAGTGAAAATTTGCAATGCGTTGAGTGAGTTCCATTTCTATAAATATACCCAGCATGTGCGGAGATTCGAACAGAGTGTATATTATGTAAATGAGAAATAATGTCGAATTAATTCCAATGAGCTCAAGACGCATAATGAGTACAAAGCAGCACAATCTCATAACATAAAGATTAATAAACATTGTTCCTTCTACTATTCTCCACGGAACGGACTAACTTAATCATTAGTTAAGACTTGAATTATATATTTACATTTTTGCTGCAGGTATATATGTAGCCGGATCGGTTATACTCCTATTATATAGCTGTTGAAAGATGAGTTCTTATAACAAAAACGTTTCGTATCAAGCTCAGCAGTTTTGACGGTTTTTATTCTCCAATATTAGACCACTATATCATATAGCTTTCAGAGAAACAATCGACAAATTGAAATGGTTGGAAATGTATATAATGCTCAAGTTTTCTTTGTTATCAAATCAAAGAATAAATAAAATTAGTTAAATGCCGCTTAAAGGTGCTCTGTTAGTTGTGCATCTGTTTCTATTGTTCTTCTTAGCAGTTTTCACTGTTATTAGCTGCTAATATTAGCTGTGAATGGGGCCCTCTCTATTTTGGGGGAGTCTCTGACTGGGTCTGTGCTGGGTCTGAATTGTGGTTCTGTTGATGGTTGGTCTTTTGGCCTTTTTTTTTTGCTTATAATTTGCTCTGGCGCCGCTGCTAACGTCAATTGCTCATTGAAAGCCAAGATATATTTGTACCGTCTTATAAATGTACACAGATCTATGTATGTACATGTAGTTTATATTTATGTGTATTTATTTTATTTTAGCGGCGTCGATCGCGCTTTCTAGCATTTCCTGACGCTTTTGGGTTTTAATTTTCAAAATTAATTGTACAATTTGTATTTCACCTCTGAACTATTTTTGGTTAGCCCATCCCAGAAATTTTGTTTAAATGGCAAATTTACAAATTTTCTAATTATTACACTTTGCTCTGTTGAAGGCAATTTTATTGAAAAGAAAAAAATGTATAATGGTAAAACATTAAAGTAGTTATATTTTGTCGGTTATTTATGGTTATCAGTCTGCTCATAGCCTGCACCCATTAAAAATGGCTAAAAGGGGTGTATGCAACAGGCAGATGGTAGCTTATGCGACCCTATAAAGCGTGTATATTCTTGATCAGCATCAAAAGCCGATTCGATCCGTCTGACTAAACTCGCCGATTTCAAAGACTATAAGAGCCAGGATTCTAATTTCAGGTATACCATACTCATATCGAATTTAATTCCTTTTATCGAATAAGCATACCGTTTCGCGAATATCGATATAAATCGATTTTCGATGGATATAAAAACCAAATATCTTAACAATAACAGAATGTTCAAAACTAAAACCTGTGCTTTCATCTATTCAATTTAATTGACAGCAGCTCGTCTCAGAGTATCTTGTAGTCGAGCTCTCTCGATTGGATCCATCATACTAGTTGCTGAATGCCTCGCATAGGTCATTGCCACCGAGAAACCACAAATACAACATGCGCAACGAAAACATTTTTGCTAAGATTTATATGTCTACAGATTAATAGGCATATAGCTTACATATTTATGCGTGTTATAGATATGGCTTACATCGCCCACTTGCATGTTTTGCGGACATGTGGCATGTGTGGGTGTCTCTCACTCTGTCTATTTAACGCCTCTTTGAACCCATCAAACAGCTTGTGGCTTTCAGCCATGTTCTATATTTCGAATATTGATTTATATGAAGTGCAAGTCAAAACGAGCAGTGGATAAAGCTAGTTATAAGTGGAATTCTGATGTGTGGCTATATAATATGCGTATACTATGAATGTACTCGTTTTCATTACTCATTTCATTGCAATATAATAGTGTATGAAAGGGTATTAGTAATGCGTGTATATCATTCACTCAGTTATGTGCACTTATCTGTCGAAATTAATACTCCATTCCATACAATAATAAATAAATAATTACAAACAGTGATATTCCTCCATCGATATGTCACAATTTAAAAGTATGGCATTGAACTTTTTATACTCAGATATCGAAGGTAGACTTCGATAACATCGAGAACTGCAAATCGATAAATATATTATATATATATACAAAAATTTGCAACCTTCTGGTTATATCCATCCAATTGTGTCAACATTTAATTTACAGATACGTATGTAAATATTATCAATTGAATTGTGCTTACAATCATTATAAATACGTTGCAGTCTCATCGGTCTGTTTAATCAATTCCCCCACCTTATCGCTTTATATGTAATTTGTAGTTAATTTTAGTTTCATGGCGCCATGCCGCATATTTATTGTATATAAGAGTTTTTCTGCCATCTGACTCTTGATATGTATTCGCACACCTATGCACAAAACGCTGATAACTTTAATGGAAACAATATTCTAAGGGGTACAACCAATAAAAAAAAAAACCAATAACGCTATCAGTTGGAAAGGGAAGCGATAAGCTTGTACGCCTTTGGCCCGCAAACCTTGACCAACTAAATTGGGGACTACAACTGTTGAATCAGCTGTGCCATCAAGCGACTATCCATCTACCATATACGGTGAAAAATCAGGCCAGTGTGCAGTTCTCAGTTCTCAGTTATGAAAGGCTTTCGGACTTTGTGACCATACAACAACAACGACAACAACAATCAGCAAACGCCAAATTGCTAGCGAACTTGGTCGATTATCAATTGGAAAGTCGGCGAGGCAACCGCAACCGTCTCAATAAACGGGGCGTGGCTCTGGGCATGATTTCTGTAGATAATTGGAAAAGCATTTTAGAAGCTCCTCGCACAGAGCTTGACCAATGGCTCCACGTTACAAGGTCCACACTCATCATCTGCAAACGGCAAACTGCAAACTGGAAATTCGTTTGGTTTGTGCTGGGTTGTTAAAAAAAAATTACTATACTCTTGCACAGTGTTTTTTTTGTAATATATAAACGAGGTATATAGGTTCTAGAGAGCTAAGTCAACTGCCTTCTATATCATTGTTGGTGTCACAGTTTAAAAAGATAATCTGATGAAATTTGTGATATATCCGGTCTTAAATTGAGCACTTTAATAGCTGAATTGACCAGTTACAAGCTTTAATGTTTTCAAGGGTATTCACTCTTTGGCACTACTATATATACATATAACTGTTCTTTCAAGTTGTTGTTGTTGTTGTTGCTGGTTGCTGGTTGCGCATGAATCATTTTTTGTTTTGTTTTGCTGTGTGCGTTTGCTTTTGAGAGGTAACTAAACTATGTACACACAGTCATGTACAGTTAAAGGGCAAAGCAAAGGGAGCTCAACATCGCAGAGAGAGAGAGAGAGAGAGATAGTTACGACAGGGGAGGGTGATGAAAGGGGGAGAGAATTGGAGCGACGATTCTGTCTTTGACTCTCTGCTGCTGTCCGATTTTTATGACGTTTGCACTTAACCCCAACCAACACACACAGTTGGCACAGTTATCATTTTGGTGAGCTTTCGTATTACGGCGGAAGTTTGTCAGTTGGATGGGGGGGGGGGGGGGACGTGCAGGACGTGCAGTCAAGCGAGAACTATCCAATTGTATGGAAAACTTTACACAGAAAAAAAAAATAGTAGTTGAAAAATAATAGATTTTAGTTTTTCATTTCGTAAGTCGCTCTTAATTTCGCTCTGTGCACTTGCCGTATTGTGCCGTTTATTCTGACAGTTGTGCCCTTAATGGTAAGTTGTTGTTGTTGTTACCGCTTGAATGCATCGTCAGCGGATATTGGCGGCAGCATTAGCAACAGCAGCATCGAATGCAACTCAAGTTGCAGCCCCAACGCACCAAGTGGAGCCTCCAAATTACAGCAAAAGGTGACTTATTGGCTGTGCACTCAGCTAAGACACATTACGTGACGTCACTAGCTGCAATAATTGGCGTAAAAAAAACCTGCGCAATTAAATTGAAATTAACTATTTAGCTGACTCTTTAATTATAGCCGCTTGCCTAAGCTGCAGTAAATCATAAATAATAAGCACTCGTTTTTTGCTGGGTATTCTATGAGTAATTTCATTTGTCAACCCTGAAGCCATAAGAAGCTTACAAAATGTTTATCAAGCATTTTTTGACATTTAACTTTAACTTTAAATCTGTAAAGTCTGATTGATCTTGAGATAATATTCATATACCATTCCATTCTTGCAACTTGCAGTCGTCAAGAGTCACTTTTACTTAATACAAAAGCCAATTTACTGTGAACACAAATACAAGTACATATTTTTTGTGTGGCTAAGCAAAAGTATTATTTACTGTTGTTGAAGTGAGGTGGGTGGGTGGCTTGGGGTGCAGAGATAAATAGCCGTCACTGGTTCATGGTCAACTCGTGCGCCTAATGGTTGCAAACGTAAGCACACACAATAATTACAGCAACAACAACAAACACAAACTGCAACAATAATAACATTGTGAAATGTGCCGAAATGGAATCTGGCCAATGGATCAGTGAGCCAGCTCCAGAAATGGGCCAACACACGCCAACGCGACCAAAAAAAAAAAAAAAACAAAAAAAAATCTGCACACGCGATCCCCAAATATATCGAATACATTCATTCAGTCACATGTAACTGTATGCGTGAGTGTGTGTTTATTTTGTGTTTAGTCGAATCTTGTGAGTGGTGGGCGTTGCTGTGGTGCCACGCCCACGCATCTGGTTCAATGCCTTTTATGGCCAAGTAGCTGACAATTTTATAGCACATCAACAAGCAAAAAACTTGTCTCTAGACACTTGAAAAAACTGAACAATTATCAACTGTTTTTATAAAAGATAAAAAAACTGAACTGCTTGCCAGTGGCAAGGCGAATTGAATTAAGCTACTTAAGACGTTGCACGTGCCACAAATGAAATAAATACATTCAAAATGTAGTCAAATTTTATAAAAAGAGATAAAAAGAAAAGGTATTATAAAGAAAATGTAAGGAAAATGTATCAAATGAAATGAATTTTTATCTAATCCTAAAATCTGTTGCAACATGGCGAATGAGTAATATGCGTATTCTAAAGCACAAAACAACTGTGAAGTGAACTGCGGCAATTGTTGCGTAAATTGCAAATGGCAAAAGTACAACAATTGTGTCAATCACTTCAGCAATAAGAAGAAGAAGCACAAGACGTCAACAGCAACGAACAAAAGTTCTAAAGAGCGATAGAGTGAGAAATCCGTAAAGAGAGAGATAGCAATGCAAATTATCGATAGCGATAACAAGCAAAAAAAAAAGAAGAAGCTTGTTTAGCTTTTAACTTATGTAACTTTATCTGCAGTTCATTTCAGTCAAATGAAATGCTGGGATAAATTGGTAATTTCATGCGCTGCCAATTGAATAATTTTGTAGCAACGTCAATCAGTCAATCACTCCACAACGCACTGTGGCAACCGACCATGCATCTGCCAAGAAAGTTCACTGAACGCGCTTCGAATATTTGACCCAAAAACGCAAAAAGTTGTTGGAAAAATTACATTTTGTGTGCGCTTCAGAGCGATGTCTATGCGATTGATACATATATTCTGTCAACTGTCTGACAGCAACTACAATAATAATAATAATAATAATAACAATAATGCGAGCGATAATAATAATCAAGCTGATTACTTGTCAGCTGACAGCGGTCAACGCTAAATGAAATAACATTTATCGCTTACAATTTACGCGCTGAAGCGAACTCAAAATGGAAGATATATTTATATATATGCAGGTCAAAGCGTTCTGCAACTGAAGCACAATTGAAAGCAATAGCAGTCGAGTCGACTCAATAAATTATTGGCCAGCAGTAGCTCCATCAAAATGATATACTTGCCATCAACTGAGTGGGTTTTACTGACTGCGGTCATGTTCGACACAGGGTATCACTTTCAACTTAAAGACATTGTTTTATAAGTTGGGAAAAATACAATTTTATTTCTTAACAAATCGAAATATTAAAACGATAAGAAAGGGCTTAAGTAACTGGATCTAAATTAAATAAAATTACTTATCAACAAATTATATGCAAATTGCAACATTAGACTATGATTATCTGATTATCTTCTGCCACAACTTGACACGTTGGCTGATACATATATTCTGGTGTTGGAGGCGTCTCCTTCTCCGTCACAAAATTATTATACGCTCTTCAAGGGCAAATAAAAATATTATGTATTTATTTAAATATTTGTTTTATATACTGATTATCTATGTTAATGTATTTAGCATATTCTTATCAAACGCATTTTATTATTATCTAATTTCTTTTTGTTATCTTTTGTTTAGATAGTATATTTTTAGTTAATATTTTTGTAGTAAGTTATAAAAATTGTATTTTGATTAAGTAACTATTTATATTTATCAAAAGACGTAAGAATGCAATAAGACTTGAAAATATCTTAGCAATGTCGCAAATCGAAGAATTTTATGGGCGAAATAAGGAACTTGAAACAAATATCGATAATTTTAATATTTATCTTGAACAATAATTTTTGGAGAAGTTGTTGTTAGCAAGTTGACGAAAACTGTTTTAAAAATACAAAATACAATTTTGAAATTAAATATGAAGGAATTCTGTGTAAAAGCATTTTTTGCTTATGCAGGGTATTTGCAAGTCTAGCACTTTTCTGTGGATTGTGCACATTCCTTTGTGTGTTGATGTATGCGAGTTTAATGTTAACTGTGGCACTTCCTTGAAGTTTATGGCGTGTGTTGCATGTTGTATGCTGCTGCACGCCACAACTGCATCAGGCATATCCAAAGCCGACAACCAAACTGAAACTACACTCACGCACACACATACACACACACACACACACACTCATGTGTGTTGTGTAGTCTGACAGTCAGTCTGTCCGTCTGACGCCCCACATAGATGTACGGGGTACATATATCATTAGATATCTATTGTAAAGCATTTTGCTGGCCTCGTCGCGTTTTTCATTTCTCCTCTGGTGGCTGACGGACTGAATGACTGACTGACTGGCGTGTGCTCACTCAATTAGCGCCCAGAGGACCGAAACCGAAAACAGAAAACACAAAAAAAAAAAACTTAGAAAAACAGCAGCAGAAACTCTTTTCAGCCTGTTGCCAGTGGGCCGAGGATTGTGCAAATATTTGCCACAAACTAACTACAAATGAAATTGTCTTACACACAAAAGTACAAACATTTTCTTCAACTGCAACGACAACAACAACAACAACATCATTGTTGCAGGTCTTTTCTTCTGCCATTACACAGATTTCAGGGGGTGGCGGTGGGCAAATTGTTTAAAAATATGCCTCCTAGCATTGCCATCGGCGTTGCGCTCTGCAATGAAAATGCCAACAAATAAATAAAAATAAAGAAAAAAATCTGTATAAATAGAAATTGAATAAAAATACTTTTGGTTTTCATTTGAGTGCACTTTATACTGTTGTTGTTGCTCGGCTTTTGGTTCAATTTATTTTCAATTCGCAAATTACGAAAACTTATCATAGTTCATGGCAGTACGAAAGCAATAGATTGATCACTTAAAACAAAAAGCTAATCAAATATTGCATATTGCAATTTTAAACATAACAAGCACGGAATAATTAAATGCTCAGCTACAGATGCTCAATTAAAAAATTAAAATAACAAATACAAAAGTCAGTCCCAGTTCATACCACAAAAAATGTTGCCAAAACTTATTTTTATTGACATAAGTGAAGGTATTTAATTTTTGATTATATTTCTGAATGTATTAGTTACGTATATCTTATCTTCTTTCAAATTTGCCTTGATTATATTATATTTCGCAATAAAAATCAATATTACTCATACGATTAGCTAATCAACGTCAAAACTATAAAAACAATTGACAGCAATAATTGTGCGATTAACAATTGGCAATAACAACAGGCGCAATTAACATTCGTTCAGATACATTTATATAGTTTTACATTGATGCATTTATAGATACTTATGATATTACTCATACGACCCGTTTGGCAGTGATGTTGAGTTGCGAGCAAAACGCAACTTGAAACGTCGATTACGAACTGTGTGTGCGTGCATGTGTGTCTGTATCTGTGTGTGTGTGCAAGTGTGTCTGTATCTGTGGCTATATCTGCAATTAAAGAACAATTATGATTTGCTTGGGCAAATATTTGCAGCATGTGCGCCGCTCTTAAATGAGGCATTCAATGCAGCCAACGTTTCACTTTCACACACACACACACACACGCAAATGCACACACTATCACAATCACACACAGACGCACAATTTACGCACTTGGCCAAGTCGTAAAAACCAGTCCGCAAATACCACAGACACCGTTGCACAAGCTGTAAAAGATGCTGCTGCATGTGTTCCTAATAAATTTGAAAGTGAAATTCGCGTTTAAGGAATAACATTTGTTTGCCATTTATCTTGATGACGACCAGTTTATGCACCATCCGACACACTTAAGTAGTCCTTCACCGAGAAGACCCCACAAGCACCCAGACATATACATATATTCTCTGTCTGCGCTTATTTGCCAAACTCTGGCATATCAAATAAACAACAGTTGTTGCGCTTTGCGTGTCGCGATTTGGTTTTTGTTGGCTTTTTAAACACTTTATTTAAGACAATCTGTATTGAGAATTTGTCGCATTGAAAACGACTTCTAGAAACTTGTAAAGTAAAGAGAAATAAATTGTAAGCTCAGAATAAGAGGAACACAATTTGTTTCCCAAATTCTGAACATGTTCGAAATGTTAAAACTAGGAAAGAAATTTCTATTTCAAGGAAAAGATTCAGGAAGATTGTTCCCATTGTGAACCGTGAGGATTTTATCTTTTGGACTAAGATATGTATTTCCCTATCAAAGGACTTCCTTACACCTATCCTAATCTCATCCGAAAATAAAACGATATCAAATTGAATTATGAATCTAAGATTTAGCTTATGTACAAGGATGATTATTTTTTAAAGTACAAAAATAATTGTAATGCAAACTTTGATCTAACAATTGTATTATATCCCTTATGAGCATTTCCTCATAAGCATGTACGCCAGCTGTTTATACTGAAAGGGTGGGTATTATTTATTCAACACCCGTCATAAATACTATTTTGTTTTTTTTCTTTCCCCTTTTGCCCATTGCAATACTCGATAAATAATGCTTTGTTTTGGGTTTTTGCTATCGATGCCACAAGGCAGGCGTCGACTCAACTCGCGTTGCGGCGTAGAGAGGCAGTTCGCCTTGCGGCATTTTCCATTGAAAAGCGACAATACCAATTTGGTCGCTTGCTTTCCGGTCTCTACATATTTGTGTGTGTGTGTGTGTGTTTTGTCGCATTCAGCCTTATTTGTAGTGTATATGTGCTTTGTTATGTTTCTTTGAGCGGGCAGCTACTCGCTTTGATGTGTGTCTCATTAAAGCGCACATTTTTCAAATGCAACGTGACATTTTTCAAGGTTGCTTTTTTAGTCGCTGCATCCAACAGCGGCAACAATAACAACATTCATCAAGATTGCTGACCAACACCAAAAGATTTGTCATGCGACCAGGCGCATTATTAAATACTTTCACCTGCACATTAAGTGCATATGCAGATATGCACATATATATATATATATATATATATATATATATATATCATGTATAAGGAATGGATTCATGGCCAACTCGTCCCAAAGTTGCCAAGAGCCAATGCACTAAAAATAGGCGCATTGCCTTTAGCAAGAGACAAACAATTTTAATAGTCGCTTTTCACGCACGGTCATTGAGCCGTCTCGTCATCACCCTCTTTACACCCGCCAGAAGAAGACATCAAAGCAACAGCAACAGCAACAGCAACATCAGCTGGGCTGTCTCTGCATGAACATGTCGGCTTTAACACCTCGAGAGGCCTTGTCGCCTTTTTGGGGTCGGTCAAGTAAATCATCCGTCGATGCGACGACTTTCTCAAAACTCTATCAATTACACAGAAAGAAAAGTCAATTAAGAAAAATCTGCTTAAGTCTTTTTGTTAATGGATTTTTGTTTCTTTCAAATTTGTTTCCATATTTAGAACAAGTTAATGAAGAAAATCTGTCGAATCAAGTCGAATATTGTGTGGAAATCTTACTTAAGAGTCTGTTGATCATGTATTTAGCCAATTATTTGTTTTACACTTTTGCACACATTTGAAAGAGGTTTCTTCTTCATGTCATTAAATAATTAACTTGGTTATTTTGAATCCGTTTTAAGCTAACTTTATTTATATTTTGTGTGGCTTTTTACAATGCCAAATTGCCGCCATCTCAGAAATATCTAGCAGTTCTTGGGGCTGTAGTTTATTTCATTTGATAGACGCATTTCCATATCGATAAAAGTAAAAGCTACAATTTTCAATATTAATTTGGTTGGAATATGCCTTGGCACAACATTGAACAATTGTACAAATTAAATTATTATCAGATCGAATATCTTATGTTCAGCAGCTAAAGTTTTCCTTTTTTTGTATTCAATTTAATTGGAATGCAATTTTCTGTATTATGTATAATAAGCATATCTTTGAACACATCTTTGGGATATTATTTTTGTACAATTTCGAAGACAAGATTTTTGTTCGATCAATACAACTTAAGAAACATTTCCCCATTTTTTGATCTAAACATGCATTTCCCTTTTTTTTCGTGGTATTTTTATACAGCAGTGCGCACTTCTGCGTTTGATATGCAGGCATGTGTTTATTTTCGAGCATTTGTTGGTTTGTTTGTTTGACTTGAGTTGGTTGTGTATCTTTGAGATACAAAGTATTTGGTGTGTTGAAACTGCAATAAAATGTTGACTCTCGATGCTTTGGCTTTTTGACATGGGAGGTGCTGGGCGTTGGCTGCATTCATCCATCTACATATCTCTCCATGAACCCCACATTGAAAGTGCAATCAAGTCGAGGTAGTCTGTAGTTAGGTCTTTGTTTGGGGCTGGGTCTGGGTCTGGGGCTGGGACACAACGTCAATGACTGCTGGCAGCGCTAATTGCATTTATCGCTGCTTAGATGTTAATTATGACAGCGCAGAGTGCACATTGTATAATAAACGTTGCACACATAATCACCAACACACACACACACACACACACACACACATACATGCAATACATGTGTAGCTAGTTGTAGATACACAGATGACTCGGCTGATTAAGCAGGAGCCGCCGCTCGCAGGTCAATGCTATTGTAGCGGCAATGATATAAGAGTTGATTAACAGCCCCGCACAGCCCACACGCTTATGCAGTTGACTTTTCATTGTAATAAAATGTTCAACTTGGAACAAGGCCCAACAAAAATTGCTATCTAGTGAGACAAACCTACTGATGGAGGCAGTCATTAGCTGTTTTTATGCCAAACTGTTCACGATTTATCTCTAAGAACAGAAGTTCCACAAGCTGGAAAAAAAATAAGACGGGGTGGAAAAAAGTAGCTGACCTAGCCAGGAAGAGAGCCTGATCATCTCTTTGTGATTCCTCAGTGATCTGCTGTTCTCGCACAAGGCTATGCCAATCATATTAAGCGTCTTTCACAGCCAGATAACGAAAGAACCGCATTTTCCGCAAGCATCTACAAAACCTTAAAGTTGTGGAAAATAGACGCTACTTTGGCAGTGAAGAGACTCAAAAACATATTTTGATCGATTACGCGGCAATAGACAGACTGAGACCAGAAAAAGTCATGGCATATGCTTATGTAATTCGAGGTCACAGTACGAATGATTATTATGATGTATTAAATATAGACTTAAAAAAATATGTACTTCATGATATGAAATAAATGTAACTGAATATGACTTTTGTGTGTTAAATTACACTGCGATTAAATATTGATTTTATGGCATCGTTATAATGTAATCTGTAGTCATAAAAGAGTTACAAAACCTTTAAAGTCACTCTCGCACATACCAAATTTGAATTTGCCAGCGTTTATCATAGGAAGTGAAGCTCTCCACTTAGTGTATCTTAATGGTCTTGGTTTTGTTTTGTTTTTGACTTCGTTCGCTCGTTTTGTGTATCTTATGAAATGGTGTCTAAGGTTACACTTGCTGCTTGGGCCTGAGGTTAAAAACCGAGGCCTCTTTAGCGCGATTTCATTGATACAAATATAAATGAGCATTTAAATATCTTTCTTAACCGCATAATATAATGGGCAACATTAAACAAGGCGACTAATTGATGATGCTCTTATCTCAATTATTCGAGCCGGCTTAGGCACAGTGTGCACAGTTTCTTTTGTTTTTCCACTAGTAGAAAATATGACTGACTTGCAACGGGTATTTGAATAAGTCTAAGTAGTGTGTGAAACTAGCTAAAGCTTGTCAAATACATGCATTAGTCATAGATTCATTGACAAGAGGTGAAAAATTGTCATTAGTTAAGCATTAGCTAAAAATTTGACTTGACTTCAGTCAGTGTTTATATATACACTTAGAAATGAATATAGAATAACTTGACAATTACCAAAATCATTGACCAGAGACAAGATATTTAGTTTAAAAATGTTTTTTATAATATAGTACTAAATGAAAGTTGAGTTCATAGAATTCTAGAACTCGTACAGAGAGATATAATATTTTTTTATTTTTAGAATAGAATTGAACATCTTAAACTGAGAAGTAGATGCTTTGAGTATTATATTAACTGAAAATATGCTAATAATCCGCATTTTGTACTTGATTTCAGGAATATTCGTTCTATTTATACTAAACCAAAGAATATTTAATAAATTATTGAAGAATACATTAGGAATTTAGAACACGCAATTTTGTGCGTATAAAAAGCACCCTATAAGATTTCAATTTAGATTGTTGGCACCTTTTCGCCAATAAGTACATAAATAAATGTCAAGCTCTGCACCCTTTATCATCATTCGACAGCATTAATTTATTTATCCAAATATTTGCATACCACTCAAATTTATTATACATATGTTACGTTATTTCCCTTTCCCATATTTTTCGTAAAGAAAAAAAAAATGTTTTGCATAAATAAATTCAATAAAAGTTTTTTTTTCTTTTTTTCTTGGGTGTGGTTCAGGTCAGTATCCGTTTAATGCATAGAATTCAATTTGTTGCTGTTTATTAGGCCAAAAATAATAAGGCAACATCAAGAGAACAGCAACAACGAGAATTACAGCTGCGAGCATTAACAACAACAACAACAAAAACAACAACAACAACAAGTTACGAACAGGGAGCTCAAAGAGCAAAGCAAACAAGTTATTTTTTTTTATAGTTGAGGAAAAGTCGCTGGCGCAAGTGAAAGCGCCGCAGCTAACGCTGACGTCGTGACGAGGCCGCAGTCGACGTCAATGACGACCGTTAAAGTCCCGACCAACAATGGAAGCCAGTTTCAAGTTTTCCTTAAGGCGTCCGTTGAACGCTGGCGGCGGCTTGCAATCATATTTCACTCCCTCCTGCACTTGTCGTTTATGCTGTTGTTGTTGTTGTTATTGTTATTGTTGCAGTTGCTTAGTTGTTGCTGCAGTTTGGCTATAAAAATAACTGAACACTTGCCATTGCACACTTGGCCAACTTTGGCAACTTGACGCTTACTGCAAGCGGCAACAAACGAGTTGTTGTTGTTTTTGTTGTTCGTGTTGGTTGCCCAAAAGCTAAACAAACATTCGTCAACAATTTTTTTTAACATTTTTGTATATATCTTTTTTAAATTTATAAATATTCAAGATTTACGCAATTAATATCTTTAATGTAGAAGTTGAGTAACTTAATCCAAATCCTGAGCATTTTTTAATATTTATTTTCCAGAAATATTTTCTGATCGCAATAACAATATTTGAAGATTTTAAATTTTTAGAAATTTATTAATTTTCTACATTTGTGCATAAATGTATCCAAAAAATATTGAGTTTTTCTTAGTGTACTCATTGGCGTTTTGCATTGGGCCAACTATTTTATGCATCCATCGCCGCTCGTTTTTCTACACAAAAGGGGTAAACATTTAATTTCATTCACTAGCAACAGCAGCCAAAAACTGCCAAAAATGGCTAAACAAAACAACAACAAATAAAAAACGCGCCAGTTATTTCCATTGTTTTTATTATTGGCTATCGTTTGCCACAAGGATCCGCTCGGTTTTGTCAATAGGCTTGCAACGTTTTTTTTTACTCCACGTATTTTGTTTGATATTTTTTAACATATGGGTTTAGTAAAAGAAAGACATTCACATTTTGGCTTAATCAGCAACGTGTATTTTAGCCAACAACTATTTTTATTACAGGATGTAAAATATATATCCAGTCTGAGAACTGTGCATAACCTCAATTTCAGAGAAACATTAAAGTAATCTTAACAATTGGTTCCATTCTCTGTATGTATAATTATTTATTTTAAAAATGACGACTGCACTGACTTATGCGTCCTTTGTGGATAGACTGCTTTAGGCACACATCTTTTGTAGACCCAGAAGCTATTGAGTTTTCGTAAAAAGGGTAAATTGCACCCGGAGTGTATACATATTTTTGATCATGATCAGCCTGTCTGTTCCTCTGGACAATGCAGACTATAAATGCCAGAGAATTAGGAGAATGAATGTTCTTATATGCCACACGCAGTTTAAAGTTATTTCATTTGTCGATTATTGATACAAATCGATTTCCGATAACAATAAAAACCACAATCTAAAAGATATAACTTTACACAACATTGATCATCTGTACTTTTATAAAGCTCGATTACGAAACACGAAAGAAATGAAACCGAAACGTTTTCTTGTAACCTGTATATTCTGAAGACATCATTAATTATCCAAACCTTGTAAGAGCAGTTAGAGAATTTAGTAGTCGATCATCTGAAAGCAAATTTGTAACTTACGGTAGTTTTCATTGTCTGGCTGGCTGATGTTGGCCACGTGATTTTGTGCCTAGGCTCAGTTATTTAACTTGGCCAAGTTGCTGCATTGTACACCTTTTTGAACGTCAGTTGTTGTTGTTGTTGTTGTTGCTGTCAATGGTTGCTGTCTAGCCTTATAGCCTTATCCATCGCATTTCGTCTGAGCATCGTCTTAGCTGACTTTAATGCCATTTTCGTGCCGGCAACGGCTTGTACAAAAAATTTTGTTTATCTTTTTATGCTGCAATTGTTGTTGTTGTTGTTTTTTTTCTTTTCTTTTTTTTTTTGTTTTTGTTTTTGTATGCACACTGCGCTTTAATGCTCAATGTGCATAGCGTCTGTGAATGTATAAAAAAAAAAAAAAATAACTTGAGCAACAATAAAATCATTTGGTAATTACATTTTATGGGAAGCTGTCGCAGGTGAAGATGCGTATTAAGTTTTTCCCCCAAGAAGTAAAATTCCAACTGCCATCATTCCAAAAAAAAACGCGCACAGGTGAATGCCTCTCGAACACCTGCTAGTTTCACTAGTAACAAACTGAGGATTTTGTACTATATTATTTCAGATTGTAAGTTTTCATTTGTTATTGATGGATTGCGGGCTCAGGTATTTTTTGCGATTAGCTGCAGCTTACACAGAATACACAAGCACAAAATCACCTCAATCAACAAACCCACACATATGAAAACCAATTATTTGATGTACACTCGAAGAATAGCAAATGTTGAAGCAATATCATTGCAAGCTCATCATTGCGATATTACATATTTAAGTATTCTTAATAGGTATGAATCAAAACTATCTTGGGCTTAAACCTGTCCGGCTTACAAAGTTGATTCATCTCGACAATTACAAAATATTAATTGATTTTTTTTTTTCGAGTGTACATAATTGATTTTACATAGTTTCTCGACAATACGAGTTTTGTCAATCTACCCACGCGACTTCCATAAAACTGAAATGGCCACAAGCGGAAAGACCTTTAAAAATTGATTGCTTATTTGTGTGTCACATCTGATTTTGGCTAATTTCACATACATAAATCTCTAATTGGCCTTAACATTGAAATATGTCGTGTACTATTAGCAGCCATAAATTTTGGTTTATTTTGCATACGATAATTAAACATTAACTAATTTCTGTTCACATTTTCTCATTTCTTGCAGTTAATGCTGCATGTACTTATGACAGATCTACAAGCTAACGCCTTCGACTGAGAGAGACTGAGTGAAGTAAGTAGAGCTCTGAGCGTCGATTTATGGCCCACACACAACAAATATTCCATATGCAAAACCATTTTGCAGCATTAGTCTGTAAATTTATGCAAATTGTTATTAAATTTGCGGCAACAACACCAACAACAATAATCAACTTTGTATGACCCGAATCCGATTTGTAAATGGAACAGAGCCGGTTGCGCCCCCAACAACTGCACACAGCTCATACACTGAGAGACAAAATAAAGTTTTTCAATTGAAAGCACTTTTTACATTTGAATTTGAAACTTTAATATCGAATCGTAAGATTTCATAGGAATAATCGGTTCTTTTTTTAGATTTCTAAATTTAGATGTTGGCAGCTCAACCTCAATGTGAAAGTGTATGTAATCCTCTGCTTGTTTAACTTTATTTCTGTTCACTACGGATATTGGATACGAAATCATTCCAATTTAATTGAAATACCTACATTTTTCTCGCTGTGCAAGCATGCTGTGCAGGCGGAGCATAAATTGTACTTAAATGTAGGTGCACATAATAATAGAGCGTATCCCTTAACCGGAAATCAGAACGAGATACTTTTGTGTAGCACTCTACGCTTTCACAGCGTGACAGCATTTGAAGCTGTGCAAATGATGTCAGCAATTTTGGAAGGACATTTTATACATGGAAATCATGTGTTAGTCAGTCTCCGTAGAAAGTGGGGATACTGCGTTGAGCAGCGTTTCTGATGTCATTTTGTGGCCAGTTATCAACACAGTAAATTGATTTTGCATTTAATTCGATCTCTTTGTATGTCCTCAACTCACTTAAAATCAATTAAAAAAAGGCCATTCGATATTGTATTTGTTTATAAATAAATAAATATTTAAAAAAAAGTAGATGCCAACTTGACGCTTCTCAAATACTCTTCCTCTGTTTATGTGTAACGCACAACTATATACTAAAAAGTATATAAATATATATTTCTTACAAACCAATTGGAAGTTAATTCAAGAAACTTTGAACACGCGCTTTAAGCCAATATGAAGAAGATTTCACTTTGACCCATGCTCAAAATTGCCCTTTTTCCGAAGATTCATACATCAGTTGTATCTGTCTGGGATTTGAATTTTTTTAACAACCCAGACTTAAGGTTTTTAAAAAGTGGCATCTTTCTATCCCCCAGCCTGCACAGCATCTTGTCAGTTTAAGTGATTTTGCCATATCTGCAAGGGTATCCAATCTTCACAAGATATCGCTTACTGCTAGTTTTATGGTCTGGCTGCCAAAAGTTTGACTGCGGGCTTCTTTATATCTGTTATGTGGGCACTGCATCGGTTGCTGACCCAATTTTCCTCATAGTATCTAATAATAGCGATACTGCAAATGAAACGTTTCAAGCGTATTGTTTTTGGCCATTAGCAACTTGACTTTTTATTTTAAGTTTAAATGTTGCCTAACATTGCAATTTATCAAAATGCTTTTGCATTTAAGTTTTATTTATTTTGATAGTAGTGCCAACTTTACAAAATGTTCAAATTGTATGCGAGATTTTTTGTGTGGCTTTTGTTTTCTCATAAGCAAATAAAAACCATTTAAGGCAAATACAATTTTGATATATTTTTCATAATTATATCTGATTTATTCGTAAATGTCTGTCGCCGTCAGATTGGAATTGTCAAGAAATTTATAACAATGGGTAATTATTTTGGCTCTCTACCAAAATACGCGACGAGTTTCAACTAATCAAAATTTGTTTACATTCAAATTTCTTTTCCCTCAATTTTTGCTTGTCATCTTGTGCACCACACAAACGATTTTAATCCATAGTGACAATATATTTTGTAAATATATATATATATATATAGGTATTCGTATAATATACATATATGTATACTGATATACCCGCTCAGCTACTGCGGCATTTCCGCATTGTGCCCCGAAACTGATCAGTTTTTGTTTTTGTTGCTGTTGTTTTGCTTGTCATAAATCAGCTTGTTGCAATTTGAACATTTTTGCGGCACGTTGCCGCCCAATTGGCGCAATTGGCTGCCAAAATTAGAAAACATTTGGCGCAAACAATTCTTGTTGCAGCATGCGAACAAATCAATCAAGCATTTTCTGCCTGAGGCCCTTTAAGATTTGCATGTTTGCTTTACGAATTACCCGTCTCTCGGGGATTTTCAAAACTGTTCGCCACGAAGAATTATTCGGATCCGTCGGAATTCTACATGAAAATACCATCTGCAAATAATCCGATGTTATGGAATTCAATATTCTCTGTTCACGTTAAGTTTAGAGTTATGTAATAATCATGTCATTTAATTAATCTAAAGTAAATTCATTTGTTTAACCAATTTCCAAATTTGTTCTAATAAAGAACCCAAACCCACTTTAAAACAAGTTAATCTTATCAATAGATATGTGTTGATAGCACTCAATTAGTTATATGCCTCCTCATAACAGATTCAGTTGCCTTCTCAGTACCCTTTTTCCCATATGTTCCCATTTGGTTGAACGACTTTAGGAAACTTTTCACGTATTTCTCGCATATTTCCATCGCTGGATCTCACTTGCAAATGAAGCCAAAGAAATATATGTTCAATACGTGACTCACATGTCCAAATGCAGTGACGATCTGCATATATATATTATACATTATATATATATATATATATAAATGTGTGTTAGAAAGTGTCTGGCACTATGGAACTTTGTTCCTTTCTTCACTTTCTTATCGGCCTTGCTCTGCCCGCCTGCCCCTCTGCCGCCTGTCTGTTCATAAATCACATTATCAGTTGGTTGTGCGTTTTTTGTGTGTTGATTATGGAAACATTTGTATTACGCGGTGTTTTTTTTTTTTGTTTCGTAGATACTATATCTTTATAGCTATAATTAGAGTTCACAATATTTTGTTTGCCTTCTACGGCATTATTTCACTTTGTTCTTTTGTTTACCTGCCCCTAGGAGGTAGAGTATCTTTATCTCAGTATCAATATATGAATGCGCTTGTTCATTATTCACAAATTGCATAAAAAACGCTCGTATTCATCGGAGATTTTTCACTTATAATCAGTCGGCTTTCGACTGCGCAACTTTAACGACAAATATTGTGAAAAGTTTTGTGTGCAGGTGACAGAAAAACATTTGACAATTGACAACAACGAAACAGAAGTGAAATATATAATATATATATATATATAATAATCGTGCAGGTAATCGGAAAAAAATACAAAAAATCAGCGAATTTTCGAGCACGAATTATGAATGTTGCAAACAACATTTTTTTTGTTGGTATATTAATAATTATGAAATTTGTTGGCAATTGGCCAATTTGATTTCGCGCTGTGTTGTATTAATCATTTACTCTGCTACACTCGAAGAATAACGATGTTTGAATAGTCAAGTGGAAGATGAATGGAATTACTTTAAATTTTAAGTGCTGAGTATGCAAAAAAACCTTCTTGCAATTAGAATTTATATCTCTCTTCATTCAAGTTCCTCCAATACTTATTTGAGCACAAAAATGGCCAATCTCTTGCTGAGTGTACTCTCTAGAGAAATGGTTCGTATAAATTATAAAACCTTGATCTTGTCCGGCAGCCGCCATGTGCAACACTTCACATCTGCAAACCTGTCCATCTATCATCGGATTGTGTTTGTTGTATGACGTCCAAACCAGATAAAGTACAACCCTCAACAATTTTTTTTTTTGGAATTTTGCGCAATGGATGAGTCATCTGAACAACAATGCAAATTACAAAATGAGCTTCCCTTTTGCTGCTAAGCAGGATTTATTTGCCTTGGCGACCGTCAATGTCTCATTCCTCCTGCCTCAATAAACAAAACATTATGCCGGCTCGACTCTAAACAGATGTGCACAAAATCGATAAGCATTTAACTTTCCAGTTACTTGTGACTTTAATTTCCATTTTCGTCATTTTAGCCATGTTGAATTGTGTATGTTGAGCCAACTCGATGAGCTCCCCAGTGACATAATATGCTCTGTTGTGGGTCGAATGTGTCACATGTCGCCTTTATTGGGGGCAAGCTCAACAAACAGTTTGTGGCAAACCAGGGGGAAAGAGAGAGAGAGAGAACCGGCAATAAAGAGGAGGCAGAGAGCGCCAGTGAGGGGCGAAAAACAACAAGCGCGTCAGAACGTCGCCAAACCCCAACTCTCTAGGTGGTTATGTACTATATTGTACATTATATAGTTGAGGGCTAAGAGGGTATCTTGAGTCTGACAAACACTTAATTGCACACTCACTCAAGTCAGCTTTTTTCAATTTCGCCTCGTTCAAAGGTCAAACAATAAAAGTTAAATATTAGTTTGATAAATGTATAAGCTGTTCACATGCATCATAAATGTGTACGTTTTTTTACTCACAAGAATCCTATTTCCAAATAAAAAACTCATTTGGCGTGCTGTGAATATCAAATCAACAAGTTCTTACAGACCAATCTCTAGTTGTGTTTTTCAATAAAATGTTTGTATTACAAATATTTATTTACTTTTTATATCGATTTAATTTGTGTAAAGTCAAGAGATATTGTCATATTGAATATCTTTATTATATAGTTTATGCCAAGATCCTTAATTTGTATTTAAGTATATATAGTTTGTGGTAATTAAATTTAAATTCTATGTGCTATACTCCGGAATAATCTATAAGGTCATATTAAGAAATATCAGCTACAGGGTATGTGGCAGTCTGGCCATTCACAAAGACTATTATTGCTTGTTTTTCCTTGACGAGCTCTGACTCAAACTCGAGCATTGTGCGTGCGTTTTTTATGGTTTTCATGGCGCCAATCGAATTTCCGTATTTTTCACCCCAATGTACAGTTTTAATAGACGATGAGACGACAGAAATGATAAATTATAAGGTCCAGGGTTAAGCAAGGATATCTTGAGCATAATTTGTCTGTGTAAGGGTTAAGCATACTATCGAAAAACAGTTGAAAGGCATTCCACTGTCAGCTGAACGGAAATCGCAATGGAATAGGAATTTCAATAGATAGTCCCCTTTGTGTTCAGTTGAACGGTTAGGTTTTTGGTAGAGAATGGAATATCCTGTTTATCCTTAAGCCATTGTGCACTTGCCTTTCAATTAACGCATGAATCGTTTAGCTTTACTTTTGTACACAGTAAAAAATTAAATACAATATATGCTTGATTTCTGCCGCGCATTAAGAAATATATCTACCGATTCACCTATGTATGTAGGAAAGATCAGAAAAGTCGAGGGAAAACGAAAGAATTCGTTTCACTCTCCTTTTGTACGCCTGCTGTTGTTTTTTCTGTCAATCATTTTAGAACGTCATTTGCTTTTATTATTCAGTTTGTTACACACTTTAAAGCTAGCGACAAAAAAATATATATATTTCGAGTATTAATTTTTTAACGCTTGCCCAGCGGAAAGCATAAATTTCTTGTAAACATTTAATAAGTTAACGTATATAAAAAACGAATATAAAAAATCCCAACTCCCACTCGCAATGCATCCATCGGACTTGGGTAAAAAAACTGGTGCGTTAGTAATTGAGGTGTTGCAAGTGATGGGTCGCCCAGCCAATCTGAAGGAGGTATCTCAACGCATTGCCAACATCTATAAGTTGGAAGGTGATCGCATTCGTCGCGTCGTTGCAGATGTGCTCGCAGCTGGTGTGCATCATGGATTCTTCAAATGTCGCAATTATCATTATTCAATCAATGCGACAACAATTGAACACTTGCGCCATGATATTGACAAGTATGTGAATGAAATGCTATCACTGGACTGCCAGGACGCTGATGATTTGCCGCAACCATCTAAGCTGATGCTCAAATTGGAGCTATTGGATGATGGATCACATGCTATGATGCCAAGGCTGCTATCACGACGTTCCATTCCCGGGGAGCTCTTCGAGCCAACGCCGCCGGGAGATGCAGCTGTTGGCCTTTACTAACGTTTATTCTCACTCTCCTTGACACTGCCTGCAAATATGATTTATTGTTTGTGCTTCGACAGATATATCTCTGTTTTTAACTGTAAAATTCGTGATAACCTACAAACAAGTGCGCTCAGTGAACTAGCCATGCAGTGCAATAAACTCACCAATGGCAGTCATACATATAACCTAAGTAGTTAACAATGCGATTATTTTCCACCTCATTCACATTCACACAAAATGGGGCAATGAATGGTGTCCGGGTAACATGGCCAAGCAACCAGTTAGCTACCAGCTACTGCCAGTGGCTGTTGCCTGCGGCAACTCGTCCTTTGTTTTCGTGAGTGCACCCATTAGCAAAGTGTGAAAATGGATATGATGATGTGTGAAAGAAAATATATACTACAGACAACACAAAGTTAACCAAAATAACAGAACGATAAAGGGCATACAATCAATAGCTGATCGATCTTTGGAATAGGTCCTCATAAAGCATAGTTAATTTAAATCTTAACTCCGATTATAGTTCCCCCAAATTCTCACAATCGATCATATATAAGTATTTGATTGTTTTTTATATGAACATATTTAAATGATCAGAGAATATTAATAGAATATATTAAGTAAAAAATTCTTCATGGTTTGCAATGGGTGTTAAGTTCAGGGTATTCCCTAGGCGAGCATTGTCTGTAGAGCACTTTTATTTTATAGCTTTGCATTTGTGCGCTGCCTGCCTGCCTTTGGGAATTTCAACATTCTCTGGGATGCCGCATTCCTCGCAAACAAAGGCCAAGTTAAGTTTGGTGCCTGTCTCGTGGTTTACTTTTCATTTTTATTGCAAACCTCCAACTTTGCTTTGAAGTTCATTTTCAAAAGCCACTGACTGTTCTATATATATATATATATATATATATATGTATATACAAGTATATGTGTATATATTTGTATATGTGCATGTTGTCGGAACTCAGCTTGATGTTCCTTGGACCCATTGTCAGGTTGTTGCCTGTCTAGCAGCGCCCACGCTAAAGGTTCAAGTCTCTTTTAGCTTTTCATTGGCTCATTTCCCTTTTGCGTCTACCTTGTTGCCATTGTCGTCAGCATCGTAGTTTTCCCTTTACTCCTTTGTTATGGCGATCCAATTCGATCTCATTCCATTTAGTTCCAATCCACAAAGCACAATTCACACACAAAGGCTTATATGCACGAGTAATCGTCACTTTATGCGCTTCTTTAATTTGTGATTTATATTTGCTTTTAATTTCATTAATTGACGTTCACATCTTGCTCAGACCAGATTGTTGTCCCTCATTTTATGAGGAAGCAACTTTCTGTTTTTGTTGTCAACAACAGTAGCTGCGACAAAGATGTGTCCCCGTTGCTTAGAACATTGAGAGTTGTGAGGAAAGGATAAATTGACTCCTTGCTCAGGTTTAAAGCATGGCTTGAAAATAAATGAAGTAAGCTTATTCCAGTTATACCAGCACAAGAGTCTTGACAGATTTCAGTTATGAACGTGTGTTGTTGTTTCTTTGTATTAAAAGTCGGATATGGCATAACAAAGAAAAGATTGGAGCAAAATCACTCTCACTCTCTGTACAATTTCGAGTTCCTGAACTCGTGCGAACTTGGGTCGTTGACTTGAAAAGACGGCTGTAAACATAATTTATTTTCTTTTGAATAATTAATTGTGACAGCAAGACAAACACAGAAGAAAACTGACAGCTGAGGTGGGGATTTAATGCCACCGAACTTGTTAAGAATTTAAATTGAATGCAATACAAAAATAATTAACAGAAATTACTATATTAGGTTAAACATTCCAATTAGCCAAATGCAATATGCATATGTAAAATGTCACCTGAAATTGTGCTTAAAAATAACAATCAATTTCATGTTCTGATAAATTCCTTATAATTATTCTGATTTTCTCTGGGTCATATAAGCAATAACTATATAGGCTTATATATGGTAATCAGGCTATATAAATTCGAAATACAAATTGGTAAAAACATCTATTCTTATACTACCTCTTCTCTATCTCTTTGTAGCATGAGCCGCCAGCATCAGCGGCACCATCAGCAGCAGCTGCAGCAGCAACAACAACAGCAGCAGCAGCAGCAACAGCAGCAACAACAGCTGCTGACGGCCCAACAGCAACAACAACAGGCGTTGCTAATGGCCGAACATGCCGCTGCCGCCGAAGCCGCTGAGCTCTTCAATCTGCTCTGTGTGGCGACAACGATGCGACAGATTTTGGCACTGCATCGAGCCATGTGCGAGGCGGTTGGTTTGCGTCCATCCCCGCTTAATGAGTTCTATCCAAAGCTCAAGGCCAAGGTGCGCTCGTGGAAGGCACAGGCGTTGTGGAAGAAGTTCGACGCACGTGCCGCCCATCGGGTATATGGGAAGGGGAATGCTTGCACCGGCACCAGAGTCCTGGTGATTGGCGCCGGTCCTTGTGGATTGCGGACGGCAATTGAGGCTCAACTGCTCGGTGCCAAAGTGGTGGTGCTGGAGAAACGTGATCGGATTACAAGAAATAATGTGCTCCACTTGTGGCCATTTGTCATCACAGATCTGCGGAATCTAGGCGCAAAGAAATTCTACGGCAAGTTCTGTGCTGGTGCTATCGATCACATCTCGATCAGGCAGCTACAATGCATGCTGCTAAAGGTCGCCCTCCTGCTAGGCGTTGAGATCCATGAGGGCGTTAGCTTTGAGCATCCACTGGAGCCCAGTGAGGATCACAGTGGTTGGCATGCTGCCGTTACTCCAGCGGATCATCCCGTATCACATTATGAATTCGATGTCCTTATTGGCGCCGATGGCAAGCGAAATATGCTGGAATTTCGACGCAAGGAGTTTCGTGGCAAACTGGCCATTGCTATCACAGCGAATTTCATCAATAAGAAAACGGAGGCGGAGGCCAAAGTGGAGGAGATTAGCGGTGTTGCCTTCATTTTCAATCAGGCCTTCTTCAAAGAGCTCTACAGTCGCACCGGCATTGATCTCGAGAATATTGTCTACTACAAGGATGAGACGCATTATTTTGTGATGACAGCCAAGAAGCATAGTCTGATCGATAAGGGTGTGATCATTGAGGATATGGCTGATCCCGCGGAGTTGCTCGCTGCCGCCAATGTGGACACACAGAAGTTGCATGATTATGCACGAGAAGCGGCAGAGTTCTCCACACAGTATCAAATGCCCAATCTGGAATTTGCTGTCAACCATTATGGCAAACCGGATGTGGCCATGTTTGATTTCACCTCCATGTTTGCCGCCGAGATGTCCTGCCGCGTCCTGGTGCGCAAGGGTTGCCGTCTGATGCAGTGCCTTGTCGGCGATAGTCTGCTCGAACCGTTCTGGCCAACGGGTTCGGGTTGTGCACGTGGTTTCCTCTCCAGCATGGATGCTGCCTATGCCATCAAGCTGTGGTCAAATCCTCAGAACAGCACACTTGGCGTTTTGGCGCAGCGTGAGAGCATCTATCGCTTGCTAAATCAGACCACACCCGATACCCTGCAACGTGATATTAGCGCCTATACGGTGGATCCGGCCACACGTTATCCAAACCTCAATCGCGAATCGGTGAACAGTTGGCAGGTGAAGCATCTAATTGACACTGATGATCCATCGATTCTCGAGCAGACCTTCATGGATTCGCATGCGTTGAACTTATTGCCCAATGTGCAGACGCCTGGCAAACGCAAGCGGCGCAGCGGAGGTGAGTTGAAAAAGATTGAATTTCACATAGAAGCTTAAATTGATCAATATGTTCTTCTCTTATAGATTCTTTGCCGCAAGCTACCTCATTGCTGCGCTGGATCAGCGTGCAGCTTGCAACGCATCAGTTTGCCGCTGAGCTCAAAGAACCCTCGGATGTGTTCCGCAATGGTCGTGTCCTATGTGCGCTCATCAGTCGGTAAGTGGCATCCTTAAAAGATCTTTATCATAAGCTCATTCCTTATTCCTTATTTATTGCCAGTTATCGACCCGATCTTATTGATTATGCTGCCACCAAGGACATGAGTCCTCTGGAGTGCAATGAGCTCGCATTTGCCGTGATGGAGAGCGAATTGCATATTGATCGGATCATGACCGCCAAGCAATCGATGGATCTAACCGATGTCGAGTCGCGTATATGGCTGAATTATATGGACCAAATCTGTGAGCAATTTCGCGGCGAGATACCGCACATCAAGCATCCCAAGATGGACTTTTCTGATCTGCGTCAAAAGTATCGCATCAATCATACGCACGCACCGCCGGACTTCTCCAAGCTGTTGCAGACCAAGCCCAAGGCCAAGTCGCCCATGCAGGATGCCGTCGATGTGCCTACAACGGTCCAACGACGCTCTGTCCTCGAGGAGGAGCGCGCAAAGCGTCAGCGTCGCCACGAGCAGCTGTTGAACAGCGGCGGCGGCAATCTGGCAGCTAATTCAGCAACCGGCCCTGCTGCCAGCGGTGCGGCAAGCAGCAACAACGTGCAACAGGGTGTGTTGAAGATAACTATAACACAGCAAAAAGCAAAAAAGTCAAGTGCATCATGAATATATCAAATTAAATTTGTTGAGACATATTAAAAACCAGAAAGCATGTTCCATACAATCTACTCCGCGTATTGACAGCAATAGGCTCTCTCTTAGCTTTACTTTGTCTTCAAATCTGGTCTGTCCATTTGAGTAGAGATTGTCAATCATGTCACTTCAGTCGTTCCATTTGTTAAAGAGAGCATTTGGTAGACACTCTGAATTCTTTATATATTCAAGTTTAGAATTTTAAAACTAGAAATGTTATTTTTCGCAAAATTAGAACCGTTGCTAGAACTATTGAATTAAAGTTTTGTTCATCTTCAACCAAGAAATTGTTGAATTTATAAAACTAGCATAATAATATGATTATTCCTCAGTTTGTAGACCAAAGTGTTTTAATATACAAAAATACTTTCAGTCCGATTGTAGAACTATAATTAAAATCTTTAATTAGGTCCTTTCCTTCGATTAGCAGCTGGATAACTCATTACTTAACCCTCTTCTATATTATAAACCTAACTCGATCACTTTCTCTCTATTTCAGCTCAAAGTGATACGCCGCGTCGGTCGAAGAAACGCCGCCAGGCCGATAAAACGGCGAACATTGTGAGTAAATGTTTCGACTATATCATGGAATGGTTCACTCGCGCATTAAAAACAGCTTGAAAAGTGATGGCGACAGTCAAAATTTGTTATTTTTATATGTATATATATAGTTGTATAAGTTAGTAATATCATTTTGTTATGTGTAGGAGCAGAGGCCATCACTTTTCAACTGTGTCAACAACTACTTCTCTTTCTCTCTCTCTCTTTCATACATTCATTAAATATTAATTGTAATTTCTTGTTGATCGCTTGTCATACGAACAAAAAACAAAACCAAAAACAACGAAATTCCATAAAAAAAAAGGTTAAACTCATACTGAAAACAGCTCTCTTTCATGAAATCAGTAACGTCATAAGCGCATACGAATCCATCAACGAGGTCAGTTCGCTCAGTGTCCAAAGTCCGTGCTAAAAAAAAAATGACCTTATGTAAATGTAACTTCTGTCATATCTTTCTACTAAACCCAGATCCTAACCAGATCCTAAAACCTAGTCGTTAGTCATGTAGTTCATTTAGATTAGTCTACGTTTTATGTCTCATTCAAAAACACACACGCATATTATATTTACACACTCGTCCAACCGCAAACAAAAACACACACGCATCTTGTGTCCTGTGTACAAATCTTGACTCTCCACTCTGCTGCTGTGCAGGAGGAGCGCCAGCAGCGTTTGCAAGAGATCGAGGAGAATCGTTTGGATAGGATGAGCCGTCGACGCCAGCAGCGTTTCCATCAGACGCAGAATTTCTACAAGAGTCTGCAGCTTCTGCAGGCGGGCAAATTGCTAAGAGAGGGTGGCGATGGGATTGCTGAGGGCGTGGCCGAGGACGGCACACCCTTTGAGGACTATTCGATATTTCTATATCGCCAACAGGCGCCCGTCTTCAACGATCGTGTCAAGGAGCTTGAGCGCAAGCTTCTCTTTCCCGTAAGCAATGCTGGATGCGAGTCCTTCGATTGCCTGCCTACCTGCCTGTCTTTTTTTTCTGTTCAATGTTGGCTGCACGCTGCTCTCTGCTCTCCTCTTGTTTTGTTGTCCTGGCTGGTTCATTTTGGCCAGTCGTTATTCCTTAACTAACTGAACTACTGCAGGCTCCTAAACAAACTTTTTGCATTGGCTAACTAAAATAAATATAATGAAGCTGAGATCTTGTTTATAGCATGTTGGTCGGAAGCCGTAATCCAAATGTTGTGTGTTCTTATAACTTAAAAAGTCAACTGGTTTCGCGTTCAAAACTCCAAAATGGAAATTGTCTAAAAGAAAATTTTGGAAAACATATATTTTGCCATGTGCCAAAATGTAATAAAAAGCTACAAAATTGATGTTGCCTTACTAAAAACTTGTTAATTAATGCATACCTGTTGGTCGCTTGATAATTAGACCCTTGTTTTTAATATCTAAAAATTATAAAATCTGGAAGTAAAGAACCAACTGTATTGACTAGTATTCATAGTAGAAAATACAAATTGTATATATCTGAAAAAGTTTCACAAAAATTCAAAATGCTCAATGTTATAATCAATGGAATTGGAAGGAATTAGGAAATAACAATTCAAATTTCTGTACATTTCAAATGTCGAAAAGTTCTGATTTCCAAGCGACCATTATAAGTTCTGAAATTTTGATTAGTTTCTTTTGCTGATATGCTGCCAGATACTAAAGCAACTTCCGCTACGTTTCGTTCATCTAACTCGACTGAAAATCTTAGTTATATATATTTAATTGTTGTTAATTATTTTTTTTTTTGTTGTGTGTTTTGGTTTTATTATTTATGTTAATCCACCGACGACGATAAATATTTCAATTTATACAAATTTTGATTTCTTCACCAATCCCGCCCTCAACTTTGAATCGTTTCAATGCCCGCCCCACAATTAATGCAATCTGACACCTACACCAACCAAATAAAACACTTGACAACAATTACGCTGCATCGCCGAAACCACAAACACAACCCCTACCTCCCCCCATACAGGATCGCGAACGTGGCGATATACCCTCAGCACTGCCGCGTGAGGCAGATCAGCAGTTTAGTGATCGCATCAAGAATATGGAGCAAAGGATGACGGGACGACCCGGACAGGGTAGTGATAAGAAACCCAAAGATTTGATGCGTGCCATTGGCAAGATCGATTCGAACGATTGGAATGTGCGCGAGATCGAGAAGAAGATCGAGCTGTCCAAGAAGACGGAAATCCATGGGCCCAAGGGTCGCGAAAAGGTTCCCAAGTGGAGCAAGGAGCAGTTCCAAGCACGTCAGCACAAAATGTCCAAGCCACAGCGACAGGATTCGCGTGAGGCCGAAAAGTTCAAGGAGATCGATACGACGCTTAAGAATCTGGACAAACAGCTCAAAGAGGGTCACAATCTGGATGTGGGTGAGAGGGGACGCAATAAGGTCGCCTCCATCGCCGGTCAGTTTGTCAAAAAGGACGAAACGAATTCGGATGAGAAGAACGCGAGCAGCAATGCAACAACAAACACCACAACCAACACTGTCATACCAAAATCTGTAAGTAGTTTTGGGTGTATTCCAAACACCAGATTATTTTTGGGGTTTTTTTTTTCTTTCTGTTATCCCTATATTTATCCTGTATATTTAGTTGCTTTACAGCTTATGTGTTAACTTAGCCCTTAGTCTGTGTCCTTATTGGTCTAAGGTGCCCCGCGTATTGTTATTGTTGTTGCTCTCTTGCTGTTGCTCTTTGTTGTTGTTAGCGTGCTTCTATATATATAGTATATATCTTAGGCCGTTCTCACATCCACAATCACAAGTCGCATCCACATGTACATTTAACACTCATCTGTATTTTAAACGCACATACGCAAAACTTAACTGTTAACTATTATTGTGATACTCTGATAATGCAAGTGGAATATCAAATATATAAATAAATAATTTAAACTTTTACCAAGAAGTCACAATATCCGAAAGATCACCGATAACATCATTTTATTATTCATTATTGTTCTCCAAATCTCCACGACTACTTTGAAGTCTCACAAAAACCATCTCCCGCAAGAGGGTTGTTTACCTTCTATTTTGTCAGCTGTTATTACACTTGTATCAGAGTATTATGCAGTCGGTTACATCCGACTACTGCCTTCTTTCATATTACAAGCGTAAACCCAATATTACCATATTTCTAATCGGCATATTCAAATCACCCAAACAGAGCTCGAAGGTGGCGCTGGCTTTCAAGAAGCAGGCCGCCTCCGAGAAGTGCCGCTTCTGCAAGCAAACGGTTTATCTGATGGAGAAGACGACGGTGGAGGGTCTGGTGCTGCATCGCAATTGCCTTAAGTGTCATCACTGCCACACGAATCTACGCCTCGGCGGCTATGCTTTCGATCGTGACGATCCGCAGGGTCGCTTCTATTGCAACCAACACTTTCGGCTGCCTCCCAAGCCAATGCCGCAGCGCATCAATAAAAGGGTAAGCAAACTTGAAAAGGATTTGCTTCTTTTGCCACTTTTACACACTTTGTTTTTCTCACGCCACAGAGATCCGCTGCAACACAGCCTGCCACACCGCAAGCAGCGCCAACACCAACCGCTGAGACCGCTGTTGAAGCTATGGACACCACGCCCACCCGGGATCAAGTGGATTTGTTGGAAACCACGAGAGCTGCTGCCTCCGCCGACAATATGTCCGACGATGAGGCGAATGTCATTGATGAGAACGAGTGGTCTGGTCGAAATTTCCTGCCTGAATCGAACAATGATTCGCAGTCGGAGCTGTCCAGCTCGGACGAGTCGGACACGGAGTCCGATTCGGAGATGTTTGAGGAGGCGGACGATTCGCCATTTGGTGCTCAAACCCTGCAGTTGGCATCCGATTGGATTGGCAAGCAATATTGTGAGGATAGTGATGATTCCGATGATTTCTACGATTCCAGCGAGGGTATTGCCGGTGAGCTCGTTAGAAACTAATACTAGAATATCTCAATTTAATTTATATTTATAAATTTTATCAGACGATGGCAAGGATGACACGGAGGGCGAGGAGTTTAAGAAGGCGCGTGAACTGCGACGCGAGGAAGTCCGTCTGCAGCCGTTGCCCGTTAATTTACCCACAGACACCGAAACGGAGGTGAGTCTCACTAAATTGCAATCACTTGGCCGATGGGAAACTAATGTTATTATCATTATTTTGTATTTAATTTTGTTGTATACTCTGATGGTATCATCTATACGTACAATCCACTTAAAACTTTGTCCTTGTCATGGTGTTGGTTTCGTATATAAATCATTCATATAATTAGAAGCTCAAGTTGAACATTGAGAATAAAGAAAATGTGGAACGCGGCTCGCTTAAGTCGGCCAATTCTTTTGAGTCAGCCCACAGTCAGCCGACCACGCCCATCGCAACACCCACGCGTGCTCAAATGGAGCAGCTGGAACGAAATGAACCACGAAAGTTTAGCAGCGAAATCGAAGCAATTAGCGAAAAGCTATATCATCTGAACAATATGGTCAAAATGAATAAGGATCTCGAAGTGCTGGCAAAGGAAAATTTAGTCAAAAGCGACATATTACGCAAGCTAACGCTTAAGGAGAAATGGCTGGCCGAGAATGCAGCCATAGCTGCGGGCATAAAGGTGACAACCACACCCACAATTGCAGCACCCACCAAATCCAAGTTTGATGAGAAATACGAAAAGGTTGTGAGTCCGCCCCAAACGGTCGTCTCTGAGCCCAAACCCAAACCCACCATTGATTTTAATCTCGATGAGCTGAAGCCACGCAAACCCAACTTTGAAGAGCGACCCAAAGAGTTGCTCAAGAAACCAGAAAGTCTTAAGAAAGCAGCGCAACTGAGTCCCAAGACGGAGCGCAAGAGCAGCGCCAATGTGAGCCGCTCCAGCAGCATGAAGAGCAATGCCAGCTCCAAGTCTAGTCCAAGCGCACGTAAGTCGCATATGGAGAACCTGCTGGGCACCTTAAAAAAGCTACAACGTCAGCACAGCAGCGAACAGGACGAAGAGATGGATCTAGACGACGATGTGGAATCACAAACCAATCCACAATTGAATAGCAAACTTAAGGAAATTGGGGCCAGCAGCTTTGCTGGTACTATGGATCACATTAAGTCCCAAATGGTAACTCCCACAGTGCACACAGCAAGCGTAGATCTCTCCAAATACTTTCCCAATCAGAAGCCGGAGAAAAGCAGCGCCGGCAATACAAATAAGAATCAGAAAACCCTAAAGGATGTCGATTTAGCCAAGTATTTTCCAAACAGCCCGGCGCCACAACGACGCACCGTTGAAACAGTGGCCGATAGATTAAAGAGGTCACAAACTGAGGCGTCTGTACCTCAACCGGAAAAAGTCGAAGAACCTCAGGTTACCAAGGATATGCAGTCCAAGACGGAACCAAAGTCCAAACCGGTAGCGCCTAAAAGGCAGTCCTCTCTGAACACTTTCAGTCTGCGTGATCATCAGCTCGACGGCGCCATGGATTTGAGTAAAAAGAAGGCACCCGTTAAGCTCGTTGTCCAAACGAAATCAGCCCAAAAAAAGGTCACAACTACAACAGTAGCTAAAGCCACAACTACACCCGTAGCTAAAGCCACAACAACAACCGTAGCTAAAGCCACAACTACGCCTAAGGGAAAGATCAAAATCGTGAAGAAAATTGTGCCCAAGGGCACCAAAGCCAAGAAGGCAGCGGCGGCTGCTACTGCAGCAGGTGCGACTCCAAAAACCGAAACACAACCGGAGGAGCAGCAGCTGCCACGTGACGAAGCTGAGCGTATACTCGATGAAATTCTAGCGGACGGTGGTGAGACACGTTCACCCAGCTCCGAGTATCAAAAGCTCTTTAACGATGACAAATCCCCAAGTGATCTCTCGGATAAAATCGAACGCATTCTCGAGGAAACGGGTCTCGATCTGGAGTTGGGTTTACCCCGACGCCAGAGCAAGAAACTCCTGAAAACCAAATCCTTAGGTGAAGGTGACTTTGATCTAGAGCCAAAGGAGCGTTTGAGCGGTGTACAGAATATTTTGAAACGCTTTGAATCGATGAGCTCGGTTCAATCGCAGAATAGCGATGAGCAGGCGGCCTTTAAGCTGCGTCGCATGGAATCCAGCACAAGCAACTTGAGCAGCCTGAATCGATCAAGGGAGTCCCTGGCCTCCATCACTGACTCGATGAGTGATCTGGAGCGCACCATGGACCATCTGCGCAATGAATGGCGCAGCGAGGCAACCAATTTTCTGCAAAAGAAACGCAACAAATTCTATGCAAAAAAAGACGAAGAGCAAAAGCAGCAGCAGGAGCAGGAGCGAATACCTGAACCCGCTCGGGGTTTTCAACTACCCGTGCAATATCACGACTCCAAGCTGGCCAAGTTCTTTGGTTTGGCACCGCGTAAATCACCCGAGAAGCGCAAGTCTCCCATTAAAAAGAAAAAGTCACCAAAACCCATAAAAGCCAACAACTCACTGGAGGAGCTGGCCAAGATTAGCAACGCACGGCAGGCAAAGCAAGCGCAGCAGAAGCAAATCAAAACCGCTCTCAAAATCAAGAAGGTAGAACCTAAAATCGACATTAATCCACCGAAGCCGGCAACGCCTGTGCCAGATGACTTTGAGATTTTGGATTTAATTGAGAAGGCCACCGAGGCCAAGGAGTTGGAGCGTTCCAAGACAAAGAGTCCACTCGTGGAGGAAGTTCTTGATGAGATTCTGAATTTAGATGCAGCAACAGATGATGCATCTGCGCGTCCTGCTGTAGAGGATATTAGGAATCTGCCCAAAACGGGCTGCGATAAATCGCTTAATAATTCGCGACGCGGCTCCCAGTCCAGCCTGGTGCTCTCTCGACGACAATCGGATATTTCACTGACCGAAAAGCTGAATCAGGAAGCGCTCGAGGCGTTGAGCAGCATCGAATTGGATCGCGATGTCGAGCAAGTCGATGAGGTCTTTCAGAGCATGGTGGAGGCCATGGAGTGCCAGTCACATGTGCAAGTTATTGATTTGGATGATGACATAGATGCAGATTCGCTGTGCACCACAATTAGCAAGAGTCCTAGTGCCCAACCCATAACGGTGGTTAAGCGCGGCAGCTCCGAGGACCACAGCATTGAGAAGCTCTTTGGAGAGTTTTCCGATGACATGGTAAATGTAGATTTTGATTCCAATGAGGATCTGGCGGGCATTAGCCCTAGGGTTGATCTATTGGTTAACAGTTCCGCTGAACGTGATTTCCTGGGTAAGCTGGAGTCCCTCGAGCGCGATGAGGTGTCTCAAAGTCAACGCGATGAGGCACTAAAGAGCCGGGTGATGCCCGATCAGCCCAATCGGTTCAAGCACACCGAAAATCAAGGAGTGGATGAAGTAGATGGCTTCCACTTTCCTTCCAGGCCACAGCGAAGACAAAAGAGCAGCTCCTCTTCGAGTGAACCAAATGTACCCGTTCCACCACAGCGCCTAAAGAAAAAGCTGGCTAAATTGGATCCGGAGGATATGCCACCCTCTGTGCAGGATTTGTTGCAGCAACTGCACAAGAAGAATGTACAGCCTGAAGAGGTGCGAACTCAATCAGCACTGGTAGTTGAAACTCCTAAATTTCCGAGACTTCAACCAGCGGAAGACGTGGTTGCTGCTGTGAAGGAGGCGCCCAAGAATGGAAATGGAGTAACTCAGCCAAAACCCAGAGCTGAAATTCCTGTGCCAGAAATACAAATCGATCAAGCAGAGCCGCCAAAGCCCGAAAGCCAAAATGGTTCAATCAAAAGCACAAACTCGTCGCAAAGTAGTCTCAATGAGCCACGTAAGCTAATAACACCATCCAAATCTGATAACTCGCTGGATTGGGATATGGAGAAGTTGCCCAACAGTCCAATGCCTCGTCGCAAACAGCCACTAATCCCGCCCAGCAAAGAAAGTTCCCTGGAATGGGATATGGAAAAGTTGCCCAATAGTCCAATGCCGCTGCGTCGTCGCATGCCTTCTGCTGCTGCCGCTGCTGCTACTGATGTTTCACCTATCAGTTCCATTCAGCTGCTCAATAATCTGCCCAGTGTGGAGGATGATGCGACGGCGGCGCAGGAGCGCATTATAAAGGAATTCGAGCGTGAACGCCGCCAGGCGCTGATCAAGCGCGACGAGAAATTTGAGACAGCGGCTGCCGAGCAACGACGACGTGACTCCCAACAGAGCAGCAGCAACTCCAGTGGCAACTCCATCGGTAAGCGTAGTCTGCCACCACCCACGCCACCACAGACGCCAACGCAGCGAAGGGCAGCCACCCAGGCCATCAACAATAGCAGCCGTCGGGAGTCCATTAAGCACGATGGAACACCGCCCATGTTTAAGAAACTGGATCTGGGCGATGACAGCAATTCGACAGTGGATTCCACAGCGGACTCCACGCGTCGCAGCTCGTTTGCATTTATAGTGTTGCAGGACAACAAGCCGGTGATTGTGCCCATGCCCAAGAAATTGCATCTGCCCAAGCTGGAGCCGGCTAAATATGTGCCGGAAGTTAGTGCGACCGAAGAACCCGTGCCGGAGGTCTTCAAAGATCGGGCCTGGCCCAACCAGCACAGCGTTGAAATCGCTGATAGCGATGATGAGGAGCAAGCAGAGCAGACACTGAAGCAACAGCTGCCGGAATATGCACGCTCCGACTCTCCGCCTTCGGCTGCCTTCCAAAACCGCCAGTGGCCCGACGGACGAACCCGTTTTGAACAGCAACAGCGCAAGGATTCGCTCGAAGTGGACGATGTGCTTGGTCTTATGAACACTAAGCGACGCAATCACAAGAGATTCAATAACAAGCCACGTTCGCAATCTCCGCAACCTTTTAAGCCCTTGTCGGCAAGCGCTCGCCAGAGCTCTAAATCATATAGTGATCTCAAAACTGGTGGCTCCATTTCAGCATCGCTGCAATCCCGTGGTTCGACACCTTCTAGCCAGGATACGACGGACACCCGCTCAACAGCAACAACGGTGGCAAGCGCTCGCCCCTTGAGCTATGTCAACTATGATGATCCGGTGGATGCCAGTACAAAAGCGCTGCTCGAGCGCAGCAAGCGACTGCACAATCGAAAGCGTGACTTTGTCAACGAGCGAGTCGTGGAAAGGAATCCCTATATGCGTGATGTAATACGCACCCACTACGAGCCGGAGGAGGAGCTATCCGGCTATAGGCCACGCAACTACACAAGCGGACTGACAACAGGCAATACCACAACTAGTCGCTTTCCCAACACCAGCTCCATTCGAAATGCTCGCAACTATGATTACCTCAGCAACAACAGCAGCAGCGATTATCTCAGCAGGAGACCCTACTCGGCCAGCGCAATGACAACATCCAGTTATTTGCCTTACACAACAACCGCGTCAAGCAGCTCACATCTCAGCGATCTTTTTAGGCGACGCAGTCCCGCCGCATCGTCCAACGTGTCCAGCTATGGACTGCCCGCCAGCAAAGAGTCGTGCGTTATCACTTAGTTGTTCTTAGTCCTTAACTATGATCACAAAATCTATTTCTCTATTTTACATTTAATCAACAACAACAACAACAACAACTACCGCAACAACAAAAACAACAACCAAAACTCTAGGCGACGACGCAACTATTTTCTATACTGAGGCCATCAAATGAAATCCCGAAACCAACACCTGACCAATGAAACCCAAAAAAAAAATACATAAAAACAGTTTTACTCCTAAACAACAACAACAAAAAATACCCTAGATTCTTAGGCTGATCATAAGATCGATCAGTTCAACCCATTATCGAAACCGAAACCTAATGCTAATCCTGCCGCCTGCCAGTCTGCTCCTATGATGTGCCACGCCTACAAATTTAGCCACATTGAGTGGATATTGAGAAAGAGAATGAGAGAGAAAGAGAGAGAGAGAGAGAAAGAGAGTTACACCTTTGTTAGCCACATGTCGTTTCAAAATAAATACACAAATCAAGCGTCTGGGTACGATCTATGAAGGTAAATTCAATTAAAATTGTACACGAAATGTTGCGCTAACCCCCGAGCAGAAATGAAAAGTTTGTAGTCTCTAAACCATATAGAAAAAAATTGTTTACTGTTTCGTGTGCCGTTCAGTTCAACTCGCTATTGTGTGTGCCCTGACCTGACCCCAAATATAACACAATGCCGCCGCCTAAAATCTACTCTACTCTACCACAAACTCAAGATCTAACCCAATGAAAATGTTTCGTTCGTTTTGTATTCTGGATCGTACCTAAAAGGCATGTGATGATGTTGGCGCTTCCGTTGCCATTGCCATTTGCAGCTGCTGATCAAAATAATGTTAAAAACAACTACAAAAATTATCCAAAACGCTCTTGACTAATTAAGCATGTTTGATAATCCAAATCTGCTTAGGATCTTGCTGATCTCTAAAGCCGCCGCATATTTTGTCGATGCTTTGTTTCAATGTTTTCTTTATTCGTTTCTTGCACTGCATTTATGTATTGATTGAAAATTATAAATTTTACTAAATGCCTATTGCCCAAATGGCTACAATTGCAGGTACAAACCGAATCTGAAAGCACATCGCCCGACGAAGTTGAACTTAACTCTGCCACAGAAATATCCACCGATTCGGAGTTCGATAATGATGAGATTATACGACAGGCACCCAAAATCTTTATCGATGACACACATCTGCGCAAACCCACAAAAGTACAGGTAACGGAAAATGTTCAGTTAGAATTGTATTGTATTTCAAAAATTGAGAATATCCTTAACCTAATCAATGCCTTCCCCAACTTACAGGTCAAGTCCAGCATAATAACGACCAGTGCCTCCGGTCTGCATCAGAAGCAGCTGGCATCGCGGGAAAAAGGTGGCAGCTATTTGCAAAAGTATCAGCCACAACCACCTTTGCCACAGTTCAAGCCACTGGTCCAGGTAGATCCGACGCTGCTGATTGGCAGCCAACGTGCGCCGCTCCAGAATCCGCGACCTGGTGACTATCTGTTAAACAAAACTGCCAGCACCGAAGGCATTGCCTCCAAGAAGAGCCTGGAGCTTAAGAAACGCTACCTGCTTGGGGAACCGGCCAATGGCAATAAGATACAAAAATCGGGATCCACCTCAGTTTTGGATTCGCGCATACGCAGCTTCCAGTCGAACATTTCCGAATGCCAGAAGCTCCTTAATCCCAGCAGTGATATTAGTGCAGGAATGCGTAGTTTCCTCGATCGCACCAAGCTCGGAGACAGCACCCAAAATGAATTAATGCGTTCCGCCACCAGCAATGTGATTAATGATCTTCGGGTGGAGCTCAAGATACAGAAGGCACCATCGAGCAACTCCACGGACAATGAGAAGGAGAACGTGTTCGTCAACAGTAAAAACGAGCTGAACAAGGGCATGGAGTATACGGATGCTGTCAATGCAACGCTGCTGGACCAGCTCAATAAGAAGACCTCACCGACAACGCCAACAAGCAATAAAACAATCGTCGAGGTTATTGATCTGATTACTCCGGAGAAACCAGTTCCATTTATTGATCTCACCGTGTTGGAGACACCAAAAATGAAGACAACAAGCGATGCTATCATCAGTCCGGAGCTCAATGTGGCGGTGGTGTCTGCTCTGATGCCCGACAGTAATAAGATCAATGATCTTAAGCCAGATGTGTCCAAGGATGTCAAAGAGTGCATACCTGATATTCTGGGTGATATAAAGGCAGCGAAGGAGGCTGCCAGTGCAGCTGATGAAGAGGAGCAGCAATCGCTGATCTGTCAATCTGACGAGGAGAAACGTGACTCGCCGGAGAAAGTCAACTATTTGGAGCAGGAGGATTCATTGCAAATTCAGGTGCCCAATATACCCTGGACCAAGCCAAAGTCGGAGATTATATCTACCACAGGCAGCAGTGCGACCAGCTGCTCCAGTTCCGGCAGCTCCAGCATCGAGGACATACAGCATTATATACTAGAGTCCACAACTAGTCCGGATACACAGACCGCAGGCGGTGGCAAGCACAATGTGCCACGTGTGGAAGTGCATGATAGCAGTGGCGCACTAATGCAGGTGGACAGCCTGATGATTGTAAATGGAAAATATATTGGTGATCCGGAGGATGTTAAATTTCTGGATATGCCAGCGGGCGTCATAGTTCCCCCAGCGGTTGCAGCTATAAAAACCAGCGAACTGGACGACGATCACGATGCGGAAGTGGAGCCAGTCACAGCTACCCCGGAGCCCGCCGAATGCACAGTTATCGAAGCGGAACTCCAATTAGTATCAACACCGCCAACACTGCCAGAGATGGGACCACCCAAGCTTAAATTTGATAGCAAAAACGAAAACAAAATTGAGACTTTGAAAAATTTGCCTTTGATCGTCGAACGCCAGCCGGAGCACAGTCAGGTCGTCAAGCCCGTTACGCTCAATTTAAGTAGCAGTGCGGCCAAAACTCCTGACACGCCTACAACGCCCACACAGCATGATAGCGACAAGACGCCGACAGGTGAGCTACATTCACGGGGTTCCGATTCGGAAACAGAACACACCGGCACCGGGCAGGTGTTCACAGAAACGGAACTGTCCGATTGGACGGCCGATGATTGCATTTCGGAGAACTTTGTCGATATGGAATTTGTGCTCAACTCCAACAAGGGCACAATGAAGCGACGTAAGGATCATCGACGTCGCCACAACCAACAAGCGGTGTCAGCCAAGCTGCCCAGCAGCACTGAGGTGCTCCACGTGCTGGCCAAACAGGCGCCCGTTGCCGTTATGGGTGGCATCCTGCATGCCATCGATATTGATGACATTGAGTTTATGGACACGGGCTCCGAGGGCTCCTACGCCGAAGCGTATTCAGCAACTAACACAGCCTTGCTCAACAATCGTGGCTATATGGAATATATTGAAAGTGTTCCCAAACAGACGTCGAAACAGAAGACGGCGGCGAGTCAAACAAAAGTGCAACCGCTGCAGTCACAGTTGACCAAGCGGGATGAGAAACTGGGCATTGATTACATCGAGCAAGGTGCTTACATAATGCACGATGATGCCAAGACACCAGTAAATGAAGAGCCACGACTTATGACGCAATCTTTGACAGACTCGAGCACATTGAATGAACTGGATGACGATAGTATGGGCTGCATGGTCACCTCGCAAACGCAACCCACCACCACCGAGGAGAGCGAAGCCTTAACTGTGGTCACGAGTCCACTGGATACCTCATCGCCAAAAGTCCTGGATCAATTTGCCACATTGTTGGCAGCGGGAAAAGCGGAGATTTCAACGCCCAGCAGCTCGGAGCAGCAGCCCAAGACGACACAATCCGCTGTGACCACCATCAGCAGCAACAGCAGTTCGACACCCGCACCAGCTGTGGCAACCAAGGAGTCCGAAGAGGATATGCAGATACAGTTTGAATATGTTCGTGCGCTCCAACAGCGCATCTCAGAGATTAGCACACAGCGACGCAAGAGTTCCAAGGGTGAGGCGCCCAATCTGCAGCATCAGCCGCAGCCAACTGTGATAGAAGCGGCAGGAGCAGGAGCAGCAGCAGCAGACAAGGGGGAGGACCAAGAATCAGCTGTGACAATGCGTCCTCGCAGCAGCAGCTCATCGAGCAAAGTACCTGAGATACCCACACTAAATAGCAAGCTGGAGGAGATCAGCAAGGAGCGCAACAAGCAAAAGGATCTCATACACGATCTGGTCATGGACAAGCTTCAATCCAAAAAGCAACTTAATGCCGAGAAGCGTCTACATCGCAGTCGCCAGAGGAGTCTTCTGACCAGCGGTTATGCCAGTGGCGCCAGTTTGAGTCCAACGCCAAAGCTTGCCGCCGCCAGCAGTTCGAGTGATGCCAACTGTAGCAGTCAAGCACATTATCATGTATCCACGGCGGTCGTCGAACAGCAGTCGTCAAGTCCACCCATTGAAACCTTTAAGCCACCCAATCCTCTACAGAAATCCGCCACTGCCAGCTATGTGTCTCCATATCGCACTGCACAGCCAGTGGTTCGCAGTTCGGATCTCTATAAATCCCGACCCTTTAGCGAGCATATAGACGCAGAGCAATTCAATCTGCTGGAGCGACACAAACTGAACAAAACTGCCTCATTTAGCTATGGGAAGGTGGATGAGTTTACCACACCCCTGGCGCCAGTGCGTCCACATCGCAATGGGAATCCGACACAAGTTGAAGTCAGCATCTCTGCCTCCACGGAGAATCTGCGCAGCGAGGCGCGTGCCAGGGCACGTCTCAAGTCCAATTCCGAACTGGGTCTCAGTCCGGAGGAGAAGATGCAGCTGTTGCGCAAGCGTCTACAATACGATCAGAATACCGCTATTAAAGCCAAGCAGCAGGAGGCAATCTCTGTGGATTTAACAGCGCGTGCTCGTAAAATGAGCGCCTCGAAAAGTGTCAACGATTTGGCCTATATGGTCAGCCATGCGCAACAGCAGCAGCAGCAGCAAATCAATCGTTTGGATAGCGAAGCGAAGGCAGCGGACTTTACATCCGATCCCAATCTTGCAGCCGGTGCACAGAATAAACAAGCGAAATCGTCGAAGTCAAGCAGGCGGCAAAAGGATCCGGAGCGTCGCAAGAGCCTGATTCAATCGCTGTCCAGCTTCTTTCACAAGGGCAACAGCTCGACGACAACGACATCAACAACGTCCAGCAGCAGCCCCAAGGAACAGGGCGTCGCTGTAGCTGCCAGCCACTCTGAGCATGCAGAGCGTCCAGGCACAAGCAGCAGCGGCACGCCCACGATCTCCGATGCGGGAAGCGGTGGTGGGGGCGTCTTTAGTCGCTTCCGCATCTCACCCAAGTCAAAGGAGAAGTCCAAGGTAAGCGTCTGTCTTAAGCCACATTCAAAGCCACCTAAATGTGATCCGTAGTCCATATCCACTACAACAAATTTTTGCTACTTTCACTGCAAAATGTACATTAATCAAAGTGAAACAATTTATTTATTATTATAATAAAATAGCAACATTTTCTACTGTTCATTTTGAATTTATCGAAACGTTCAGGGAACATTAGCTATTTTAATTGTTAACAATTTCAATTTGTTGTCCCCGCAAAAAGTAATGTACATTTTGACAAGTGTAACAAATATTTTGTACTAAAAATTGATTTTTATTCGTTGTCTGCAGTTGTGCAGTTCCATGTAATCCACTAAGTATTCGTACAACCCTTACATCTCAAAAAAAAAAAATAAAAAACATAATCACCATTTAGGGCTATGTGCTTATTTAAGATCTTGGCTGATTTATTTGGTGTGCGGTAATAATATGTACATAAGTCCTTCATTTATAACCAACCAACTTTCTCTAACATTTTGCAGTCTTGCTTTGATCTAAGGACTTTCGGTGGTGGTGTAAGAACATTTTACTTACCTATTCTATACTAGTTCATTGACACTTTTGCTTTTGAATATTTCATTCATTTTGGTTATTTGTACTTCGGCTAAATTGAAATGTTTAGCATGAGCCTTATCCTTATTTTCATTTCAGCACCTTTCCAATCAAATATTTGAATCCATATTATATGGAACAAATTTCGAGAACACTAAATTATTATATACATTGACTTCATTATGATTTATTACATTCCAAAAAGATTAACAGAATTTAATTTGTTTAAGATCGAACTTGGAAGATTTCAAAGATTTTTAAATTAGACTGCCAGAGTATCTATTCAGCGATTTCATTTATCTTCACTTATTCATTTTATGTTTTCAATATTTTTAATTCATATTCTGTGCTTAATAATTAATGCTTTAAATACTATAGTTTACCTCAATGTGGGTGGAGCATAAAATTAAACTCACCGTTTTGCGCTTTTGTGGAATTTTAATTTATTTCAATTCATTTTTAATTTTCTTTCTACGCTTGCAAGAATTTTTATTTATTTTCTTTTCATTTTCTTTTCACAATTTGCAGCTGAAAATATTTAAGTCCTAAATTTAAGTTTGCCTGATACCCCCTAATTTATGATACTTCTTTCTGTATACTCTTATATAATTTATCGGGTTGTATAATCGGCTACTGTGAGTAGCCGTATTCGTATACATTTTTTACATAGTATTACAATTTTTATTTTATGTTTTATTTTTGTTTTTTTATTAAGTTTTTGGTTAATTAAATCAATTTATTTATAAATTTCTTTAGCAAGCTGAAATTTTTTTTGAATATATTTTCAATAGACTAGCATTAAGTTAATGTTGCATGAAATGGGATTTTTGTGGAAACTCGGTGTGGATCTTTTGGTTGTGGTGCCTACTCCAATTGAGCTCCCCAGGACATTTAAGCACGCTTAGTTGTTTATAACATTTTGCTTGATAACTGAAAACTGAAAACTGTTTCATTTTTGAATGTTTCTTTCTTGTTATCGCTGCCAAACAAACAAAAAATAAATACAATTACAAATACACACAATCTTACACACACACACACACGATATTTAATCAAATATATTTGAATAATGAAATTAGGACAAGGATATGATCACAAATAACGCAACAAGCACAATGACATCAACAACAGCAACAATATCACAAACAACAAAACACACCCAAAATTACCCCAACAACACAACGAACAACAGTCGCTACCGAAAGCAAACGAACACCGAATCGTTCTCATCGTCCAGCCCGCAGCTCTATATGCATAAGCCCCATCATCTGGTTGGAACGAATGCCCAGGACGACCAGACTCCGCCACCCATACCGCCTTTGCCACTGAATTATCAAAGATCCGATGGTTTGTTGTTTATCATTTTATGTTTGTCACTTCCCTCAATCTTTATGTTTTGCTGTTTAAAATCGTAACCTGCCACGCATGCATATATATATATATACTTATTTACCTGTATATTCGCATAAATGTGTAGATGAGAGCAACGCTAACGAGACACGAGAGCATAAGAAGCAACGTGCCATATCGAAGGCTTCACGACAGGCTGAGCTCAAGCGATTGCGAATCGCTCAAGAAATACAGCGCGAACAGGAGGAGATCGAGGTGCAGCTAAAGGAACTAGAGGCCCGTGGAGTTCTCATTGAGAAGGCTCTAAGAGGCGAGGCGCACAACTACGAAAAGTGAGCAAGAAAATAACCGAAAAATAAATATCATAATATATTTAAATGAATACTTTTCGTAAAGCTTGGATGCGACAAAGGACAATGATGAAAAGCTATTAAAGGAACTTTTGGAGATTTGGCGCAATATCACAGCACTAAAGTGAGTATTAAATGAGTTGATGTGAATGAACCCTGAAAATTGTAATGGCTTGAAACGGATTTCAAACCGGTTCCCATTTGTTGTGTGCAAATTTTAATAAACAATTTATTTATTGCACAGAAAACGTGATGAGGAACTGACTATAAGGCAACAGGAACTGCAATTGGAATATCGGCATGCACAACTTAAAGAGGAGCTTAATTTGCGATTGTCCTGCAATAGTAAGTGATTCGAAATTAACATAAACGTATGTTGTTTAAAAATTGTATTTCATTTACAGAACTGGACAAAAACTATGCCGATGTGGCTGCTGAGGGTGCAATCCTCAATGAGATGTTGGAAATTGTGGCTAAGCGGGCGGCATTACGACCAACTGCCTCCCAGGTGGATTTAACTGCAGCGAGCGCTGCTTCAACATCAACGGAGGCGGGCATTACACTAGCCGGCCAATCGCACGAACAGGAAGAATCGAATGCAAGTCTCCAAATCAGTCCAACACTATCTTCATCTAATAATATTCGACTATCCTATACACTTTCAGATTTGAATAGCAAACATGCCTTGGGGTTTATTGGCTCACGAGGTCTGGCAAGGAATTTTACGCCTAAATACTTAAGCAGAATGTACCAAAAAAATGAAGAAAAAAAAAATGAAAAAATAATAAATGCAAAAAACTATAAGCAGCGGAACACAACAATAACGATAATATAAAACGCATGAGCTGTAAGATAAACGAGCAAGAAAACAATTTATATAAACTTAGGTCGGATTGCTTTAGATATTTTTCAAGAAACGCGCAACATTATTGTATAAATAATAGAACCAAAAAAAAAAAAAGAAAACAAAACAATTGCTAATTAATTTTAGTGTTCAGTTAGTTTCGATCACAATTGTTTTAGTCTCTTAGTTTGTTTCAGCCTTGAAAACAATTTAATGTGAACCGTCTGATCTTTGTATGTTGTATTATGTTGTGTAATAAGTTAACTATGTATCGTGAATATTATGTGTAAGTGTGCAAATTGTTTCTTCCTTTGAGCAATTGTAAATGGTGTATTTGTTTATTTCTTAGATTACGTTCTCTTTTATTTGTATGAGTACTTTTTATTTACATGAATAATGTACTATGTCAATCATCACCCATGCATGTAATTTGCTGCCCAACTAAAATCATAGTGAACACAAAGATATATACACACAAATATTTTCTATATACATATGTATAAATCGAGCGTACATGACGATATATATATATATTTAACAAAAGCAAAAGCAAAGCAAACATTAATTGTATACTAATAAAAATGATTTAAATTATTATTTATATCCTATTATCAACATATTTATCGAATTTATAATAATTTAATTTTTTGATTTATTAAAAATTGAATAAAGATTTTATTAATTGAATTGTGAGTAACGGATACAATTATTTATTTCAACACCCGAGTTAGCAACAAAATCTTAGAAAAAACATATTAAGAACGGTAGCAGTTTTAATTCCCATTGTCATTCTTGGCTTTTATTATTTTAGTAAAATATGCCACAGATTTTTCATCATTGGAAAATACACTGAATCGAATTGAATTAAACCGATCAATTTGTGCCGTCTCATACTTTTGAAAAAGTATCGATGAATCTCGTGAGTGATTGGCAATTCGATAAGTGAGCGAGCTGAGTTTACCATTAAAAGTCCATCCCTATCGCGAAGCAGAGAGCACAACAAAAGAATTTCTTTCCCTTTTTTGTTTTTAATGCAATTTCACTATTTCAAAGGTGTTATCGGTATTACAAACTGCAATATAAGCCCCGATTTGAACAAAAATGCCAAAAAAATAGAAAAGCAAGAAATTGGTAAAGAGCAAAGGGTCAACAACAATGGCAGCGACCGAAAAAAAAATTAAGAATAAAAAAAAAACACCGGCTGCAAAAATGAAATTGGCGGATGCGGAAATGCAGGAGGAGGAACTGACGGCTCAGCCGGCGGCGTACAGCATGCGACCAGCATTTGGAGAATCCTTCCCCTTGCCTATTGTGAAAAACATAATAAATACTGTAATGACTGACAAGCTAAAAGGTTTGTACAAATCAAACAAAGTCAAACAAACATTCGCTGCTAAGCAACCACTTCTAGATAAAACATATGACAAGGATGTCGCCAAGGACTGGACTCGTGAGATTGCTGACGATGTGAATCAGCAAATAGCCTCGAATCCCAAAGTGAAGCGCTACAAGCACGTCGTGCAGGTAATGCTTGGCCAGGAGCTGGGAGCGGGATCCACCTATTTATCGCGCTGCTGTTGGGACTGCGACTGCGACACATCCGTCACCGAGGTGTTCAGCAATACGAGCCTATTTTGCGTGTGCACAGTATTCGGAACGTATCAGTACTGAACAAAAGAATACTGCGAGCATCCGATTAAGACTATAAGGTTGAGTATCTTGTGAATTTCGAAAGTTAATCCTATAAATAGATCACTCTTATTACAGGTTTGTTTTCAGCACACACCAAAAGAAACTAGTTCAAAAGTACTCTTTTTACAAAATAACAGCACATTTCTTGTACACGTTTAATTACTCGCCCTGAATTTAATAAAATAAAATGGTTGGCCTTATACCTGGCTATTTGTTATAAACAGAGAACAAAAATTTGTTACTAGTTGTAGAATATACTTAAAGAGAAACAGTGAAGAATACAAATAATCGGACAGAAATTTTGATGTTTCCTAATTAACCATTTTGTTTTCAAAAGTATATTCAGCAAACTGACCAAATTTGGATAAACTAGATTTTAAACTATACATCTAAGTCATTTTATGTAAGCCATCAAAAAATATAATTCAGTTATTATATTTTGTAAGTATCAATCATTTGTGCTTAACCTAGCTATTCTCGTTAACGCCATGTATAAAACATTGTTTAGAAAAAAGTGAGCATCGTTTATAAAACAAAGTTTTTGTTCGTTATATACATTTGACAATTATACAACATTTGAATGTACATTGATGTTTAAGCAGTAACCCAGGAAGCGAACATTGCTCCCCAGCTTCACTTTCTGTTGCTGTCAATACGTGTTGACCTTCGTTTTGCACCAGTGCCTATGCCTCAACAGTGGATCCCTCATTGTATGCGCACGTTGAGTGGATTGAGTATACGGCCCGACATAACCGCCACGTCCAAGTCGCGATCAATGATGAAAAACAGAAACGGATGATTAACAGATATTTGTATGGGCTTCGTTTGGGCACCCGAGTTGCCTGATCAGAAAAAACAAAAACAACAAAAAGGAAATGCATTATTGCACATTTGTCTTACTGTTGCAGTTGCAGCTGGGCCCCAACACCTCGATAGAGATCTGTTTTAATGCTTCAATGCGTCGAGGTGTGCTGCAATGTTGCAACTAGCAACTACATAGCTACTTCTTACGTTTAAGCTGATTGATGGGATGCGTACGAATGTTGACATCAATCGATTGCTCAATGTGCCGCACATAGACGCCTTTCTCATCAGTCATGGGTCGAAAGTCGGCGCGATTTGGCTCGAATATATCACAGCTGTAATGAAAGGGAAAACCAGAAAGTAAACGGGCGGATAACCATGTCAAAAGGAAGAAGAGCAATCCAGTCTGCTTACATGCCCATCTGCAAAAGAAAACGGAAAATACTTTGAATATACCAAAAACAAAAAAAAATTTGTTTGAATGAAATCAAACCAATTTTTTAAATTTTTTTTCCCCAATTTGGGATCCTTATTGAAAGCTTACATTTTGAAGATCGTTGGTGAGAAACATGGTGCCATGGAGCTTAAAATCGGGTATGATGGCCTGCACCCAACGTGGCTTTAGCTGTTTGCGCATCAATCGTAGCGTTGGTCCAAGTTTCAACGAGGCAGCAGCTGCCACAATATCCATGTGATAATCGGGCAGCAGTATCATTAGATTATATTCCGGTGTGTCCAGCTCCAACTCCAGCACACTCATCTTCAAGTGCTCAAAGTACTTGTAATACAAAACTGCATTGTATACCTTAAAGGTGGTGTGCACCACCTGCTGATTGCCCAGGTAAAAAACGTGGCTAATTACATCCGTATTATAGTTGGTTTTTGTTTCCGCTCCATCGTTAATAAAATGCGGCTCAAAATCGTTGGTGATGTGCGCAAAGGTAGCAGCGGATGGTATGGGCAGTGGGTGTGGTGGACCATGTGGTGCATGTGGATTAAATAGGGCCACAAAAAGATTCGCATCCAGTTCTTTATAGGCCAAAACGTGTCTCTTGTGGCGTGCTGTATTTGTGCTCGATTTGCGAGGATTTGCCGTAGTTCCAGTAACAACCTGTCGAGCACTGTTCGATGATTTCATCTTTCTCTGCAGTGGCGCTGCTACCTGGCGCTCCATCATTGGCATAATGGAAATACGAGCACTTGGCAAATAATTGGGCTTGGGCGTTATGGGGTTGGAGTGTTTGAGGGGCGCTTGGAGTTTACTGGTGGGTAATCTAGAAACGCGTGCCTTTTGAATCCGAAGAAACGGTTCCGCATCCTCTTCGGCCACAAAGGCGGAGACAAGCTCAGCGGCCTCATCTTCAGCTCCACCCTCGGCTGCCTCGCCAGACGTTGTTTCTGTTGCTTCAGTTGCCTCAGTTGTTGTTGGCTCTGCTTCTATCGTAGTTGTTTCCTCTGTGGTTGTTGTTGTTGGTATTGTTGTCATAGCTTCAGTTGTTGTTGTGGGTAACTCTGTTGTTGTTGTTGTTTCGTCGTCTTGTGGTGGTGTAGTGGTATCCTTCATCTCATCAGCGGTCGCATTGCTGGCCATGGTGGTATTGGCCATTTGTGCATCTGTTGTTAGATTCGCTGGCGTTGATGATGTCATATCGATACTTAAATCGTAGCCATAGAACATCAGTACAGTTTCAAAGTCCTTGAGAACTGTCACATTGCTCCTACTCAAGCTTAGGCCCTTTAAGGGATTATCGGATCCGAAGAAATATGTCTGAAATTATAATAAACATAAATCAAATGAGCATTGTTTAATGGAACTTTTTTTCAATAATTTGAAGAAAACTCAAGTTGAAAATGTGAAAGCTTTTCTGTTGTGTAATATAGAAAAGAATGTTTTTCGAATTAGCGTAGGTCTTTAATTTATTTGTATAAATTATTTACATAAGTCGAAGACATATTCGTTAAGACTATATCTTATAATAAAAATTGTTTAATAATGTTCTCTGTGAGTGCACAAGTTTCTGTTGCCACTTCAAACTTATCCATTACCATTCTATTAATAATTCTTAGCCAAACATATACATATGTATCTACGGATATGAACTTTATTCATTAACCACACATACATACATCTACAATTTTTAAATATTACACACGTCTATCAATTATACATTCTAATTGTGTCCACAATATTTGGCCAATCATTGCAGACTGTTTGGCTTTAAAACAAACAATAATAAATGGGGTCAATAAACTCTTGACAGCAACAATTGGACAACAATTGATCATCGATAAATAGATCTGTCGGCATTGGCCTGGGGCACAATTACAAATGCTATCACTATATCTGACCCAAAGCGCTGGGCTACAACGTGGATATAACTTGTTTTAAATATTTTGTATCAGTCAAGTGTAATCTCCGCATTACGGGAATGGAGAGGGAATGGATTACAGCGCCCGCCAACATGCTCAACGATGCATATACATTTTAGTTGTTCAGCTACAAACTACATACAGAAACCAATTTCCCCCAAAAAAAAAAAGTAAAATATAATTTTTAGAAATCAACCATCCAAAATAAATGTTTTACTCCTTTCTGACAATCTCGAAAATATTTTAATTACTCTCAGAAACATTTATTGCCTTAAAGCAACATGTAGTACAAATAAATTCTTGAAAGTAATTACATATGTAGGCTTTCTTTTCTATAACGTAAAACAGTCTTTTTTTTTGAGTGTACTACGAAGAGAGAGTGTCTTTAATCAGGCTCACCCGCAATCGGCGATGTATGTCGCGATATCCCACGCGGATGACATCACGATTGTTGGGCAACTGCAGCACATTCCTCAGCTCCGTTGCACTCCTTCCCGAAGATCCTTCGTAGAGAGCTACCAGCACGCTGACCAGCGCCGTTGGCGAGAATGCAAAATTATTGCGATTGAGTATGGAGTGATAGTGTAGCAAGCGATGTGTTAGATCATTGGTCAGATCGACCATGACCTCGCCCGCGGTTAACTGCTTGGAGGCGACCACATGTGGCAGATGCTCCAATTCCAGTGGGGTTAGCGGTGCTGGTGGCAGTGGAGGATGTGGGTAACCACTCGCTCGAAACTCCTCATGATCGATTTGTATGTAGTGGGCATGGCTTGGGCATAAAAACCCAACTCCCAGGCACATCCAGAGCCAGGTTGAGGCCATCATTGCTGCGACCTTGCTCAAATTTAAATAAATGCACATTGATAGTCACGTTAACTATTTTTTTTTTTTTTTGTATCACTGACCAGCTTTAACTGAAGCATGAAATCCGTTTAACAAAAAACTTGGCAAATTCGATTCGTGCTCATGAATTGCATTATTTTTAATACTTCTGCCGTCTAATTTTCAATCAATTAGGCAAATTCAAGGTTCCGTAATTTTCCCAACTGTCGCTAGAATCACTTTTCACACATTTTCGCATCCAATTTGAACCTAATTCCGATTCAGTTTAATGTCCAACCGTTGCCCGTGATTGCTGCCAGCGCACTGAAACTGTGATACTCGCCGCATATTGTTCAAATACAGCTAAAATACAATACCGATCGACGGGTTCGGCAGCTGCGACGCTTTCGTGCGTATCTTTCGGAAATATATGTATAAAGTGGCAGATACTAGTTTATGACAATTGCTTTTGCTGAACGAATACATCACGTTAAGAGTGAACTCTTTTCAAGTGAAAGATTGAATAAAAGCTGCCTGGAAGAAGTTTTGAGATGCTGGGCAAATCGTTGAATTTTCGGGTTAGCTTGTAATAAATATGTTTAACTAGATTTTAATAATATATATACAAATCTCTAATCCATTGGAATAATCTATTTCAAAAAGAAAATCAACTAATGCAATGCAAATCTCCTTCGCGTAAATGCTACTTAGATGTACGCACTGGCAGAGTGATACAATCTAGACAAATCTGTATTATATATAATAGGGCTTGGTGGTAGAAGACAAAGCCTCTTAAGAGTAAGGCTTACAGCTTAACTTAGTAGATAAATAATAGAAGATATCGATATTTTCCCTATATAATTCAAAATCTAGACTTACAGCTAAACTTAGTAGTTAAAGAATGATATATATATCCTACATAATTGGCATGTCTGATTTTCAATCTTGGGCACAGAATTACACAAGTTGCATTAGTACAGATCAATTTTATTTTTTTAACTATTTTTGAGGTACTGATTTTGCCATATTCGAATCACCAGGTAAAGAAATATTTTTACTCCAACGAATATCCGGATAGTCTTTAAAATAGCCAAGAATCACAAGGACCTACTCCATCGAACTGCATTCAATGGTCATAAGGTCAACTAAGAAAATAAATTTATATATATCACATGAATAATACGTTTTATGCTTTTATGATTATATTATATAAATGGTTCAATTCAATCATATTCATAATGACTTCTATGTGGGAGGTAAAGGATAAGGTAAAGGAGGGAACGTTGACTTCACCAAAAAGCTTGAATTAGAACAATTTAATAACTGATTAAACATGACTAAGTATCAGTTAAGTGTAACATGCTGTCATTTCTTATTTGCGTTTCATTTATCGCACAAATTTTAATTGGATTATAGTAATCAATAAAGGTTAAAAAATGTTGTAGAGCTTATGCCAAACCAACCCTCAACAGTTAACCAGTCGGCTTTAAAATGTCCTTAGGAAAGCATCTTGTTCACGCTTGCATATCGTACCTGTTCGCATTGTGTGGAATCGTAGGATTCTACATTGACGCTCGTTCGGGAAAATTAATAAAATCTCGTTTCCTGTGCTATTATTGTCGATTTTCCATCGTTTTCGTGATGGTGGCGATACCATATATGATGTATATGTATTGGATGACTTTCTTGATGAAGGGCACACAACATAAGCTTATGACTTTCATTATCTTCACATTTCCCGTAGCCATGTCACTTTCAATCGGAAGTTGTATCTTCTGTGCACAACGCTGGCAGCACAGAATAATTCGAATATATGAGAATCTGAGGAAAATTGAGCAGCATGCAAATACATATATCTACTGCAACACATTATCAGAACTTCCAACCTTACGTCGGATTCTATGGATCAGATTATCACTACTAATATCTAAAACTATATTGCAGTGCGTACGGATATATGTCAGTGGCATAAGATATATAAACTATTCCGTCAGCATTTTTCTCGTAGAATCAGTAGAGAAATCATTTAATATGTTACTGTTTTGGCTTATCTGGCTTATTTGCTATAACTTCATAAAACTGCAAGTTGCTTTGGAATACTTATTTCGATATAAAAAGCAAGGATCAAAACGTTTGCAGAAAATGCGGAAATTGCACAAGATGTTTTATCAACTCATTCGTACGATGAATGCAATCAACATTATTTTCAAGTATCCACTGGCTTTTATTATCTTGAAACTAATTTATAACTTGTTGTTAAGAGGATTCTTCACGGTTCAGATACTGTTTGGACAGAACTCTAAATTATACAAAAGCTACCCAATGTACGTAACGTTGATAATGTCCCTTATTGAGGTATCAGCATGCAAATACATATATCTACTGCAACACATTATCAGAACTTCCAACCTTACGTCGGATTCTATGGATCAGATTATCACTACTAATATCTAGAATTATATTGCAGTGCATACGGATATATGTCAGTGACATGAGATATGTCAACTATAATGTCAGCCTTCTTCTCGTATCAACAATAAAATATGCATTTCATTTGCTACTGTTTTGCCTTATCTGGCTTATTTGCTACAACTTCATAAAACTGCAAGTTGCTTTGGAATACTTATTTCGATATAAAAAGCAAGGATCAAAACGTTTGCAGAAAATGCGGAAATTGCACAAGATGTTTTATCATCTCATTCGTATGATGAATACGATCAACATTATTTTCAAGTATCCACTGGCTATTTATATTTTTCAACTAATTTATAACTTGTTGTTAAGAGGATTCTTCATGGTTCAAGTACTGTTTGGACAGAACTCTCGAATATTCAGCAGTTACTCAATGTACATAACGATTATCATGGCCCTTATTGAGGTACTGGATTTCTGTATGCTCGGCAGTATCGCTGAAAGAGCTGGCAAACTTAATCAGAGTACACTAAAGATTGTGCGATACCCTTACCCGAACGAGGGTCAACTGGACCGAAGTGTGAGTGTAAAAGGATGAATAAGTTGTATATCACTCATTTGTACTCTCTTTCAGAATGAATGGTTTGCTCTGCAGCTAACAGTGCAGAAAATGAATCTCCGTATTCTTGGCGGTCTAAGCATTAATCTTCAGTTTGTCCTTGTATTTCTTACTAACATCCTACTTCATGTTATATATATGGTACAAAGCGACTACAAACTCTTGAAACTATTTAAAAATTGAGAAAAACCTGCATGCGGAAACTAATAATTCTATTGTATAATTAGTGAATTTGTCCTACTGTTGGATTTATTATGAATCACAGACTACTCGCAATAATTGAGAGTCTGCCAACAATTAAGCACATTTAAGATATTTCCGACACACTTAACAAATTGATAATCAAATAAAATGAATTCTTGATGTAGCAAGATAAACTGGTTTTAAATTTATCATATATCCTTATTTCAAAATAATTGGTTTGCTCTCCAGCTTTAAGTTATTTACAATTTCTAATTGCATTTCAATTTCTAAAGCTTTATAACTAGTATCAATAATCTAAAATTGTAAATCGAGCTGTGGGTGGGGTTTTAAAAGCGGTACTTCCTTATAGCCTAAGTCATCGATGATTTCATGTTTCTTTGCAGTGACCGCTTCCAGCGCAGCATAACGTTAAAATACAGCTAAAATAAAATAGAGATCGATGTGCTCAGAAGCTGTAAGAGATATGTTTAACTAGATTTTAATATTATATATTCAAATTTTGAGTCTCCAGTTCGTATATTCTCTGAGAGCGGCCTGCTTATTCAGGCAATCAACTCGGATGTCGATTCAGATGATGAATATATTAACATTATGGGGTCGGAAGTGCCTTCATTTACCCGTTACACACTTCTTCACAACTTCAGTACAGTCTTTCTAAACATTTTCAATGGCACCAGGTAGAAATTCATGATGTCCTCGAGTTGACACACGTTTATCGCTAAAAATGGTCAATACAAATTGTTAATCAAATCAAGTTTGCTCCACTTTATTGATAACTGGCTCCGTTTTTCAAATATCCCTTCAAATTCTTCTAATTGTTGTATATAGTATATATATGTGGTATGCATATGCATATTATTGATTAGCAGCTCACATTTAATCAAGAAACACGTAAGTTATAGTCGAAAATGTATTCCCATGTTGATCTCATTGCGATCAGCGCATGTGTGAGAAAGGGATGTCGAGCTCACTCGCCTCCAGTATTTTAATAATCTATTTAAAAAAACAAAACACTTTTATTTCAACTTTTTGACGGACTGTTAATCTGACTCTATCGAACTGCATTTAGTGGTCATAAGGTCAACTAAGAAACCAAATGCAAATAAATCAAATGACTAATCGATTTTATTATTTGAATGGTTCAATTCACTCATACTCATAAGAACTTATATGTGAGTGGTAAAGGCTAAGGTTAAGGTAGAGAGAATTAGTACAATTTAATAACTGATTAAACACGACTAAGTATCAGTTAAGTGTAACATGCTGTCATTTCTTATTTGCTTTTCATTTATCGCACAAATTTTAATTGGATTATAGTAATCAATAAAAGTTAAGAAATTTTGTAGAGCTTATGCCAAACCAACCCCTCAACAGTTAACCAGTCGGCTTTAAAATGTCCTTAGGAAAGCATCTTGTTCACGCTTGCATATCGTACCTGTTGGCATTGTGTGGAATCGTAGGATTCTACATTGACGCTCGTTCGGGAAAATTAATAAAATCGCGTTTCCTGTGCTATTATTGTCGATTTTCTATCGTTTTCGGGATAGTGGCTATTCCATATATGATATATATTTATTGGATGAGTTTCCCGATGAAGGGCACGCAACATAAGCTTATGACTTTCATTATCTTCACATTTCCCGTAGCCATGTCACTTTCAGTCGGAAGTTGTATCCTCTGTGCACAACGCTGGCAGCACAGAATAATTCGAATATATGAGAATCTGAGGAAAATTGAGCAGCATGCAAATACATATATCTACTGCAACACATTATCAGAACTTCCAACCTTACGTCGGATTCTATGGATCAGATTATCACTACTAATCTCTAGAAATATATTGCAGTGCGTACGGATATATGTCAGTGACATAAGATATATAAACTATACTGGTATCTTTTTTCTCGGTGAAACAGTAGAGAAATCATTTAATATGTTACTGTTTTGGCTTATCTGGCTTATTTGCTACAACTTCATAAAACTGCAAGTTGCTTTGGAATACTTATTTCGATATAAAAAGCAAGGATCAAAACGTTTGCAGAAAATGCGGAAATTGCACAAGATGTTTTATCAACTCATTCGTACGATGAATGCAATCAACATTATTTTCAAGTATCCACTGGCTTTTATTATCTTGAAACTAATTTATAACTTGTTGCTAAAAGGATACCTCACGGTTCAGGTACTGTTTGGACAGAACCCTCGGATTTTCAGCAGTTACTCAATGTACATAATGATTATCATGGCCCTTATTGAGGTATTGGATTTCTGTATGCTCGGCAGTATCGCTGAAAGAGCTGGCAAACTTAATCAGAGTACACTAAAGATTGTGCGATACCCTTACCCGAACGAGGGTCAACTGGACCGAAGTGTGAGTGTAAAAGGATGAATAAGTTGTATATCACTCATTTGTACTCTCTTTCAGAATGAATGGTTTGCTCTGCAGCTAACAGTGCAGAAAATGAATCTCCGTATTCTTGGCGGTCTAAGCATTAATCTTCAGTTTGTCCTTGTATTTCTTACTAACATCCTACTTCATGTCATATATATGGTGCAAAGCGACTACAAACTCTTGAAACTATTTAAAAATTGAGAAAAACCTGCATGCGGAAACTAATAATTCTATTGTATAATTAGTGAATTTGTCCTACTGTTGGATTTATTATGAATCATAGACTACTCACAATAATTGAGAGTCTGCCAACAATTAAACACATTTAAAATATTTCGACACACTTAACAAATTAATAATCAAATAAAATGAATTCTTGATGTAGCAAGATAAACTGGTTTTAAATTTATCATATATCCTTATTTCAAAACTATTGGTTTGCTCTCCTGCTGAAATGGAACGTTTGCATTTTAAAGTTTTTTACAATTAATTACCGTTTGATCTTTCTCATTATGACCAGCTTCATAACTAATAAAGAAAAATAGAAAATTGTTCAGGAATCAAATGCTGGGCGCGCGATACATCGATAGGTAATCGATAGTTTGCATCGCTGCGTCATTGCGACGCTAAATGTGTAGCAGCCCTTATTGAGTGTCGCACTTGATTTTCCGAACATATTCGATAAATGGCAACAGTGCAACTCTGGACGTGCGGTAGCCCTGGAAAACCACGCCAGTCATTTTTGTTTTGATAAGGATAAAAAAGAGCGTGGCCTGAGAAAATTTGCACAAATTACACAAAAAGCCCCACAAACAATTGCGAAAACAGTTGCAAAGTGTGTGGAATGTTGTGCCACAGAAAGTGTATACCATATTGAGCGCCACAGCGCATACGTGGATAGCAACGTGTGGCCGTTGAAGCAGCCGCTGCGGCCGAAAGGCGCAGACAACTAAAATAACAAACCGACGGGGTGCTCGTGTGTGTGCTGCAAATGGCAGGCGACTGTTTCAGCACAATTGTATAACGTTGTAGCAGACAATAATAATAACAATACACTAAATAAGTCGCAGCACATAATTTCTCTATCTCTCCTTCTCTCGAATATCAACAAAAAGCAAGGCAAGTAAATATAATGCATTTGAACCATGCGACGGCGGCGACAGCTGCGATGGCCAATTATCAGCACTATGCGCCCTCCCAGCTAGCCACGCACGGCGGCGGAGGAGGAGGCACTTCCGGCATCGGTCCAAATGGCCTGCAACAGCCGACGACCATAGCGAGCCTGCAACAAGGTCCTTTTGCATTGCATCAGTTGACCGCCGTGCAGGCCATCCAGCATCCCACCCATCAAGCCATGTTGCATCCGCAACATCCGCTGGTGCATCTGCTCGACATCTCGACGACAACGAACAGTGGCGGCGGCAATCATACACCCATCTCGCCAATGAAGCAGGAAGTGCAGAGCGTCATCAGTGAGGATGAGTCTGTGGTGGATGATCCGCGCAAGAAGAAACAGTGTCACGTGTGCAAGAATAAGTTTCGCCAATTGACGACGTTACGCAATCACATGAAAATCCATACGGATGAGCGTCCCTACAAGTGTAAGCACTGTGACAAGGCATTCCGCCAAATTTCGACGCTCACCAATCACGTGAAGATCCACACCGGCGAGAAGCCATTCACGTGCAACATTTGCGCCAAGGACTTCCGACAGCAGAGCACGCTCATCAATCACATCAAGACGCATAAGGGTAAGTGCGCGGGGGCAGGACAACAAATCGATACAGTGATCGCTCGCTAACTAGAATTCCCAGAACTAAATATAAGCACTATTAAATATGTATTACTATCGACAAATTTAGTCTATTCTAAAGTTATTAATTTACAATTTTTATATAATATAAATACTTTACATGTAGAAAAGAAGCATAAAATTAAAAAAAAAAAATTGTAACTTATTTTAGCTATTTTTTATCTTTTGCTTTTAAGATCATTTGAATGTGTAATTTCGAATATCCTATAAAAATCATTCTAAAGACCTTATTAAATTCTAAATATCATATATTTCAATCTTCCATTTATTGTAGATCTTATGTTCTTCAACACTTATGAAAATGTAAGGCTATAGAAATTATAAATCTTAATTTAACTAACACTATATAAATATTTTTTAAGTCTTTTGTTTTTAATTAAATCTTACAAAAAATAAAGTAGAATCGATTTATAGAAGAACCTAAAGTAGAAAATGTTCTTGAACAAGCATTTAGTTATGATACTTCTTTTTTATATTTGTTAGACAAAATTGCTCCAAGTGCTATTATAGTTTGAGCTAATAAAGCTTTAGCAATTCGCAAATTAGAATTCACTGTGGACGCGTACCGATTAACGAGCGATCACTGTATATATTTGTGGCATATTATAAACTGATTTTAAACGAACAACGAAACAACTCTTAACTCCAATATTTTAAATCCGATCCCACGTAGCGGCTGAGTCGAGCACGCCGACGTCTTTACTCAATTATCAGCCGCCGTCCTCATCCGGCAAGCATAGCCGTAAATCGCAGTCGAATCAGATGCACAATGCCTACCAGCAGCAGCATCAGCAGCAGCAGCAGCGTGTACAAATCTCAAAGACTCTATACTCGGGCACGTACAGCTCGCCACAGGCGGAGGAGCTGGTGAAGCCGTATCAGTGCAGTGTGTGCAAGCGACGATTCCCACAGTTGAGCACGCTGCATAATCACGAGCGGACGCACATCGATCCCAAGCCGTACAAGTGTGAGACATGCGACAAGTCCTTCAGCCAGCTGGCTACATTGGCCAATCACAAAAAGATCCACACTGGCGATAAACCGTATACGTGTTCCTACTGCCACATGCAGTTCCGTCAGCAGTCGACGCTCACCAATCACATGAAGACGCACACACATCTAGCCAGCAGCCAGCAGCAGCAGCAGCAGAACCCAACGACAGTCACAGCCACAGGTGAGCCGCTTGTGTGTTCGCCCTACAACTGAGCCGCTTTCTGTTATCACTGTGTGCATTGATCATTAACGCACTTCCCTAACGAAGCTTTTATTTAAATTTTGTACGCATGCCAACCAACCAATCAACAACCAACAACCAACCAACCAATCAACAACAACAACGATCAACAATCTATCTATGCAAAATCACCCCCAAAAAAAATGTTCAAAATGTTCAAAACACACAACAGTGGATCACTCAACCATGCCAGCGCCCCTTGCACCGGGCACACATCAGCTGACGAGCGGTCTACTGCCGAATCACCTGCACAGCACAACGCCCAATATACTCCAATTGGATCATCATCCGTTGCTCCACTTTCTTGATGGCAGCACAACGGTTAGCTCGGTCGTTGCATCCAATGTGGCAGCGGCGGCGGCAGCCGGTGTCAACACCAAAGTCGAAAACTATCAGGCGGGCATTAGCGGTCGGATGAGTGTGGGCAATATCAATATGCTCAAGGGTGACAATCCGGATCGGCCGTTTGGCTGTAGCGTCTGTCGTCGTTTCTTCTCGCAGCAGAGCACCCTAGTTAATCACATTAAAACGCATACGGGCGAGAAGCCGTACAAATGCAAGATCTGTGAGGTCAGTTTCCGGCAGGTGGCCACGCTCAACAATCACATGAAGATCCACACCGGTGAGAAGCCCTACAACTGTTCCTACTGTCCCAAGCAGTTTCGACAGAAGAGTACGCTACAGAATCATCTAAGGGTGCACACGTGCTAGATGGTTCAGTATCAGCGTCAGTCCACCGACCACCCCGTCGCCTGCTCCCAGCGTGCCCGCTCCCTTCAAGCAGCCATTGAGGAATAGTGCAATATGCATTAGCACATGCAGTTATACTAGATACAGAATTACAGTACGCATACATAACATAGCATACTACATGCATATATACATATACATCTATATATATATATATGTATATATATATATATTTGAATATATACTCGAAAAAAGTGTTATTTACCTGCTGTGCAGAGCGCAATTGTATGTAAAAACTATATAGTAGAGCTGATCCACAATGCATGTCCAACTGTAAAATTAAGTCTAGACGTACACGTACATACACAACAACAAACAGCAACAACACACACACACACACATGTAATACAGGGTGTTTAAAACCTATACCTATACCTAAACATAAACTAAACCTACTTATTAGCTTCATAACTGTTGTCACCTATATACCTTATCCAACTGTCCCCATCCCAAAAAAAAAAAAAGAAAAAGCATCCTTATAGTTGCAGGACGGAGACTTTGATTCTCAGCTTCTCGTCGTGCTTAAGTGTTAAGAAGAAACGTAATATATACAAAAATCTAGTTATTGCTACTAAACTGTGTAATCCTCTCCCAATCCCCACATCCCTATTCCTAACACCCCGCTAAGTGTAAGGCGTAATCAAAAAAACAAAATCGGAAAACTATTTAAATAAGTGTACTCTTAGCGCATATTTAGCAGCATCTTTTACTCACACATGACTAAAAAAAAAAAGTAAAAATAAAAAAAACCGGAACGATGAACAATATCGAGTCAGTCGCGTTAATAAATCCCATAAAACCGGATTGCTTATAGAACAAAAAATAATGAATCGTAGAAAACGGAGAGACAAAAGTCCCTATATTAAGTGAAAAATGTAAAACAGCTAAAAATGGAAAATAAAATTAAAAAAAAAACGTCGAGAATGACCGTAAATGTTGTAGAAAATATATAGTATATATATAAATATACATATATATGTATAAACTATTTGTAAATGTAAGCGAAAGGCAAACAAACCACAATAAAACGAATAAATGCAAACAAAAAAAAAACAAAAATTAAAACCATAATACATGCAATATATATATATTTGCAAAAGACCTAAATGAATTACAGCCCCGTAAAGGGAATATAAAGCGCACAATTCTGTGCTCATAGTCCAAGTGTCAAATATCAGGGCGAACAACCCCTAATTAGACACTGTTAATAATTCAGACCACTCAATTAAAATCCCATAAAATGGCCGCAACTCACCCTCTGTTCCAATTTGGCATAGAAGAAACCATTTTCGTTGAAATGAATAGGGCGAAATGTGTTCGATTTTTATTTTGTAAGTCAAATATTGAAAAGGTTGATTTTTATTTCATGTTGTACAATTGGTGTTGGCTCTATAAGTGAAGAGTGTTGTGTGTATGTTTTTTTTTTGTGTGTGTATGTGTTTGTGGGTGTATTTATATATTTATTTTAAGCACACTTTAGCATTTAAACTCTAAATGGATTTGTGAGCGCCCCTTTTTTATCCTTTTTAGCAGAAAGCCTCGTTTTTAATATATATTTTTGTAATTTGTGTAAGAGTATAATTATGTAACTTATAGAGAAAAACAACGGGAATTGGTTACGTTTTGCTTTAGATGTCAGCGACTTGGAATTGTTACGAAATTGTTGGTGCAACTATTAGTTAGATTCATATATATATATATATAAACAGTTATGCCTTAGAAAACGCCTAAAGACCTAAAGAGACGTACCTGATGTGTGGCGCCAGATTTGCACATTTTGCCTGCTATATATATTTATATATATATATATATATATGCTTATAAATCCGACTTGGACTACAACGTACATAGTATCTACCACTTAACTTAATCATAATTCGTGATTGACTCTAGACGCGGCGAAGGCATTTTGAGTGGTACAGAGAGAATGTACAAAATACAAGTAATCAATAGGCAAATAGAGCTATAGAATATTGGGTGTGTATATAAATATATATAGATATATATATATATATATACGTGTACATATATATATATATATGCTCAAAAATTCTGCTTAATATTATTATACAAATAAAACCAAATAATTAAACTATTTGAACAGCCAGCGCAGTATGAGGCTGACGGTGAGTCCAATCAGCGCATAGATTAACGACTTGAAAACCGTGGACAAGGAGACGCCGCCTCCAAGCAGATCATATGGCGACGTGTGCCGAGAGGGCGGCGCATATTGCATCCTTTCCAATCGGCGTGAGATGTCATTTAGCTGCTTAGTATGATTCTCCATTGTGGCATTCAACTGCTCCAAGGTCACGGCGATTCTACAGGCATTCAAAAGATGATTTTCAATTTATTAATTGATGCGGAGAATAAAGAATTGATTTAACCAAATTGCAAATAAATATATATAAATACAAACAGATTTACATATATATATAGTTGTCCACTTACTGCCTGAAAGAACTACTGTTCGTGCCCCGCTTGACGGCGCCTTGTGGCGATTGACTGGAATCCGAGTTTGTGTCACGCGGCGCCAACACCAGAGATTTGTTCATAGCCTTGGGCGTCTTGTTGGATTCCTTGCCGACGGTTAGGCGTGCACGGTTCCTAATGGATGGCTCATGGGCGGCACGCAGGGGATGAATAATTTCGGCGCCATGAACAATGGGCACCGTTTTGTTGCGTGTCTCGGTGAGCACCTTGTAGTCGCACTCATATTGACGCACATCGTTGCGCGTATCCCAGGGCCGCAAATCCGCATACTTATACATCCACTGGCCATAGCTATCCTGTTCGAAGAGTGTGGGTATATGGACTTTGTCATTTTCCGCACGATCCTTGGCAGACGCACGCTGATTTTCCTCGAGTACGGTTTTCTCCGCGGTGGCCGCAATTTGATCCTCGTTTGCAATGGCCTCCGAGACGAGCTGCCAGAGGCGTTCCGATTCCGTGGGCAACTGTTTATCCTTGGGCACCAGATAGCGTGTGAGACGCTTCGAGCGCATTTCGGCGTCCGCCTTAAAGAGCAGCGTCTCCTCACCCGTTTTCATATCCTTGATGCGGCACTCCTTGTCCCAGTGCCCGCTGATGGTGGCCAGCGTCTCCTTGCCTAACTTGATTTTGCCGACAACGACATTGGTGGCATCGGCGCCGCCGAGGAATGGCTTCAGCTTGAACTCGAGCTCCGTCTTGTAACCGGTGTTTTCGCACTCGATGTTGATCTTACCGCCGAGCTCCATGGACAGCGTGCCCATGAGTATACCCTTGCAATGGGCATAGGGTGTGCTCGCCGTATAACATTCGCCGCGAGGCAGTAGCGTCATCGTTGCCGCTCCCTCCAATACGGCCGATGTGCTATTGCCATAGAACTTCGATTTCGCCAAGATGGAGCAGGTGATGCTGAAGCCATCCTCGCGATTTGTCACATAAAATGCCGACACGGGCGGATGATGTGATACCTGTTCGGCAATATAAAAGGTGCGACTGCCGCCCGGATGCTCCCAATAGCAGCGAAACGTTTCTCCCAATATCGGATTATATGGCTTCTTGAGGCCCTTGGGTTTCTTGTAGAACCCGGACAGGTACCATTGCACAATCATCTTCATTCGAGTAAACGCATCATCCTCATGCACAGCTCTGCCAACGTAAAATTAGTAAAAAATTTAATAATAAATAAAAAAATCATGAAATCATCAAAGATATTATTCTCGACCGACTTTATCTTTCAGTTTTATATGACGGATTAAAAGGACCGATATTGATAAGAAAGTTATTTTGGCTTAGTTTGCTGAAGATATTGTGGGAACCAAAGAGAGTGTTTCACTTCGAACGATAGTTTGTCGATCTGATCAAGAATCATGCATAGCATATAAGTTTATAGACATCAATACATCACCTACCTGGAGAGCAAATCTGCATGGTAGTACGAGTCAGAGAGCTTGTCGAGAAATGAGCGTGGCTCCAATATGAAGGTTGGCAGGACTACCTTGCTCAGATCCATGCCGGGTCGCACCTGCTTCACAATACACCAGATGAGACTCTTATTCTCGTCGGCTAGTTCCTCCACCTGCTCCCCTTGCTGTGCAAAAAAAAGATAATGCAGTTAAATATATATGTATATATTTTGATTGGTTCTTTACTTACCGCACCAAACTCCTCTTCCTGAAATGGCACATAAGTGGTCTCCTCGCATGGCGTCTGGTCAACAACATCATCTTCCTGTGCCGGCTCTGATTCCGAGTCGGACTCCGGACCAGACATTGCCGCATTGGCTGCCTCATTCTGGCTATCAGCGTCCAGATCTGTAACCAGTTCAAAATGAAAACCTCAACTACTTTGTTGCAACTGCAAATGCGCAAAATTTAGCTAATCGTCTTAGCAATGCTCCATAGACTAACAAGTGTGTCTGCGATGTGTGTCAAGTTGTTGGATGCGTGGCAAGTGGTTGGATGAGTGGCAAGTGGTTGAATGCAAGGCAAATGGAGTTCTGTGTGGCTAGCCTCGAAACTTCACAATACAGTTACATGAATTTTGAACAACAAACGCCGAGACTGCTTCTAAAACGACATTTTTCTCTCAACTGCTTGGCAATAACAACAACAATATTAATTTACACTAGCTGCTTTGGGTCAGATTTGTCGTTAAATTTCAATCGAAAATCGTGATTCCAAATTTGAGCCTAGCATTATTCTACAGATGAAACCATGAGCAAAAATGTATTCCTTGTGAACATCGGTTTAGTTCTGACAAAGTTTTGGCTGTGATCTTATCTACTTTGAACCCATTTAAAATTGGAGAATGAAAGTACTAACTGAAGTTGTGCAAAAGGGTATAACATATTCAAGGTGTATATACAGGTGTATATATTAAACATTCGAATCAACACTCGAGTTGATCTGTTCGATCAGAGTGAGCTTCTTAAGCTAGAGACTGGATTGGAGTCAAATTTGTCGTATATATATTTTCGATTTCCTCAAAATCGATTACAAGCAGAAATAAAAACCCCAATTTTAAAGATATATCTTTCTAGTCCACGTAAGTGCATGCCTTATCATGATATATTCATGATATATAGAAAATCGTAAAATCATATTCACAAATTAGGTAAAGATTCAAGGTATCACGTAGTGAAGCCCTCACGACTAGAGCATACTGACATGCTTGGGAGAGGATTAGCACAATCATTTCCATATTTAAATTTATTATTCTTCAGGTTATAGGTTATCCTGAATACCGATGGGCTCATGATATGAGGAAAGATGTTTGCAAACTTAAAAAAAGACAAACTACAGTCAAAAATACAGCTGTCTAGCATCAAGAACTATATAGCTTTGATAAATACATATATATATATATATATATATATATATGTGGAATTATGGCTGTGGGCCTTCACCCTGAACATTGATTTGGAAATGTGGACGCAGCAGACAGTCGGGTGGTGCGCTCACTGGCCTGGAACCGGGTGGTGCTGGGATGCCAAGACTGCTGCTGACGAAGTCATCGTCATCATTGTCGCTGGAGCTGCTGCTTGGACAGAGGGCACGCTCACCCAGCGATAGGGATTTGCTGGCGGGACTCAGATGCCGCCGGCGCAAACGCTGAATGGGCTCAAAATCAATGCTCGAGGCATCGCTGCCGTGTCGCATCGGCTCCGAGCTTTGCCCGAATTTGGTGAATCTCTTTTTGCGATCCCAGTTGCTCAACGCGCTGCTGTAGAGCTGCTGAAACAGCAACGGCGTTGTGGCACGCGAAGGCTGCTGGCTCGAGCATTCAGTTGGTGTCGGCGGCGCTAGCCACTGTTGCATCCACTTACCCTGATCGTTAAAGTGTTTCTCGTAGTCCGCCTCCGACCACTGCGTCTCGTTGGAGACGGGCAGCGGTTCGCCGGTGTAGGCATTGGAGGGCGTTGTGCTGCTATTGGAGCGCAGTAGAAGCGCCGAGCAGCGCAGCGATAGCTCCAGTGCATCCATCCAGCATTTGCCAGCCGCCTGGCTGGGCGCACGAAAGATCAGATAAGCAGTGGGCAGCGGTTGCACCACAGCGCCTGCAAGGAGTCGCAGCAAGATTAGGTAAAGGACACAATCGTCTGCCTGCTCTCAATTTAATTTACCAATGGTCTCCTTATCGGGTCCCCGAGGTGCCCAGATGGACTGCTCCATCGGATGAAAGAGCTTAAAACAGAAGCCATCCTTCTTGCTGGGCCGTTCGATGACCTGGCAGGAGGTCAGCATGACAGTGCCCACCCAATGGCTGCTCTTCGTCTTCTGGCTCTTGTAGATGAGCAGCAAGCCCGGCTTCAAAACGCACCACAACTTTGTCCAGGATTTGAGTGTGCCGCGTACCTGAAGATCATTTAAAAGTATTAAAAATTGGGAGCTGAGAAGCGGAAACTGCTCCGGACTTACCTTTAGCCAATCAGCTAGGACAATGACGGCTGGATCCTGGAGGGAGTTCATCATCTCGCTGGCCACGCGCTTCTTCTCCCGCCTGTAGTTCTTTCGCTGCGCCTTGTACGACTCCTTGCGATTGAGCTTGGCAGCATCGGCAGCAGACTGTGCAACAAACGAACACTTTAATTAGTTTGCCACAAATGGAATACCGTTAAAAGAGACCTTTACTTTCTGCACCTTTCTACAGCCTCGGAATATATTCAAATATTTAAATAACATCTACTTGCACCAAATTTAAGCGATGTGTGTTCAGACCTAGTCACCAACTGCGTCTAAAACATCTGAGCCAAAAATGATGGCTGCTACCTGTTGCTAATCTAATTAGCGCCCATTGCCAAATTTTACACGCAAAAAAAATATAGTATATTTAAAAAATATATAAAAATATGAAAACGTTTCTATCCTTTAATAATTTCTAGCTAACACTCAATCTACACTAAACTCAGCATCGTTTCCAAAAATCTCAGTGAGCTGGTTGCAAATTGAACAAAAATTTATTTTTTCATTTAATCAATAAAAATTCAACTGGCAACTTGCCACACAAATGCCACAAAAATTACTATTAATAATTTTCTTGTAAACCGGAATAATTAAAACGAGTTTACACAATTCATAGTTGCCAAGTTCAAGTTCATTGTTATTAAAAACTAGATTTGTGTTGCTGATCCAATTCATTATTTAGTTTATACAGCAGCAAATGCTATGCTCCATTTTGTGGCAGCACTTTACACAACATTTTATTGGATTTGATTTACAATCTGTCGGAGCAGAATCGTAGTCAACCAATATATTCAAGTTGTATATGTATATATCTTAAAAGAAATAGGAAAGAGGAAAGATGTAAGTTTGTGATAATCATCATAAATCATCAGACTTCTAAGTATATTGAGTTTTAGTCTTCTGAGTTTTACGAAGTTAATACCTACCAGAACTGTATACCCAACTCACCAATCGAATTCACAAATATCAAAGATATATCCCCATAATTAAAGTAATTATTTTGAGAATACCCTTCTAAGTGAAATCCAAATAATTTTGCAAATATTTATTTGGCGCTCAACAGATTTCTAATCATTTGGGGCTTACAGTAAAAAAAACCATTAAAAAAAATACTTTTTGGTATTTTGTTGTTTTTCAATCACGCCTCCGCAAAGTGTAAGAATACTGTAATACAAGACTTACTGATATAATCTCCTTGAAATGTGAGTCCAATTATTAAAAAGGCTCCGCTGCACACATATCCTATCCTAAGCTCCTATTACAGCACAGATTTGTTGTCCTTGGCTTACAGGATAGGCGCTGAAGCCTTACAAATATGCTTGTGCTTCGTTTCGCCACAAGTTGCCACACTTTATATATATATATATATATGTATATATCTACATAAATATGTATCACATCCCACCCACATCGATTATAAGTGCATTAGACGATGTTCAACATTCAACGCTCTTATCTCCAAATCCTTATCGCTATGACAATTACATTTGAACCAAAACATACACAAAAGGCCAAAAACAAACCCAAATCTTGGCCCAGTTTCGGATACACTAATTTGATTGAGTTTTTCAAAATTATAAAGAAAAACATATACATATATGTGAGGTGTGTGGTATATATTTATAGTTATTGTTTCGACTTGCCTTATCTGCCAGACTGCCATCGCGATTATCTGAGGCCCAATTGGCGATTCCTGCAAAAAGATAAATGTATTTTTATTTAGAACAAATGCGGCGTAGCCCCCCCCCCCCAAAAAAAAATTGAATTAGTTTTTCGGATAAAGATCTAAAAGCATTTTCGGCAACATTTCCACCCGCCTAATTTGTATATTATGTGTGCACACACACACACACAAAGATGTATATATGTGTGTATGTTTATATATATATATATATTTAGCCGCAGAAGCAAATCAACTTGGGCTTCAAGGTAGTCGGTTTTATTTATTTTACGAATATGTTTTTATGTATTTCGCAACACAAACAAAACAAGAAAGCAACAAAAAAAAACAAAAAGAAGAAGAAGAAGAAAACATAAAACAAAAGACAAACAAATATGTAAATAAGTATTTAAGCCAGCGAGAATAAACGCTGAGATTTCTCTGGGGACTTCTCTCTCTCTCTCGGTGCACACACTTGCACTTTATTATTATTATTTATTTGTATTTTTTTGATGCGCGCCAAAAACAATTTACATGTTGATCAAGTGTCGCTTTGGCTAATAAAAATAGATCAACTTAATGCACTTCATAATTGGGCCAAGTGTGAGATACTGGCCGATTTCCCATTGCTCAAAGTCTGCCATCATTCAACTTATTTTTATTTATTTACTTTCCGCGTGCCCAAAATGAGCAAAACATTTTAATTATTTATGAAGTGTCTGGCTTATTTAAATAAATAAACTGAAAAGAGACTCTCTCTCTCTCACTCTCTCTCTCACTCACTCTCTCAAAGAGAGAGATCTTCACTCAGATCGATGGGAGAGGGGGAGAGGTAGAGCTGGAGAGTTGAGGGCATCACTTGCTTTGCAGTAGATTCATGACAAGCGCACTCGGATCCTCCGCGCTGAGCTCACGGCTGAAGAATGTGCGTTAATTGTTGTCTCTGCATATTATGCCCCATTCACATCGTATTTGCGTACTACATGCCGTATGCGTTATGCGGCGAACCGAAAGCAAAAGCAAAAAAAAATACAAATTCAAATGAACACGTAGCCGTCAGAGGAGCGAAATGCGAAATGCGTGCTCTGCTGGGATGCCCGATCCGACTCGCGATTGATTGAGAGATATATGTAGATATGTATGTAGGTATGTAGGTATGTATGTATGTATGTACATATGATGTGTATGTAGTTGTATCTGTGCCTAAATTTTGGCGTGTGGCGCACGAGAAACGAACGCAGCTAACTACGGAGCCGGAGCAGCAACGACAAACTGAACTGAACGTTGTACAGCAGGCAAGCAGCAGCAACAGCAGCAGCAGCAGCAGCAGCGGCAGCTGCTCGCCGTCGTCGTCACTGCTGCTGGGCCCAGCGACGATGACGCGACTGGCAGCGCAAGCGTCGCTGCCCGCCCTGCATATAATAATAATGAGCCATTAGATATGTGTGTACAGCGTTGCGCTTGTTCATGTTTGTGTGCCAAAAACAAAAACAAAAACAACAAAAAATTTATAACAAAATTAAATACAAATCAAAATACATTTTTGAGCAACATTGTAAGATTGAGAATCACAACGAATCGCACGTTTCTTTGAGGTGCAACAAAACAGATGCAAAGTATTACATATGGGGAGCGCTACTTGAGCACATGCATGCCCTACACTTAGAGAAATAACTATGTTCTAGAACAAGCCGAACAGAATTGATCTTCAAATGTCGCGCGAATCACTTATTGCTGTACTTAAATTGTGCAAAACTAGTTCAAGTGCTTAAGTATCTTCAATCTAGTAATCAAGATCTTATTTTCAGAAACTTTTACTTTAAATTTAAGCTAGAAAGAAGAAAATTAGAATGATATCAATAAAAATAAACTTTATCTGGCTCTCATACTCTCTGAGTTCGGCTAGAGGGACAGAATATGGTTCGATAACTAAATATACTTTATAATATGGGTTCGAACATGTTTTCTTCTGCATGTTGTAAGCTTAATTTTCAGTTTTTTCTATTTTTTAAACATTTGCAATTTTAATTTAAAACTAAACATTTGTAAATGAAAGAATTGCTGTATTATTTGTCTCAGTGTAGTTGTGTATGTGTGGTTTTTAACAGGCCCGCAGATATGATATCAGTCCGCAGTCGGCCTCGTAGCTTTTTGTCAGACATCTATCTCTGTCCGACACACACTCCGGGCCGCACTCTCTTTCCCTGTCGCTCCCAAACATGTGGGGCCTTATCGATGAGGTTATAAGCTGGCCTAACTACTTAGATGTATGCATAGTGTATGTGTGATATACACTCACATTTGTATGTGAGTGTGTGTGTGTGTGTGTGCGTCATGAAAAGTTATCTCAAGGCATGTGCCAAATGAATAATCCAAAAGCTTTACAATTTAGACTATCGATTTCAGTTCAGACAGATAAATATTACGTGTAGAATTCAAGATACATGTGATCCTTCTGAACGAAAAATGATATGGGAGCAAATTGTGGAATATGATAATGTTATTTTCTATTCTATTCTACTCTTATAGCTATATACTTGTAATACTCTGCTACACTACTAAAAATCATTATTAGGGCTAAAATATAGTCTATTTAATTATCATAAGTACTCAGAAGATGGAAAATTACTTTAGGTATAAAAAAAATGCTGATTAAGAGTATAAAAGTCGAACTTTAAACTATTCACATTTTTGTACAATTGTCAAAGATTATATAATTAATAATATTTACAGAACTGTACTTTCTCTATACATCAATCAAAAGTAACCATTAAAATCTTTAGCTAGCTATATCCAAACATTTGAGACAATTTATCGTGATCATTACGACACACAATCTGTCTGAACTGTTAAATGATTTCTCATATCGTAAGTTAGCCAATGGGGCATATGGCATAAATAATGGCAACAATAAACAAATCCTCAAAGTGTTTGCCACTGCTGCCAGATGTGCCACAATATCGACAACATTTCAATGTGATATCTGTGTTGGTATCAGTCAGATTCAGATATGTGGTGACAGGTCGACTTGACTTGATTCCACTGATGATTCACATTGGCAGGTAAAAAACAAAATAGGTGAAGTGCTTTCTTATCAAGCCCCAAACCGAAATATTGCTATGCTAAAGTTCTGTTAGAGGGGCGGCAGACCACAGGCAGCATTTATTGTTTGCTTCCACTTCCATTGAAGGGGGGGCTTATCATGAGTGCGAAAATGTTCAACTAAAAATATAACTAAAAAACGGGAAGATAAGATATGGTTGACGGGTTTCTGGGTATCTTTCATCCAGCTATTGGAGGAGGTGTGTGGTGAGTGCTACCCTTCAATTCCGAGGCATAATGTCGCTGGATTATACAATACGCGTCTAATAACAATAAAGCAAAATAACAACACAAAAAAATAATCATAATAATGCAACAATGAATGAGAACGAAAGCAAAATCATACAAATGACATTGCCAAGTGCGTCACTGATATGGCAATGCTTGGCTGACTTTACTGCGGTCTGTATATACTATATATATATATATATATATATATGTACAGTCGAGTAATGCATACAAATTGCGATTGTTGGCCAAAACGGACTTTGCGATCAGCATGAGAGAAAGCAAAACTGAGAGAGTGTGAAAAGTCGTAAATGCTTTATGCCTGAATGCCAGCTTGCCCCATAAATTTATGGATAATCAATTAGAATGTGCAACGGAATGATTTGTGAAAAACCAGCTGAAAATTATTGTGAAACTATATGGCAAATAATCAGCTGAAGTTGCAAGTGTATTATTGTTGGGATGAACTGATATGAACTGATGAGCTGATCTGTACAGATCATTGATATTACGAGTGTAATAGATGGAGTGCTCAATGGAATCATCATAATGAAAATATATGAGGAAATATAAATGGAATGCTGAGTGGAAATGTTCAATGGATGACTGTGATGACATGTGATATGTTCATGTGATCATCGTTGGCATGATCGTTGCAAATTTGTTGTTAACTAATCATTGCAAAATTTCAGTGATAAATCGTTATTTTTGTTTATTTTTTTTTACAGTGAACTGTGCAAAAATTTGATGGAAAAACTTCACCTGGCGATGATGGCGCTGGACTGTTGCTCAGACTGTCCGTGGAGGGCAGTTTGGTTAAGAGCACTTTTTGCGAGGGTCGACGCTTGAATTTGAAATCGAATACTGCAGTACAATGCATACATAGAATGAGATACGTTAAAAGAGAGAAAGAAAGAGAAAGCGAGCAATATATATGTATATATATATATATAACTATATCATATATCATTTAATTCTATTAAAAATTGTTGTAGTACACGTTCACTACACACACATATGCAAAAAAGACACACATTTACGACATTTACACGCATCGAAAAGAAAAACATTTAGAATAAAAACAAAGATTTGAAATTTGGTGGGTAGATTATGATATTTGGAATATTTATTAACAACATATAGCGCTAAACGCAAACAAAAGAATTGGTTTCTGATCTTAAGACATTTACATTCTTCTTTGTGCCAAATTGTTTATTTTATATTTAGCTCAACGAAATTATAGTCTAAAAACAGTAATAATCTGTTTTCGATTCTTCGATTCTTAGTAATTTAAAAAATAAATTGATTAATAATTTTATTATACGTTTAGCAGGTTCAAAGTAAAGCGAATTTTCGGCGGGTTTCAAGATTTCAAAGAAAGCACAAATAAATATACACTTTTATTATGTCAAGAGACATATTTATTACGTACTTTAAGATTACTTTGTTATCGATATCATTTAATCGGAAAAGTTCCCCTACTAGTCAGCAATCGAGACATTTATGACACAAGTGAATTATCTAATCGAACTGAACGTTAAATGCTTCAACATTTAACTATAACAATTTTATTTGCATGCGCAGCAAAATGTATCTCAGTAATTGGAGGCAAGCTGGGGGGCATGATTTTCCTCCTTTTTTGTGTGTATCGTGGAGCGTGTCGATTATCAGTGTGTTGTAAATTAATTAAGTCCCTGCTATCAATTAGCTGCCATCGGATATTGAGCACAGAGCACAACCGAGCACGACATGCAGTGCATAATAAACGAGCTTCGACAAGGGCGCCAAGTTAATCTCAATCTTGAACCAGGCAAGGAGGCAATAAGGTGATAGATGGACACATGGATAGATAGTAAAGATGTTGCTTTGATTGATTTTTAAACTTGCTGCGTCAATTACACAATGGCCAAGAGCTTCAATAAACCACGACCGATATACAGTGAAAAGGTCATAGTTGAAAGCGGGATATATTGCCCAAAGGCCATTGACTTTGATGAGCACATTTCGATGGCTATAATATTGGAAATTGAATCAAGGGCCGCTCAATTGGGAATTAATTGCAGAATGACATCAACATAGCAATGCACTTTTGTACTTTATAACAGCGTGACTATTTCGAATACCCATTAAAATGTGAGCAATAGGGGAAGTATAGCTAACAAACTCACTTAGGTGTACGTAAATACAGTTGAACTTGTTTGCCGACTTAAATAGCCAAAGTTCAATGCAATTTTGTGCCACAACTCTATTGTTATTTGAGAGGGAATGGAACATTCACAGCGTTGTCTATCATCATTTTCCTCACTTAGTAATTGAGCGATATTTGTGTTCCATCTTTAAAAGTTTGATCTTCATTCATATTTTTAAGAGAGGCAAAATCTGACTTCAATATTGCGTACATTTTGTATCAATTCCAAATCAGCTTTCAATAAATTATGAAATCAATCCCCAAAATGCCTCAAAACATGATTTATTTTGCTTTTCCAAAATATGCCTTTGCTTTGAACAAATCTGTCAAATTTCCCTCCATCAGCTGCACTTTTACTTTGCATATTTCAACGACTCTCTCCACATGGATTTTCTCGTCTTTATTGCTTCGATTTCTATCCTCTTGGCCAAGTCGACAATCAGTTATTGCGAGGCATGAAAAACAGCTAAAACAACATCTAATTCTTAAAATCCAAGATGCTAGATGCATTAGATTTGATAAAAAGCATATACAGTTCGCCAGAGGTCTGAATTCAGCATAAGAAGCAGCGTATCTTACACATTAATCAATACAAGCATAAATACATATATACATATATATTTATAGGGGACAGGATATTTCCTCGTCTATCACTTTAGTCTGTATTCAACTTCAACTTGTTGGCATGTTGCACAAGTGACGTCATGACCGCCATAAGTCCATACATATGATACCACCCAGCACCTCTCTAAACACCCTTTCCATATGTATATACACTCACACACACACACACAGCCACAAACATACATGCATAAGGTCTTATATAATCCAATTACATATAATGTTTATGTAGTTTGCTAGTCAATGTGGAATGCGGCATGCTGAAAGTGGAGCAGCAGCAACTATTAGGATTGATGGGGGTGGTTTCACTTGGTGGAGAGGGTGGTGGTAGGGGGTAGCTGGTTGGCTAGTCAACTCATTAGATATGCAGACGTTTGCCGCCAGGTGGAGCTGGCAATCAATATGCATATGTGCATCAAGAGTTTCTCGGATGGCTCTCTAATTTATTGCTTGGTAATTTGGCCAAAAGCATGCTATAAAATATTCAACGAGCCCAGATAACACACACAGAGAGGTATCTATATATTTATAGAGCTGACGATCAAAAAATGTTCGTTATGCAAATGCTCAAATGAATTCCATCAGAGGATTACATCGAGATGGGATGGGTTGAAAGGGATTGAAAGAGTTTTTGGCGGGGGGAGGGAAGATGTTGTTGGCTGTCTAAAGCTAAAGCCAAAGTTCATAGTGCAACACTAAATTTTGACCTTTTGGACACGTATCAAAAATAGAATATGCAGTATGCCGCATCCCGCATGACACAGCCAAACACAGAGGCAAAAAATGCTGCACCCAATTACGTGTACGCAACTTAAATGCGCACACGGCGAGAAAAATTGTGGACAGTCTTAAAGCAAGTAATTATTCCGATTAACTAGACATGGTACAAACAAAATTTAAATGATGACTCTGAAAAGCCGATAACTACGTTTAATGGGTTCATGTTATTCAAATACAGGATATTAGTAATATCATACTTGAGTTTTTCTCTCTCTGTAAAGACCCCCCCACGCCCCACCCCTCGTCAATCAAAAATGTATATGCACGTAAAGTGAAATAAATGCCAAGAAAATGGACACATCACAAAACGCAGCCAGCCACGCATCGATTTTTATTTTTATTTTCCTTTTTGTATATTTTTGCGCTCGTTTTCTTTTGCCCGCTTAAACTTAAACTGTGCCAACTGCAGCACTTCTCATCGTTCATGGCCCTTGGCACCCTCTACACCCTCCAACACCCCTAGCCCGCACCCTACACCCCGCCTGTGTTGACGCTGGAGGCCAATGAAAAGTGCCAAAAAGCTTTGCGCGTGTCAGCTAATTGTGACTGTGTGTGCATTTGTGTGTGTGTGTGTGTGCGTGTGTGTGTGCACAATGCCCATTATATTTGCACAAGTATAAGTAACTAACAATAAAAAATAACGTCTGCTACAAATTTGATGACAATTAAATACAATAAAGCACTCAACGAACAATTGCAAGCAACAAAAGCTAAAGCAAACTTAAAAATACCCTTGCGGCAGTTGTGCAAAAAAATAAATCATTATAAAACTAGGGAACTTCAACTGGGGAATATGCAAACAATTAAGTATTCTAGTGTTGATTTATATTTCCGTCTTCTTTTTTTTTAGTGTATGTTTCTAATTGGGGAATTAAGGTCAATTCAACTTAAGTAGACTTTTTCGAGAGACATTTTCAAACTACATCAGAACATTCTCAATATATGCAAATGATCAATCGAACTTTGAATATATGCTTAAAGCTCGTCGCATAAAAATCTGCTCATTAAATGTAGTACAAAAATAATAATGATGTAAGCTGTTTGTAAGTCTCTGCATATAATTGGCATACCCCCCTTGCCTTGTAATAAATCAATTCAAATAAAAGCTCTGCATTTATATGCGACAACAATGCGAAAATGTTCTTTTGGCATTTATTGCTTCCAATGAACTACGACGACAAATTTTGAGAGAAGTGAGAAATAGAAAGAGGTCGAAATACATAAATACACACATACGTACATACATATGTATGTATGTTTGCATGTGTGAACGTAGTATACATATGCCAATCAATAAGAAACTATGACGACACACACACACATATATATATGTGTGTGTAAGATGCATTAATTATAACGGAAAGAGCGAAATGGAAATGGAACAAAATGTGGTCTAACGGCGCCTTGCAATCAATTCAAGTTTTGCGGTTGTTGCTTAGTTCTGCTATGGTCACCACAAAGCGTAGCAAGGCGCTTACTAAACTCAATCAACAATTAACGCCCCACACACATACAAGCGATAAGTCCCCTCTCCCTATCAATGATCCCCATCGGATAGATGAGTGACAGAGCGGAAATACGGACAAAGCAACAAACAACGTGTGAGATGCGATGCGATGATAGTCGCGGACTGTCATTGAAATGCGAGAGAAGAAGCAACGAAATCAAAACAGAAAAGGCAAAGTGTGCGATAGTCGCTAGTTAATACCCTGTATCCAGTAGTTTACAATTGTTTTCAATTGGAGGCAAAAATTGAGCTATGTGCACAATAGTTAAATAAATTATATTGGCTAATGGCAACTGAAGAACTACATTGGTGTAAAACCAAACATTAAATTTAAAATTTTATGTTATTAATAATTTATGTCATTATATAATATTTTTTATACATTTATATATATTATTATTTTTAATACATTGTTTTTGTACTCAGTCAATTGCTGTTGACTTTCACAATCTAAATATGCCCCATTAACGTTTTATGAATGGGTACAATCGAAACAAAACACAGATTAACATGTACGCAAATACACACACACATATATATACATAACCATACATATATACAAATGTCAGCATATGTTTGGGTTGGGGATCGGAAATGAAATGAAAAACCATTAGGCGATAAATAAGAGCGAACACTGAGAAATTGTGAGCTGGAGTCTTTTTTTTGCGGTAGAATAAAAAATACAAAAAACAAAAAAAAATGACAATGACATTGAAAACAAATTGTGGCTAAAATCGAAAATCCAGTTTGACTCACCTGACGCCTGCTGTCGCAGTCCGGCGCTGTTTGGCGGCGTTATATTGATGCCACTAATGCTGCTGCTGGCGCCGACGCCAAGAGACTGATTTGAGGCGGCCATCGACAGAGCAGCGGACGATGACGTAGTCGCCTGCAGCTGCAGAGTGCTGCCCGTCGCTGTTGGGACGCTGCTCGACTGCGGCGTACCTGGCATCGAGTGCGAACAGGAGGAAACGGAAATGGTGTTTGGCTGTGGCGCCAACAGTGAATCTCCGCCGCCGCCGCTGCCGGCCAGCTTCCGTTCACTGCTAATGCGTATGGGTGTGCTGCAGCTGCTGCTGCCGACGCTGGCAGCGGACAGCGGCAGAACAGGCGTATGACTGCCACTGCTTGTCATTTGTTGTTGTTGTTGCTGCATGTTTTGTAGCTGTTAATATTCGCGTGCTTTATTTTTCTTCTTCGTCTTTGTTTCTTATTCGCATTTGCTCCAATTGCCCATACACACACACACACACAGAGAGACACACACTTACGTTGCCAATTATTGATTTTGTTTAAGGTTCTCCAATTTTTTTTTATTTTTCGCACATACAATTTATTTGTGTGTATTTTCTTGTCGTGCTTTGTTGTTTTACAAATTTTGAAGCTTTGAACTTTTTTTGTGTATTATTATTGTTTCGAAGAGAGAGCCAGCTCCTTAGTTAATTAATAAATTAATTAAAACCACATAAGACTCAAAAGTTCCAATTAGCAAACGACTTCTACAAGAATAACACTTATTATTCTTATTCATACACACGCTCACACACGCGCACTCACACACATATATCTGTATATATCTTTTAATGCGAGTGCTTGTCACACATTTTCGTATCGCTTTTTATTTCGTATGTTTTTTCTTCCGCGTGGGCGCTCCGGCGTCGTTCACGTTTCACGTACAACTAAAGCTGAGACTGGCACAACAACAACACATCGACACAAAACACACACAATCATAACTGGTCGTATTCGTATTCGTATTCGTATCGCATTTTCAAAAGCTAAACTTGTTTCGTCGCTTTCGTATGAGCTCATCCAATGCTGCATCCCCTTCACACCTCCAGCAACCACCAGCATTGCCTTCTTCTCTGTTCGTGACGCGGCAAAGACGCTGGAAGTGCAAATGCGAACAAGTTGAACAAGCTTTTTGTTGTTGTTTGGGGTAGAACTGGAAAGCCTGCAATGCAAACAGCTGACGGCTTTCATGGAAACGTGGAGCGTTTGTTTGCGTGCGAAGAGTGCAGCTATATGTGATTGAATAGAAAAGTGGCTGATTTTTTAGGTGATTTTAATAAACGTTTTATTTTTAATTTGTAGTGTAATGAACCTTTTTTTGTCCGGTTTGTGTTAGCCGCGCTAAAACTCCGTCGAGCTATGGGTTCGAGCAACAAATTTGATTGCGTTTACGATAATTAATAACAAGGTTATTTTTAGATATATTAAACAATGATTTTATTCAGTTTAATTTATATTATTGCACTTATAAGCTGCCCAATAGAGAATCTCGTACGGCACTCCGGTTTTCACCAGGTCTAGTGGTCTCCTTGACTCCCCAAGGATTGCCAATAGCACACCTGTAACCCAGGATTCGCACGTACACACTCTGACTAAACGCAAGTCCAGTCACACCTGCAGTGCTTGGCTCTATGCGGATTTAGTCTGTTGCCACAACTCACGCGTGACAAGGATTTACACTTCTTACCCAACTTCAGGACGCCGATGTCCTGCGTTATCCTTAGTTGCGTCGAGTCCTTTTGACTCTCCTTAGTTGTGTATCCTTTGTCGTGTCGAGTCCTTTTGACGCTCCCTAGTTGTATATCACACTTGTTCGCTTATGTGGCGTGGCGTGATCTCTGATACTTTTCCACTGCCCTTTTGCTGGCGCCAGCCATTGTCTGCCGCTAGTGTATGACGACGTTGCGCACGCCACACTCCCCACACTATAACGGCCCATGTCCTGATCGACATGTGTGTCAGACACGTTCATATGGCTGACAACCTGCGTACGAAAGAGAGATGGCGAAAGAGAGCGAATTCGCCGGAACTGCAATCAGGGCCGGATTTCGGTTTGATATACAGTTACTGTGAGGGGCGCATATAGCGTAAATATACATTTTATGTGTATTTATTTGCCAGGGTTATATGACGCCTCACAGTAGTTCAGAATTCGATCATTTATATGAATTGGGTTTGGTGAACTGCACTAGAAAATATAGAAGTAATAGAAAATACGGCATATTTTGCCATTTATTTGAATTGATTGAATGTGACCAACTCTAAAAAAATACCAAACACATTTTCTTTTTACGAATTTCTAGTGTATTTATGCGTGTCTTAACTGTACATTTGACTTAATTCCACTAATTGCTGCTGCTATTTGGGTCCATTCATCATTTGGGGGGGAAGTGTGCCCAGCGGCGGCGGCGGACCCATCATAGCCATTGGATTCAAAATGGGCGGCGGACGTATTCCAGTGGGAGCCATCAGCGGATTCATCATTGGCGGCATATACGGTGGCATATTCGGCATGCCGGAGCGAGGGGGTGCTCCCATATTTGGGGGCGGAATATTCACGCCACTCGGCTTACCACCTGGCGCTGGTCCCGCAAACGGATTATTTGTTATTTTGCCGGCTTTGAAGGCAGCTGTTGTTGCATCGATTAAATGTTGCGCTTGTTCTTCCATCCATTTTTGGTAGTAGAATTTGACGTTATCGCGATGCTTGCGACCCGTGCAGTGCGTCTTCCGCACCGATGGCGAATCATGCGTCAAATATGTGTCGCAGTAGTCGCAGTAATATTTCGGCATCTTATTACTATTTATGATTTAAACAAGCATTAAATTTGTTTGTTGTACAAATAAACATGCAAAATGAAATGGAAAATAATAACGAGTGTGCCCGCCGTTGACTAACATGAAAATGCCTCCAAAAATACCAAACAGCACATTGAGTATTTTTGTAGTGTTGATAAGTGCGCATTACTTGACTTATCGATTTTGACTAAACAATCGATATTGTTAACCGCGCCATTTGAGTAAGTGCTAACATTTTGTTTGAGTTATTAACAGCAACGGCGGCTGTTAGCAGTTTTAACGCGGCCGGCAAGCGAGCATGACGTGAGCGCGGATGGCGATTGTGTGTGTGTTGTTGTTCTTGAGCGGCATCTTTTTGAATGGGCGGGCAAACACGCGTAACGGCAATTAAAAATAATCGTGAACAGCAATAAAAATCATAATTATATGTTTTTGTTGTTGTAAATATTAAAAGTGCATAGAAAAAAAGCCGGTGTTTGGTTTACAGTCAATTTTGTGCCTGCGTTCGTGTGTCTGTGTGTGTGTTAGTGTGAAGGAATTTAAAGGCTGAAAAAAAGATAAAAAACAGACAATAGTTCAAGCCAAAAGGAGCAGCAATAAAAATTCAGAAGTTGCTTGACCAGTTTTTATTTTCATTTGTTATTTCTTGGCTCTTTTGGCTAATTGTTAAACGAGTTTTACCCAATGAGGAGCACCAGCAGCAGCGGCAGCAGCAGTTAGCGATTATTATTATTATGCCTTTTGTACAGCGGATTGTGCAGCCGGTGAATGTGGCACAGGCGACCGCTGCCAGTTTGGGGCATGCCGCCAAGCGATTCCAATGTGCGCCCGGCAAATGCACCAACAACAATTGCATCAACAATCAAAATCAAACAACAAATCATCGAGGAGCAGATGAAGAAGAAGCAGCGGCAGCATCAACAGCTGACGAACCACAGCCGCCGGCAGCGCTGCCCATGAAAAAGCTCAAACAGCATGTAGAATTTCTCTCCACTTCCCCCTCGCATCTATCCACACGTGTCTCGCAGTCGTTGCCCGCGTCGCGGCAGAGCAGTCAGCAGCGAGGATCGGCAGCAACAGCGCATCCTTCTCGCACCTACAGCGCCCCCCACTCCCCAACGACAGCAGCGGGCAGCCAATCACGTGTCGTTTCTGGCCACGAATTCGATTCGATTAGCAACATAACATTGAGCAATGCCCTGCGCCAATTGGCCAGTTTGGTGCTCATCGCCAGCGATATTTTCGATGAGCTGCAAAACGATCTGCAGCAGGTGGGTGAGCGGGCTGCAAGGGTGCAGCGCAAAATTACAGCCGTGGAGCGACGCGTTTGTGCCTACGATCCGAAAATGGTCACAGTTCGTAAGTAAATCCAACAAGTAGAATATTTAAATAAATGCACAAAAATAAACATATAAAATTGGAATATGCAAACTTTGCATAATGGAATTTAAAACTTCCATTGTATAACATTTGTATTTACTTTCCCAATTTATATTTCCAGTGGAATGAATTCCACTAAATATTTACATTTGCATATTTACATTCCGCACTTTGACAATGGAATGCATAATTTCCATTCCAATTTACATTTTGCACACAATGGAACTTATAACTTCCATTGTATAACATGCGTATTTACCTTCTGCACATTGCCATTGGAATGTATAATTTACATTTTATTTACATTCAGCAGTGTTGCCAATGCAATTAAATAATATTTTAGTCATTTTATATATGTTAATTACAGGTTACAAATGTAACATTTATAAATAAAATGTCTAATTAAAAATTATATTTGTAGTTTTATTCTTTTTTCTACTTAGCTTTTATCATTATCTCTTCAGAAGTTAGCAACCCTACTTTACACACACACACATACACATACGCATGCATGCGTATTTTGTCAATTGCCATTCATCGCAAGTCGCCGGCAAAAGTCAAGTGCGTTTTTCAGCTTATCTACTACTGCCATCTGTCTCTCTCACTCTTACTCCCCCGCTCCTTATGCTGCTGCTTTGTATGCTGTCGACTGAGCTTTTGTGTGTGTGTGTGTGTTTGTTTGTGTTGGAATCTTATCTGCTTTGTGAGTTTTTCTTTGCTTTTCGTTTATTAAATTCAATTGGCGACGCAGCAAAAGCAGGGCGCTGAAATTAACACCTTGTTTACTCTTCTCTTCTTCCTCTTCATGTTTTCTTATTCTTTTTCTTCAGTTCACTCAATTAGTCGCTTTTACTGCAATTAAACCACAGATGATAGGCGGAGTTAAAAGTTCACTTTGACTGCTTTGTTTTTCACGGTTTTGTGTTAAACTGTTGCAAACATTTATAAAGATTTGTGGCAACAAGTTGCCTACAAAATGCAAAATCGCAATTTTTCTGTTTCGCTGGCGTTTTTCAGAATTCACAGCTATTCACTGGAAATTGAGTACAGCTTTTATCAGCTTATTTGCCTTTGCATAATTTTGCTTATTTCATTTAATGGAAAGTGTAGTGTTGCCAGCCTGATCGAATGCGATCGATTCCATCTTCACTCTTGCCACTTGCATTTGACAGCTGACAGCTGCTGAACAAGGTGGAGAAGAGGAGCGGAGAGAACTGACAGCTGCTCTTGCATAAACACACACACACACAGTAGCAGCAAAGGCGCGCTAATTGCTAAGGTATGAAGAAGACAAGCGAAGAACATAATTACACACACAAACACACATGTACACATTTTGCAATTGGCAATGCAGTCATTCCAATGTATGCTAACAGCACCTGTTTCCCCCTTCCCCCTTCTCTGTTCGATTGCTGCTGCTCATTAATGTGCCCATATTAGAAAAGCGATTACAGCGCGATATTTTGCCATTTGTGGGCAAATGTTAACTAACTGGAAGGGTATGCAACTATGTGTGTATGTGTGTGTCTGTGTTTGTGTGCAGCGATGCATGGAAAGAGAGCCGGGCAAAGGGGGGTGATGTGTTTTTTTTGCGTGCTGAGAGAGGGAAGCGGGGAAAGGGAAGCACGCAATTGTTACCGTTGGCTGCCCATTTTCTTCTTCTTGTTCTTTCCTTTTTTTTCGACTTCAATCAATCGGCCATATTGCTCGTATGTGTGTGTGTACGTGACTTGACTATGAGTAACGATTACAGCTACTGTTGCCGTTTACAGTTGTTGCTGCTTACATTTAAGTTGCTTGCATCGCAGCAGGCGACTTGCCGGCACTTTGAAATTGACCGCTGGCCACTTTGGCCAAAAGTATTACCATTTACAAGGAACTTGCCACAATTGATATGTGAAAAAAAAACACACACACACATGCGCACACATGTTAGATGTGTGTTAAACTAATTTGCTACGTGTTGCAATGGGCAGGAAATTTCATTTCCAAATGTTCGTTTCAAGTGCGCGTCAACCAAGAGAGACAGAGAAGGACATTGCTGGAATTTTGTGTCGCACTAACATGTGTTTAGTATGTTGGCAATACCTTTTTTAACATCAGAGACAAATGTTAATGGGAGCATTTGCGAGCTTAAATATAAATCATAACAGACAAATGTTAACGCATACGTAGGCTGAAAGGAGTTGGAGGTTTGGATGAGCTTTAATTTACATAAGTCAATGCACACTGGAATATGCAAGCTTTAATCGAAGAAGATGCTGATCAAAACATACACTTCAAAGCATAACAGAGAAATGTTAATAATCTGAACAGCTAATGATCAACTTCCAGTTTCAAATGCACACTGCTAATTTTGTAGTCTGCCGTATTATGAGTAACATAGCATTAACCTCGCAGTAAACACTGTTAACAAAAGATATTGGAAGCTTGTTTTCTTTTTAGTCGTCTTTTATAATCATTATTTTTGTCTGTCTCGCGTCTGTGCCGAAAAAGTAATTGCAGCCGCACAGCAGTGGGAATTTATTACGTAGCACAGGCTGACCAAAAAAAAAAAATAAATATGGCCCGCATCTGAGCAGCAACACAAACCTGTTCCCACCTGCAACATGTCGCTGCTGTGCATGTGTGTGTTATGTGTGTGTGTGTGTGCCGCCACAAAACTAAACAAACGAGCGAACACCAACGAAAATAAACCTTAACGCGCTGGAAACGCTGAAAACACTGCGTGCCACAGCCAAATAATTTCAACTAACCAACAAAAATGAGATACACACCGAAAAAAAAAGTAAGAAAAAAGTAAAAGATACAGATACAGTTGTGAGTTGTTAGTTTTCTCTGCTTCTTCTTCTTCTTTTGGTTTTTTTTTGTTTTAAACATTCGACGCATTATTGTATTTCAAGTGCGCTGATGAGCATTTGATTGTTGCAGCCCGCGGGGCTAGTGGGGCGGAGCTGGGCGGTGCACTTTGGTTTTTTTTTCTGGTTGGAATTCTTTTGCCTTTTTTTCTTTTTTTTTTTGTTGTGTGTTTGTTTATTTTTCCCAAACAACAATTTTGTTCTCACTTGGAAAAGTAAACCAAGCAATGACGACCAAATACGGCTACAGATACAGATACAGATACTGGCCACAGATACAAGATACACATAGAGATAAATACTTGCATAGATATATATATATATATATGTGTGTGTGTGAGTGTGTATGTATATAGATGCATGCTGTAAACAACAACAAGTGAGTCGCGAGCTGCGAGTTGCTGCGAGTCTTGTGGCAACTTCGACAGCCCAGCCAAGCCATAAGTTGCATAAGCTGCGAGACGAGTTGAGAGTCTTGGGAACCCGGTCTTCTACTAGTATGTGCGAAGTCTGTGTGTGTGCGTGTGTGTGTTGGTGTGTGTATATTTACTCTTTGTGGTCGATAAGATTCTTTGTCTTGTTGTTCTTCTTATTTTTGTATACACTTGCCACAGAGAGTTATTTGGTATGTGATCGAGTATGCAACACCTTGCCAGGTAGCAATATTCAACATTTATGCAACATTTAAATAATAAAACCCATTTTGAAAGATGTCGAATTCCAATTAAGTTTTAAGTACACCCTATTGCATAGCTGTGTTCGAGGGTATCTTCAAGTCGAGCTCACTCGACTCTCGGCTATCTGGCTGTGCATTTTGTGTTGTTTGCTTAACATGGGCAGCAAGTGTAGCTAGAAAAGTGTTGAGTAAAAAGTCGCCGTCATCGTCCTCATCATCCTGGTTGCTGTCGTCAGTTAAGGCCACAAGTTCAACGGCTAAGAGGAAAACTTGTTGCGTGCCACAAAGAACGGGCAACTGGAATCTGCAGATTGATTGTCGATCCGATCGCCGTCGTCGTCTGCGTTTTTCTGCATTTTTGCACGTTTGCCGCAGACCGATTCTACCATAAAGTTGTTGTTATTGGCTGTTGCTGTTGCATCTATGCAACCACAGGCAACAGCAGCAGCAACAACAACACCAACAACGCACCTTTCAGTCATTGAACTTTAAGCTATGCGTTTTGCTCCAAACCAACAATCAAACAATCAAAACTTGAGCCCCATCAATACTTGAGAGATTGCAACGTGCTTCATTCACAGAAAGAACCGAAACGGAACCAACAACAACAACAAATAATACAAAAAAAGAGCCGAAACTTTTTTAAGTTCTTTAAAGAACTTGAAAATTTATGTGTTCCTCTTTTCGTTTCAATTTGTTGGGTTTTTTTTTTGTTATTCGGTTCTCAAGGGGCAACCAAATAATTCGTGGCTCATAAATAGCTTTTACGGCGGATGCACTCAGCTAAAAGCAAGCATCTGAGAACTTAAGCACAAGCGGATCCACAAAATCATGCAGCTTAAAAAAAAATATATTGTAAGAATATATAGAAGAATTGGGAGAAAAGTTCTTGAGTAGTTTTAGTTGTATAAAAGTTCTCTTTGTCTTTTTATACCCTGAAATAAAGTATATATATTCTTGATCAGCTTTGAAAGTCGTGTAGAATTAGCCACTCTCGTCTGTTTGGAGAAGCCCGTCTCAGAGACTGGAGACATCTGGATTATAAGTTATCGTATATCCAATCATGTTATCGATAACTGCGCTCGTTACCCGAGTATCGATTGAAATCGATTTTGATAGCAATTAAATATATGACTGCTAAGATATAGCCTCTCAATTGAATAACGAAACATATACAACAGCTGGATACAGGGTATCATATAGTCGCGTACTCGCTGAGTTTGAGTTGCTGTTGCTTTCGTTGATTTCCCTCCAGCATTTTACTTTGCTGCTGTGATTAATAGTGCTGCACTTAAGTTGCCGCACGTTCGCGGCAAGTTTCAAGTTCAAATTATAAACACCTCGGAGCAGCTCGAAGCACCCGCATTTTAGCTGAGATTTTCCTCAGCCCCCGAGACAAGTTCTAAGCCATAAACTGGCGACTTTCTAATCTATTTGTTGTGCCTCTCTATCGGTGTGTGTGTGTGTGTGTATTTACATGAGAATGCTGCCACACAGACACAGACACTGAAACACACACCTCGTCTGCTTGCACCTTTCACGACTCCAATCTCTTCACTTTACTTTGGCCTCTTTGCAACGCATATCGGTTAAAATTTAATGGCATTTAAATTTAATTTATAAAAGCCAAACGTGTTTCGAAATATGCCCATTAAAACAAGCAGAGTGCGCGACGTCAGCTTGACCGACTACCGAATTCCCTGTAATAATAAAATAAATTGAAAAATAAAGTTTAATATTTAATGGGAAATATTTATAATCAATCGATTCGACTTTTATCGAGATCTAAATGCCCATTTCAAAGAATTTTCAAATCTTTTTTGAGTTAAGCAGAATTTGTTTATTTTAATCAAATTTTACATTGGATTTATGCCTAATCAGGCGAAAAATATCTTTTATAACTTTTTTCAAATCAAATCCAATGTTTCTTGCAACTTTTCAATAAGTACAGGGTATAAATGACTGCCGACTGCAGCTGAATTGTCGTCTAGCAGCCAAAAATTGCTGTCTCCCGAGATGCTTGTCTGTCGTGTGGCATGCGGCTTGTGGCATGTGGTGGGCACATAGACTTGCAGACAGCGCTGCACACACAGGATATACGTGGGCGTTAGAACAAAGGTGCAAGAAGCAACTGCATGGGCAATGCCCATGCAACAAACAACAACGCCAACAACTGCTCAGCACTAATCCCACAGAGAAAGCGCAAAAAAAATGGTGCGTTGGTATTTTCCAGGTTTTTTTTTTGTCTCCAGTGGCTGCTGCTCAGTTTCAGTTGTTCAATTTATCAGTTTCTCAGCTTTTTGAGCAGGAATGCGATTTCAGTTTATAGATTCGTTCCACAAACCTGTACACAGACGCAGACACAGACAGACACGGAGCATCCCACAGGTAAACTCAGCGGCACTAATCAAGCAAGCAGACCAGAAGAACAACCAGGTGAAGAAGAAGTGGAAGAAGGCGAGAGAGACAGAGAGGGACAGAGAGAGAGAGAGAGAGAGGAGGAGAAGAAGAAGAGAAGGAATTGGGCCCTACAGCGAGAGGCAGACGGAACATTACTTGCATTACTTGCACCTTGGAATTTCTCATAGCCATTTTGGTTTTAACTTGTTTCTTGGAATCTCTCGTGCGACTCTGTGCGAGTGTGTCAGTGTGTGCGTGTGTGTGTGTCAGTGTGTGCGTGTGTGTGTGTGTCACTGTGTGTGTGTTTGTGCAATTCAAGTGCTTTTTGGAAAAGCTGCCACAACGATTCGCAGACCTTGAATTCAATTATGTCTGTATGAGATGTGTGTGTGTGTGTGTGTGCATCTCTCTCTCCCTCTCTCTCTCTCTCTCTCTCTCTCTACCTCTCTCTATCGCAAAAATGTCTTGTGGCAGGAAGCTAAAGAAAAACACTTTACACGGCGTATTGCGTGTTTGGTTGCACTGAAAGAAAAAATGGACTTTTACTACTTATATTGATTATTAATGTTGCAACATAAGCAGAAACAGTTATGTTCTCACACTCTTTTTTCGCTAAGTGCAGCGTCTGCTTTATGACATTCGTCTGCCTGCCTAAATGAATGTCCTGTTTGTCTGTCTGTCTGTCTGTCTGTCTGTCAGTCTGTTTGTCTGTTTGTCTGTCTCCTGCAATGTCTGTGTAGATTTCCGGACGACTGATTGCAGCAATTTATGTTTCATTTTTCACTCTCTCATTCATCACGTGCAACGTGCAACGTGTGTAATGCGGCAAGAGATGCACGTTTGCTTACCTGACCTAAAAGCCGTCGCAAGGCCTAACCACAAAAGTACGTTGCATGTTGCAAGCAGCGCTCAACCCTTTCGCTCTTCCCTCTCAACATGTGGCAACTGCAAAAGCAACCGCTCCCTAAATATGCCACAGAGGGACGAGATCAGGACGCGCCAGTGCGAAAATGGTTTTGTTTGTGCCACAAAAACAAGTTCTGCGTATGAAAAGTTGTCTAAAAAGGAACGGGGGTTGGGGTTTAGGGGTTCGTAATAGACAAAGGGGGTGCGCCAGCTGATGCGTTGATCTTATCAATCCACAAACAAAAGAAAAGGACAAAAAAATGTACACACGCAATATGCAAATTAATCAAAACTTTGGGTGCGCTGAAGAGCATTAGTTGTGTGGCAGGGATTCGCCAGCTGTTGGCGTATTTAGATTTGATTTCTAAAAAATACAGCTGGAGTGCTCCTCCCTCTCAGAGGTACATCACTTCCTATTCCTCTGCTGGAACATCATATTGGCTCAGGATAGATCAGATCAGATTAAGGTAACATAGAAACTTGATGTAACACTAGAAAAAAATGAGCTTATCAGTTAGAGCCCTTAATAGTAATAAGTATTACTTAATACCCAACTTTGTTTCACCTTGCATATATATATATATAAATACAGTTTGATTGCTCCCTCTCAGAGGTACATCAATTCCTATTCCTCTGCTGGAACATCATATTGGCTCAGGATAGATCAGATCAGATTAAGGTAACAAAGAATCTTGATGTAACACTAGAAAAAAATGAGCTTATCAGATAGAGCCCTTAATAGTAATAAGTATTACTTAATACCCAACTTTGTTTCACCTTGCATATATCTTATCGTGTGGCAACTGTTTATGTTATTGATTTCTTATCAGCTGCGTGTGTCGATGAAAACTTTCAAGGCAGCTGCTTGACAAACTAGTTACTGATATCCCCGAGTACAAATTGCATACGAGCTGGGAACAATGAGTGCAATGAGGCAACTTGAAGTGCGCCTGCTAAAAAATCTCTCTCCAGCTATAAATAGTTCATCATTTACCAAACAGCTGCAAAATATGTATCTATGCCACACTCAAAGTCCCATAAATTCTGTAAACTTTTATCAGATTATAAATAAAGTCAGTTTGTTGTCACATCATTGTCAGTTGTTAGCATAAGTATAAATTATGTTGTAATTGTGATATTACATTATTATTAATTAATGTTGTGAAATGCAATAAATTATATGTTGGATGGCACCAAGGTTTCTTCATGTTGCACAATCGGACTACATAAAAGTCTCTTTCATTATTTAATGGTATTTATTTCCTGTGTTTCATTCATGTTCTTATGATTAATTCTTTCTTTCCAATTTGTTTGGTTTGTTTCAATGCCTCAAGCATTGCGTGCTTCAATTTTGTCAAAAACTTGCAACATTTAACACTTTCCACCATTTAACCGTTTTCAAGTGTGAAGAGTGAACGGTGAACAACAATCAGCTGCAGTAGCAATTCATTGGAAACAATAGACGCAAATGTTGCAGTTGTTGTTGTTGTTGCAGTTGTTGTTGTTGTTGCAGTTGTTGTAGTTGTTGTTGTTGCTCTAATTGCCGTGCAATGTAAAACTACTGACAATGTTTGCCGGCTGTTTTCTGTTTTCAGCTGTTGTACGTGCCACAGATATACAGACAGTGTGTGTGAGAGAGAGAGTGAGAGAGAGAGAGTGAGAGACAGAGAAAGAGATGTTAGAGATGATGAACTGGAGTTGGGGTTGCGTGACTGTCATCATTTCCGATGTTTATCTCTTCATGTTAACAGCACAACTAGCAACAGCAACCAGATGAGGGACTAGACATCATCAGCACCAGTTTCAAAACGTACAAAACCAAAAGGCGTTCCATAACAATAGAATAATGTATGTGTTAGACTTTGAACCCATTGAAAATGGTTTACAAAAATGAACTATAATAAGGTTGTCCAGATCCATAAAGTAAATTTTGTAATCAGAATCAGCAGCTAAGTCGATCTTTCGAACGTTTGTCCATTGAGCTAACTGATGCCAGAGATTCCTAGCGCCTCTATATTATAATATAATACAAATCGATTTTCGACAGTAATACAATTGATACATAACATTCCCAGATATAGTATTGACATTATTGATCAACTGCAAAAATGTCGCCAAAACGTCTTTTTATACTGAACGAACATTATGTTTTTGAACAGCTTGTTAGAGTCGAGCTCTCCCGACTATCATATTGTGATTATTTTTTTGGTCAATGCAATCGCCACAGATTGTTAAGCGTTTCGAATAAGGCGTAGGGTGGTGGGTAGCGTAGAGGCAGTGAGGGCAATACAAACTTGTTGCTGTTGCCGCTTTCACTTGATTTGCATACAAAACAAAGCAACAACAACAACAACAACAACAAAACTGAAAAATCATTTTGGTAAGCTATAAATTCGAGAATCTTTTGAGCTGCCCAACTCCAAAAACAAAAAAACACTTGAGAAAGACAAAAAGCCGCTTAAACATCGGCTGAGTTTGTAATGGCCAATTAAGCAGACGCTGCGTCATTCTGTCAGTCTGTCACTCATTCAATTAGTGCAGCTGAAATTGCACTTAGAGAAAAAACGTTGCACTACATTCAAATGCACACAGCTCCAAGTTAGAATCTAGCTTTTCTTTGAATAACCATTTATATATATATATATAATATCGTTCGTTTTTCCATGTTTCAAGTGTGAACTTAGAAGCAAAATTATTTCTCTGAGTGTAGTCTCTTTTTGTTTTCTCCGAGTGTGGACGCATTAAGCAGGAAGCGTATGATAATTGGAGACAGAGTTCCACAGTGCGTGGGATTTGGACTCCACTTTCCCAAAAGCAACTGCCAACTCATGCGGCAAGTGGGGAAGCGGGGAAGCGGGCGAGGGGGGGGAGTGGGAGGTTATGCAGCTAAGCTTCAAAAATTAAGCTGCAGGTGAGCTCTCAAATGTGTACATATGCGATAAAGTGGGTGTATCTGTGTGACTGTGTGCGTCTGTGTGTGTGCTCAGCCATGTCGCATAACGTATGCATGTGCGCAACTTTTGGTGGCATGTGGCATGTGCGCTTTGGGGGCCCACATAATTTACGCTAAATGCACAGAGACTGGAAACTATGTAATTAGATTCTGTGAATGGAGAAAAATCCTTCAATGCTGAATACGGCAGCTGTGCGCCACTAAAGGGGCGCATGCGTGCCACTTAGGGGCGTTGCATATGCCACATTAAGGGTTGCCTGTCCGTTTTATTACCATTATTATACGTTTAAGTACGTTTAAGTAGCGCCTAATGCGCTTAAAAACCAACATAAACCGGATATAGATATAGATACAGGCCACAGATACAGATACAGATACAGATACAGTAGATACAGTTATAGATACAGATACAATTGGAGGTGCAGCTGGCGTTGAGATAATAGTATAAATTCGTAAACTGAACTAGATTTAATGGCAATAAAAGTTGGTCGAGGAGAGATGCAAACAAATTTCATTTTCTGGTTGTTTACCCAAAAAAGGCAAAAAAAGGCAAAAAAATGCAAAAATAGAAATAAAGCAAACAAAATCTGGTTGAAACGATGCCCAACCTATTGGCTCAGTTCAGATTCCAGATTGTGGCATGCCACAAAATGCGATGTGCGATTAAAGTGAACAAAAAATTGGCAAAAACTCTGATTGAAATCAGAAGGCAGTCAATGTGGGGCCACCGAAGATGCCGACTGGCAGATTATTGGGCAGACATTTTGTATCTGATAGATGCACACAGATACAGATACAGCAGCTGCAGCAAATAAGCTAAAATCGTGTTTGTCGAGCTCTTTCGCCTTGACTTCCCTGGCTTCCCTGAAGTATTGCAGCACGAAATGCAATTACAATAGGGCAAATCGAAATGATGCCACAAGGGCTGCGGCAAGGGGCGGTAAGAAACTGGCGAGACAAGACGGATATTTTGTTGGAAATGGCTGTAGTTGCAGTGACCTGGCTGGCTGGCGTCTTGATTACAATGCGGCCAAGCGGAAGAGACGTAAATAATGTTATAAATCAGGGCGGATATAACGATAAAGCGACAAGCGACAAAAGCAACATTGCAGTTAGCCACTTCAACTGACAGATACACGAAAAGCAACCTTTTCGTTTGCTTAATGTTTATAGAGAGTATCGCTGATGATGATGATGATGATGATGATGATGATGATGATTGTGTGGCATGTGCGCCACAAACCGATGGCGATCCATCAATTGGGTCAACAATCGGCTGCTCTGTTGTCCAGAAACAAAAACGTCAATGGGCCGTGAAGTGACGTCGCCAGCGGATATGGAATGCGGATGTGGAATGCGAATGCGGAAGCTGAAGCTGAAAGCATGCAATTCTCTTCCTCTCTCTCTCTTCCTCTCAACTCGCCCATTGATGATGATTTGCACTGGGTCAAACAGTCTGTTGCCGGTTTAGTCAACAACAACAACAATAATAATCGGGAACAGCTGTCCCTAGGCATTGTTGGTTCTGTTCGGGCGGGTTTTTCACTTTCGAGGGTTGCAAACCATTTGACAGGCACTCAAAATGTCATCAAATGGTTTGCTGATTGCGCAAATGTGTTTTACAAAAATGTCTATAGCATAATTAAGTGCCATTGTGTTGGACTTTAGTTTAACTAGCAGACACCCTGTAATAAGCGCATGAACTTAATTTTATGTTATGTTTTTTATGTGCTTACAATCGGGTGCAAACATTGAGGTATTTTTTTAAAGGAATTCTGATTGGGATCGGGATTGCTGTCTGAGAAATTGAAAGCAAAATAATTTCTAAGAATTGTTGAAATTTGTAAAAAATACAATTGAAAGCTAAAAACATGCATAAAAATTAAATCTGGATTACACGAATTGACATTATTATTATTATAATTGGGGAGAAAGTTTGCACTGCGACCTATAAGGTCTATTGTGCCCCCTTACTGAGCCTACAGCTCCTCCATCAATCCCAACTCCTGCACGAATGCTAGAATCTTTGTTGGGTTGAGGGTTTCTATGTCCTTGGGCCTCGTGGATGTTGCATCTTTTCCTGGTTAAGGCGACGCATTCTGTTAGGATGTGCGTCGAGGATTCCTCGTATCCGCAAAACCTGCATGCATTGCTGCTGCAAATACCTAACTTGGTTAGGTGACCTCTCAGTCTACAGTGTCCTGTCAATAGACCTGTGAGTATTCTGAGTCGAATTGACATTAAAAGCAGACGAAAATGAATTTCAGATTTAATGAAATTTTTAAAAGGATTTTTTTAAATTAACTGAAACTTTGCAATATGAAATACCGGATTTATGAGAGGGGTAAATATTATATTTTTGACTACATAATAATAGTTAAAGTATAGTTTTCAAAAATGTGCATTTTTTTTAAGATACTTCACTCTTCATCCATCCATAATCGATGAGCAACAGTCGAACCTAGGAAATATGCATCCCTACTCACTTTTCAACCCCTAACACAAACATAGCTCAAGCCTTTGCCTCATCAATACAGGGTATGAATGGAATATATAAAATGCGTTCAGTCGGTATTTTTTTTCTGTACAGCTTGCAGCACTCGAAATGTTTTTTTTTTCAAGTGCGCGCCTCTTTCAACATTTTTATTTGTGTTACAGCTTGTTGTTTGAAGCATTCAAAAATAAAAAAAAAAAAGTTCGTGGAGATTTGAACATTTTACTTTTTTTTTTTGGATTTTTCCCTCTTTTCATATTTCTGTGTGCGCACTTCCGGTGTGGCGCTTCAAACTGTCACAGCCGGAAGTGCAACCTGGCGTTTAGAAATTGCCGCTTTCGAAAATGGCAAAAAAAAAAAAGAAAAAACGTTTAACGAGCCGTTTAGCCCACTTTTGGGCTGAATTGAAGGCGTGGCAAGTGCACGTGCGTGGCATTAATGAGTGCGTCTGATCGAGGGGCCGCGGCAGTTAAACTATTTACGCAGTCAGAATGCGCCTATATTGCTGCAAAGGTGCAAAGGTTCAGTTATTTAGTTGAGTTGTGACCCAGTTTTGCAGCAGACGCTGCTTTTTGCTGCTGCTTGTCAGATTTTTTTTTATGCCTTTTTTTTTTTGCTTTGTTTTGCGAACGCGCGAGTTCAATAAACTGTACCGAAAACGACAACAATGCTTGTGTCCCCAAAGGGCGACAGCTGTTGCTGCGCCTCAGTGGCAATCACCGTCAGCCGCTGCTTTATGCCGCCCCCTTGCGCTTGTTTGTGCATCAAAGCGCATTCACAGCACACATGCACAACAAATAAATTCCGAAGCGCACCAAACATGTCAAGTCCAATGAAAGGGACACAAACATCCCCTCCCCCCTGAACGTCTGTGCAACATTTGGAAGTGTAAATGAATTTGTTCTTAATTATTATGATGCGTCGCTGTTGCAGCTTGTTTGTCTGTCTGTCCAGTGTCTGGCCATCTCTTGTTTTGGCCTGTTGTTGGCAATTTGGTTTTTGGACTAGCCCCCAAAAATGTTTCGTCGTCATTGATTTACCGTCTGCTGCGAATGGGGCAAATGGGCTGCCGTTCCGAATCTCTGGACGCGGCATGCAGCATGCATGATGTGTGCTGTGTGATTTTATGTAGCGGCAACAATTTCTTCCAGCAGCCAAATGGGCAATGCCAGCCAAAACTCTCCGTTTGAGCTGTGTCTATTTTAATAGTTTTTATTTTATTTTATTGTTATTGCATTTTAAAACAATTTATGCATTTTGGAATTCATCGACACATTTTTGAAAGTCTAAATATATATTCCCAAAGAATATTCAAATATTTTCCACATTTTTGAACACTTTTTGTAGAGTCAGTAAAAAACTGTTGTTTAACTTTGAAGAATCTTTATTCAATTCGAAAGATTGAAAGACATTAAAAGATTTAAAAACGATTACAGGGTATTTTCCAAGTCACGCAACGACTTTAGCTGCTTTTATGTTTATAACTGTTTCGCTGTGAAAGAAGAGTGATGAACAAAGAGTGCTGTAAATTTTGGTTTTTGTTGAGTTTTCTTTTTGGTGGTGGGAAAATGCGTTTTCTTTTGATGTTGACGATCGCCCATGGGGCTCAAGAGGAAGTGAGCTTCGTCAAGATAAATTAATGGCTTCACTAATGAAACAAATTGCAAACTAATCTTAAGCGCTAGTTTAAAAAAAAAACAAAATATAAGTTTAAAAAATAAGTTTTTAATCATCAATTTTACATTTCTGTGAACTCGTGGCTAATGCCCATTTTATTGGTTTGGTTAATTTATTATAACTTTTATCTCTCCAGCTCTCTCTTTTTTTTGTCGAATATATTTTCCCTCGATTTTCAATAGACCCCCAAAAAAAAACTGATTTGGCAGCGAGCAAGACATTAAAAGCATTTCAAGTGCCGCCATCAGGTTCTGGACACAGTCTCAGTTTCAGGCATCTGTCTCTGGTTCTCTGGTTGTGGTTCAGTTTCAGCTAAAGGTCCTTATCAGTGCTGTGTGTGTGTGTGTGTGTGTGTCCAGAGTACATTTAATCCTGAGAGCTCGTAAATTTTGAAGCATTTGTGGCTGATATGACAAGTGCAACAAATGTTTTTATGGACATGTGTTGCTTAATTTATGTTTCAATTCCAATTCAGTCAACTGTCCCTCTCTTTCGCACTCTCGCTGCCTGTCTCTCTCTCTCTCTTTTGGTTATGTGCACATAAAAATGTCATAATATCAAATGAAAATCCAATGCGACAATCATAATTAATTGTCATTGCCATGAAAATGGAGAAACTTTAATAGGAAAGTCTGCTCGATTTTATATACCCTATAAAATACTAAAGCGGGTGGATGTGAGTTGTACCAACTTAACGAACAAACGAGGAAAATGATTTCTATAAAGACTATAAAGTAAACTAACTAACCCATTCGATCTCAGAGATTATTAGGGAAGACAAGAAGTGTTTGTTATATAGCCACCATATCTCCGAATACAGTCGTCCATAATAAAAACCAGACTGTCAAAACGGAAGCGGAACTTTGTAGATTAAAATTCAGAAGTATCCTTTACTTAAAAATACTCAACTAATTGAATCTAATGATTAATATTTCTCATCTGCAACTTCTTGCAGAGTATCCTTAAGTCGAGCACTCTCGACCACATCACACTTGTGTTCTTAGTTGTTAAAGAAGTGAAATTAATTTGCTTGGTTTTTTTTTATTATTATTATTTTGGAAGCCACCATGCTGGTGCAGAAGTTTGTTTCATTAATCAGCGCCTCAATAAATCAAAATTAGTTTGGCTATTGACTGAACCACATTCTCGGAACGACATAAAAAGGTTCGCTGTCAATTGACTTAAGAACAGTTTTATAGCGCCCATCGATTAAACAGATTTATGCACATAGCGATTGTTGACATTGGTTATTATTGGCCGTGTTTGCATGTGTGGCCTTATCTAAACACCGGTGATAAAACTAAATGACGACATAATGAGCCAACTTATTAGCCAAACTAGTCGACCAACTAACTCGTTTGGTTCACATGTGTTTCGGTTTCTGTTTGTTTTTTTAATTATATTTTTTCGTTTTTTTTTTTTTTTTTTTGGGCTTGGCTTTTTTTTTATGACCGAAACTTTCCAAATTGAGCATTAGGAGCGCGCCTAATGCAGTCATCAGCCGCTTATCGTTCATTTGGGGGTCTCATAATTTATGCCACTGTTAAGTATTTATTATTTTGAAACACATCAATGCAACACCGTATCAAGTTCCCGCAACAGATTTCAACAATTTTTTTCTTCTCTTTTTTATGAGTTTTATTTATTTGTTTGTTGCTTGGGCAAAGCAATGTCAAATGTCTGGCCAAAGTGTTGACAGCAGAACGAGATATTTGGGAAAAATCAGTACAGATAGTTGAACAAGTGACAATTGATTTAATGCTCAGTTTGCGGACGTGGAGATACCCTGTACACAGTTGTAAAGATAACCAACCAGCAATTCCTTAAAAAAAAACATTTTGAATATAACAAAGATATATGAAAAATGATACTTTAGATATCTGAACAAATGAAAATCCAAATCTGCTCTTTTTACACATCTTCTGTGTTTACAGGGTATATTGAAAACCGATTGAAAAGTGGCTGATTAAAGCCGCAAGAGTTGGTCGACAAATATTTGCCTCAAATGCTCAAATGTTTACAACATTTTGTGTATTTACAATTTCATTATTTTGGCCCTTGGATGTTTACAAATTCCATTTGTGTGCTGTGTGTTTGTGGCAGACATTAACGCTGCAGTTTGTTGTCCGATAATTTTGTCGCATTATGTAACATAATTATGTTTGAGTTAGACGTTGAAGAGGAAAGCCAGAAGGTGGAAGGAGAAGAGCGGAAGCTTGTCGTCTGGCAACTCTAGCTGCTCTCAGGGATCTGCTGCAACTGCAGCAGCAGCTGCATCTGCATCTGCATCTGCAGAGACACATTCAATCTGGCAGTTGAGTTTGTTGAGATTAGCACTAAATGCGCTAGAGCCCAACTCCTCTCCCAACTCCTATTCCAACTCTTCTCCCAACCCCTCTTCCAACTCTTCTCCCAACTCCTCTCCCAACTCCTCTCCCAACTCCTCTCCCGACTCCTCTCCCGACTCCTCTCCCAACTCCTCTCCCAACTCTTCTCCCAACTCCTCTCCCAACTCCTCTCCCAACCCCTCTTCCAACTCTTCTCCCAACTCTTCTCCCAACTCCTCTCCCAACTCCTCTCCCAACTCCTCTCCCAACTCCTCTCCCAACTCTTCTCCCTACTCCTCTCCCAACTCCTCTCCCAACTCCTCTCCCGACTCCTCTCCCAACTCCTCTGCTCCTTCCCTTTGACTTGTCTTGTGTTGACAGACAGCGACACCTTAAACATTCTGTGTGGAACACACCTCTCAGCGATTTCCCATTTCCATTTCCATTTGCCACTTCCATTTTGCATCTTCTGCTACTGCTTCTTGCTGGAGCTCTCTTGATTATCTCCGCCTCGCCTGCATTTAATGGCTATAATGATAAGCGACAGACGCCGTTCTTGCTTCACATTAGATTGCTGCACAATGTCTGCTTTGAAGTACCCTGGCAATCTTTGCCTAGGTTAGAGTCGCCTCCCCCTCTCTCTCAAAGCAGAGTGTCACATTCTTGAGTATAGTTATTTTTTGTGTTTTGGTTTTTTTTTTGGTTTGGGAAAGTTGACACAGTTTGAACCCACCACATTGTGCGCATAGGCTCGGGCCAAAACCGTGAGCAAATCCGGCCTTTCACTTGTGGGCCACAGTTAGTCGTGCTCGGCACGGACACACGGACGATCTGTACAAATGGAGTCTGGAGTGCTACTGCACCTTGCTGCATGCAAAACAGAATGTGCCCCAGATTTCTTTAAATGCAGCTTATCTGATTTGCAAAAATGCATTTAGTGTTTTGATCATATCATAATTAAAAAAAAGAAGTTAATTAATCTTAATTGTCGAACAAAATCTTCTGGTGGCAGCTTAATACCAGCTGATATATTAAATACATACTCCTAAGCAGATATTGTAACTCTAGAAATAAGTTCTTAAAAAAAACTTTCTTGAGTGAAGATTTTTTTTGGAATGCATCATTAATCAGCTCCGATAACTTTTTTAGTTTTGTCAGTCAAACGAAAAAGATGAGTTTTTACTGAGCCAACTTTCTTTATGGTGGGCAAATTGGCTTTGGTTACACATTAGATTGTTAATTAACCGCAGCAGCGCCGCTGCTGTCTCTGGCGGCGTTTAAGACCGAGCTGTTGGAACCCGAATCGTTTGCGGTTGGTTGCCAGGCGCTCGACTAACAACTTCAATTGCAATTGTCAACCGATACGAAACCAGCCATATAAGTTCAAAAGTTCAACAGAAACACAGCAAAAAAAAGCCGAAACCGAAACAGAAACCAGAAGAAGAAGAAAAACAAAAACTTTCTAAATTTGTACATCAGCATAAATAACGAACACATTTCTGCCGCTGACAATTGCAATGTGGCCCTGGGGACTCATACCGCAAAATCCCCCAAAAACAGAATCTACAAGCGCACCGCTTCCCCCCTCCTCTCCTGCGCCAGAAAACTCAGCGAGTCTATAAATACAGTAGCGTCATACAAATTTGTGGTAGTGGCAGTATACCCTGTAAACTTAATGAAGGCAAGGGTGAAGCTGGGAAGAGAGCAACTTTTAACCATAAGAAAACTTTTTTCTAATATTTGTTATAATATATATCTTTCCAATCGAGGATGCATATACCTTGACATAGTAATGATGATCTGTTCATTAAGATCGGAAGAAATATAACAAATCATACAGCAGCGCCTAGGGTATCTTTTATTCGAACTCTTTCGAGTGAAGCATTCTTGTTTGTGACTAATTGTTTTTTGCTGGCCGAAGCGGACACTTGAATTAAGTTATGAGATGGCTTTTGTGCCACTTTGCTTAACCAATTAACCGTTTATCGTGAGAGGCAAACGAATGGCGCAAATGCAATTTCAATTTGTATCTAAGTATCTAAGTGCCTATGTATCTTTGTATCTAGGTGTCTGTGTGCATCTCATTAGCTGGCTGAACTGTGAGTGTGCAGAAAATCTTCATTAAGCAGTTGCAGTTGCAGTTGCAAGATTGTTTGTTGTGTTTGTGTTTGTGGACTTGGGACTTGGCTCCTTGGCGTGTGTGTAATTCAATCGCCTGCAGGGCTTCGGACGTCTTTTGCTTGGCTGCCGTCTTCGATACAGGAAACCATAAAAATCCTACAGCGTTAAGTGAGAAGCGTCAACCAAAATGGGAATTGAATGATGAGTTTCATTCAGAGGAATGCCTGAGTTTTCCCAGCGAAGGGCAAGGACATGTTTTCAACACACACACACATACAGACACAGAAAGGGCACGCTTGGTACTTGTTTATCCTTAGACTCGCTTCCTTGCCTGTTTCTGGTTCCTGTTCCCATTCCCACTCTCATTCCCGTTCCCGTTCCCGTTCCCATTCCCGTTTTTGTACCTGCCTGGGAATATTATTCTTTTCGCTGCTGCTGCTTTTGTTTTTAGGGGAATTCTCGCCTGGCTTTGTTGTCGTCTCTTTTTCATTTTTTTTGCTATGGTCTGCTCTCGTTCCTACCCACCCCTATTTGTCGCTTTGTTTTCTCTCTCTCGTTCTCCTTCCCTTTTTTTTTTTGGTTAAGTGTTGCCAAATGTTTGCAGCATTTCCTGTTGTCTACTTTAAGGCGTACGAAGGCTTCTTTACCCCTGTTAAGGATGTGTGTCGAAAGAGGGTGCATTAAATTACTAGCGAAGTTTTCGAACTCGAATATATTTGTTTAAGTATTTCCAATATTTGGGAACGAGATCAATATTTATTGGTCCCCTAATATTTAGTTATACTCAATATTATCTATCTAAGTCTATAGTCGATTTTGCCACAAATATATAATAAAAAAAACTCGAAATTCTCAATGTATTTTTGATTATTTATTCCGTTATTAAATTTAATATTTTTCCTACATGTATATGGTTTATTATGCCTTCTTGGCATACCGTTATGTTCTAGGGTATTTGGCAGTACGCTTTTTACTTAGTTTACTTGGTTTATTTAACTTTAACACGTGTCAAAAAACAAAAACTTTGGAAAAAACTGTCGTGCACAAAACACAAAGTTCACAAAAAACGAGAAGTTTTAGGCGCTGAGTGAATTTAATACCCGTTCAGAGGTTGCAGTTGCAAGTTGTGCAGACTGGCTGGCAACACTCTCATGTGGCCGCCACACTACCAGTGCTCCTATTGCCTCACACCACTGTATTGTTGCAAGTTGGCACTTGGCATTGTCGGCTGCCGCTTGCAGCTGTTGTTGTAGCGTGTGGCTGCTGCTGCTGCTGCTGCTGCTGTTGCAGAGTAAAGTTAATGTAAAATGCATTACGCGACTGCTTGAACCTTGTCGGTGACCCAGCCACAGGCGCATGTCCTGGTAACATAACACGCCCCACAGCCAGCCAGCACTGCGTGCCCGCCTGTCTGCCTGTCTGCGGGCCACATCTTGACGCGCATTTGCACCCATGAGTGGCAGACGGGCATAAATCTAAATGCCTAATGACTAATCCCTAATGCTAATTCATTTAGCAGTGCTGCCTGACTTTGTAATTGAATACCAGCTTATAGACCTAGTCATAAGCGAACATACTGAAAAAAAACTCTAGAAAAGTATTTTAACGCTTGCTCGTTTAGCATTTTTCTCGCTCAGCATTTCGCTCCCAGTTTTGATTAGTTGCTATCTACTCAGACTGCCATTCCTAATTTGAATACCAAGGTTTCCACTTACAACTTACAATGGCCAACTAGGCCTTTTGCAGCTACCAGCAAGCATGTTGGCTTTTTGTAGCGTTGCCAAGACGCAGTTAAGTTTATGTGCCCTCAGAATGAGTGCGCCCTGCATACATAAAACTCTAAAAGTGTCGAGCACTTAAGCGGCAAATTACTTGAACTATGAGATAACTATGACAACTTGGGCATAATTTGGTCCCAAGTAAGTTAAGTGCCAATAAACATGGAAACAATGTGAAACTTCGCTGAATTACGTAAGGGAATCTTTTATATTAGAACACAAGGGTTAATTAACAACACTGAATAAATTACACCAAAGGCCGACACTAAGAAACTTTTGATTATTATCATCTTAGTTGAGCAATAGACGCTTATTAGAGACCACAAGACTAACGTGTTGTTTCCGTTCTTAACTTGGAAGTCATCTAAGTAAACTGAGTAGAGTCATTAGCAAAATCTGCAGGCTTTGGGAGAGTAATTAAGAATCCTCAGAATGTCTTTCCCCTTATCAACTCTGAAGGCATATAAATTGTCAATACCAGAAAGATACAAAGATGCACGCAGTAGGGTTTATTAAAGAGGAGCTACTATAGATCTTACGGAATAATAATAATAATAGGTTTCTCAAAACTTGATCACAAAACTTGACTCAATTGAGACTTATGTGTTTCCATTTAAGATTTTCTTAATAAACGTCAATCTTGCCACAACAACGAACTAAACCTTTGTTATGTACATTTTGTATAAGAGGAAACCAATATTTAGTATACACATCATATCAGATGCTTGCTTAAATTACAATTTTCCTTGCAACACACACGATGATAACTCACTTAACAGCCTCGAGTGATGAATGCTTTACCCTAAAGCTGCCTCGTCTTCATCTTCAGTGCCCATTCTTTTCAATCCGTATCTTAACTCACACTTATGTAAGCTGGAAAAGAAGCTCGCGTCATGTTCCCACCAAGCTCGTTTTAAGTTAGGGCCCGAACATGGTTCAAGGCTGTCACAGTTAATGCCATGTCTTCGCCGCCTCTCCACCTCCCAGTTTAGTTAATTTCTAAGTTGCTTCGACGCTCAGCTTTTAGATACAAGCTACGGATACAGATACACAAAGACGTAGCTACAGATACATTTTTGAGATTGCTACATGTTGCGGCATGTGGCCGGCACAGCGGGATAGTTTGCTGCTCGCTCAAGTCTTGGCCACTTGGCTGGCAGCGTCACATCGCCCTCTTCCACGAAATGCTGATAAACTCGTTTTGGGTCTCAGCATTTTTGTCGAGTGTACTTCAATTGAACTACTCTCAATGCTAACTCAATTGCCGAGGCCTAGAGGGCCAAACTGCGGCTACGGCTACGGCTGCGGCTGCTGTTGCTGCCCATTTACCATACCCATATACTTACAGTCAATTGAAGCAGACACACACACGCCCACACAAATGTATCTTATGCACAGTGCTCGTCATATAATTGGGAATCGTTGGAATTTTCCCTTTTAACTATTTCTTTGTGGCAGCAAGAAAACATCAAATAGCTTGCACAACTACCCACAAATGAAATGAAAATAAAAATGATAATAAACAAATTATTTAAGCTTGCAACTTACCATAAAGTCGTTAAATCAACTCAACTTTAAATCCATAAATCGCTTGCTAAACAAAAGCATTTTCGTGTCTAATTATGTGGCCGCTATTGTAATATATTTTATCTTATGGCTTTGTTATTTTGGCATTGTGCGTCTTTAATAAACATTTGTGGAGCTCAAATTCCTGGCATCTAGGCCTAAGCCGGATATTGCGCCCATAATTCACACACACACACACATACACACTCATACACACTCATACACACTTCACTTCCTTTTTCCCCCCAGACTGTCTTGAGTTTTTTCAAGTTCAAATCAAACATTTGCCATAATCTTCAAGTGTCAGCTGCATCACTTTTTTGTTGTCGTCTCCTCTAAAAAGGCATATTCAAATACATTTGCTAAAAATAGCACAAACATAACACACACACACACACACTCACACACACACTTAAAAATCAAAAAGGTGCAAAGCAAATGAGCTGTAAAAAACAAAAGCAACGCGTTCCAAAAATGGGCAAAGCCTTAAAATGTCGCACAGCATTCAAATGCGGTCTTACAAAGATGTTGAAGTAGAGTGGAGGGGCAGTTGGAGGAGGAGGGGTGCATGGAGTTTGTATGGGTAGGGAAGGGGGGAGGGGGGGGAGGGAGGAGTCGCACTAAAGTGGTTGCCAGCCTGTTATGTGTCCCGATCGAGCAGAGGGCAAATTTGAAAGATTGTCAAGCTACACTCAGAAAAAAAGTTGCTTCTTTTGAACTCAAACACGATTCGTGCTTAAGTATGTATAAATTATTTTAATATTTAATGTATTTGTTGCAAAGTTAAATTCTTGAATTAATTATAAACTATTTATGAAAAACATTTCATATTTTTTATTTTATTTTGAAGTCAGTATTTATTGGAAATTTGATTATTTAAGATAAATAAATATATATAAATATTGAATCGCTTGTTTTAAGCAAAATGTTTACTTGTTTTAAGCAAAAGTCTTACAAAGAGATCAATTATACTTCACTCAAGCCAAGGGAGTCTTTCGTGGATCCTAAGAAACCTTCGTGATATAAGAATGCCTATCGGGCCTGGACTTTTTAGAACTATTTGCCATTTATGTTCGATTTGAGTTTAAATATCCCTATTTTTTCCAAGTGTAGCTGCCAGCTTGTGTATTACAAGCGTGAAGAGCGCAACGTGAAAAATTGTCGAGCTACGAATTTCTGTGTGTGTGTGTGTGTGTGTGTTGTTTTTTGGGTGTTTTTGTCTAAATTTAGAAAGGCCAATAAAAATGTTTGTTAGCTGCATTTTATTTTTAACCCCCGGTGGCAAACACTTCGGCAGTGTGTGGAGGGTGTCGTGAGGCATGAGAGTTTTAGAGTATGGATCGGAACAGAGCATGGGAGGATGTTGCCTCGTAATGATATCAGTTGCGCTGATCGTACCAGCTCTCCTCTCTCTCTCTCTCTCTCTCTTTCACTCTAGTCGATCTGCGCCCGTAGCTGTTGGAATGCTAAGTGAACTTTTCCCGCGGGTACTCGCTGAAAAACGCATGTCACTTAAATTTATTGGCCACAACTACCAAAAACAACAGCAGTCAGTCTGTCTGTCTGTCTGTCCGCCTGTCTGTCTGACTGTCAGAAATTGCCTTTGGCATTTGCAGTGTGAAATGCATTTTTCATTCAATTTTCAGTCGCTGGATTTTTATTATGTGCATTGTTGCTCGTTTCCCGAGGGCTGTAAAATCGATTGATAGCCGCTGCAGCAGACTCATGATTGAAATTGAACCCAGAGCCGCGAGCAGAGTGGCGTGGGTGCATGCAGACTCTCAGGGGGAGGAGGGCTACAGACTCTCAGGGGGCACTCAAATGTTTAGCAGCAAATTTAACTTTTATTTTCTTTATTTTATTTTTTTTTTGGGTGGAGGGTACTTTTAATTAGTTTACATGGTCATGATATCGACTTAAGTCGTCTTACGCTCTTGTAATTAACTTAAAGCCCCCGCTCCGGCCCGTCCCGCCCTCCTCGGCCCCTTGATTAATTAGAGCAAAAGTGTATATAGCTAATTGCTGTCACGTCAAGCGGCGACCGAGGTCAATTAATTTAAATAAAAAGGCAAATTGTCAGCTCATAAAATGATTCACAACAAAAACGAAGACACCACAAAAACCAGAAAGTAGAAAAAAAAACACATCAAGAACTTAATTAATGGTGTGGGAGGTCGGTCGGAATTGCCAATTGCTCAATAAGTGCTACAAATTGAGACCGGAGGAAGAAATAGATAGAGAGAGTTATACTTCCTGATTTCCTGGTGTTAATTGTGGCTATATATGATTTAATAATATGATTTTTAATGTATTCTTAATCTGCGAATAAACATTCGGAAAGAAATTTGCCCTATATCTTTACTTAGTTTATTATTATAATTGGGGATAGTTAGCACTGCGATCTATAAGGTCAATTGTGCCCCCTTACTGAGCCTACAGCTCTACCATCAATCCCAACTGCTGCACGAATGCTAGAATCTTTGTTGGGTTGAGGGTTTCTATGTCCTTGGGCCTCATGATATGCTGCCCTAGGATGTTGCATCTTTTCCTGGTTAAGGCGACGCATTCTGTTAGGATGTGCGTCGAGGATTCCTCCTCATATCCGCAAAACCTACATACTTTGCTGCTATAAATACCTAATTTGGTTAGGTGACTTCTCTACTTTAAAAAGACACTTTGATTTAAATTGTAAAATATATTAATGACCGATTACAGACCATTCCTTTACACCGCAATAATAGTTTGTTTATCTCAAACTTTCATCATTTTGGAAAACCAAACTGATTTCCCAAGGGAATACCATTTTCTTTCAAGTTTTATCACCTTATCGATTTGTCATCTAACGTGAAATGTTTTCGAAATCCATTGTTTTTTCATAATAAGCTCCAACTCGTGTAAATTGCAACTGCCACAAAAGTTGTGAATGAGCTCTCTTAAAACAATTCGTTTATTTATCACGATTTTTGTGCCCGATGTGCCCGGCACCGGGACTGAATGAAAGAGCCGTGTGTTATCTGCCATCATCATCATCATCGGCATGAGTAGTTATATAGAATGGCGCTGGCATATGTCACATGATTAGCTCGGGCACTGAGCATAACCCCTTAATCCTCAACCCCCTCTCCCCACCCCCTACACTCCGGCACAACTCGGGACAAGCCTCTAAAAATATAAAATATCGGAAACCGCAGCCGCCTCGACCTTTTATGTATTTTTATGGGCATCAGCAAATCACGTGACTTGCCCATTTTTGGGCAAATGTGGTTAGTTGGTGGAGTGTATATATGTGTGTGGATTGTGTGTGTGTGTGGAGTGCGTGGGTGCGCCTCGGGGCATTGATACGTTGACGGCGCTGCGAACGAGTCGCATAAATCAGTTTTAATAGCTCAGTTCAGCAGCTGCAGGAGTCAATCGCCGATTTTAGGCAAACTGCACGTCGCGGATCAGGGGTAGAGCAGTGGAATACTCAGATTAGTTTTAGCAACGGTTTAAATGAGATTTGAAACGAGCCTGAAAAGTAATTTCATCTCTTTTTGGCTTCTTTCTTTTCTTTTTTTTCTAGTGTGTTGCTAGCAATATTTTTAGGCAACATTTGCCGTTTGCTTTTGTGATTCTGCGACGACTCTCTCTTTCTCTTTCTCTCATTCCCTTAACTTTTGTCAACATTTGTGCTGTTTACTAGCAACATTTTTTTTGTACATTTTTATGCTGATTGCTTTTCTGTCGGTCGTTGTTCTTTCGCACTTTAGCCCCTCGGGCCATCTTTTCTCACTTTTAACTGTTGTCAACATTTTTGGGTTTTTCTAGTAACATTTTTTTGGAGCTTTAAGCCGGCAACATTTGCATCGTAAGCTCTCATCTTAAAGTGCAATCTTTTATCTGCTTGCTGTTAGCTTTGTAATTGTTATTAACATTTTAAGTTAGCAACATTATTTGAAGCCTTATGAGCAACATTTTGCACTCCATTGGGATTGCTAGTGTTGCTTTCTCTCTGTCTCTCTCTGTATCTCTCACTCCACTCTTGCTATCATTCTTTGCCGCCGCTTTTTCACGCTTCGCTGCTACTGCTGCTGCTGCCGCTGTTACATTACATAAATTTGTCGAGCTTTTGTTGTTGTTGGCCCTTGCAATTTATGCCCCGAAAAACGTCCTCTGCCTTTTGCTGTTGAACTTGCGAAAATTTGCTAAAATGGCAGCCAGTGTTGTTTGCCGCATAAAAACTTTGTTGTTGTTTTTTTTTTTGCCGACGCGTCGTTGGCCATAAAGCACATGTGGCTACTTACACAACCATATAAACGCACACACACACTCACACACACGCACATGTAACGGCTGCTGTGTGCTTTTTGTCTCGTTTGCTATTTATATGTAAAGTTGAAGCTGTAAATTTGTGCCGCTTTGACTTTAAGCTACAGTTAACAGCATCTGCAGGCGTCTCGCTCATAAATCATCCATTGCTGCTGTTAAATCTAAGCAGACAATGTGATAAGCTCAGCTTTTCAGGTTATGCGCCAGGTTGCGGCTCAGGCTCATCATTTATAACAACAACAACGTTGGCTGTTCTTGATAACAAAAAACATTGATAAATTGACAGCAGGAAACATACATTTCTTTTCCTTGTTACTATTATTTTGTGTGTGTGTGTGTGTGTGTGTGCATAGATATGCGGGCTTACTTTAAGCTATGCACGAACAAGAAATGGAAAAAAGTTCAATTACTTCGCACCATTTAAAGCAATGATTGTGAATTGCTTTTAAACTTAAATTTTCCGGTTTTGGTTTTTGGCTATTGAAACTACTGTTATTTGGAAGAGAAAACTTCATTATCTTTAGCGGAACTTCACTAAATTCGTTGGGATTTGACACGCTATTCATAGCTGAGATACCAATAATAAAGGTCATTCAACAGTCGTCGGTCGCATAATAAGCGTTTTTTATATTTTCTTTATTAATAATTTATCGCTTGACTTTCATTTGTGTTTATTTCGCTCTTAATTTTTATCGCATCGGATGTTGCAGGACTCTCATTTCCCTCGCTTGGCGATTGCGCCCCGTGGCGCAACCGAAAATGTGACCCGTAATTGCTTTAAATGCTATTATGACACTTACGCACAACCAGTGGGCAAACTCATCATCATCATCAACATCAACATCATCATCGTTGTCTGGAGACCGAGCGATTGCGGATGGATGATGTCCACCAACAGCGTCGACTTGTTGTCTGCCGCCCCGCCTGTAGGCCAGACCGAAGGCAGACGGGGAATGTGCAGCCTGGCAGCAAGCCAAGCACCAGGAACCAAGCACTAAAGAGCCAAGGGCCAAGGGCAGCTGCCACTGGTTGCGGTTGTTGTTGCTGTTGCCGTTGCAACTGGAACTGTGTGGTTGGCGCTCGCTATCGTCTCGCTAGTTGCCTCCTTCAATTGTTTTTTCGCTTTAAATAATTAAATTAAAAATGGTCAGTCGTCGAACTGATTGCAGCTCTGCTCACAGCTGTGCCTCTTGTGTTTCTCTCTATCTCTCTCTCTCTCTCTCTCTTTCTGTCCGTCACGTTGCAATTAAGGCCGCTCTTGGCCACAAATTGATATACGCTAGCTGTGCTTAGCTCATGCATTGAACTTATATACCCTGGAAAAAGAACCTCCGAGTTGTGGGAAACGTATTCAAGGACAGTAGTAGATATGGAGGAGTACACAAAGACAGGTCGACATAACCAAGTTCATCTCAGAGATTAGAGGGACTTTAGAGATATTTATTAGAAAAATTCACATATATTGAAATAAGAAGGCCTTAAAATAAGAAGATTTTGTTCTTATTTTAACTCAAGAAAATCTAGCATTGGATAATTTCGAGACTAGAAAATACTTTCTCTGAAAGAAATATCATTATTCTAGGTCTATATCTTCTTGGCCAGATGTAAAGGTTTGCACTCATTATTTTTTATATAAGTTCTAAGAAGACAACTCTCTTAAAATAAGAACTTTAATACCTATTCGAAAATATCTTAACTGTAGCTTTTTCAGGATTGATTCAGTAAAAGCTCTACAATTTTTCCAAGTGTACTAATTTATATATCTATTTTTTTATGGTTTAGGTGGTATCCACAAGTCAGGCACTCACAGGCTAGAGCTTACATATTTTCAGCTGCTGTTGGCTATAAATCATTGACTGCTTATCGCAAAGTTCTGTGCTAAAAAGTGCTTGGCCTAACTAGTGATCAGCTTCTTGCAACAGCCCCTTCACACCTGCCACAGCTGGCTTGTGACTGTGACTGTGTGTAACTTGCAGTTTTTTTCTTTTCTGCACTCTGTAGCTCTGACAGATTGTATCTGCCACAGATACAGCTACATGCAGACTTGTGGCCGTATCACGTACTAACACCACCCCTCTCCTCGTTAACCCCTCCCCCACCGCCTACTTGCTTGGCGGCATCAATTTATGGCCAGCGTCAGATTCTAATAAAATGTCAGCGGCTGATTTTTTTTTCTTTCTTTTTATTTGGTTGCTGCTTTTGGCTTTATTTGGTTTCTGATTTCCTCCCCTCGCAAATCTGGTTTACTCGTGGCATTCGTGTCAATGTGCCACACAGCCAAATGCACTTTGTTGGATATCATTTGTGCACACACACTCGCAGTTGTTACTGTACACATACACACAGATAGATAGCTGGATTCCCATAGAAGTAGTAGTATCACTCGGCTTTGGGCCTTTTTGTATATTGTCAGACGCCATTTGCACGCATCGCATCGTGTCTGCCATTTGATTTGTTAGCTCGTTTGACATGAAATTGCATACACTATGACACATGACAATTCACAATTCACAATTGTCTGTTGTCTGTTTGTTGTCTGTTGTGTGCCGATGGCGCCAACTTTAATTTGATATGTTTACGAATAGTGTTCACTGTATGATTGTGTTTATATTTACAGATGCTTTAGTATATCAATTAACAATTTTGACAGTTTTAAGCTTGTCATCTTGATGAAAGTAGATAAATGTGCGTCTTTCTGTGGCAGGCAGTATACATGCTACATCGGATGACTCTATCATATAGCTGCCATGGCAATAATCGTTCGAAATATCAGTTCTTTTATGCAACACTTTTTTGCTTGTCAACTGATTTATGTTAAGCTCCTCAGATTATCAAGATCTAAGTACTATATAATATAGCTAGCTATATAATCTTCGACATGCCTAAGATAGTTGTTCTTATATAGTTGTCAGTTATATTTAAATTTTATAATAGCCAATGTTATTATTGTTTTTATATATATATATATATATATTACTGATCACCATCAAACAGCAACTCGATATAGCTTTGCAGACTTGTCTGTATGCTTCAATCTCGAATAAACTTGGCATAGGCCAGAGATCAGAGATGAAATTGGAAACACAAGATTGATTATTGTTTATTTACAAGGAAATGATTCATTAAACCATTAGATGTTGCATTGAAAGATCTGTTCTACAAATTTAAGTATATACAACAATGCCAATTGCATGAGTCAGTGCTCGCCTCGACTCTTTGACTGTGCCACACTATCAATCAGAGGCCTTTTATGTAATCTAATTGAAACAGTGTGCGGAGCGAGCTTCTACATCTGCTTGTTCAGTGTTCTTTAAAGTATTTTGCCCCCAGTTGCTTATCTCCCCTTACCTCTGCCCATCCCCTCCCACATGTTGTATTGCAAAACGATTCGATTTAATGCCCAGTGTTTGCCATGTTTACATTACGTCCCTGCTGATGCCACACGCCTCATGCCTCACGCTCTGCTGCTGTTTGCACTGATTTCCATACGCAAAAAAAAAACCGAGCCCGCAAATAAATCAACACGCAAATTAATAGAGTGGAAAAATCGGCAAAGACCAAGGACATGGCATAAATAAAAAAATTAAAAATGATGGCCATAAAATGTAATAAATGAAAACAAAAACAAAGATGAGAAGGAGTAGAACAAAACCGATGCGAGCCATGCAAAATGTAATTAACTTTAATCACCCAACCAGGCCACAGAGCGAAAGCCGACCAAGCATCAACTCTTCCTGTGCAATGCATCTGAGTTGATGCTACCCAGAGGAACGCCACTTGCATATTTAATTCATATGACAGCAAAGATGCGAAATGAATGAGTGGTTTGGGGAGTGGAGAGTGGGAAGTGGGGAGGGCATGGTTAGGGAGTAGATGATGACCGTTTGTCTTTCTTGCTGTCTGCACATTTTCGCATTTAATAGGCGCCCATGTGAACTGGTAATGAAAACAACAAAGCCCGAGGAGGCTTCCAAGTGCTCCAAGTACGAATAGCAACGACAACGACAACAACAACAACAACAACAACAATAATAACAACAGCAACTGCCACTCGTAGATTAACAAGGCAAAAGCAAAGACACTCGACTCGACTCGACTCGTTTTAGCTGCTGGACCGTTGCCAGCTCCCAAGTAAGAACAGTAGCAACTATGTACAACAGAGAACATAGAGCAGAGCAGAGAGAAGATGAAGAAGACGAGACGCCGAGCGCTAAATTCAGGCAATTTTATGGCAGAGGGGCAGCATTCTGGCGTTGAATGTGCCACTGGAAGACGCATGGGTCTGGTCCATACGGGTCGGCCCAAAACAGCCAGTCAGCCAGCAGTCAGCAGCTATTTGGCTATAGCCATGCACAGTAAACAAAAATCTGTGCTAAAATTCTAGGTAAACATTCCATCTGACAGGAATTTAATATTTTTATTTTTATTTTTATAATTAATAAATTGTTCAGAAAATTAAGTAGTTAATTTAATTGCATTATTTATGTGTCTTGTCTGGGTTTAATTAATTAAGAGCAACCTTTTTTTTGTAGTGTGACGAATACAGATACAGCTGCAGATATAGATACTTTTGCTCAGTTTGGTGTGTTTTCAAGTGTGGCACGCAGACAGAGCTCCATGTTGCACTTGACAGTGAGCACATGCCGAATCAAGGGGCAGCAACGCAAGCAACGTGAATTTGCATTTTGCCTGCCAGCCTGCCTGAGCCCGCCCCACCCCCCACAAAAAATGTGAAATTCAATTAAGCATGCTCAGGTGCATTTTGGCCATTTGTGCCGGAAGCTGTCAACAGATGCGGAAATGACAAATTAACTGTGCTCAAATTATTTTTTCTTCATTAAAAGATGATTATTATGATTATTTTTTTTATATTTGGGTGGCGTCATAATGTCTGGCGACTAGTTCAAAGTCTGGAGATAATTCAAATGGCTTATGCATTATTGTTGGCCATTTAAGTTCATGGCCAACAAGAGCAGTCTGCAGCCGATACCATCTGCATTACTCATCCACATGCCACATGGCCAGACCATATCAGATGGAATGCATCAAACCCCAGCAATAAATCAGTTCACTTCAATTCGCAACTGCGACAACAAAGACAAAAGATTTATCCACAATTGCAACATTTCCAATGTAAATAACTGAAACGCACTTAATGTCAATAAACAAAGCCACAAAAATAAACATTGTATGACTAAGCAGCTGCAAACAATGAAACCCAAACCATCTGAAAAACATTACAACATAAAAAACCGCTTGTGAAAATATTCAATCACTTGTGCAAAATGCAATAAGTGTATTTTATTAATGGCAATAAAGCTGAGCAAACGTATTTGGCTAATGCACAATAATAACATTATTATTATAATCATTGTTGAAGTCTGTGCTTGGATAAATGAGCCATAGCTCTTGGCCCAGCTCGCTCTTTTATGATTGTTATTGGGCAGAGCATTCTCATTTCTCTAGAGACGAGTCTCAGTCGTGCAATCTTTCATAATGTCTTCTACAGTCTTGTCAATTTTTATTTGCATAGAAATATGCAATAATGAATAATAAATTGATAACGTTTAAATCTAATAATGTTCTAGTGTAATAATGATTTTTAAACATTTTAAAATAAAGTTTAGGGAAATTGATTACAACATTTCTTAAGTGTCTCAACATGTATTGATTCCCAGCAATATGTTGCTAAGACACAAGCTAGAAATTTCATCTTCAACTTCTGCTGCAACATTTTAATATAAAGTTTAAGGAAATTGTTTACAACATTTCTCAAGTGTCTCTACATGTATTGATTCCCAGCAATATGTTGCTAAGACACAAGCTAGAAACTTCAACTTCAACTTCTGCTGCAGCATTTTCATATAAAGTTTAAGGAAATTGATTACAACATTTTTTAAGTGTCTCAACATGTATTGATTCCCAGCAATATGTTGCTGAAACACAAGATAGAAACTTCAATGTCTGCTGCAGCATTTTAATATAAAGTTTAAGAAAATTGCTTACAACATTTCTTAAGTGTCTCAACATGTATTGATTCCCAGCAATATGTTGCTAAGACACAAGCTAGAAACTTCAACTTCAACTTCTGCTGCAGCATTTTAATATAAAGTTTAAGGAAATTGTTTACAACATTTCTCAAGTGTCTCAACATGTGATTCCCAGCAATATGTTGCTGAGCCACAAGCTAGAAACTTCAATGTCTGCTGCAGCCAAGAGTCATAAAAATAAAGTTTCTGTAATTTTGACATTCGACTTTTTTATGGCATTATCTATCGCAAAAATGATGTGATGCACAACGTTCACCACTTCGGTTGGTGGGCGTGGCATGTGATACGGGGGTGCCGCTTGAATCAGTTAGTGGAGAACTTGGTGACACATTCCAGTGGGGCAGCTTAGCTTCGTTTGCCTGCGGCTCGGGATACAATTTGCTCTATGACAGGTTTTGCAGTTACACGTTTCAACTGAACAAAGGACATGCAAGGAATTCCCTCACAGCGTTCCCAGTCTAGTATTTTGAATAAAGTTGCTGTCTTCCTTCCTGGTAAGAACGTCAGCGATTTTATTCCTTGGAATGTCCAGTAAATAGTTTATCTATTGTTCTTTGCTAGTGTAGGAAGGATCTTCAAACATTGTCAAACATATCAAATAAATATATATTATACACATGCATATTATGTACATCTAATTTTATTAGACTATATAGTTATATATACTGGATATCAATAAAATCTTACTAACTCCCACTTTTATCTGCCTATTTTTTTTACAGCTGAAAGCGACCTGCTCACCTTTGCACAACGTAAGGAGCATTACGAGTCGGATAAGTCATTCCAGAAGGAGCTCTTCTCGAGCGAATCGCGACCCCAAAGCGTCCATCAGCTGTACAAGGAGGCGGGCAAGGTGGTACAGTTGATGCCCACAACGCCGCCACGTTCCATTTCCTTCAACGGCGATGCGATACATATGCACGAGGATGCCCTGGATGGCACCGCCACAGCCACAGATGCGGAGGATTCGCTACTCTACTCCGACTCGGACTTTGGCAATGCCAATCGAAGGCTGCGCACGCGCATCGATGTCGAGATTGAAATCCGATTGGTGAGTGCTCATAACTCTCAGATAATGCTAAATTTAGACCAGACTTGGTCACTCTATGCTAGGATATTTTGAAATATATTTTCTTGTATTACAAGGATCAACCTAACAAAATGTTATCAGCAGCGTATTCCGATTTCTTATGGCTATGCCCATCTCTAATATTTCTACTTGATATGTGGAGCTTGTCGGAGAGTTGCTGCTTCATGCTACATGCCTCATGCATAAATAATAATTTGCCCCAAACCCGAAGTCGACAGCGAGTCCGAGACCCATGTGTGTGGTCTCTGTGGTTGATGTTGCGGCCATCGTTTCCTGCTCTTAGCCAGATGTGCTCGACTCAAAATTGCTTCATGGCCAAAACATCTTTCCAACAATGTGCTCCACATAGTGTAGAGAACCAACACACACACACACACTCACATACACACGCACACATATTAACAATTTGTCGTTGTCAAACTTGTTGCCAATAGCAGATAGACAGATACCAAAGACAAGACCACACAACAGGCCTCTGGCTAACGAGGCGCTTGCCAAATCATTTCGAGTTTACTGGAGTTTAGATGAGCTCCGATACCCTAATCAAAAATGCATAACAAGGGGTATTTTGGCAAATAACTCAAGTTTTGTAAACATTTTTGAAAGCAAAATTCTTTTAATAATAATTATATTAGCATTAATTGTTCCGGATTTTGGATTACTCAACCTTACTTACCTTTACAGCGTATCTACAAATCGAGCAACAACCTTTTTTGCTTGCCATTTAATTGCTGATTTGACGTCCCACGCTTGGCTGATGGAATTGCTGGCTAAGTGCCCCCAGCAAGGGTCTTAAATCTTGGCTCTTCAAACTTTTCGCCTCCTTTGCCTCCACTCAACTGGCCAACTTGTATCAGCAGATTGCAGTTACTTAATTTGAGCTAACGCGCTTTGCAGTTGTCCCGTTTCACCAGTAGACACGTCATTTCTCCGTCATCGTTTTCAACCCCATCATCATCAACATCATCATCATCGTCGTTGTCATCTTCATCATGTCGTTGTCTTTCCTTGTTTATCCATGCCATTAGATAAGCTGGCCAAGACAAACAGCCAGTGGCCAATAGAGGACAACGAAGAGGTTGACTTGACGCCGCCGCCACGGCGACTTTTCCTGTTCAGCAGCTTGCCAAAACTAGTTATTGGGCTAAAAGCAATACACTCAAAAAAAAAAACAATGCTTTAGTTGTAATTTAACTTTCGAATACAGTCGATTTTTTCAAAGTCAAAAGAACATTTGAAACAGAAATGAAATCGATTTTATAGACTTAAGAAACTTCAGATTTTTTTACTCTTTAATTTTGAGAAATGAAACTAAGGAATAGGCAATTTGGTTCAGTGTAGATTTGCCAATAGCCAAAGCAGAAAGTCGAATGTCTCTTGGCCGCAGTCAGTTGCTGCCAATATCCGCATGAGACGATGTCTTTGTTGTCGTCGTCTTCCTCTTAATTGAATGACTTTTAATCCTTTTCGCATTGCGTTCGAACGTTAGTTGCCACAGTTCCACTTGGCTGCATCTGCAGCGACAGCCGCAGCATCAACTTTAACTTAAGCTAGCCAAGAAGTGGCATTAGCGCATTGCGGCTTATTGCTTACGGTCACAAAATATAAAGATTACAGTTGCTGCTGCTGCTGCTGTTGTTGTTGTTGTTGACTGTTTGTTGTCGTCTGTCTGTTGTCGCACATCGAATTACATTTTATTGTATTTGGTATGACATTTATGTGCAAATATTTTACCAGACAAACTTGGCCTGCTTCGCTGCCATTCGATTGCGTCCTAACAAAGAGCCGCCGAACCGTAAACAATAACAAATTATTGGCAGCTAGTCAGACAGGATTTCAACACAGTGGCTCCGATCGTATGCAAGAGGGCGTGGTAGTGTTAAACAATCTTAAATATTTGTAGAATTTACTAAACAGTTTTTGTTTAAATTTAATATGTGCATAACAATAAATAAATAATAAAAGTTAGCAGCAAGAAGCGCATGAAAAATATATATAGAAAGAATGTGAAATGAGGCTAAAACTGAATGTTTTGGAAATGATATTGAGAATGAAAGATCATCCAAGCATACAGTGAGAGTGGGATGAGAGATATGCTAGCAAATGCTTATGAAGTGAAGGATCTTAAAAAGGGAGACTAGAGGAAGGGCAGAGAAAGAGATAGTAAGATAATGTAAGACAGAAAGAGAGTGAATAAGTGAGATGGTAATAAGAGAGAGAGAGCAATAAGGATAGAGAACGATAGAGAGAACAATAGAAATGGAAGAGAAAATAAAAGAGAGAGAGAGAATGGGAGAAAGAGACAAGATACAATCAAAAAAAGCTACAGGACAGAAATAGATGAAAAGAAAAACAAATAGAAGTGGAGACGCTAAAGATATAGGATACATAGGAATAAATAGATATAGACAGGGATCATTCGAGTATTGTAAATATGACATTAATATACAAATGTAGCACATACATTTCGTACCACTGTGCATTGCACATCGAATCCATTGTGAAAGTCCAAAGAGCAAACTTTTACAGCTAGTTCGAGAGCTCAAGTGGATTTTTATGTAAATCTGTGCAATGCATATGTGTGGGTGGCTGCCTCTCCCTCCTCCTCGCTGGCCAATGTCTCCCCTCACTCACTCCAAGATGACTTTCAATTGTTACAATTGATGGCGATGGCCAACCGAAAAGAAATGAAATAATCAATGCAAACGATTGTGCTTCTTAATTCACTTACAATTGAGCTTGAGATTTTTCGTCTTTTTTTCTTAACTTGTACAATTTGATTGCTTTTAATTAGACTGATTGAATTTCGATGGGGCTGTCGACCAAAACTGAATCTAAAAATCTAACAGAAAAATTGTGTTTCATATTTTTTTGGCCTCGCTGGAAAATCGCGTGACTTGGTCAAATTTATGCTGACCAGGCAAACTGACAAATGTTTGCGCAAACATAGCAGGCAGAGGACTTGCTCATTTTTCAGCATATGTAAAAAGTGATGTTCGTGACAGAGTCTGCACTCAGAGAAATTATGATGATGTTCTCGAATTTAGCAACTGCTAAAACACAAAGTTTTGCCCAAAAATTGTTATAAGCATTTTGTTGTCGTTTATTTTTCAGAGTGTACAGGCCAATTAGGGACTAAAGCTTATCTATTTTTGCATGTCCTGTTTGGGCCGACATCTAATTAAATGAATGACTCCTTCAACCCTTTTATTTGAATATATTTGCAGCCCGCTGCTATTGAGGATTTGCGCAAATGGACATCGAGCGAGGCGCTGGGTGATGTCACCGTCACGCCCGATTGCATGCATCACGTGGAAAGCTCGATCTGCACATCGCTCACCATTGGTGATAACGGCATTCTTACGCCCGCACTCTCTCCGTCCGTATTGTCCGCCGATGCCGCCGATGCAGTCTACGCCCTCAACATTAGCCAATCAGCGGATCAACATCATCATTCTCATTCTCAACATCAACTCCAGCTACCGAACGATATCAATAAAGATGTGCCTTTGAATCATCGACTGCCTTCACCCGAGGAACAAACCAAAATAATTGCCTTAAAGTAAGTATCAAATTCACAGAATAGTTCTAATTCTAATTAAAGTAGAATCCGGTTAGGATTCATTCCATGATTTTTGCTATTTTCAACAGCCTTTCAAGTGGGGAATATCGTTCTCTGGTTTAGGATTTTGTAATATGCCCAGATTTCCATAACTATTCAACTTGATTTGAGTACGATACAGTCCAATCACTGCAATACTGCAAATCACTCCAATCTGAGTGCAATATTTTCTATATGTGAACAATCTGAACAGACATACAGTTTTGCAGTCATTGTCATTGCCTGCCCACATTCGTTCATTCACATCCTGAGCTATTTATATCCTTGCAGAGGGTGTTTCTATGCGAACTTATCTCTCAGTCTTAAAGCTTTCTAGATGAAACTTGGAATATATCTATTTGCTGCATATATCTGAGCCGGCTTGTTATCCAAATCAAACTCACCAGATGCAAATTTTCCTAACATTTAGACAAACACCAGACACGAATATTAAATAGGTTTCGTATAACCAATCGGTAGATTTTGAAAGCTTATAGATAATTTGTATGTTGGCAGATTGAACCCAAGCTAGCCGCCGCTCTCAACTGTTTTCATATGCTAATGTTATTTAAAACTTTATTTTTATTAGCATTTCATGCAAATGTTCGCAGACATTTTGTTTGTTTTGCTTTTTGCCAGGCAGCAACCAGAAACATTCCATTGTGTTTTTTGTTTCCTTCTCTTTTTTATGTATGTAATAAATTTGGGGACTCTTTAATTTTATCAGGCTATTTTGGCCTTTTACTATGGGCCTGATGAAGTCATTAAAGTGTGGCAAAATGTAATCAAAATATAAATTTGAGATAAAATTTGCAAGTAGCCCAGATTTTCATTGATATGTAAACTGAAATTGATTATTGTTCATTAAGCACAAATATTTAGTAGATCGGATTACTATAGCTGACCACATTGACTCAAATAGATTATTTTTCATTAGGCGCCAAACTGTCGCATTAAACCGGTTTATAAACAGATCGTATTACTATATCGAATAGCACAAAATTAAATTGCTCGCACTTTAAGCATTGCCGATTTGCATAAACTTTTTTCTTGCTTATTGTTTAATTTGTTGTTGTTATGTTTCGCCTTTTGTGTGTAATGTTAACTTCAATGCGACGCAATCAGAAACCACAGCGAACGAAATAAAAACGAAATAAATTAATTCAATTGCATATTACGTAAATTTGTGTGTTCACAGTATTCACAGTGTGGCCACACAAACAAAAACACAATTATGCAAGTGTCACACCCACTGGTCCCCTCCCCCTCGCCCAGACCAGACCCTGCCTGCCACTTCCACAATTGGCTATGGCTCATTTGTTGAATGCGCCAGCACCCAAAATGGGAATAGCAAACAGACAAAGAAAATATTTAAAGGGGCGGGGCGGCGGAAAACAAACAATGTTTACGCTTCGTTGATTTAAAGCGCAAATGTTTGACTTACATTCCAGCCACAAAATGCACTTTAAAGACTGTGAAGTTTTTGCTTTTGTTTTGATGTGTAGTAAACCCAACGAAATCAAATCTAATATTTATAAAAGAGCTAAGCAAGACTGTTGGCTAATGATAGGCATCCCAATTATTCAAGAGCTGGGTAACTGCAAATGTTAGAGTAGCCTTAAATGAGTGCTGGAAAATTCAAGCTTCAAGATGGAAAACAATTGTGTTTAATCTTCAATTTTTGATTATCATCCGTTCTGCTTTAAAGATAGTTTTAAAGATCCATAACAAATTCAAAACCACGCGCTCAATTTATTTGATCGATAACTGTAACAAAAACCGATAGGCATCGATTACCTAAAGCTTTCAGCCTTGATAAACTTTTTCTTACATTTTAATTACAATATCAAATCCCAAAAACACTTTTTGCATACTGGAAAAAAAAAAAAAACTTTTAGGATTAGTTATCTAATTTGTGAAATTCCTAAATCTATGCACATTTTTCTAACATATATTTTATTCATTCACATTCTCGAAATGTCCGTTTGTGAAATGAACATAATCTAAACTGTAGATACCCCGCCGAAGTGATTTCGGTGAACACTTCCGGCAAACACTTCCAGCGGATGTGCGCTGCTCGCAAATCGACGACGGGCTGCTATGCCGGCGGTGTAAATGGAATTGCCACGCCCAGCACCAGCGGGGGCAGCCCGCAGGATAATCAGACGGAGGGCGCCAACAATCTGGATGATAATGTGCAGACAGTTAGTCGGCGCTCGAGATCGCGCAAGGTGCGGGGGAAACGCCGGAATACCATAGCGGGCATTGATCAAAAGGAAATACAGGATGCGGCTAACGGGTATGTACCAGGGATACATAGGTACATGTAAATATGTACAATACTTTCTGTGTAATTTCTTTTAACACTTTTCGTTGCCAAAGCGCCTTGTTGCAGTGGCTCTCAAACTGTACATAAAGCATACTGTGAGACCCTCATATACAAATATATAAAATCATACATATATATATATATAAATTTATATATATATTCAAATACATATTTTCCCCATCTGAACTGTATCCAATTTGCAAAACTTATTGCGAATCACGAAATTTTTCCATTAGCTGTTCAAAAATTTGTTATGCTGTTTAGTATTTGAAAAAACAAATATCTATATATATTTTTTCCAAAAATTTTAGCTTATTTTCAAAATTATAATTGTATAAAATTGTTTGTGCCTTGTTGTAAATTTTTGTTTGTTTATTTGTAATTAACTTTTATTGTTTGCCAAGTTAGCAGCAGCACAGAAAGCATGCCCAAAAAAATAAATTCCAAAATTTATTCAAACTGAATGTTGTAAAGCGAAATTTGTAAATAATCGAATTAATTGTTTATGTTTGCAAATATATATATATATCTATAGTTATAGCTTACATTTTCTATATTGATCGATTGCCTAATTAAAAATACAAACAACAAAAAATTGCAAGCAAAATAATTTTCTTTTCAGCTAAAGCCAGAAATAATTCTTAAACCAAAATTGCAAAATGCCAATAAAAACAAACAGCCTAACAAATTACTCAACATAAGCAAACATTTGAAAACAGTACACTCACTCACTCACACACATACAGTCGTACACACACTCGCACACACATTAAAAAAACAAGAGAATAATTTTTCAAAATTCATTCATTTTTTCATATCTAAGACATTCACCTCATGCCTTCATAGTGCAGTCACCAACCACCCACACACCAAACCCATTGTTGCCTGTCAACATTTGTTGCCAGTTGCTGACGCTTGGCAACATGCTGCGCCCACTGCTCCTAGCCTGCGCATCATCAGCATAAATCTCAGGAGTTGTGCGTGCGGCGTACTCTCTGTAGGATTTGTGCCAACCAGTCAGAAACCCACAAAAACAACAACAAGAACAGCAACTTCTGTTTCTTTTTTCTCTCTCTGTTTCCCTTTTAGTTGGGCGATGCCTTTTGCTTAAAAGTTTCATAAATCTTATTTGTTTTTGTTGTTGGCATCGTCTGCCCACAAAAGCCACGACTGACGACGTTGCCGTCATTCCATTTGACTGCTTTTCATGTGCAACATGAAACTGCACACACACCGCACACGCACACACACATACACACACTGATAGACAAGCACACACACACACATGTTCGTGATATATATGCCAATGCTGTTCAATATCTGTGCGATCAGCATTAAATATGCAAAGCAAACTGAAACTCAACTCAAAACTCAACTGAACCCAATTGCCCGCCAAACTGTAAGCTGTTTTGTGTGTGTGTTCAACGAGGGCTTGTTCTAAAGTTCTAAGCTTCAAGCAGTGGTTGAAAATGTGCAACAAATTAAAGTTTTACTTGGTCACTTCTTCAGAAATTAAAAAAATTCAAATTTGAGCTTTAATTTTGAATACTTAGATTTGATCATCTTCCATTAAATATCTTCCGATATATAACTGTATAATAACTCAAATTAACCAGTTATCAATTTTAGTTCCACAATATTTAATTTTTAAAAACTGATTCTCGATTAGAGAATCGGTTCTTTCAACTTATTATATAAGGCAGTTTTCATCCAGAACTGACCTCGTCGAAGCTCAAATGTCATAATTCTGCGTTGCAGACTGAGATACTATAAGCTGACCTGATTTGATTGAAAGTGTGCATTTTAGATGGATTGCAGACCATAAGACACAAAATAAGTCTTCAAAAAAATGCTTATTTTGATCGATTTTTCTATATACAAAAATGTTCGGTCAAATAAAACAAGCTAGAAAAAGATTTTACAAATCTGAATTCTTTTAGAGCTCACCTAGCCCAGAGCTCAAAGAGCATAAAATTTACTTGCACCCAAATCCGTTGCAAGTTAAGTCGATTCAATTGAAGATTTTCTTTTCAGTTTTTTGTTGCTTTTCTTCTCTTTTTTTTGGGCTCAATAAAGTCAGATTGAATGAATGAATGAAAAGCGTCGCTTATCGGCATAATTACGCGTTGCACATTCAAAGTGTGCGTGTGTGCGTACGTAGTCTATAAGTGCATGCCACAGCTGCCCCAGAAAACGAAAAGAAAAAAAAAAACTTTCAGCTGGAGCCACTCAAAAAATGTTGTAGATGTTGTAATCGCCTCTAATAATCAAACAGAAAGCAAAACAGAAACGGCTTTCATACATATATAAAAATGAAAAAAAAAAAAAATAAAAAAAAAACGAAAAATGTTTGCTTGAAAACTAAACTTTGAACTGTGCCATTAATTTCCCATCGCATTTTCTCTCTGTGTGTGCTTGTTTGTTGTTGTTCTTTGTGTGTCTTAAATCTTTTTGTCTTTGACACAAATGAAATTAAGCAGAAAACAGCCAGATCAAAATTGAAGAATATAGCCGAACTATATCTTGAACCAAATTAAGTGTAAATACTTTATACAGTGTTGATTCCCCAACTCGAACTCCAATTCCCCATTCCCCAATCGATCGATTCCCAAATTCTTTAAATCAACATTTTTTTGAGTTCGAGTTAGAAATGTTCGACAACTCACAATAGTTTATCACAGATTGGCAAACGACCTTAAACTATCTTCTCTCCCATTCTCTACTATATCTCCCCCTCTCTCTCTTCTCTCTTCTCTCTCTGTCTATCACTGCTACACACATCTTCATACATCAAAAAACCTTACTTAATTTTTTACTAACCTTAAACCACAACATATATATTATATATATGTATTTTCTTTTTTTATGTTACACGAACAAAAACAAAAAATATCTCGAAAATTTACAGCAATGCGGAGTCCAAGAATCAATCAGCTGCCACATCGCCAGCACCAGTTGCACCAACTGCCGTGGACAGCAGTGGATCGAAGAAAACGAAGAAGTTTGGACGCAGCAAATCGAGCGATATATTAAAAAAGGAATCTGTTGCCTTGCCCTACGACAAGGGGAAGAGCACCCTGACCCGTCTGAACTCGCTGAAGCAATGGGGTCGCAATCGTTTCAAGTTCATGCAACGCAATGGGGAAGTGGATACCAGCCAGTTGGACACCAGTGGTTGCAGCTCCCAGCACAGCAGCTCCACAGACAAACCGGAGACGAGCAAGAGCAGCAAGATGATCCCATCGCCAGCAGGAGCCGGATCATCGGGTGCAGGAGCAATACCCAAGCGCGATATTGATGATGAGTGTGTGGTGCATGATCTAATTGCCCAGAAGAGTGAATCACGGTTTTCGCACGAACGAAAACCCTCGTATTCCTCCTCGGAGAAAAGCATGAGCGTCTCCAGCAGTGGCCAGCTGCGTGGCAAACTTCAATTATCATCGGTGGCAACAGCCGCGCAGGTGAAGATGAGGGAGACTGCCACCTTGAATAGACAGCGTAGAATGCGCCTCGATGTTGCCGGCAAGGAGGAGCAACCGCATTCCTCGAGCGGCAATTGGAGTGCCAGTTCCGAATCTGGTCGGGCGTCAATTGGTAGCGAGATCACCATGCAACCGAAGTCGAGTGCATCAAACACCTCGCTGAATGTATCCAGTTTTCAGCCATGCAACAGCAGTGGACCACCCTCGTCCATGTTGAGTCGTCGCCGATTCCTAAACACCTCCGCCTCGAGTAGTGTGACCAGTGAGGGTACCGCCACGCCTGAGTTGCAAACGGATGCGGGCACCTATCCCAATCATCTGGATGATGAGACCAGTTCCGCTTATAGCTGCGACACGGAGGGTTACTACACCTCCTTCCATATGGATAGTGGATTGCGTACGCTGAAGGAGGAGGAGCCACCAATGACGCCACTGCAGCAGAGCCTGCACACCAGTAGCTACTCCTTTGGCAGTCAGTCGAATCAAACGGTGCTCAATGCAGAAAATGAATATGAACTCTATGGCAGGGGTTCCACATCAACAACGACGAGCTCGGCGGGAACCGTGTGCACCACGTTGATGAATGCGGCTGCTTGCACGGGTCCGGATGTGCCCGAAAGGAGCAGCTCTTTGGGCAAGCACAGCCAGAGTAGATCCCTGAGCAACAGTGCTAGCAGTAGCACCCTAGAGAGAAGCTACAGCAGCAGTACCATTGGTAGTACCCTCGAAAGAACAGGTACTATTAAACGGAATGTGAAATCAGAGGATGCAGTGCAGCTGCAGCAACAGCAGCACCCAGATCATTCGTCGGAGGAGCAACCACGTTCTGCTCTACCTTTACCCCATGATTTGGAGTACTCGGAGTGCTCGGATCTGGAAGGTGTTGAGCGCATTGAGCGTATTAAACAGAAAACTGCATTGAATGCCAAACGCATACCCTCCATGTGCATCATTACACCAACCACCAGCGATGACGATGAACTGCAGTCCCAGGATGCGGATAAGGAAACGGATGCGGATCGCACTTTGACCAGTCTACAGCTGAATGTGGACTGTGAATCGGATACACCAACCGAACAGCTAACTCCCACAAATAGCAAAGACCACAACCTAAATGAGCTGAAGCAGACGCCGACAAAAGCTTTTAGCGGCATGCTCGAAAAGCTGCGCGTTGTGTTGCCGGCGAGAAACAAAAGCTCACCACCCATCAAGCCAGCTACTGCGAGCGCTGTTAACGATGACAAGCTGTACGATATCGCTGGTGAATATGTAACCATAGCAGACATCAGCAACAACAACAGCAACAACCGAAACAATAAGCATAGCAGCAACAAAACGCAACAGCAAACAGCAGGCAGTCTCGCCATTTACTATTCGAATGACATAATTCGCCGCAAGCAACAACAACCCTCCGAATATGTTTCGCTAAATGAGTTGCCGACAACAGCTGCGACAGCTGTCACTTCGTCGGCTGACTCGGCTTGCTCAACGCAGAGTGTGCCCATGTACGCTGAGATTGGTGAGTTGCGTGAGGAGAAATCGTTGAATTCGCCGTCGCCACCGCGTCGTGTGCTGCGCACAACAGCCGAGGGTCGCATCATTTACGATTCGGACAGCCTGAAACGGCGAAAGGGCGCACACACCACCTTCGCACCTGGGCCGTATGTGAAGGAAACCGAAAGTGCGCTCAGTGCAACACGAGATGCCGACGCGGGTGAAAGTGCAGCAGCCGCAGCAGCAACGACAAATAAAAGCGCTAAATTATTACTGCTAAATAGCGGTATTGCATCGCATCGAAAAGTGGCCAATGTTCGTCCAATCGTAGCCAAATCACCCTTAAGCAAAATGCCAGCTTATCAGCCAGGCGGCAGCAGTTATCAGGATCAAAAGCAATTGCTTGCCAACAATACGAATCCATTTTACGAGACCATTGCCAGCAGCAACAATGCAGCAATGATGCCATCTCCTTCAAGTAAATCAAATTCTTCGACGGGTTCGACGGCAACCAATTCATCCAGTTCAACAGCCTCCGCACACTCTACGGAAGAAGGTAAGATGGAACTACAACAACAACAACCACAACAACAACTAGAACAAGAACAACAACAGACGCTCGAACAACAAGCGCTACAACAGCAACAACAACAGCAACTATTCAATGTTAACAATCATTCAAGCACAACACCCCTAAATGCTATTGTAAATAACACGCTACTTTGCAACACTGCCACAACAACAACAACAACTACTACAAAAACAGCAACAACTATTAACAACGATACAAATTTGTTGCTCTCCAAGTCAAAATTCGCATCAATGAGCAGCATTTCAAGTGTACAGCAGTCAGCAGCAGCAGCAGCAGCCCCCAAAGATTGTGATTCTATAATGCTAAGGGTGGCTTTTACCCACACCCACGAAACAATCGCAACATCCCCAATTTCCCCAACTGAACCACCCCAGCTGCCGCCGCGCATGAAAGTAAATGCAGAGCAACTGACAGCACCTGCCCCCCATTTATCGATTGACCCAATTGCTGCAACGCAGTTTTCCATTTCGAATGCAGCTGCAAACCCAACCGCCCAAACACCCCCCACCCCCTGCTCAACCCTTACACCCGCTCTCTCTTGCAAATCTCGCAGTGGCGCTCTCAAGCGCAACAACAGCTATAGGCTGGCGAATGACGAGCTCAAGCTCGAAATGAATAAAGAAAATTGCAGCAACAGTGCATTGCAGCCACACATCATGCCACATGCAACAAGTTCCCTTAAGCTAAGGAATCTAAGCAATTTGCAAGTGTTAACCACGCCCCCCCAGGAGCGTAAAATAGCCAAATCCTTTGAGCGTCTGGTCGATGAGTTTTCGCTATCGACCACCTGCATTGACTCCTCCTATTTGAAAAACAAATCTCTTGAAAACTTTGATGATTCACCCGCTTTGTTAACGTGTCCTGCGCCAGACAAGGACTCCACCTCCGCCACCTCCTCTGACAGCGAGGAATCGGAGGATGAGGCGGCAACGTACCCAATGCAGTTGCCTGTCTGTGGCACGCCACACAGCAAATATCACAAGTCCTTTGTTGAGAGCGTGCTGCTACGTCCTTTCAAAATCATTCTGCCCAACGAGGATAATGGCGCACGTCGCCAGCGACTGCTGCAAAAGTTTGAGGTAACTGAAATCTGGTAGAGCACCAACACATTAGCTTGTCCTTAAACTCTTGACCTTTTGCTAAAAATACTAGCAAGCAAAAACACTCGAAGAAAATAGCGAGAAAGCAAGGACACGAACCATTTTGGTTACACAAAATGATGTAAGACTCTTAAGTATAGATTGTTACCATTTTTTCATAGCATTTGAGTTCCTTTCAAAATCCAGATATCGAGAATTGAGCAGCGTTTTTCTCCGAGTGTTGCCTTTGTTCTCGCTGTAGCTCTACTACCTCTTGTCCTGTTGTACGCTCTTAAGTGTGCATCTTGAGCAAACACTACACCAAGTAATTATCTCTATCTGAGCCCTGGCTCCTTGTTTCTCTTATACCTCAGCGCGCAGCACATCTTTGCCTTTGTCTCGCGCGTGTTCAATGGGGCTAGTGTTGCCTGCGACATCATTTATCCTCAGCTATTCCCGCAGGTTCAATGTCCAAGCTCAGTCTTAGCTTCCTGCTTGAAAGCGATACTTTTCTGTAGGTGTTTATAAAGGGATTTGATTACAAAAGAGATAGAAAACTCAAGAAAAAGAAGTCACTGGAAAAAGTTGCTTAAAATTAACAAATGGTTTCTATTTTTAACAAGTACAAGTAACAAATATAATAAAAAAGATAGTAATTATTTAAATACAGGAAATATTCTGCAAAATTGGAATTTAAACTAAAAAATGATTTCCTTGCTGTACACTTGAAATATCTGTTATCAAAAATGAAATTTCGAACTGCAAAATGAACTAACAATTAACGATTCCTGTTCCACAAGCAGTCAGTGCTGCTAACTCTCTTTTTTTTGTATGTTTTTACCACATTTTTTAAGTGCGAAAATTAATTTTTTATAATTTTGATTTGTGTTTACTTAATTGTTTAACTAACCACATTAATTAAGTGTTATGTGAATGTGCCTAAACTATGCCAATACGTTTATCATTTCCCTTTGTCAATTGTTTAACTGTAACTAATTTGTAATAATTAACAACCAACAACAACACATGTGTATTGTAAATTCTGTAAAGTTTTTTGCACCGTTTATGTTTCACAAAAAAGAAAAAAAAACAAAACAAAAACAAAAATATGAATTTATTTTTTAAGTATTTCAACAAATGAAAACGCTAATTTTATCTGATAACTGATTTTGTTCAAATTGTTCGAAAGTGTGCAAAAAACTTCTATTGCATAATTTATATTTGTATATGTGTGTGTGTGTGTGTGTGTGTGTATATTGAAATGTAGTAGTAGTTTTTTGCACCTAAAACAATAACTTCAAATATATCCCAAATTATTCCCAGTAGTTTTGAAAAATTAGCGTTTGATTTTGACCATTTCTTATGCACCTTAAGTTCTTGCCTCTGTAGCTTAGCACCTAAGTTCAATCACATTCCATAATTAAAAAAAAATCAAACAAACTCCACCGATTATCGTAAGTAACTGAAAATAAAATGAGAAAAACAGAAACAGAAAAAACTAAACCAAAAATCGCATCAACTCATTGGCATTGTACAATATCAAAATCAAAATCAAACCCACCTGGGCTGTGGCTTCATGCATATATCATATATCTATATATATAACTACTGCACCACCCAACACCAACACCACCACAACCACTCAGCTCCATCCATTCAGCACTCCATCTCTGGGGATACCATCTACAGTTGAACTTCGCCAAATCGAATTTGCCTTAATCAGTTTTTTGGAACTCGTCTTTAACTTATACACTAAAAATTTAAAAATTTATTAGCTTAAAGATGTGAAAAGTTAATAACTATTAGTCTGAGAATGCCCATGAGTGCGCAATAATATGTTTCTTCCGATTTTGCTATTTCTGAGTTTCTTGGCAATCAAGTTTATAATTCAAGAACTCAACTTACCCAGTGCAAGATATCAGATCCAATCGATTCCGATATTTGTACTGCCTGTAGAAAAGTGCTCGTCAAAATACACTTAATTCTGATAGACAATACTCTATTGTCTATTCTATATACTCTATTGGAAATGAATGTGTTTTGAACATTATAATACCCGTTGCAAGATTGCAAAAAGTGTTCGAGTTAGCGAAGTTCGACTGTGGTGTAGGTGCACATATAAGATGCAGGTAAAGATCAGCTCATCATCATCTAACAGGTATGTACGTTAAATGCTTGTGCTCTCTGGAATGCCTCTCTAATTGAGTTTTATGCTATTTTGATAACCGCACCGATAAAAATTGCTTACTAAAACAACGCTAAGGAAATGTTTAACCATCCTTGAACTGAGCTCAACTAATCAGTCTATCGTTGTCTACCCGTCTTGTTTTGTTTGTAGGGTATCAACGTTTCTCTAATATCTATGAGCAAGTGCAGTCCGTTGCACCGTTAGATACATCAGCGCCGCCCCCAACAGATGCCACGCCCTTTCAGCGCACTGCGCCCATCTACTGGACGCTGCAAAGCAGACGCAGTCAATCCAAGGCGTCGACGGCAGGAGCCAACGTTGCGACATGTCGCGATGATCTATATGCCACGCCCATAAGGCGAGCAGAGCGTGTGGCAAGAGCTGCCGCAGCCACCGCCGCCGCCGCCTCCGCCTCCAGCTCCTCCACATCGACAGGAAGCTGCAGCAATGTGTCGGGCATGTTTATGACGTCGACACCGACGCGAGCGGAGGAGAATGTGCCGCCGATGAAGCAACCATCGCGCAATTGGAGCGATAATTCGCCGGAACGCTTGAACACCTGTGCGGATCGCATTGGCCAAAGCAAGACGACGCTGATGGACTTTAAGAAACTGCTGCTGGCCAAGTCAGCCAAGACGAGTCCCGTTCAGCGCAAAATGTCCGCCGTTGAGCTGTTGAAGAAATCAACGACAGCGGCTGCGGCAAATAAAGGGTCGCAGACCAACCAGAAGAGGCAGGTGACTTCTGCGCCAGGTGCGCCGTCGAAGCCAACGCTTAACTCCAGCCTGAAGCTGCTCGATTTGAGTGGTTCGCCAAAGACGTTTGCCAATCGAAGGATGTTGCGCCAGGGACAATTCGGTTCACCGTCGAAGACATTTGCGCCCAAGATGGCAACGGTTGTGCCACGGACGGATATTATGTCGACAACGATACCGGAGGCGAATAGCGATGAGGATCACTCGGGCTCCTCGAGAGCTGCCTCCGAGGCGGGCAACAGTCCGAGTCCCAGCGTTGCCATCTCCAGTTTCGATTTGAAGCGTAATTTCTTTCTGCAAACCGAGGAGAATAATTTCATGCGCGGCGAGCTGAAGCCCAGCTTTGGCAGCAGGAGCAACATCAGCAGCAGCAATAACAGCAACAACAACAACAGCAGCAACAACAACAACAACAATGCTGGCCCAGCAGCGGTTGCATCCAGCCAGGAGAGCAATAAATTTGTGCCCACAGCGCTGCCGGCTTTTGAGACGGCGCTTTGAGGCAGCAATGGGAATATAAAGCGGGTCAAACCCAAAATCATAATACATATGCATACATTTATAAAAAACAAAAGGAAAAATACACACACATACATACATATATACATATTCCATAAGGATAATCGAATTAAGCAATCGCAACTGGGCGCTTCCCCTCCACCCCTCCACACCTTCATCTCACTTCAAAAACAAAATGAGGACGCTGAAAATGCATTTATCTTATCTTAGGAGAGTCAAAAGCGATGCTACTTTATGCAAAATTTACATATACCTTATACAGCTCTAGATACATTTACATATACTATATACAATTATACAGTTCATACAATTTATATTGTAGTTTTTTTTAAATTTGTGCTGCTTGTATGGATTGAATTTTTATACACACACACATGAATCGTCAAAAACAAATATTTATTTGTAATTTTACGTTTATTTATTGCAATTTAATTAATAAATTACAACTGCATTTTTGCTCTTTATAATTTTGTACGTTTACATTTTGGATTTAAGAGGAAGCGCAAATAAATAAAAAATATTAAATAGAAAAACAATTTCGCTTTTTGGCTTATTTTTACATCTCTAATCTTGGGTGCGATTCGGGAATAAGGCTAATTAGTTTAGAGAGTTTAGATCCAATCCGCATCGAGCGCATCGACTTTGCCGCGTATTGAGACTAAATCCAGCTGCGACCCACGCTGCCTGACCTGCGCTTGGATGACGACAAGGACTTGTCGGCGGCACTATCCTTGCGCGTCAGCACAGGCGAGCTGGCGTTGCTAATGTTGCGAATGAGTAATTTAAGTCCACGTGCCTGGGCATCACTCGCCTGTCCCACAGTGTTCGCCTCGGAGGCAATAATGCAAAAGTCATCGACTATATGCCCCGGAGGACTTATGTCGAAGGGCAGAATATCACTCAGTGTCTGCTGCTGTCGACGCCGTGAGCTGCTTGCCTCGCCACTGCTCAGATTTTGGGAGCTGGCTGCACTGGACGACTGCTGCTGCTGCTGTTGTTGCTCCTGCTGCAGCTGCAGCAGACGGGCACGCAACCTTGTATTTTCGTCCTGCAGACGCTGCATGTGCGCCGCCTCCTGCTCGGCGCGCACAAAGGACGGCTGTGGCAGGCACTGATACACCGTAGTGAGAAAGTTCCTTAGCGACAACAGCAGAGTATCCTGCCACTGTTTGGTGAAGTACAAAGCAAATGTCGGCGACTCCTCGGCATTTTTGCAGAATGAAAAGTCTGTGAAGTAAACGAAATTAGCAGTGAACGGGATATGTATACTATATACGATAGTAATATATATATGTATACTATTTGGATATGTGGAAGATGTTATATGAATGAATTACGTGAATTATGAAAATCAGATAAATTTGTTTAGTAATGATGCTAATAGAAGTAAGTCATCAAAATGTAAAATATTCCACAATAAATTAACTAAAAAGCAGTCTGCATGATGCTTGCCGCCAAGTTATTGTTTTCACACATAAACAATTTGCGACAAATTTAGTTTTCACACTGCAAGGGTTAAATATAATATATGCATTTATACGGCTTACAGAACCAGTCCTTCCACTCGCTCTGCTGCTGCAGCTCGCTGGACAATTTGTTAAAGAACTCGGAGATCTTTTCGGATTTGTTGTTGCTGTAGGCCGTGACCAGATAGTATTTGAGCAGATTATTCTCCAGCTTCTTCACAGCTGCAAAAAAAAAACACAAGTCGCTTAGCAGGCGGATGAAAGAGAGCGGGAGAGGGATAGGGAGAAATGTGTGGAAGTTAGGCTTACCCACGGCATAGTTGTGATCCAGTTTGCTGAACAGATAGTTATCCAGATGCAGCCACAAATTGCGCAGCGCCTTCAAATCCGATGCTTGGACAGCAGCATTGAAATGTTCTATTAAACGTTCTGCACGAAAATGTTGATCTTTTTCATTGCGCTGCTCCACATCGAGGGCTTTCAATGTGTTTGAGTAGCCACGGAATATCAAGTATTCACGGAGCATGCTGTCTACATAGGCAACCTGAGCCATTGTTTGCAAAAAGTTAAAGTCGTATTTCCCTAAAAGAAAAATAATTTTCTAGCACTTGTTTCGCGTTTGTTTTTATTCGTCTATTCGCTGTACGAATCAAATTAGCTCAAGCGAATTCGCCGCAAGGCTTTTTTTTACATGCAACTGGTCACACTGTTTGCTGTATGTTCGTTAGAGCTTCATTTGATGACGGGACATAAATCTAAAAAAAAATCAGTCTTTGTTTGGATTTTGGAAGGGAAAGACAAATGAAAATGTTTTAAAAAGAAAAACTCGGCAAAACTAAACTGTTCGGGCTTGATGCTAGAAAACGCTGGTTGGGCGCGACGAAGTGAAATTCAAACGCAGTGCGCATTGGCGGTTGCAAAACTATTGAGGTCAAATATAAAATGAGCTTTCAGTCACTTGTGGTAATTTTGATTCAGCAGTAAGACAGAAACCACTCGTGTTGATTTTTTTTTTAGCAAAGAGCTGCATGAAAATAAAAGAACGAACTGAAAAGCGAAATTAAATACAAGCGCGGGCAGTGTGCAGAACTATCGAGAAGTAAAATGCAGAGGCATTTATAGTGCAATTTGTGACTGTAAACTGGTCACACCGTCTCTTGTGTAGACTTTTCTGCGTAATTTTGTGATAGTGACATTTTGATTAGAGCTGAAACAAAAGCGAATCACGTAAAAGCATCAATCATCAAATCGCAATAAATGCAGGTGGCAAAGAAACTCTGGAAAAATGAGTCGAAAGGGAACAAAAGAACAAAATGATATATCGCTAATCATTGGGAACCTACCGAAACGGCTACAGAACAAAATCGCTGCCAGCTGTAGCAACAACGGCAACAGCAACAGCCACGCAGCCGAGGATGCTGAAAATGCGGAACCGAAGACAACCGCGAAAGTCACATCAAGGCCAGGCATGTATTATACGCATACACACACACACATACACATGAGTCACAGCAATTAACAGCATTTATTTCTTTATCTCTAGTTACAGTTTTGAGCAGGCCAAAGGGGAATAATGTTGGCATTGCTCCGACATTGAGAGCAAATGCACCCGTTTCGGATACCAGCGGGTGCAGCATTAGCAGGAGTCTGGACATTGGCTCCCGAGACGTGGGCATACCAGGCATATTGCGCATCAGCGCGACTCCAGCAACAGCGACAGCAGCGGATGAGGCAAAGAGGGAGAATGCGCGGGCTCGTCGACGGCGACGCACGAATTCGGCGCGAATGCATCAGGAGCCGATTCCACTGTCTCCATTGCCATTATCGCGAGTGCGTTTGACCACCGATCATCCAGCCTGGTTCGAGCAAGTGCTCAATATGCCCAACGTCAAAATAATAGTTCAGCTTTACGATCAGCTGATGGTGTTGCAGCAACGTAATCTAATTCTTATCGTAAGTTCATTTGAATTCGTCGCTGCTGATTCATCCAGAGCTGGTCAGCAATTACATCATTTCATGTTCGTCAGATGTCTGATTTTCAATATTACAAAATTATCGCTTAACTTGCAGAACTGGAAGAACTTTTGCTATTTGCACGCACAGCTCCTGGATGCGTTCTGCAGTCTGCTGCTCGACCAGGTGAAATTCGTGTGCGAGCACAAAGTGGATGCGTTCTTTTGGAAACTGCTGTTCTACAATGTGCGCGAATATCTGAGGCGGCAGAACACGGATGTGACCCAAAGCCATACGCTGCTGCTCATCGAACAGACGGCCAAGTTCTATCGCGCCTCCTACGACAAACTGATGGCCAAATACATATCCGTTCGTTGCGAGAGCGCCGTTAAAGTTGTCGCTCAACGTTTACTTATCTGCTTGGGCGACTTGTCGCGCTATCGCGCCAATCACTTGCAGCTAACGGACTTTGCCGAGGCCTGCAAGTATTATCAGCGCGCCCAGGAGCTGGTGCCAAGCAATGGAGCACCCTATAACCAACTGGCCATCATCGCTATTTATAATGTAAGCTATTTACTTTCAGCAGCAATCATAATTTTCACATCGTATTTCTTTTTGTTGACAGCATAAGTGCTTTGAGGCCGTTTATTATTATATGCGCAGCCTATTGACATCCAATGCCATACAGTCGGCGAAGGAGAGTCTCTTGGATTTATTCGACGAGATACGCCGCAAGTATGAGGAACTGGAAATGAAACAATCCCCGATGCACTGTGTCGCCAACAAGCCCAAAAAGTCCAGGCAAATGCGTAGGGAAGTCTGGATTTATCCGGATGGCATGCGATGTTTGCATCGCACCGATGTTAAAGGCAAAACTAAGAACAAATCAAATATTGTCGAAACCAACTGTTACGATGAATTGCCACCTGAGGATTTGTTGCCCAAGGTTGTGGCTCTCTATCTATATTTACTGGGCAAGCTATTCACGGCCACAGAGTAAGTCATGAGTTATGCAATTAGTATCCAACTTTGAATACAACTTCCTCATTGTCATCCACAGCATTGAGTGCATGTATCAGCAGCTGGGTAAACTGCAGATTCAACTGAGTGCGGCTCTCAATTATGACAATCTCTTATCGCGCACAAAACTCTTGAAAATGGTGGCATTAAATGTGTTTGTGCTGGAGCATAATAAGCTGAAAGGTAAGCTAGAAATGTTGATAATCCTTATCAGCAGAATGTTTTCAACTAGCATTTACTTTCCCACAGCCAACCGACGTGAGATGCGTTATCATAGTTTTAACTTTGCCAACTCATTCTTTGGCTTAATGCTGAACAAAGTGAATCAATTGTTGGCCAGCCTCACGGAGGAGTCGCCCGAACTGGAGTCTTTCACAGATAAAGAGTAAGTGGTAATAATGCTCTACCTGTTGTCCCGTATTCAACATTTTATCTTGCAGATTAACACGCGTCAATACTTACCTGCAGTTTATTAAAATATATATACAATGGCTGACCATCAATGTGGATCTTTGGGAGCCTGTGCGCACGGAAGAGTAAGTTTAAACATTATTTCTGTAAATTTATATATACTACTATTCTCTGCATCTACTTCAGACACTCATTCATCGATTGCTGGGCGGAGCTGCGAACTCTTTTTGATCACATCGAAAGCATCTACAGCAAACTTGATGGAGAATATAAAAACAGCAACAAGCCGAACGTAGTCTTGGACGAGGACATTGTGCTGAGTGGATTTGAGCCATTGGGTCGCGACGTGGCCAGCAGGGAGTGTAATCAGCGTGGCTCTGAGCGAGCCCAGTTCATCGAGCGTATACAAAAGATTGCCCAATTCCAGGACATATATTTGCAGCACGAGGAATCGTTGCAGCTTCCGTTGAACGATAGCTTCACAATTGAAGACTTGAATGCGGCCATGCAGGTGGCACTGAATGGCTTTGATGAGGACACCTGCCGCGATTCTATTCCCCTAGAGACTTCTGCATCTGAGCAACACCAAAAAGAAGATGAAGTGGACATTGGCTGTTCGACTGCCAATGCAGATGTGACGCAGCTCTGCAAGCTAAAGAAACAGCTTGAAGCAAAGGCAAAGGTCAAGCAGATTTGCAACAGTAAACTGGAGGAGATTTTGAAGCTAGTTGACTCCAAACTCTACATTGAGGTGCGTCCACGCTTACTATTGCCAGACACAAATTGTTTCATCGATTGCCTCGAGGACATTGAGAAGTTGTCCATGGAGTTCAAACGCTATACGCTCATTATACCACTGACCGTAGTAAAGGAGCTGGACGGACTATCGAAAGGCGTCAAGTTGGATTCGTATCGCAGCTCGAAGCAGACGCAACGTATTCACCATTTTGACGAGGTATCAACGCGTGCCAAAAAATCACTTGAGTTTATTAGATCGGCCAAAAATAATGTGAAGTGAGTAAATCGCTATACGAATTAACAGACTGTAAATCTCCAATTCACATTTTTCCTCTTTTCTATTCCAGATGTGTAACCACAAAGGGCTCTGTAATTAGTGCTTCACTATTTGCCCTGGTGGAGGAGGAATATGCCTCCAATGATGACAAAATTCTAGCCACTGCGGTTGCTGCGTCCAAGAGTGCTAGCACTGAGCAGTGCAGAGGTAAGTTGAAATTCGATTAAGGCTCCAAGTAATTTCAATTAACTGTTTGCATTTGCAGATGGAAAATGTTTAATTCGCACGGAACTGGTGCTCATCACCACCGATCGGAATCTACGCGTCAAAGCCTTGGCGCGGAATCTGGCTGTCAGCGCCTTGGATGAGTTTTTGCAATGGGCCAAGGACTGTCGCGAATCAACTTGAGCACATCGACAGTGGGAAATAATTGCGATACCGTTCTGACAATTGCTCCAGGTTTATCCAACCTGTGCGCACGATGCCTGCTGTGAAGAGCGAGCCTGTACCTTCAATATCACCACCACCATTAGACATATTTGACTATGTGTTGTTATGGCCAACCAACTGGCCAACAGCATACGTAAACGATTGGAAGTGGGTCTTCCTTCTTAGCTGGGAGCAAAATGATGTGCTGTTGTCGAGGTTTCTGGCTCGTATCGTCCTAATTTGGTCATCATCACGTACTTGGCCAAGAGACATATCAACATTAGCTTTCCCATATTTTCTCCTTATGTGCATTCTTTATGACTTAATTTCGAGACCAAAAAATTTAATTGAATGGTTTATTAAAATTGTTGTTTATCTATGAGTCATTTGGTTTTGCAATCGACTTCAATTGGCAAATTAGCGGATTGGACTTTGAACATATGAACGTTTTTCAATCAGAGCTGCCCGTTTCTAAGCTAAGCTATGGAAATAAACACTTTATTTACGTTTATTTATAAATGTTTGTTCTTTTTTCAAATGGGAGGCATTGTTTTCCTTCCAGGTTGCTGTATAGGATAGCCAGTGCATGCACCAGTTATCCAAATTAGATTGCTGCATTGGCTAAATTAACATCCATCAAAAATCAAGGTATACTTTCAGGCTTCATCATATTTAATGCTCGGTTATCAAAGTTGCAATCAAGAAAGAAGTTGAGGTGTACTTCTAGGGCAAAGAATAGCTGTTATACTGCCATATCTTTATAGCTTTTCAAAGGACATGTTAGAATTGCAACTCTATCGAAGTACATTCACAATCTGTCTTTGGAGAATCTGACATCTAATGGACACTTATAATATTAGAATTAGAAATCTATCGTTTTGCCAGCAATTTTCAGTAATCGTAAAAAGAGTTTAAATAGACCGCTTAATGCTCAAGCTCAAACTTATGTAGATTTAACCCAATCTCTATATATATATTTAAATACTTAGACCTAAATGAGAGTGGCTAAACCGGTGGCTACCGGCCAACAAATTTAGCATGAGTTATTGTTAATAGAAAATGTAAATTAAATTCTATTTTAATCAACCCAAAGGACTCGCAAACTCATAACTCGATTAGGCGATAGGGAGGCTTGATTGAAGACATCAGTTAAAAGTAGTAAGCTGTCATTTCTTATTTGGCTTTCACTTATCACAAAACTTTTAAGTGCATTCTAGTAATCAATAAAGACAGTCGTTAAGCGTATACTAAGCCAACACCCAACAGTTAACTAGTCGCCCTAAAAATGTCGTTTGGAAAATACTTCGTTTGCGCTTGCATATCATATATTTTGGCATTTTGTGGAATCGTAGGATTCTACATCGACGCTCACTCGGGAAAATTAATAAGATCGCGTTTCTTGTGCCGCTATGGTCGATTTTACACCGTTCTTATTTTGCTCGCTCTTCCATATATGGCTTATATTTATTATAAGAATTTCCCGATCCATCTCACTTTACACAAGTTTATGACATTCATTCTCGTCACTTATCCTGTAGCCAATGCGCTTATACTCGGAAATTGTACATTCTCTGTCCAACGCTGGCAGCACAGGATAATTCGAATATATGAGAATCTGTGGGAAATGGAGCAGCTGGGAGTCCCAAACATCTACAGCAGCACATCATCAAAGATTCCAAGCTTACGGCTGCTTTTATGGATCAGACTAACGCTACTAGTGTCTAAAGCTATATTTCATTGGATATGGTTGTATACGAGGGATAAGAAACTTTTAATACCTCTGTGCGTTGTTCTCGAAGAAGCAGTGAAGAATGCATTCTATATGCTACTGTTTTTCCTTATCTGGTACATCTGCTACAACTTCATGAAACTGCAGCTTGCTTTAGATCATGTACTTCGATGTAGAATGCATCGAACAGAACGTTTGCAGAAAATGGAAAAATTGCATCGGATGTTTTACCAACTCATGCGTACGATGAATGAAATCTGCAATACTTTCAAGTATCCGCTAACTTTTCTGATATTGCACCAAATTTATACGCAATTCCTATTTGGATTCATAGCAATTCAGATACTGTTTGGAAGCAGCAATACAATTTTCGAGCATCAAGGTAGTTTAATTGTTCTTGTGAGCCTTTTTGAGGCATTGGAATTCTGTATTCTCGGGAGTATCGCTGAAAGAGTTGGCAAACTTAATGAGAGTACACTTAACATTTTGCGATACCCTTACCCGAGTGGGGCTCAACTGGAACGAAGTGTGAGTGTAACAGGACGAATAAGTTTTCAATTACTCATTTGTACTCTCTTTCAGAATGATTGGTTTGCTCTGCAGTTAAGATTGCAAAAGATGAATCTCCGGATTGTGGGAGGTCTAATCATTAATCTTCAGTTTGTCTTTGTATTTTTAAGTAGCATTCTACTTCATATTATATACATGGTACAAAGCGACTACAAAATGTTGCGAATAAAGAAAGCTGTTTAAAACATTAAACTTATTTGATTCTTATATGACATATGGTGCACGTTTCTTAGATGAAAATTGTTCGTAATAACTGTACTCAATCATTGATAATGTCTTGCTTATAACTACTTATCCAGCAAAAAGTCAATGTCATTGTGAAAATTTGAAGAATCAATCTGTGACATAGTTCAATTAACAAAATATAACAAATATAATAGGATAGCCAGTGCATGCACCACTTATCCACATTAGATTGCTGCATTGGCTAAATTAACATCCATAAAAAATCAAGGTATACTTTCAGGATTCAACATATTTAATGCTCGATTATCAAAGTTGCAATCAAGAAAGAAGTTGAGGTGTACTTCTAGGGCAAAGAATAGCTGTTATACTGCCATATCTTTACAGCTTTTCAAAGGACATGTTAGAATTGCAACTCTATCGAAGTACATTCACAATCTGTCTTTGGAGAATCTGACATCTAATGGACACTAATAATATTAGAATTAGAAATCTATCGTTTTGCCAGCCATTTTCAGTAATCGTAAAAATCAATGAATGCCAAACGATATTTTCTACGACTTCGTTCCGAGCTCCTAAAGCGCGAATGAATATGTATTACAGCTACTTAATAATAACTTAGAGTTTAAATAGACCGCTTAATGCTCAAGCTCAAACTTATGTAGATTTAACCCAATCTCTATATATATATTTAAATACTTAGACCTAAATGAGAGTGGCTAAACCGGTGGCTACCGGCCAACAAATTTAGCATGAGTTATTGTTAATAGAAAATGTAAATTAAATTCTATTTTAATCAACCCAAAGGACTCGCAAACTCATAACTCGATTAGGCGATAGGGAGGCTTGATTGAAGACATCAGTTAAAAGTAGTAAGCTGTCATTTCTTATTTGGCTTTCACTTATCACAAAACTTTTAAGTGCATTCTAGTAATCAATAAAGACAGTCGTTAAGCGTATACTAAGCCAACACCCAACAGTTAACTAGTCGCCCTAAAAATGTCGTTTGGAAAATACTTCGTTTGCGCTTGCATATCATATATTTTGGCATTTTGTGGAATCGTAGGATTCTACATCGACGCTCACTCGGGAAAATTAATAAGATCGCGTTTCTTGTGCCGCTATGGTCGATTTTACACCGTTCTTATTTTGCTCGCTCTTCCATATATGGCTTATATTTATTATAAGAATTTCCCGATCCATCTCACTTTACACAAGTTTATGACATTCATTCTCGTCACTTATCCTGTAGCCAATGCGCTTATACTCGGAAATTGTACATTCTCTGTCCAACGCTGGCAGCACAGGATAATTCGAATATATGAGAATCTGTGGGAAATGGAGCAGCTGGGAGTCCCAAACATCTACAGCAGCACATCATCAAAGATTCCAAGCTTACAGCGGCTTTTATGGATCAGACTAACGTTACTAGTGTCTAAAGCTATATTTCATTGGATATGGTTGTATACGAAGGATAAGGAACTTTTAATGCCTCTGTGCGTTGTTCTCGAAGAAGCAGTGAAGAATGCATTTTATATGCTACTGTTTTTCCTTATCTGGTACATCTGCTACAACTTCATGAAACTGCAGCTTGCTTTAGATCATGTACTTCGATGTAGAATGCATCGAACAGAACGTTTGCAGAAAATGGAAAAATTGCATCGGATGTTTTACCAACTCATGCGTACGATGAATGAAATCTGCAATACTTTCAAGTATCCGCTAACTTTTCTGATATTGCACCAAATTTATACGCAATTCCTATTTGGATTCATAGCAATTCAGATACTGTTTGGAAGCAGCAATACAATTTTCGAGCATCAAGGTAGTTTAATAGTTCTTGTGAGCCTTTTTGAGGCATTGGAATTCTGTATTTTCGGCAGTATCGCTGAAAGAGTTGGCAAACTTAATGAGAGTACACTTAACATTTTGCGATACCCTTACCCGAGTGGGGCTCAACTGGAACGAAGTGTGAGTGTAACAGGACGAATAAGTTTTCAATTACTCATTTGTACTCTCTTTCAGAATGATTGGTTTGCTCTGCAGTTAAGATTGCAAAAGATGAATCTCCGGATTGTGGGAGGTCTAATCATTAATCTTCAGTTTGTCTTTGTATTTTTAAGTAGCATTCTACTTCATATTATATACATGGTACAAAGCGACTACAAAATGTTGCGAATAAAGAAAGCTGTTTAAAACATTAAACTTATTTGATTCTTATATGACATATGGTGCACGTTTCTTAGATGAAAATTGTTCGTAATAACTGTACTCAATCATTGATAATGTCTTGCTTATAACTACTTATCCAGCAAAAAGTCAATGTCATTGTGAAAATTTGAAGAATCAATCTGTGACATAGTTCAATTAACAAAATATAACAAATATAATAGGATAGCCAGTGCATGCCCCACTTATCCACATTAGATTGCTGCATTGGCTAAATTAACATCCATAAAAAATCAAGGTATACTTTCAGGATTCAACATATTTAATGCTCGATTATCAAAGTTGCAATCAAGAAAGAAGTTGAGGTGTACTTCTAGGGCAAAGAATAGCTGTTATACTGCCATATCTTTATAGCTTTTCAAAGGACATGTTAGAATTGCAACTCTATCGAAGTACATTCACAATCTGTCTTTGGAGAATCTGACATCTAATGGACACTTATAATATTAGAATTAGAAATCTATCGTTTTGCCAGCAATTTTCAGTAATCGTAAAAAGAGTTTAAATAGACCGCTTAATGCTCAAGCTCAAACTTATGTAGATTTAACCCAATCTCTATATATATATTTAAATACTTAGACCTAAATGAGAGTGGCTAAACCGGTGGCTACCGGCCAACAAATTTAGCATGAGTTATTGTTAATAGAAAATGTAAATTAAATTCTATTTTAATCAACCCAAAGGACTCGCAAACTCATAACTCGATTAGGCGATAGGGAGGCTTGATTGAAGACATCAGTTAAAAGTAGTAAGCTGTCATTTCTTATTTGGCTTTCACTTATCACAAAACTTTTAAGTGCATTCTAGTAATCAATAAAGCCAGTCGTTAAGCGTATACTAAGCCAACACCCAACAGTTAACTAGTCGCCCTAAAAATGTCGTTTGGAAAACACTTCGTTTGCGCTTGCATATCATATATTTTGGCATTTTATGGAATCGTAGGATTCTACATCGACGCTCATTCGGGAAAATTAATAAGATCGCGTTTCTTGTGCCGCTATGGTCGATTTTACACCGTTCTTATTTTGCTCGCTATTCCATATATGGATTATAATTATTATAAGAATTTCCCGATCCATCTCACTTTACACAAGTTTATGACATTCATTCTCGTCACTTATCCTGTAGCCAATGCGCTTATACTCGGAAATTGTACATTCTCTGTCCAACGCTGGCAGCACAGGATAATTCGAATATATGAGAATCTGTGGAAAATGGAGCAACTGGGAATCCCAAGCATCTACAGCAGCACATCATCAAAGATTCCAAGCTTACAGCGGCTTTTATGGACCAGACTAACGCTACTAGTGTCTAAAGCTATATTTCATTGGATATGGTTGTATACGAAGGATAAGGAACTTTCGAATGCTCTGTGCGTTGTTCTCACAGAAGCAGTGAAGAATGCATTTTATATGCTACTGTTTTTCCTTATCTGGTACATCTGCTACAACTTCATGAAACTGCAGCTTGCTTTAGATCATGTACTTCGATGTAGAATGCATCGAACAGAACGTTTGCAGAAAATGGAAAAATTGCATCGGATGTTTTACCAACTCATGCGTACGATGAATGAAATCTGCAATACTTTCAAGTATCCGCTAACTTTTCTGATATTGCACCAAATTTATACCTATTTCGTATTTGGATTCATAGCAATTCAGGTACTGTTTGGAAGCAGCAATACAAATTTCGATCTGAATGGTAGTTTAATTGTTCTTTTGAGCCTTTTTGAGGCATTGGAGTTCTGTATTTTCGGCAGTATCGCTGAAAGAGTTGGCAAACTTAATGAGAGTACACTTAACATTTTGCGATACCCTTACCCGAGTGGGGCTCAACTGGAACGAAGTGTGAGTATGTGAGTGAGGACGAATAAGTTTTGAATTACTCATTTGTACTCTCTTTCAGAATGATTGGTTTGCTCTGCAGCTAAGATTGCAAAAGATGAATCTCCGGATTGTGGGAGGTCTAATCATTAATCTTCAGTTTGTCTTTGTATTTTTAAGTAGCATTCTTCTTCATATTATATACATGGTACAAAGCGACTACAAAATGTTGCAAATAAAGAAAGTTGTGTAAAACATTAAACTTATTTGATTCTTATATGACATATGGTGCACGTTTCTTAGATGAAAATTGTTCGTAATAACTGTACTCAATCATTGATAATGTCTTGCTTATAACTACTTATCCAGCAAAAAGTCAATGTCATTGTGAAAATTTGAAGAATAGTTGAAGAATAGTTCAATTAACAAAATATAATGTGAAGTGAGTAAATCTCTATACGAATTAACAGGCTATGCGTCCAAGAATGCCAGCATTAAGCAGTGCAGGTGTAAATTGAAAATAGCTTAAAGTGGCAAGTAAAACTTCAATTAACTGTTTGCATTTGCAGATGGAAAATGTTTTATTGGCACGGAACTGGTGCCCATCACCAGCGATCGGAATCTGGCTGTCAGAGCCTAAAATGAGTCTTTGCAATGGGCCAAGGACTGTCGCGAATCAACTTGAGCACATCGATGCCTGCTGTGAAGAGCGAGCTCCTACCTTCCATATCACCATCATCATTAGACAGATTTGACTATGTGTTGTTGTGGTCAACCAACAGGCGGAAATGGAATGGCGTTAACGTGTTGCATCCACTGCGGCAAGCGGCCTTCATCGTGTCGCTCTACTTGTTTGCACTTGTTTCGCAGATTGGTATTAACTTACATCGAACGAATGTTATCTGACTGCAATGTGGCAGTTGATAGCTTGATATAACTGTTGTCACCGCTGGGGACGCGGAGTGGATTGGAGGGGGATTGTGCAGTGCTTGGCAATTTCGTTCTGGCCATACAAAATATTTAATGGACCAGCAGACCACAAACAGAATCGACGCCACGCCCCTCCCAGCGTCCCGCGCTGTTGGTAAGCTCTGCAGCTGATGGCATTTGTCATAAATGTGATTTATGTTTCTTCCTCTTCTTGCACTTTTCTTTCTTTCTCTTTTTGTTGGCCACAAAACAACATGTCATTAAATCTACTTAAGAAGGGCACATATGCGCCATGTACACTGTGAAAAAATGCAAGTGTTTTCCTTTCTTATCTGGTACGAATTTGCAGAAAAATTGTATATAGAATTTGATGGAAAATGATTTACAGATCAGATGAATACTTTTTTACCCTGAACTAATTTTGTCCACATCATTTTGCCAGATTTTCAGACAACAAGCTAATTTTTGTTATTATATAAGCAAAACTTCTTCAATTAAGAATATATTGATAAAACTTGGTATATATACTTTTTCCCACTTATTTTGTACCAACCTTGGAGTATATGAATATGAGAAGAAATCATCATAAACGAATTATTATTATATCATACAGCTGCCATGGGAAAATGACTCTTAAGTTTTGGAATCGAGATGGGCAGAGGCACAACTCTTCTATCACAATATTACGACAGAAATGTAGCATATTCAGTTCTCAGCCAGTCGTAAAACAGAAAATATAATTTCTTTAAAACATACGAAATCATAAAAATATTTCAGCAGATTAACTACTGTCTACAAGAGTATATAATCTTCACTGTGTCTACTCGATTTTTCTTGTTCTGATTCAAAATCAACTAAATTTCATTTCTTTCTTTCTTTCTATGTAGTATTCCTGGCACGTTTTGATTTTACTTTGTGTTTTCCAGCCAAACGTATTTGCTGTTATTTTTCTCCCAGTGTACACATATAGACATTGTCGCTGGGTGAAAAGTTCAATGTACGTGAGTTAGCAGCAACGACGGAAAATCGCAAGCCAAGGAAAAACAATTATGCGGCAAAAGTCGCAAAAAATGAGTAAATTGAATAAAACAATATTATTTATGCGCCACTTTGGAGGTGCGGCTTCGGCCGACTTATTGTTTGTCGTTTCCCGAAAGAACCTATTATTATTACGCATATTTATCTGTGTGTGTGTGTGTGTGTGTGTGTGTGTGCGTAAGCTTCTTTTTATCTGGCAAATGAGATATTGCGCATGCGCCAACTCGCTCGCCTCGTTTCCGTTTCCAGGCGACTGGCTGCCTCTTAATGCGCAGATCTAGCTCAGTGCTCAGCCAGAGCACTGGGCGACAAGGCACATATATGATATAATTAGCCAGCAAAATTCTACACAAAATTGCTCACGTTACGCCACTTGAGCAGCTTCGGGAGCAGTTGCCAAAAAAAAAAGTAATCAAGTTCTGCTCTCAGGCGCAATTGGCGCATTCTTTCGCATACCGTATCTGTATCCGGATCTGAATCTCAGACTTGAGTGTGCCAATCTGCTCGTGGCTCAACTCTTGTCAACTCTTTGTGTTGCTTTGTTTGGTTTTGGGTGCTGTGTCAATAAACTGTGGGCAGCGCATTATATGCACTCAGCGAAAAAAAGGGCTACAATTGCTGTACAAATCTTGGCTTGACTTGTAATCCAATATTTCACTCGAAAAAAATAAAAATATGTCGGATTGTTCTTAAGTCAGAACATTATTACTTTAAGTTCATACATAAAAAGGTATTTATCTGGTTCCAGGTCAACTTTAGGGTTTCCCCGTTTGCAGTCTGTGCAGTTTGAGATGTTTGCTGCTTATTAACAGCTTTAATCAACGTAATTTAATCAATTAACAGCTAATATCAACAGATATGTTGTGTGCTTATATAAATAAAAACAATATTTTGTTTTAAATCAGTCGTCATATTTATTTACCAAAACAAATTCGTACATGCACTGAAACATACGAGTAGCTGATGTAAGTATTATATAGTTTCCACTTGATTGATAGTCTCAGATTCATATATAAAGATTAGTTGATTCCATAAACAAAATTACAACTCCACACTCCCAGTTTGATGTCAGGACGGAAATACTCGAAACTAAGACTGGAACTCACTACTCGCAGTCGGTTACTCAATATATAATTTGTAGATGCCACACAGTCTTATAGATGGATTCGAATGAAGTGAAAGTTAAGCTTATGATATGATATTCTGATAGAAAGTCGGCTTCGTCTGGTGCTCCTTGATCACATAGAAGCCCTTCGGTTTCCCATTGCCGGCGAAGTATTTGTGGAAACTTTGTTTGCTAACCGCTTGGGCGGGCGCATAATATGTGGGCGATTTTTGCTTCAATGATTTCCTATACTTGGATTTGCCGCTGCCCGTTGTGAAACTCTTCTCGTTGGTGTCATTCTCCCAGGGTTTGCGCCACGTCGGAATGTTCTCAATATCCAGCAAGCGATTGCGATCCTCTCGCGATACGTGCGCAAATTGTGGTTTCTTGTGCAGCGCCTGCCTCAGCACGGGCAGATTCCAATGATAGATACGACCCGGCCGGCCATTCGAGCTAAACGGAAACGAGACCTGAAAATCAACAAGCACGCATCGGTTATTAATCGATAGAGCTAAATACCATTTCATTCAGTTGCGAACTAGGCATTTCAATTAAGATTACAGTCGAGCCTCGCTAAGTCGAACATTTTCTCAAATTGTGTGGCAAGCCAGATAAAATGCTATGCAAAAAGGTATATCATTTGTTATATATGGGCATACATTTTCTGGCAGGTTTGAGTTAGAGATGTACGACTGTAGCCGTAACAACATAGCACTTAAGTGAATATCTGTGTATCTAACTAAGGCCTCGAAGCGCCCCATACATTAGTCAAAAGGAATTGCATTTTTTAATTGAGGCATTGCTAATTGTGGATGCCACTCACTTGCATCGCCGAAGAGTAATAATTTCTTAGGCCTGCAGCATCCTTTCAGCATTTGCAGTGTATATAAATAGCTGAGACTGTGATCAGTGGCATTGCCATTGCCGATTGTCGATTGCTGAGTGCCACTGCCACAAGAGTGTCTACTGGTGGCAGTGGCCAAAGTTAGTCAGCCAGTTAGCCATTTGTTGTCTATATGGTTTAGCGATGAATGCAGCATACGACAAAATGCATTTTGCTGCTCTTTCGTGACCCGAGAGCGCACATTGCAACACGATGTGTTCGTGTTAGTGCGGGAATAGCTGGCAATATTTTCTTGGCCTAAGCTGTATCACTAAGCAGATAATACAAACACAATGTTGTATGCAGCTCAGCACTTGAAATATATTCTTGATTTTAGGAGCATTTTTTTTGTCTAATCCGACACGACTTATATATACATATGTGTGTGTGTTTATGTATGTGTGTTTATGTATGTGTGTTTATGTATGTGTGCTTTGAGTGTGTTTGTTTTGTTGTTTTTTTGTTGCTGTTGGTGTGGCTAAGAAACGACCGGGCCAGGGCAATTTTGGCTGGCTGACTGGCAAGAGAGATTAGAGCCAGTTCTTTGGATTGTTTTTTTCTTTCATTTAGCTGTTGCTCTTGGTGTAAGACCTAATTGAGTCCCGTTTACCTTTTTTCCGTTAGTTTTCAACGCCGACGCCTCCGTTTCGGGCGCATTCGGAATCTTTTGTGCTTTGTCGTGTTGTGCACTGTTGGCCATCGGATGAGGCATCACCTTTGGGGTAGCATCCAATTCATTCCGCGAACTGCTGCCTCTGGCGCTGCCGCTGGGCGCTGTGTAATAGTGCAGATTTGGTGGCAGCTTGATGATGAACATGTGTGAATCATCCCGTGATGCGTGACGTCGTGACTCAACCGCAAGCCGTTTCCGGTTATGGCTGTTGGGCGCCTTCACCTTCATGAAACCCATTTTGCTGCAAGTGCAACGCAACGAAAGAGACAATGAAATACAGAGAAAGAGAGTTATATATATAGTTTTGGGGGAGTGGCGACAGCTCGTCTGTCTGGCAAGTTCTGAATACAACAGCAGCAGCAGCAGTAATTGTGGCATGCAACAGTTTTGCTGTTATTCTTGTTCTTTAGCACTAGACTCGTTGCATTAATTAAGCCCAAAATGAGGGGTTCGCCCCTTTTTCTCCCCTGCCAACCGATGCATGCTCAGTTTCATTATGCGGCTATTGAGTTTTATCATTAATTAAGTAACCGAAACTATTAAGTTAAGCGCTTTACTATGCTGCTATAGCATATTTATCACATTTCGAACGCCACAGGCAACTAGCTAAAATCTGATTTTTATGAATAAAAGTTGTAAGTTTTTTAGAATGTCCGCAAGATAAATATGTTTATCATGTTCAATACTCACTTGAGCAGCTTTTTGTTGAGTCCATGTGCGCCTCTTGTCAGTGGTTCCTTGGGAATCGCTGGCTTTGGCCTTGCGATTGACTTTGGTGAAGAGTTGCTGGGACTGCCAATCCCGATATCGTTATCGCTCCCATTGCTGGCCTGAGCGAGTGCAGCGAGGCAAAGCAAGCAGCTTAAACTGCAAAATCAAACATTTTTTTTTATCGTTAGCTCTTTTTATGCGAAAGTATTTTTGGATTTGGTCAGCGTTCTGCATTCTGCTTGGCGCTTAGGTTCAAGGTCAATCAAGCGACATATGCTTCCATATTCGATTACCTGTAATCCAAGTCAAGAGCCTAATGAATGCATTTCGTGTTGAATTTGAGAGGTGGCCAAACCCTTGAAACTGTAAACTCAACGAACTTACAAATGACCGACCGACTGACTACTGGCAATCCGGAGCATATTACAGTGGAGCAAAGTAAAAAGTAAGAAGAGTACTTGGCATATTTTGAATTCATTGTTTTTTACTAAGTTTCGTTAAAAAGATTTGCTGCAAGGCTTATTTTTTTCTTGAAACTGATATTTTGTTACAGTGAAAACTGTAAAAAGTTATGTTTTTTGTATTGTTATTAAGGCCCAGCAGTCATAAGGAAGAATGCGCAAAGCAGACCGGCTAAAAATGCAAATGAGCACGAACAAAAATACACACACACACAAACACATTCAAACTAGTCAATTACACCGTAATATGTGTGTGCAAAACGAAAAGTTGAGGAAACGATCATAGACGAAAGTCACAAGCACTACACGATTCAGTGGAAATGAATGGATGGATGGATGGATGAATGGATGGATGGATGAACGGATGGATGGATGACAAATGGGGTGTGAGAGAATTTCACTTAATCGTAAGTAGAAGAAGAACATATTGACAAGAAAGTATGCATGTACAGTGGCGGACACCTTATTTGGCCAAGTGTCAAAGAAAAAAAGTAATTGCCTGCCATAAGCTAACCATTCATTATTTTTCAGAAATTCCAAAGACCGATGGTAGGTATATATATTAACCACCAAAATTAATATATGACCCCAATACACTGGGGTTTCCCCACCCGCTAGGTAGAGTTATGTAAAAAAGTACCCTATTTTGAGGGGACAACTTATTTGGCCAGGTATAAATAAAATAATATATTTCGAGTATAAAAACTTAAATAAAGATGTTAATACGTAGTATGATATCCTTTAGCTTTAACTACTTCCCTTAACCTATTATTCATGGAAGATACCACCTTCCTGGTAGTTTCTGGGCTGATTCTGCTCCACTCATCCCGCAGAGCAGTTTTGAGGCCTTCTTTGCTGGATATGCTGTGTTTCCGGATGTTATTTTCCAGCAGAGCCCACAAATTCTTAATAACATTTAAATCTGGAGACTGGGCCGGCGGAATTATCATGTGGGGGCAGTTCCTGATGAGCCAGGAATGTACTATCTTGGCCTTATGCTTGGGATCGTTGTCCTGGTTGAACCGGAAAGTACGTCGGATTCCTACCTTCTCGGTACTTTGGAGTAAATTTTCCTTTAGTATGTTGAAGTACACATTCTTGTCCATTGTTGTGTCAAAAATCACAAAATTCCCGAATCCGGCTGACAAGATACACACCCATACAATGTCACTTCCTCCACCATGCTTGACTGTTGCCTTTACGTGTTTGGGATTCAGGTCGGTATTGGACTGTCGCCACACATAATTCCGTCCGTCCGAGTCAAAAATTGTGAATTTGGACTCATCTGCAAATATGACTGTGTTCCAGAACTCCAAATCCTTGTCCAAGTGGTTTTTGGCCAACATCATCCTAGTCCCAATATTTTTCACGCTTATAAAGGGCTTCTTCTGTGGTACTAGGGCATTTAAGTCATGTTTGTGCAGAAACCTGCTCACAGTTTCCACACAGCACTTTTTCCCCATTTCATCCTCCAGCTGTTGAGCCACTTTTGGAGCCGATAGCTTGGGATTTCCCCTTATTATCCTGATGATCCTTCGCTCCTCCTGTTCGGTGAAAATCTTGTTTGGTGGCTTTCTGCCCTTGTTCTCAATCCGATTTTCGTCGACGAAGCGCCGAATGATGTTTCGCACAGTGTAGTAGCTCAGATTGACCATTTCAGCTATTTGGCGATGTGAATATCCGTTTTTGTGGTGCTCCAGGATGAGTTTCCGTAGTTCAATGGTAGTCCGTTTGGCCATAGTCCTTGTTGGCTTGTTGCACTCGAGATGCAGGATATAACTAAACTGACTATGAAGGATTGGTCTATTTATATAGGAAATACTCAACTTTAGGTAAAAAAATCCGGGTTTTATGGCACCCAGGTGTCCACAATGTACCTGGCCAAATAAGTTGTCCCCTCAAAATAGGGTACTTTTTTACATAACTCTACCTAGCGGGTGGGGAAACCCCAGTGTATTGGGGTCATATATTAATTTTGGTGGTTAATATATATACCTATCATCTGTCTTTGGATTTTCTGAAAAATAATGAATGGTTAGCTTATGGCAGGCAATTACTTTTTTTCTTTGACACTTGGCCAAATAAGGTGTCCGCCACTGTATATGCATAAGTGATGGCATTGTAACGGACTGATAGACGCGAGAGAGAGAGAGAGAGAGAGAGAGAGAAGAGCGACGTGCCTGGCATGCAACGTTCTATGCGAAATAACAACTTATAAGAAAGCTGCCCTTCCCCATCGTGACGAAAATTTAATACTCTAAGTAATACTAATAATATTTTAATAAAATGTATGCAACTATCGATTCGATCTATTATTCCGTCATAATAAAACCATTTTTTATAGATTTTTATGCAAATTTATGCAAAAGCATGGCTAATTTTTGTTTGATTGAATCTAAAAATATTTTGAAAAGTAATGAATGTACAAAAATCTGCCTAAAAGTTTGGAAAATAGACAGAAGACTAAATAAAAACTTATTGAAGACCAAATACAAACTATTTTGGAAATGCACAACTTAAATATTTAAAAGGATGATTTTTTAATTAGCTAGGAAGAAGAAGAAAAAGACAAATGCCTAATATAAGCCTTAGAAATGATAATTATAAATTTAAGTGCAATAAAAAATAAATGCTTGCTTAAGATTAAAGACTGTATAAGAAACTATAGCGAAAATTAACAGTTTTCAGTGGAAAGTTTGAGACAAGATCATATGGGGGAATTTGCTGATTAGAGAACATGTAAACATATTTATATAACTGTTGATGTGCTTTAAAGACCTAACGAATACCTTGACGGAATGTGCAACACTTTCAGAGATTTAAATATATTTTTATTCAAATTACACTTAAAGGTTTTACATATGAATAAACGTAATACTCTAACTCTCAGCAAGAGTATACGCATACTTTGATCCGAGCTGAGTCAAGACTCCAAATCCATGCGCCCCCGAGGCGGAATTAGAAGCTGTATTTATAGCTGCTGCTGCTGATGGATGCCTGAGCATGGGTTAAGTCGAAGTCCAAGTCGAAGGTTTCAAGTGTCGTTGACTCTCAGCACTTGGTCGCTGGCCATGTGGCACATCGAATGCACTGCAGCATGGCGAAGCAGGCTGTCACATCAAAACCCATTTCAATCGACACCATTAATTGCTGCCAACTCACACTTTGGTAACTCGTTTCGTGTGCTGTGGTTTCGATTTTGGTTTGGGCTCAGGTTAGGGTTCGAGTTGGAGTTCTTGTGGTCCAGCTGCTAGTATTGATAAATTGCAGAATAATCGAATGCAGCTCCTTTTTTGCGAACGTGTCCTGCCGCCAGACAGCATATGTGACATTTTTGAATTATTAATGCAACCAGCACAAAAGAAGACCCCAGCAACAACGAGAACAACAGCGGCAACAACATCTACCAAAAACAACAAGTAAGAGAGCTCCAGGCTTAGACAGCTCGACTATGAGTATACCCTGTACTAATGAAAAGTAAATTATCTTAAATATTTTCTGTCTATATAGATTTAAGCGATTGGCGCAATTCCAGGCAAAAAGTTACTATGAGAAAAAAGTTACTTCAGAAACTGAATCAAAATGTCCTTCGAAGTCACAGGATTTGATCAGGTAAGGTATATATTTTTTGAAAAATGAAAGAACCGAATAAAAATCAAAATATTTGCTTGATATTGATATAGACTTAAGACATGTCTAGATTGGCTTGTGCTGCTGATTAAGCATAGTAATAATGTCTAATAATATATGAGGTATCGAAGATGACTGTTACAAACAATTCCCCAATATGATCATGCCCGTTGCACACTTCTTCAATGATTACAGGGTATGACAAACAAGAACAACAAACTTTGCGTGCTTATAAAGACAAATTCAAAAAGGGCTGCGTGTCGAAATCGAACAGAACATTTGCGGCCAGACGCGAACACAGAAACAACTTGGCTGAATGGCTTTTTAAATATCACAGACAACGAACACAAAAAGTAGTTTGACTTTTTATGTGGTTCATACTGTATTTGTTTTTGTTGTTATTTATTGTCGAAATTGAATATTGTGTACTACAGAATTGCTGTTTATAGTCTTTGGTTATAGCCATGTTCACCATAGATTTAAAAGCCTTAATACAGCTCTCGAAATCCGGAGAGGGCAAGCTGCAACAACGTCAGCGCATTCAGTGTGGCAAAAGGAGGTAAGCCGAAGGACAACTGATATGAGTACAGTTTGACAACACAAATCCTAATCCATAGCTACATCCTGTGCTATGGGCTGCAAAATGGTCTGCTGACCATAAATCGAATGAAATGCATCAAGACCGGATGTACGGAAAAGCGCATGATTCGCCTGCAACGTCATCGCAAACGATGCCTGCGTTGTCCTGTCAAATCCTGCAGCAGCCAAACGTGCTTCAACATTCATGAAACGCCAGCGCAAGATCAGGCCAGCCAAACGCCGCTCTTGGTGCAGACTGATGCCAGTGTGGACACACTGGATATCCGACTGATGATATCCCGACACCAGCAGACAAACAAATACCTCCAACAGTCCACCGCCAGTCAGACGAGGCGCCTCATACAGGAAGCACGCTTCACACAAGTCGAACAGCAGATGAAGGTGAAGCAGACACAAACCGAGCTGCAGCCCATGCTGATGGATAAAGTGCAATCTAGAAATAGCTATGCGCAGACAACGCTGCCCCAGGATGTGGAGGAGCTGATGAAGCCGCATGAGAAGACGTTAGACCTCCTACTCAAGGCAATCATCAGGCAGAGCAACTGGCTCGAACATGGCATCGAGTCCATTGATCAACTGGTCGCATTTAAGATACTCGAACTCGAAAAACAGCGCCATGAGGCATTCTCAAAGCTCAAAGTACAAGAACGGATCAAGCAACTGAATGCCCATCGGTAAGTTGACTCCCAACAAATTCCAAAACTCAGTGAAAAGAATGACCACATTTTTGACAAGGCATAAGTAAATCCAGATTTCGAAATCGATGGTTTACGTTTCATAAAAACAATTCAATCAAGTTCAAAAATTATTCTATTTATTTATTTTCAAGCCAGCTTTAGTTTTGTTCAGTTAAAAGTCAATTTTCATTTCAAAATGGATAATTTATGTTGCAGATTTGTGGATAGATAAAATCATACATATTTCAAAAATATTCCACCTCTAGTTCTAGTTTTTAAATCAGAATTGTACTGAACTTTCTCTGGAATTAACTGAAATGAATTTCGTGATTTCTTTATTATTATTATAATTGGGGAGAAAGTTTGCACTGCGACCTAAAAGGTCTATTGTGCCCCCTTACTAAGCCTACAGCTACAGCTCTTCCATCAATCCCAACTCCAGCACGAATGCTAGAATCTTTGTTGGGTTGAGGGTTTCTATGTCCTTGGGCCTCATGATATGCTGCCCTAGGACGTTGCATCTTTTCCTGGTTAAGGCTACGCATTCTGTTAGGATGTGCGTCGAGGATTCCTCCTCGTATCCGCAAAACCTGCATGCATTGCTGCTGCAAATACCCAACTTGGTTAGGTGACTTCTCAGTCTACAGTGTCCTGTCAATAGACCTGTGAGTATTTCGTGATTTCTTTAAACGTTCTTTAAATAAGAACTTTGTTCTCTGGTCATTAAATATTCGACCCTTAATGAAACTACTTTTGACTGCAAAAATCTCCATCACTTTTGGAGTGAATAGTTAATGTCTGTTTAATAATGTTTCTGAGTAAAAACAATCCATAACATTTTTAGAGTGAACAGTTAATGCCTTCAACACTACCTGCTTCCACAGCAGTCGCAAGCATCACAGATGCCTGCACATATATCGACGAAGGTCCAAGACTAAGGCCAAGCCTGCTCATGGCCCGGAGCAGCAGCAGACGCAGACAAAGGAAGCGATGCAAAGGCAGACAGAACCCACGCCCAAAGGGTAAGTTTTTGCACACACCACAAAATGCGGCTTTAAATTGGCTTCCTTTTGGCATGCAACTCAAACATGAACAAAATTCAATCTAAATTCGAAACAGCTATTGATATTGATTCGAAGATGGTCGCTGACAGCAGACTTTGTTAAAGTTAAGTTTGTCTATATTCAAACTTTATTTATGCAAACGAACGTCAATAAATCCATTTGGAACAATTAAAATTAGAGCTATACAAAAAATCACAAAGTATAAGTTAAACAAAATTCAAATTAGCTCGAATTGGATGAGATTGAATGTATTTGAATACATAATGTATGCAAAGTCGCTCAAAAAAATTAGAGTTGTAGTTTTTCACAATATTATTTGTGCGCCAATGTAAATCTTAATTTTCAATTTATTCGATGCCATTCATTTTAAATTCATTATAAATTATGAAATGCGCAATATATATATAAATTGAATTAAAACAGTTCAAATTGACTTTCAAATTTTAAATCAATTTTCTAAAATGATTAATTCGGAAAAAAAAACCCAGATTTGTAAGAAAACTTCTAAGAATCGTCACGAATCAAGATCAGCTTTGTGAGTCATTTCTGCATATTTAGAGCTTGGTTTTTTAAGAGTCATAGTGCATTGAGTAATATCCAAATACCCTGCTAACAAATACAGCTCGAAGTGCATAGAAGAGCAGAATGGCTTGGATACGAGGAACGCCAGCTTGTTGGATGCTGCCACGCAAACGAAGAGGACAAAAGGATTCTCTTGGCTGCGATTCTAAGCAACTTGGACAAATATTCGCTTCTTACCACAGCCAGCGCCAGTTGGCGGCCCTTCTTGTTGTTATTGTTGTTAATGTTCTTGTTGCACTCATATTGTTGATTAACATAAACTGAATTGTCGTTGTTGTTGTTGTTGGCAGTTGATTTAAATCAAATTGGTATGCTTAGTGCATCGTTTAGTGGCGCCACAGTTGCAGGCATTCATTTAACTTGTCGAGTATCTGTTTAACGTCTGTTATTCGTTGAATCGGTGAATCTGTGGTGAATATACACACGTACTTAGCCAGCCGCAGACACGTCCGCACGCGATAAAATCTCGCCGAAGACTGAATGGAGCTGCTGGAACCCGGCTGGTGCCAAGTGGCCGTCATTTTTGTTATTGGTTCTGCTTTTGGTTTCGCTGCAACGTTTGGCGCTGGCTTTGGCGACTTCGGTTTTTTGTTTACGTCGCGTCGCGTCGCGTCGGTCGCTCGTTCTCGTTGCTGTTGTTGTTCTTATACACTCGCCAAAAATGTAGTCTTGATTTTCTAGAGGCGTATGTAACAATTTGATGGAGATGTTTTCGACTACGTAGTGTAATTATGCATTTTAAATGCGCATATAAAATAATAATCGATGTCACTTATTCAAACCGTTAAATGAACTAGCTCAGCACAAGTATTTGACTGTTTTGCTATCTTCGTTCAGAAAGTGTATTCAAACTTCGTCATGGCTAAGACAGTTGTTTGCTTGTTGTTCTTGTTCCGTTGTCGGTATGCAAAAAGCCAACAATCAACAATAAGAAAGTCACGCTTAACGACTGTGACTGCGACGGCGGCTGCGACTGCAGCTCTTAGCCATGGTCTAGGCTGGACAACGGTTAGTCCAAAAACGTAAAAAAAGATTAAGCAGAGGCGGGGATGGGTTGCAGTTGGTATACAAATGAATAAAGCATGGCTGCCGAAAAGCCGTCTCTGCTTTGGCAGTCGAGCGGGCGGGATGTGAAGCAGAGACAAATTTTGAAGGCACATCCACGGAAAGCGGGGAGGGTGTTAAAGAGTGAGAGTCCTGTTGCTTGCTGCCACCTTTGCTCTCACGTGGTCGCTGATTAATTGTTATCCCGTATTCCCCTGCCACCTCAAAATATGCATACAAAGGGTTGCACTTTAATTGAGATTTATTTATGGGCCAGGCCAAAGAGCGCTTCCAGTTAGAATGAGCCAACCACTCGCAGTGAGCCAATGGACCTGAACAATATGTGGACAGCCCGAGCAAAGCAATTGAAAAACATAATTGTGGTTGTGGTTGTTTGTTATTGTTGTTGTTGCTTTTATTGTTCTGTGTTGACAGGCACTTGCAAAAATTGGGCGGGCACTCGGCCAGCTCGTTATTGTCAAATTGTTAGCCAAGTGGCCGGGCAACATTGGTGTGTGTGTGTGTTTGTGTTTGTGCGTGTGTGCTTGTGTGCGTATGAACATGTTAGCTGATTGTTCAGCACATACAACAAAAAAAAAAAATAAGCAGATTAGGTGTCAGCCATTCTCAAATTACGTGCAAGATCAAAAAGAGATAATCCCGAAAATAAGCTAAGTGTTCTTTTAGTTGTTTAAAGACAATCGTGCTAATCTTACATTTTTAATTGGAAATTCTACGATTAAGTATTTAAACTTTTCATTTTATATACTCCAAAATAAGTATTTTGAACATCTGGGAATACTGCAACAAATCATCTGAGATTCAAAGCTCACGTCGGCTTTTAAAGGATCAGCTCATCGCTACTAGTGTCTAAAATTTTATTGCTTTGGATACGAATGTATATGAGTGATAATTGCTACTTATATATGCTACTGTTTTGTCTTATCTGGTACATTTGCTACATATTTAACTATGTGTTGCTGTGGCCAACTGGCCAGCAGCATACGTAAACGATTGGAAGTGGATAATCGCTCTTAGCTGGTAGGAAAATTTTGTGCTGATGTCAATGCTTCTGCCTCGCATTCGTTTCGTTTCCTTTTTTTAAGAGGGAAATATGGTTTTCTTTGCAGGTTGCTGTATAGGATAGGATGAGCACGCAGCAGTTAAAAAAATTTGATTGCTGTATTGGCTAAATTTCCCTCAAAAAAAGACTGCATACTTTGAGGGTGCGATCAAATTAATGGTGCACTGCAAAATTGCAATCAAAGAAATATCGGCATACCCTTGAAAGGGTACACGGGAAAAGAAAGCCTATAATAAAACCGCAATAACCTTACAGATTTTCAAAGGAACTGCATACAAGGAATATGATTCATGCAAGTATCCAAGAGTCGCTAAATGGAATAAGAAAAAAATAAGTAATGTAAAGCAAAATCTATTTTAATCAGTGCAATGGACTGGAAAACTCGTGTAACATAACTCGTTTAAGCGATTAGCTAAATAAAAAAGGTCAATTGAATCCAAGACCTTTTCTATTGTATATATGGTAATGTGCTGTCAATTCCTGTTTGTTTTTCACTTATCACAGAACTTTTAAGTGAATTGTAGAAAGCAATAAAGAAAGTGGTTAAGCGTATATAAAAGCCAACTGCCAATGGCCAACAGTTAACTAGTCGCCTTTAAAATGTCGTTTGGAAAATACTTCGTTTGCGCTTGCATATCATATATTTTGGCATTTTATGGAATCGTAGGATTCTACATTGACGCTCACTCGGGAAAATTAATAAGATCGCGTTTCTTGTGCTACTATGGTCGATTTTACATCGTTTTTATTTTGCTCGCTATTCCATATATGATATATGAATTTTATGCGACAGTCCCGCTGAATAGCACGCAACATAAGCTTATGGTATTCTTTGTGGCGACATATCCTGTAGCCAGATCGCTTATAGTCGTGAATTGTATCTTCTCTGCACAACGCTGGCAGCACAGGATAATACGAATATATGAGAATCTGTGGAAAATGGAGCAGCTGGGAATCCCAAGCATCTACAGCAACACATCATCAGAGTTTCTAAGCTTTCGTCGGCTCTTATGGATCAGATTATCGCTACTAGTGTCTAAAGTTGTATTGTATTGGATACGGTTATATAAGAGTTACAATGGATTTTCAAATGTCAGCATTGTCTTCATAATTACAATGAGAGATGCATTTTATATGCTACTGTTTTGCCTTATCTGGTACATCTGCTACAACTTCATGAAACTGCAGCTTGCCTTAGATCATGTACTTCGATGTAGAATGCATCGAACAAAACGTTTGCAGCAAATGGAAAAATTGCATCAGATGTTTTACCAACTCATGCGTATGATGAGACAAATCTGCATTATTTTCAAGTATCCGCTTACTTTTCTGATATTGCACCAAATTTATGTTAGTTTCATAAATGGGGTCTTATCAATGGAGGTACTGTTTAAAACCAAATCATTTTCGGGAGCTTTCGTTGGTTTATTGAGCATTATTTTGAACCTTATTGAGATATGGGAATTCTGTATATTCGGCAGTATGGCTCAAAGAGCTGGCAAACTTAATGAGAGTACACTTAACATTTTGCGATACCCTTACCCGAGTGGGGCTCAACTGGAACGAAGTGTGAGTGTAACAGGACGAATAAGTTTTCAATTACTCATTTGTACTCTCTTTCAGAATGATTGGTTTGCTCTGCAGCTAAGATTGCAAAAGATGAATCTCCGGATTGTGGGAGGTCTAATCATTGATCTTCAGTTTGTCTTTGTATTTTTAATTAACATCCTACTTCATATTATATACATGGTACAAAGCGACTACTATACGTTGCACTTAAGGAAAGTTGTTTAAAAAATTAAACTAAATGGTTCAACTTTTGCAAAACCTTATCTTGATAAAGGAACTAAATTCTACAATTCGAATCAATAACATTTTTATATATTTTCAGTTAAAAAATTTGGAAAATAGATTGCTGGCAACCATTTTAAAATGTGTGTAAAATGTAGTAGTAATAATTAGGCAATCGTTTAATCGTTGTGTAATAATAATTTTAATCAAAATTTGCGTAATTCATTTGAATATTGCACTCGAAGAATTTGTAGTTTTAAAACTAATTAAAATGTGTAAATTTATTTATGTTTGCTTTGCATTTGTACCTAATATACGTGTAGATGTATAAAAACTATGTGTTATATATATATACATATATGCAAATCTAACAATCACATTCGATTTAAATCTAACTTTAAAAGCGAAAAAACAAAACAATTTCCAGTTGATAGACTATATATATAGAAACAACAACAACAACAACTGCGGCAGCAGCAGCAGCAGCAGCAGCAGCAGCTGCAGCATATTGATTAATTCTATGTGGCATTTAATGCACAATTCCCAAATCGTTTTTCAATGATTTTTTAAATCAAATATTTCACGCAGTAAAGGTTCCACCTGGGATGGGTTCACATTTAAATAGACATTGATTATAAATTTGTTCAGACGCTCCACATCCGAAATCTTTTGTATCAATTGAATAAACGCGTTCTTGGCCTCACAGCCAGGATAAACGCTCTCCAGATATCTTCGCAGAAGATAATAATAGGAATTCTGGAAGTAAAAAAAATTATGATTATTGCCTGTAGTTGAAAATGCTGAGGATGATTACAAACCTGGTCCAGACGTATGGCATCTTTGTGGATGAGACGTGCTCGGTTCGGTGTGAAAAGCACAATGGCACACATTATGAGTATGATATTCTCATCCATGCGCCATTTCTCATCGAAGGTCATCATGAACTTCAGATGCTCCTCATAGACATTGCCCTTGGCAAACTTAAGCAGCTCGCTGCGTATGCTGAACATATTCTCTTTGGTATGCGGCACCTGAAAGATAAATGTAAATGATAATTACACAAATTGAGCTCATTGAAGTGAAAAGGAGATTAAAAAGTCGACTAACCTTCCAAGCGGCACGATCTGTATCATAGATCATTACGGATCGCATTATCATCATTTCGGTGCAGCCACCTTTGAGCAATGCGACCTGATCCTCTTGGCACATGTCACGGAATGCACATATCTTTTTGGCCATCTTAATTAGTCGCTTAATCGCCACCGCCGTCAAATTGATGAGCTGTAAAAGCTGTGGACTTTGCCTCGCATCATCGGGCTGTGCGGTGAAAGAGAGAGAGAGAGAGAGAGAGAGAGAGAGGCTATACTATAATATGATAATACGTATTCAAGACAAATCCAAATCGATTCGTTTTGTTTTATCGGTGGGCAATGATTCAATATAATTTTGAGGGGGCAATGCTTATCAGAAAACGACGCACACCTGCGTATGCTCCACATTTGAACGAAATGTGTATCGGTTTTCCTAATTAACAGCACAGAATGTGCTAATCGAAACGGAACACACTCGGGCACAACTGAATATTATGGCCGTAAATTCGGGGAGGGTGGGCTACTTATGAGCGCCTGCTATGCCAGTTGATAGTAGTGTACTCGCAACGTAACGCTGATTGCGTTTGACTGATAAAGACATCAATGGTGCTTTAAACACGGATGCAGCCGTGTTTGCTGCTCGTTTAGCTTGGCTCGGCAACAGGTGTTGTGTGCGTAAACATTGCCATTGCGGCATTTTTTGATCTTGATCAAACTAACTATAAATATAACTGTAGATCACTCACCTATTTATTTATTTTTCTTTTATTCAATTAGAGCTACATGCCAATTCAGAAAGCTCATTCAAAATTCGTTGTGGCGAAAAATGAGCCGCTCTTTGCTGAAGTTTGTTTACATTGAGGAGGGTGCGAGTGCTGGGCACACAGAAATGGTGAGAGATGCTCTGACTCATACGCCAGGTGTTAACTGCCAACTGCAAACTACTAACAGTCTATATCACCTTTTTAACAAAACGACCACGATTAGATAAGCACACAAAACACAAGACCCAAAATACTGGTGAGTGTGTGCACAGGTGGGTGTGTGTCTGTGTATGTGTCTTAATTCTGGATTTTCAAACTAATATATGAATATGATTCAATATAATGAGCATATATATATGTATTTATAATAACCTTAATGCGTTCATCGTTCATCATCAATGCACTGAGATCTTCGTCGACGGGATCGTAGAGAGCCTCACTGGCCAACCGCAACTCGCGCAACTTCATCTGTTCGGCCTCGTTGAGGTCACGCTCCATTAATACGCTCGATGGGGCACAAATGGGTTGCTGATGTTGCATATGCTGCTGCTGCTGCTGTTGTCGCGCTGATGAAGATTTGCAGCCACCGTACACCGGATTGTTGGCCCCATAGTTGGCGGGCATGCCGCCAGCAGCATGATACATTTCATTCTTGATGCGAGTGGGTGGTGTCTGCAAGCTGTTGAATGACTGATACTCCAAACGAATCACCTCGGAGAGCACTGACTCTATGGAATTGATGCTTAAGTTGCCATCCATACCGAGCTCATCCGCATCGGCATAGCTCTGCATAAAATCCTTTAGCAAAAAGTCTGGGGCATTGGGTGGATACTTGGGCAAGCTGTGACTGCCCGATGTACTCGGCAGCTCGCCTTCCGTTTGCGGCGACTGATAATGCAAATCAATTGCAGCACTGTTCGCTGGACTCGCAATGCTGCTGGGCGGCGAGGTCAACGCTGTTTCTCCCGTGCTGCTACCCGTTGGACTGCCGTGCAACATTGTTTGTATGACGGTGTCCACGCGTATATTTTGCGTCTCTCGCTTCTCGGACTGATTTCCAATTGCAGACTCTTCTTTGGCAGACTCGACGGGTTGAGCGGTGCCATTGAAGATGTGATTCAGCATTTTGAGTGCCTCGGCAGGTGTGTTCATAAATTTGTTCATTATATCGATCGCATTCTCTGGTGATCTCATCAGATTCTGCATAAACTCGACCACATCCTTGGGCGAATCAACAATCTTTGAGATGATCTCCAGCCCATCCGTTGGCGAGCTCATAAATTTGGTAAATACTGTTAAAGCGTTAAATGGCGAGTTCATAATTTTGCTGATGATCTTGAGGGCGTCACCTGTACGAAATTAATGAATATCATTAAGCATTGTTTTCTAATGTAATATTGTATAAGATATTCACCTGGATAGTCAATCAGATGTGACACTAGCTTGAGAGCATCCTTTTGTGAACTAATTACCTTCTCCATCACTGAAATGGACTCCTTCTGAGTGCGCATCAGCCGATTGATCGCCTGACAAGCACGATCAGGATCCGCAACGATCTCATCGACGATCTTATCGGCAGTCATCAGCAGCGGATTCGTTTCAGCCAAACGATCCGTCGTTGATGGTCGATTTGTTGTTGTTGAACACGTTGCTCCGATTGCACCGACATTTGTCCCACTGTCCGGTGATCCGCAGCTGTGTGAATCCTGTGAGCCGTTATAAGTGTCCGGATTACAGCTGCTATCGGCGACAGCACCCGCTGCCTTGCTGTCATCCCCATCTGCATCACCATCCGCATCGGTATCGTCGCCGCCATGCTCCATCATACGTCGCTTGGCGCGATTGTTTTCGATTTTGCGACGCTTGATCATTTTATCCTCCTCGGACATGATGTTCTCGCTCTTCATGCCAATGTCGATGCATTTTTTCAGGCGACACTTCTGGCAGAAGCGGCGGGTCACCACAGTAATCTCACAGTTCTGATTGAAAGGGCAGGTGAACTGCTTTTTGGCCAGCGCATTGCGACGAAAGAATGCCTTGCAGCTCTCGCAAGTAACGGCATTGAAATTGTAGCCCAACGCCTTGTCGCCGCACACTGTACAGTTCTTTGGGGGTGACATATTGTGCAGCCCTGCCTTTGGCACTGTCTGTGTCGCCCCAGCGTTCAATTAGAATGGTGATTGATTTTTTAATTGCTCTCCACTTTTGTTGTGGACGATTCGCCCGCTATTTTCCCGATTTTTTTTTTTTTAGTTTTGTTTTGTTTTTGTTTTGCTTTTAACACTTATTGGTCTGCAACATTTTCGGCTTCGTACGATGTCCTCTTGAATTGCACCTTCCAACTTCCAACACGCATAAATCATCAAGTTTCGTTATCACCACACATTTTTTAATTAATGGGGCCCCTCATCTGAATTGAGCGAGCGCCGTGTTTTTTTGTGCAAGAGCCATTCACAAATTACGTTCACATAAGACTATCGATTGCTGAACAGCTGTGCGTATGACTCAACTAACAATAGACTATATATTTCTAGGCGCAGCTGTGTTTGTGACGTCAACATGGAAAATTGATTGGATTATTACACCTGCCCCAGGATAATAACATTGAATTTTGTATTGTATATATAAGGCAACCTGTGAAAACGACAAATCTAAATGAATGTGCAATCTGTTCTTCTTTTGTATCATAAATTCTTTTCGTTTTTATCTAATCTTTTTAATGAAAACCACACAATTTGTTTAATGTGACGTCGAGAGTTTTGTTAACCCACAGTCTAAGTTATCTGTTCGCTCACATTCCTGAACTGAGCATGAATTAGGCAAATGTGATTGTCGAAATCTGCTCTCAGATGTGACTGTCAGAAGAAGAAGAAGCAACAAATGAATTGTAATTTTTGTGCTGGAAAAAATTAAAATAAGTAAAGATGAATAAAGTAAAAACACGACTGTCGAAAACTGGCGATATTGTCGCATACAGCGAAGGTGCCATACGCAACAACATTTCGGCTGTCGAATATTGCCGCACTTCAATGGCCGCCATTTCGGGCTGTGCTGCTGGTAAATTATGAATCAATTAAAATCAATTGAATATTTACCTTCGCATTATTTATTATCGACAGGCATCTTGGGATTAAGTGCCACACTTGGCTTTTTGTTCTACTTCATATCGGTTTTTGTACTCTGGATAATGGTGCTGATGAAGTCGGGCACACAGTGGCGCAAGTACTTCATTAATCGTAAAAATCTACTGACGAACCAATTCCTGGGCGGCCTGTGCACCTACGTCTTATTCTGGACATTCCTATATGGCATGGTACACGTCTATTAAAATCACCCCCAAAATCAACTAGACAAATAAACATAGCTTAAGTTTGTGGCAAAATGGAGGAAATTCGTGTTTTCTTCTATTTATATTACTATTTGGACTAGGTCTACGTTTGCACAGCAGAAGCAGCTGCTGCTGTTCCGGAACAATCGCACCACGGCGTTTTATTTACATCACAATCGAGCAATATGTTCAACACTGTCGCATTGATGCCATCAATAGCCAGCTCGTGTACTTTGAGTATTTTATAGCTGACATTATTAAGGCCGGTGTTGTGATCCCTTTTCCGTGTCATCTCCTTCTGATTGAAGCATTTGTGTGTGTCCCGCTTGCGATGATGGCGATTGTGTATATGACTAAAATGGAACAGATGTCATCATTAAAGTGATTGATTTGCTAAGTATTCATACCTAAAAGTGTTGTTGATGCCAGTCTTAATATTTTCGGGACGCGTTACTTGCAGTCCCGCATCCCTGATGCGTACAAAGAACTCATCATCCTCCAATCCCCAGCCCCAGTATTGATTCGACATGCCATTCATTTGCTTGAAGTGCTCGCAACGCACCAGCAGAATCCCACCGACGAAATTATCATAGTGGTATTTGGGATGCAGTTTGGGGCCGGCAATGTGCAGCGGCCCCATTTCACTGGGATACTCATACAAGAGATCCTTATTCAGCGGCAACAGATCCACATCGTGCATGGCAATATAATCGTAAACCTCACTGGTGAAATGGAAACCCACATTGATCAGTGATGCGCGATTAAATCGATATCTGTCCACCTGATTGAGCACAAAGATATGATGCTCGATTCTTTGGTCACGCAGAAAGCTCGTCAGATGCGGCACAAATTGTAGAAGCTCCTCGAATCTGTCCCGAAATGGCACCAAAACTGCCATCTTATGAGGAGATCGTGGCGCTCTGTCAGATTTAATATTCGCCAGCTCCCCGCTACCCATTCGACTCAGTGGGTTCTTCAGCGGGCAGATGCAATCTAGAAGAACAGTTATTTATAGATTTTGAAATGTGCTGAAAATTAATTTAATTCATTTCTCACCTGAGCTGAGCGGCATTAAACTGAGCACTGCAATGCCACCTATACAAAATGTTAGGCCACAGACGAATAGCCAGTTTATTGTTGATATGTTTGCCATTTTCATTGGCGTTTCACTAATACTAAAGAATTTATTTATTCTGTTCTAACTAAGTCACGCCATATAAAAAGAAAAATATTATTGCCTTTCTTGTTGCTTCGTATTTCACTAACAGCTGTGGGCACCCACAAAAAAAACTAGCATTGGCCGTTGCTGTTGTTAACAGCGCTCGCGCAGTTGTTATTTCCGCAAATTTAAGGTGCTCAGGTTTAAGCTTAGCAAAAAGTTGGAAAACTAATTGGCTTAATGTACATCAACTAAAAATTAACAAAGCTTGATAGCAGAAAGTTTTTCTAACAACAATTAATTTACTTGTAATAGGAGGCATGTAGCTCGCAATTCAAATGTAATAATAACGGAACAGCTGTTTTTCGCCGGTTGCATGTTGTGCAGTATTTTCGGATCGAAACAAATTTTGCTCTTGAAATTGCAATATATTAAAAATGTTTGCTGAGAGCCAAAGAATTACCTACCCAAACTACCAAAAGGTTGCAGTTAGTTTTTTTAAATAAAGAAAACACCTACACACACGTGGTTTGTTTACAAAATATTGGCGGGATTACATTTGTATAAGCATTTCGATTTATTGTCGAAAAAAATATCGATAATAAAAAACAGTGCTCATAGTATGCCATGCGATTTTTAACATTTGTTTTTCCGACACCTTGGGCAATACAACACGTGAAGTTCATTCGAGTCGATATTTTGAAATAAAAAAATGAAAATGAAGACTGCTAAGAATAAATCAAATAAGAGCAGTAGTGAATTAAAACAACAAGACAAGTCAGATAAAAATAAGCAGAAAGATAATAAAAACAAAGCCACAACCGATGCGATAAAGAAGATGGCTGTGGCGGAAGCGAAAACGTTGACCAAGAATTTGACTGCCGCTGATATAGCCAAGATTGAGAAGAAGAAGGCCAAGAAGCAGGCACAAAAACTTAAAAAAAAGGAAAACAAATTGGCAAGCAAAACAACAAAAACTGTGGAAATTGAGAATGAAAAGATAGAGTCGGAGCCCAAGGCAGTGGTAAAATCTAATAAAAAAGAAAAGACTCCTGCCAAGGAAAAGACGGATTCCAAAGCGAATCCGAAAAAGGAAAAGAAACTCAAGACAAAAAAGAAAACAAATGACAAAGATGAAGGTAAGTTTTATTATTATTATGACTACCTGTAACTACAGTCACTCAATAAACTCCACTCTACTTGGAATAGACGCAGTGAAGCGGGAGCGGGATCCAGCTGCAGAGGCAGCGACCATATTCATTGGCAATCTTCCCATCAATACGAAACGAGTGCAATTGGTGCGTCTGCTGCAGCCCTTCGGCACCGTAAACTCCATCCGCCTGCGCACGGCTGGTGGCAAGCAGCTGTTTAAGCACAAGCAGCGCAAAGGAGCCGGCTCCTTAAACGCCTACGTGGTGTTCGGCAGTGTGCAGGTGGCGGAGAAGGCACTCGCTTTAAATGGCTCCGAGTTCAAAGAGAATCATTTACGTGTGACGCCGGCTGCAAAAGCCGGACCAGCTGCTGGCAATGATCCATCATCAGCATCGTCAGCACCCAGTGATGCGGATAACAAGCGCACCATATTCGTTGGCAATCTGAAATACTGTGCGTAATATTTATGCAAATCACATTGTAAATTTGATAATTTCATAAGCAAAACTCTACTTGCAGCTGCGAATGAGGAGAAGCTGCGTGAGATCTTCTCCAGCTGTGGCGAAATTGACTATATACGTTGTCTGCAAGGTGGCGAGCGGGGTTGCAAGGGTGTCGCCTATGTCTGCTTCCAGCAACCGGATGCGGTCGGTCTGGCTCTAGAACTAAACGAAACGATGCTAGACGAGAGACCAATCCACGTGGAACGCTATGCGGTTAAAAAACTGGGCGCAAAACAGGCACGAGATTCAGCTGCGTCTGCAGCCGGCAAAGAAACTCGCCAAAAATCAAAGAAAATGCTGAATTCGAAAGGTGCCCAGAAGCGCATCGACAAGAGACAAAGCAAGGAGAATGGGAAACCAGCTCAAGCCGCAAACAAAAAGAAATCAGATTACAGAGGCGTCAAAATAGATGCAATCAAAAAGGACAAGAAACCCAAAAAGAAATTAAACAATCAAATGAAAGAATTGGCCAAGAAAATAGCGCCAAAGCCCAGCAAATGACTTAATTAAGTTCATATTTTTAGGCTTTAATGTAAATAATTTACAAGCACCTAATAACTACTGTTTTTGTTTTTAAATGTCTTCGATTTTACTTTATTTGAATTTAATAAATGATTTAAAAGGCGTTGAAAATTTATTTTCCAGTGTTGCATACTTTGCTATTTCCAAAAAAGGTTTGGTAACCCTTAACTTTAAAAAAAAACATTCAAAAAGGATTTTTTTGTACATTGTAAATTATTTTTAAAAATACATGCGCTACTTTTGCCAAAATTTAGGTACAAGGGTAATTGTGTATTTCTTATATCAAATTAAAAGTGTAACTTTTGGTACATTTGTACCCAATTGAAGAAGCAACGTGCCCGCATTCAGCAACAGTTGCTGTGTAAATTGCACTGCATCTAGTCGCCATAGCAATCAGCTTCTCATTGCCAGTGTTGATTTACCGAATTCAGTCAGCTGTTTTAGTTGTTATCGCACACACATAAATTTCAAGTCAGTTTTGTGATTTAATAAAATTAGTGTGTTTATATTATTAAAGAAAATCAAAGATAAATTTGGGTAAGCGCAAGAATGCGATTTGATTATTATTAGCCAGCTAGCTAGCGCACACATCTATCTATTGAACTATTTACCCGCAGGATGAATAATCTGTGTAAAAATTTCAAATTTCCACGCTTTGCCCGAAACTCAATTCGGAACTTTGCCGGCCTAAATAATAATAGTAATAATACATACACTTTGGAACCGTTGCGTCAACGAGAACTGATACGCGTCCACGGTGCTGATGTGACACCATTCCTCCAGGGCCTCGTCACCCAGGATGTGTCCCGCCTGCAGGAGCCCAATGCACCCGCCTCACTTTATTCCCTGTTCCTGAATCGTGCTGGTCGGTTAATGTATGACACCATAATTTATCGGACCAATGATAAGGATACATATCTGCTGGAATGTGATCGTGATGCATCCTCTGATTTTCGTCGTCATCTGCGCACATATCGTGTGCGTAAACAAATCGATATCGACACAGTCGATGATGAGTATGTGCCCTGGGTGCTCTTCAACGACGGCCAACAGACGAACACCGAGGCTATGATGGCTAGAAGCAAACAAAAGGCTAAGGATTGGTTTATCGCATCGGATCCGCGCATTGGGAGCTTGGGCATACGCATCCTGGCGCCGACGGATGTGAGTGATGCACAGTTGGCGACAAGTTTGTGGCGCAATCATGAAGTAATCGCCGTCAATCCCGACAAGGAGAGGAACTACAAGCTGTTGCGCTACAAGCAGGGCATTGGCGAGGGCATCGAGGAGCTGCCGCCGGGCAAATGCTTTCCGCTGGAGGCCAACGCAGATTACCTCAACGGCGTCAGTTTCAACAAGGGCTGCTACGTTGGCCAGGAGCTAACCGCCCGCGTTCATCATTCAGGCGTCATCCGTAAACGTTATATGCCCATCCGATTTACGGCACCGATCCGCTCCGACATGACTGTGAAATCTCTGTCGGGTGCCAGTGTTGGACGTGTCCTCGGGCATGCCCATAATCATGGTGTGGCCCTTTTGCGCATCGAACCGGTCCTGAGCAGTGCTCAGCAGCTGGTCCTGGACGGCGATCGCTGCTTTACCGAGCGTCCCCATTGGTGGCCACATCAAGCGCCCACCAAGCGAGACATACCTGCAGTCAACATCGAATGAGAGCACAGAGATTGAATTTTGTTATTTATGTGATTAGATGTAATCTGTTGTAGTTGTTGTTGTAATCATATTAGTTAGGTATGCGTATATATACTAAAGTCCATTTTGCGGTGACTGTTGAGACAGAGAGAGAACTTCCACTTAGTTTTATTGTTGCAGGCACGCTTCGCCATGTCCCAGGATCAGATCTTTAACGACGATGATGAGGAATCCGATTTGCGTCTGCTTGATGATGATGGCGCTGATATACAAAGATTAAAGCTGCCGGCGCAAACGGAGAAAGCCGAGGACGATGTGGACGAGCGAATTGCACGGATTGAGTTCCATTGCAGCGCTTGCGACATGCACGAACTAGTCCATTATTATGGCAAGGAGCCCCCTTTTGGCTTGGGCATCCGATATCGTGAGGATAACTTTGTGATGCGTGATCCGTTCCAGGCGCCACCGCCACGCTGGCAATCGAAGGCCGAGTACTATGTGGCATTGGGCGTCAAGTGTGCCACGTGTGGCAAGCCTGTTTGCAAGGATGCAGCCTGCAGTTTCTATTATACACAAACCTATTGCTTGCCCTGCGGCAGTGCCCAACTCAAATCCTGGCCAGTCGAAGCTCAGAGCAAACTGCGCAAACAACTGGCGGCCAGCAAGCAAAGCGAACAGTCTAATTAGCATTAACAAATAAATTTTCACTTTATTCAATACACAAACAGTTATTTTTCATGGTTGTTTTCAATATAAAATTGAAAAGAATTTGGCGCAAAAGCAAACTGTAATCTCACTGTTAGATTTTGGCAAGCATGTTAAGCAACTGCTAACGCAATGTTAGATTTTTGTTTTAATTTATTTATGCAGGTGCATTTATTTTGAATTTATTAATAACATAGTTGAAGCACATTGTTGAATTGGATTCAGCGTAACTTATTACATATGCAAAAATGCATCAACATAGCATAAAAATGCTAAAAATATCTAAAACATGAACAAAAAGATATCCTGAGATTATCAAACTCTTTCCACAGGTGCCGAGTATGTCAAATTTAAATAGTAATATTTAATATTAATTTCTCAAAGAACATGGCTTCAATCACAATTGTAGTGGCCAGCTATATTAATATATTTGGAATATATTAATATTATAGTTAAGGCAGATGGTTGACTCTGTTGAGAGATTTGAATTTATCGTTAGGAATATATCATTAAAATTGCAATCGTCTCGTAAATAGTAATAAAATAAATAGTAATAACAATTCCTGAGATTAACAAACTCCCTCCATAGAGGAGTCACTCCGGCACACTTGCGGGCATACTCCTTCACATTGAGTGGCCCGGCTGCATCACAATCGGCACTTGAGATCATGGTCATGGTACTGGTCCAACTGGTTGCGCTGTATTGTTATGTCTGTGCATCTTCGAATGGTGGTTGTTCATCCGGTTGATAGTAATTTGTTGATACATGGCCAAATTTAATAATGTTGTTCATGTTGCTTCTAGTTTTCCTGGTGTTATTTTGCTGCACGATACAGCTTTCAGTTTTATTATAAGATGACAAAAATGATTTTAATAATATGAATAACAGCCCTTTAATAAACAAATTCAAAACAATATGCGCCTATTCACTGCCCATTCGTTTAACTGCGCTAAAATCGTTTAACTGCTATCGCTTAAGCTACAAATATCGATAGATCGATAACTTTTTGGGTATATAGCCAACGATAGCTTCATTCGTGCATTTAGTCAATTCGGAAGCGAGCGTCAAGCAAGTGGGACGACGCTTAGTTATCTCTCGCGTGTCTATCTTGTGTGTCTTTTGTTGTCGTCGCCCGCGCTTCTTGTTTATTCTTACATTTTAGTAAGACTTCAATAAAGTGTAATGTGTAATTGAATGTGTGATTTGTTATTCAATTAACTAATACGCCAAGCGGTCTGTCAAAAACAAATTCAACGCCGCTGCAAGCAGTTCATGAGAATTTGACATTTAAATCGTGTTGCTCCTGCTGCTGAAGTTGTTGTTGTTGTTGTTGCCTTTGCCGCTGCTGCAACTACTTAGAAATAATAAACAACAACAAAAACTGTAGCATGGCAGCGGCGTTTTAAGTGTTGGCGTTATATTCATTTTTTTCCTTATGCCAAAATAGTGGACGCACCCACCCAACACACAAGCCAACAACAATAAAAACAAAACCAAATTTAAAATAATTCCCAATTCCAATTTGCTTTGAAACTGTGCTTGTAACTCAGTGTGTGTGTGTGCGCATGGGTGTGCAAGCGAGGCAGGGACACGAGCATGGGCTGCCCAGCCGGTTTCGCAGCGCTAGTTAATTGACAACAATAACAACGAAAACAACAACATAAAAAAAAAGTTACCGAAATGAAATAAATCGAAGAAATAAAAACAGCATGCAACAAGCAACGAGTTAAGCAAATGCTTAAATGTTTCTAAACATATTGCGATGTACACATAAATGTGTATGCATGTTTCAAGTGAACAACACCAGCAACATTAACGGCAAAGTTAGCAACAACAGCAACCGCAACAACCGTCCCCAACCATCCCCCAAAATGCACTCACCGGGCATTGAGTAGTTTCTATAATTAGCCAAAAAGCACCAAAGGTGCTCTGCTCTGCTAATCATTGTATTTAATTCGCCCCACCCCTCCATCCACCACCCCCCCTGCGGAACAAGAACACACACCACCCACGGCTCTGAGCAGCCCATACACACACACACACCCAGCCAGCTAACAACTCCACCCACTTGAACATCATGCGACGGGCGGAGCTGCTCCAACTGACCATTCTTGTCTACGCTTGCTACGCTTGTTGCTGGCACCTGGTTGATGGCCACAACTGCCAGCACCAGCATCCCAAGGCGCATGAGGTGAGTACACTGAACAGTGCTGAAATCTGATTAGACTGAATATATTTTTGTAGTTGCTCTTTTAATTAGTTTCGGTTGAAAAATATTTTTTAAATCGAGTATAATGTATAATTCTCGAGTACACTGTGCAAAACTGAATTGCGCAGAGGCTTTAAATATATTTTTGTACATGAAATATTAATTACTTTAATTATACAAATTTACTTTAATCAAATGCGAATTGTAAAAGAAAATCAACAAGTGAGAACGGAGTGGGTGGCTTACGGAGAAAAACGGTTTTTATATTTGAACCAATCATTTTCAACATGCAAACATCTAAAACATACTTCGAATTCCCCTTTAAGTTTCTATACTAAAAAAAAAAGGGTTCACAAGTTTTTCAAATGCCAAACATTTAAAAAAAAAATCGTATTCTGTGCAGAGAAATAAGAAAAAATCGAAAACTCGTTTTAAAAATGTCAAAAAAAAATGCCGGCAAACTTTTGCAATTTTCTTCTATTTTGTTATTAACAAATTGTTTTTTTTTTAAAGTTGGAAATAATTCAAGCCACAATTTAGATTTCAGGTTCAGAAAAAAAATTATTTAGGTCAAACATTTTATTGTTTTTTTGGCAAACGAATTCATATTTGATAATTTACTGATTGTGTTTTCCACCCTTTCCACCCACTCGACTCTACTGGGCATGGTCCTTTACAAAACGCCCAAGCTCAACTCAATGCTCTAATTTCCACTTTAAATGCGGATTAGAGATGTTTGCTGCTCCCCTCTGCTCCCCGCTGCTGACCGTTGTGCCTTTGAGTGCAGCAATTGCGGTTAGGAGGAATTTTAGAATAGCTTCCAATTAGAGCAAATGCAGCTTAATTAGTGCGTCAAGGTTTTCACCTCATGCACACAAGTGCAGCATCAACACCCCATCAAGAATTGAGTTTCATAACTGTGCAATTGAGAGCGTTGTGGGTGGCCAACAGGGTCAAGAGTGCAGATTAAATAAATAAATTGTGGCTCTTATAGATAAAGCTAAAAGTTGATATAATTGCAGCTGGCAGCAATTCGAATGGATTTGAAATTTACACAAATTTAAGTTGCCAAATCCTATTACATTTTGAGATACTTTTGATTGTTTTACAAAAATTTCATTTGTTGCCAACACTTTGCTTAATTCCGTTTTGGAATATGTTTTTGGTTTGTTTTTGTGTGTGTGTGTGTGTGTGTGTGTGTTTGTTTTGCAATTGTTATTTTTGAGTTGAGTTAATTGTAATTCTGGCTGGTGGGATATGGATTCAAGTTCTCATGATGCTGGCTGCCGCTGATATTATTGGCTAACTCCATTTGCTAATCATAAACAAATATATGCACATTAAGATTCAGTGCAAACACATGCGATTGTAACGGTATTTGGGTGCAAGGTGTGGTCTGTTGGCAACACATTGGGCGTGAGGCACAAAAAACCGGCTCTTGCCGGCGTTGCCTATTATGCCCCGATTTAAATGTCTGTCACTTGTCTGCCACCTGTTGCCGCGACGTGATGGCCAAGTGCAGAGGCAGTGAAGTCGAAGTCTTTCTAACTGAGATAGACATCAATTTAATTGCCGGCTCACTTCGGCGTCATAAAAAGGTCAAATGCTGCTGCGCAAAAAAAACGAAAGAAAAAAATACAGACTATTTACATAATAATTCCGGTTTGCTGATTGAACGGGGATTATTGTGTATATAGCCGAGTCCCAACCTAATAAATATCTCTACATCGTATACAAACAAAAAGCCAGTTAAGCGTAATTCAAAGCACAAACATTTCTGGCCCTTAGAGAAAGAGAGAGATAATGGAGAAGGTTGATCACTTACTATATATATACTCTATATATATATCTATATATATATCTATAAATATTCTTTCTTGGTAACCTTTAGTACATTCATAAAATTAACAACACAAGGGAAGCAAATCTTGACTGAATATATACTATATACATACATATTATTAATCTATACTATACTATATATACAATATATACGCGTATATTATATTATGCTATGCTCTAATATTAGAAGTAGCATTCAACATGCAGTTTGAATCGATCTGGATTAAATATATATATTGAAAAAAAAAACTTCTGCATAGACTCTGGCTATATATTAAATAGTTAATCAGGATTTATTTAACTTACTATATGTATTACTTATAGAAGCAATTCTTGCATATTTGGCTCAGTAGAAGTTTCCAATTATAAAAGCAGGGTATCTGCTAGGCGTCAAATATATATTATTCATTTCTTGAGCATAACTTGAAGTTAATCCGCGTGCAATTATTTTAATTATCTGTAACTTGAACTGAACTTTTAAAAATGCAATCATTCCGGCGATAGCGCTAGCAATGCTTCCGCCGCCGACGCAAATTCCGCCCGTATCCTGACTTTTGCCGGAGATTGCTGCTCGGATCTGAACGAGTATGTAAATTGTAAATTGTGGAAAATGAATGCGATGGCAACCGAGAGTTGAGTCTGTGTCGAAGCTTATGCATATATATACGTATATATATGTACTTAAATAGGTTCGTAGTGACTGGCATAAGTTCCTCCATCCCACAGTCCAGTCCAATCCAGTCAAAGCCCCTCCAGCGGTGACCGCTGCTCAGTTTTAATTAGACGTAAATAAATTGAAACTGAGAACTCGGCAAATTAAGTCTTTAGTGACTGTCGCTCAGAGAAAAAGTCAGAACGTTAAGACGATAGGGATTATGACGATGATGATTATGATGTTGATGACGATGACGATGTACAAATGGATACCTTGAATTTTAAGTGCGCTTCAGTCCCAGTTGGGGTTGAAGTGATTATTGCTACCAATTTAAGCAAGACACCAAATTACTAATTCATTCATAATTAATTAGTCATTTTGTGGCTTCGCTTAAGTTCAAAATCATTAAGAAAACATAAAATTACAAAATTATAAACTTTTATCATATATCAAATAACAAGTTGTGTAATTAAAAGCGTGCTTCATGACCTCAATGCAATATTGTGCAAGTTTTGCAAAGGTTGCGCAGGAAATTGAATACATTGACATATATAGACAGTTGAAAACTTACAAACAGTTCCTTATCAATACTATATAGATTTATATATGGAAGTACAGTGGCCTCTACTATATTCAGATATCCTTCTAATTGGTAAATAGTTTTTTGTTTTGTTTTTAAGGCATGAATCCTTGCACATTTAATATTTAAAATTAAATGAAAAAGTAAGTAGATTTCAGATGAAAGGCATTGAAAGTTGGGAGATTATTTTCTATAATTTGTAGACAGAAACTACAAACAGAAAACTGGTTTCTTATCAAGGCAAAAGACAAACAGAGGCAATTAAGCACAGACATATTTATACGACGTTTTATATCTATATATAGCTCATACAAATTGCACGCTTTGACTTTTGTGAATGGAAATGATGCTAGTCAAAACAAATCAAACAGGTCACTCAAACTAAAAAAAAAAATGGCGAGAGTTTTATGCTCCTATCGATTTTCGCTTATAAGTTTTTATCGATTTTCCAACCCTGAAGTGAGTGCTGTGAGCATGGACCAATTTATAATTAAAGTTTCTATTTGCCAGGGTATCGAGAAAGGCTGTGGCCATACACTGACAGACGGACGGACAGGCAAGCATTGATGAGATGGCACAAAAGCAATATTCTACTTGTTCTGAGAAAATTGAGTGCAATTAGCTGCCAGTCGCAGCATATATTTACACAAAATATATAATGGTTGTTAAGCTTCTTTGAAATGCTGCTGCATTGAACTTAATGCCATGCCAGTTAATAGAACCTTATAATAAATTGCATAGTTATTTACATAAATATCGCAAATTTGTGTGTATGTGCATACATGTGTATGTGTGTGTGCATATGTATGTTTGCTTACTTAAGTCTCAGATGCATAAGTTGCAATTAAAGTGCTTTATGTGACGACTAGAAAGTGAGAAAGAGAAAGACATTTGCAATTGTGAATGTAACTGTAGTTGAATTATAAACTGAGATGGATGTATGTGTTTATGTGTGTGGATTTCTGTGCAAACAACACAAGCACACAAATTTATTCATTCATACGCACTAGCAAGGCGAGACAAATAAGCAAGTGCAAAAGATAAAAAAAAAAAACTGTTCAACTTATCTACAGCTGATGCTGCTGCTGCGTGTGCCGAAACAAGTTTTTTAGTTGATGACTCGAGGCTAATTTGGAAACACACGCACAGGCTAAAATATTATGAATCGGCGTTTTATTTATGCGTGTATTGCTTACAACGCAACAAGTTGCTAAATTGACAATTGGCACACGATGAATGACACACAGCGAGTGGGTTAGCCCAGTCCGCGACGAGTTTCGTTTCTTGTCTAATGGCCTTGAACAAAGTTCGCCGTTTCGTTTACGTCTCTCCCCCGCCTGCTCTTTGTTATTATGAAAGGGCCTACCCCTCCCCTCCACCAAATATCAATTCCTGTTCGCCAATTAATTTTCAGTGAGCATAAAATTGAATTTTCATTTGCATTTTGTTCTCAATTACAGTCAGTGTCGGTCAATGATGCAAGGCAACGTGCCGTTGTGCGAATCTGACGCATTGTAAGTGTTATGTACACCCATACATACATGTCAATGTATGTAAAGTTGCGAAAATAATAATAGCACCACCATTTTTCATTTTGTATTTGCAATATTTTAAAATTTTTATACTGTTTAGTATTCTAATTATATATATGTATTGAAAAGAATTCCGGGAGAGTACTAACTTTAATTTATTGGAGGAATACGAAACACAATATAAATATTTATAAGATTAAAAAGAGAGTTTTGCAACATTTTCCTGTGAGATTGGTGCTATTATTTTGATCGCCGCTGTGTATGTATGTTCGTGCCTGGTTCAATAATCCATTGCTGTGGTCCGATTTTGTCCAATTCACACTACTTAGCAACACAAATTGGAAAGATTGCCCAGTGGTATAAATAATGTACATAGAATGATGTGCCGCATGTGTTGTGATTGCTATTTGTGCTTATTAATGTACTTTTGTGTGTGTGTGGTGTGTTAAAGTGGTCAAGTTTTTAATGAAGTAACATGTCCGTTGCGGTCACACTGGTGAGGTAACAAATAAATTGAGTGCGAGAGAAGCAAATATACCGTAGAGTAATGAACACCGCATGCAAAGTGAGCACACTACTCAATAATGCATTGCACGCCTACAAACATAAAAACATGCAGAAAAGGAAACAACAAAGGAGAGTCTCTCGTGAGAGCGAAAGTGAAAGCACTCTCAGCAGCGAATTCACTCAAGCTTGAAAACATCGATTGATCTGACCGGCGAACGGCAGGTGACAAGAAAACTGCGGAAGAGCGTAATAAAAGAAATGGAGAAAGAGGGAGTGGGTGACGCCGAAATGTTGTCATGCTTGACTTGACTCAACGATTGACAGATTGAATGCGCGTAGTAAATAATCATTACTCAACACATAACGGCAGCTGACGCCCGCCGCCTGCTGATCGATGGATCAACTTGCTCAAATTAGCATGCGCAACAACAGCAACTGTTATTGAGTGTCCGTCATCAGCCCGTGCGAAGCATGCGTGCGTACGCCAATTTATGTTTGCCATTTGTGTGTTTTTTTTTTCATATTTGTTAAGACGGGAGTTAAGCGTGTAAAAGTGTAACTAGACTTGCAGACTTGGGAGTCAGCCAACTGTAGCAAACGGCACATTTCTCTTTTAAACGTGAGTCGCCTCTCAACACTGGACACGCTCGAATGTGGCACACCAAACCGCAAACAGCGAAAATTTGTTAGTCCAATTAATGTGTGTGATTGTATGTATGTATTTGTATGCATACACGCTGATTGCTTGAGCATTACGTCTTATCGGAGATTGAATAAGCATGATTTTCTCTGCTTAGAAAGTGTGGCGCCATCTATTGCGCTAATTCCATAATCAGCAAAAACTCTAGCAAAGATCGCTTCGAATCTTGCTTTTCTTTTATCTTATTTACATTTAATTCATCTTCATTTATTTTGCATTTATAAAAATAAGTATGTAAGACATTTAAGGGTAACTTCAGAAATGTAAGATCCCTGGGTAATTAGGCCGACTATTTATGGTTGGCCGGGGTTTAGGTGGTTGTTAGCAAGGGAGGGGATATATATATCCGGTAAGGTAAGTTAAGAAAGTCCTAGCAAATATTAAATATTATTATGAACTCTTCTGGTTCATCGAAGGCACCATCGAAATTATTGACAATAGATTTGAACAAAAGTGCATTTCGAGTTGTTCGATGAGTTGCAATTACCTGTTCGCTGTACATTATTGCAACATTCAGGCAGACAGGCAGCAACTGGCGCTAAGAAAAAACTTGCCTCATGTTGCAGCTCATTGTGCGTCGCGTCAGGTGCTGCGGTTCATCTTTCACCTGGTTGGTGAACGGTTCACAGATGCATTGCATTTTTTGCGGTTTTTCATTTATTCACTTTTTTGCTGTTAAACACACAATTTGCACCCAAGCCAGAAATGAGACGCAGTTTTATAACTCAAGGGGCGCGCCACGGGGCAGGGAGCAGGGAGCAGGGGCAACTGTTTGAAGATCATACAAAGTGCTGATCACGGCTGAGGGTCGTCACGAACTCAACGGAACGGCAAAGGCAGACTATTGTAATGTTTACTTTTGTTATCTTAATGGTTTCCATACGTTCGACAGTTGCGCAGTATCCACAACGAGGGGTTCTTGCAATTGAATTGAAGATGCTGTGCTGTATGTATGAAATACTACCCCCATATATATAACTACCCCATTATCAATCAATTTTGTAACTACGCCTCGGCCTGCTTGTGCCACACAATCAACGAGTTCTAAGTGTTACACGCTCGCAGAGGGTATATGATTTGTTGTACGAACATTTTAAGATTATTTTTTTTTATTTAGAATTTAAAAATCAAAATCCAAATCCAGAAAATTAATCTTGTTTTCAGGGCGTTTCTTTACATATTTAAAAGCAATTTTTTCTCAGTGTACGCCATCGCCATTTTGGAACTTTGTCAGCTATAAGTTTTTATTAAGCTTCCAAGATTTTGATTAAGTCTTATAAGAGTAGCATATATTATATATAGTATAATCTTATCAGAGCCATATATGTTTAAGTATTATATATCAGCTAGGGTATTTGGTAATCGACATTCCAAAAGATAAATATTCTATCTTGTCTTGATTTTCTTCTTTTTTTATGATCGTTGTTCTTTATAGACAAATATAGATAAATTGCTGCTATTGTTGTAGTTAAGTCAGCGTACACAGATACTCAGATACACATACACATACACATACACATCTTATATACGTTTTATTCCTCTATAAAGTTCTATAGTTGTTTTTTTTTCTTTTCCTTTTTCTTTATAATAATGCGCAGGTGTTTGAAATTGCCATTTAGCAGCAATTGCGAGTTCAGATCTATTCAATCAATTCTCACGACACACTCGAAGCTTTTGCAAATTGCTGTTAACCGATCTTTAGCTGGAACTCATTAGATCATTAAACAACAATGTTATTGTCTTTCGAGCTTATAATTTTGTATACCATTGCGATTTCCTTTGTCTCGGGCTCTGTCTCAATCTCTAGGAAATTATCATTATTCTAGTTACATTTTTATAACATATGCAAATATTTAGCTTCATTTCACTTTCGTTTTTCTCGAGGCTGAAAGCAAATTAGCTTTCAATTTTCCAAGCTGATACATGGACCGGTTATAGATATATACATAAGTGTTGTCTATATATATACTTGTATACATAAATTTGAAGTACATTTATCGTGTATCTTTTGTTGTTCGCTGGCAGTCGAGCGCATCTCAATAAATTAGTGTGTTTTTCAGCGTTGGGTGTTGTTTTTTGTGTGGCCAACCATAATTATAATAGATAATGGATAGTAGATGAACCAATCGAAATATGTATATATATATATATCTTGGGTTGTGATCGGCTTGCATATTCAACAGGCTCTAATTTGGCGCACATTGCACAATGGGCGGGCGCGAACTAAACATAACAAAAACCAAACAGAAACAGAAACAAAGGCCATAAATAATGAGCCCAATTCAGTGAATAGACCCAAATAATTGACATTTTGATGATGTCTCAATCGTTCGGTATTTTGGCCACTTTGGCGGGTAATTTAAAATTAATTTCACTGTCTGCCTGGCCAAAAACAGACAATTGGAGCCGCTTATTGTGTGGCCTTTTGTGTCATGTCGTCATCTAATTGTTTGCAACAATGTCGCTTTCATTTAAAAAAAAAAAAAAAAAACACTAACTAGAAATAAATGGCCAAATATAATACATTTTCTTTTTCTTCTGTACAACACTCTCTCTAACTCTCTCTCTCTCTCTCTCTTTCCTTTCCTCTCTGTCTCGATCTCTCGTTGATAGGTGGTGCATGGTGTACGCATTCAGCTGGCGGCCCACGATGACTATGATGCTAACGATGACGCCGACGGAGGGGAGCCAACGAAGCACAGCGTGCGCCGACGCAGCGTTGTCGCCGATCAGCCGCTTCGCATTCTCCTCGTCTACGATGAGTCCGTCTACAGGTGAGCCGAACCATGGCCAGCAAATAGCTGCAGCTGCTGCCCAGAAACTAAAACCGAATACAAATTAGAAGGCCCTAATTGCTACGAGTGATTAACTAGTTAATACTCTGTAAACAGAACTGCTTATATTTGTTTGCTTAAGACAAATTAGAGAAGAATATTGCATTTCTCGCTGTGTAAAAAGGATCGCAACGCTATACAGGATTTCATAGCAGGCAGTTAGAGAGCGCTTACAGATAGTTGCGAATAGGCAAATAGAAGACTTACCAAAGTATTTAACATACATATACACATATATATGTATGTGTAACAAGGATGGCAATGTTATACCGAATTTCATAGCAGGCAGTTAGAGAGCGTTAGCAGGGATCGCTTAGAGTTGCCAGACTGAAGACTCGCTCTGCAGAAGCAGTCACTGAGAGTTGAACAATATTTCGAAATATCAATATTTAAATTTAGAGACTTTTAATCAGTCTCTAGAGTCGGAGTCTCGACTTAATCAGTCTCTATTTGGTCAGTGAAAATTTATACTTTAAATACAAGCACTCAAAATCAATTGTTACTTTGTTTTAAGGTCCAACACAATTTGTTTGTATTTCATGAGTAACAATTTCTCATACATTTCAAATGAGTGCAGGGTATACAAAATGACCAGTGATTGCGCTTTAATGGCCATGCACAAACTGGCTAACGTTTTACCATTCGACTTGGCCGAATGTCAAGTTAAAGCGTCGACAAACCGTTAGCCCAATTGGGAAACACCTGAAGCCAAAATTGGCTTTACTGCACGGCTTTCAATTTGTTTGAAATTAACGCTGCGGTGTCTCTCTTTAAGGTTAGCTTCGATTGCGACACACTTTGACATGGCTATGATTCAAAATGAATAAGCTAACGCATAAATATACCGCTGAGTAGCTAAATGGGCAGCACTCAAACACACAAACACTCAAACAGTGCCATCGGCGTTCATTACCAATGGCGAGGCACAAGGTTAATTCCAGGAAATGGTAACCTTACCAACCTGGACAAAGAAAACCAAAATATAAGTAAATAAATCAAATGAAAACTGAGCATATTCGGCTTGGCATTCGTTTTGCTTGCATAAGCTAAAATTCAAAGATTCACATTTAATTAGTACATAATTATTATGGAATCCAAACAATTCTTAACAAACGCATTGAATTTAATTTAATCAAAATGGTTTTGGATTTATTTATTTTTTATTAAGATAAAATACAATTGACAAGAACTGGCTTAAAATAACACTAAGCAACAACAAATTGTTTTCCAAAAGGACTTGTTAAAAAAAGCTAATAAATTCAATGTTTTATACACAATTTTGAGCAATAGTCAACTATATATTATATATTAACTATTCCGAGGCCATTGCTCAAAATGCTGTGGGTAAGTCTTCTTCTTGGCTCTTCGCAGCTATCTGTAAGCGCTCTCTAACTGCCTGCTATGAAATCCTGTATAGCGTTGCCATCCTTTTTACACAAAGAGAAATGCAATATTCTTCTCTAATTTGTCTTAAGCAAACAAATATAAGTAGTTCTGTTATTATTATATTTATTTTTGGTATTTATTTGTTTTTGTATTTTTGTTGTATTTATTAGTGTGCTATACATATAAATTTATTATTTAAATATAAATTCATCTACAATTCTTCAAGTGTAATTTTCAAATATTTACACTCATAAATTCATTTGAATATTATTCAATATTCTCAATGTAAACATTTCTTCAATTGCTCGTTGTGCGATGGAAATGAAAATTGATTATTAATTTTCAACTATGAATAAATAAGTTGTGTCATGTCGTGTGCATTTTAATGTTTTATGAGCTGTCGTAAATATTCATTAAAAATTTGTGGCTGTCACAATGCATAAGGCGTAATTAAGAAAATACATTTTCAATTAAGTTAAGTTGACTTCAATTGCTCGAGCTTTGATATTAATATTATGCACAAGCATGAAATAATAATTTGTAGTCGACAATAGTTTTTTGAACAAATGCAGTATATAAATCAGGGCTGGGATGAATTTTTGATGTAAATCGGAATAGAAAAAACCCAAGCGAAATATTGATTATGCAAACTATTTGTTGATAGACGATAATAAATTGTAGCAGCAATGTAATAAGGAAGATGCTTTGGCATGAGAGGCGTCCTTTATACTGCCACTTAGTCGCTTAATCAAATTTCAAGGACCTTTGGCAGCTGAAATTAATTTTTGATTTTCCATCACATTTTTTTGTTGTTGTTGTTTGCAGATTGGAGGAAGAGAAATTCAATTTAATAAACGTAAGTAAGGCAATCGCGCGAGTTTCAGAAACGTTGTCGCATTTTACACTCGAATTTCCGTTGACAGGACACAGTGCTGCCCGAAGCGGTGCAATTCTGGGAACAGGCGCTGATGGTGCGAGAAACCAAGGGCGTCATCCGTCTTAATCGGTGAGTAATGTCCAGGGGTAAGCTATAACCTAGTGAGAGCCCTCACTTTAACACTGGTATTTATTTGTGCCCGCAGGAAATGTGACAGCACCCAGGTGTATGTGAAGAATGGACACACCCATTGCATCGACCACTGCAAGGCGACGACAATGTGCGGCGAGGTCCAAGTGCCTAATGCCCACTTGGATGTAAGTACACACACACACAACACAGCATACACACATACATACATACACATATGTTTGTATTCCGAGTAAAATTTGAGGACTTATCTCAGTGTCAATGGCAGCAGTTTGGTTTGCCAAATTTATTTCGTGCATTTCGTCGTTGCCTTTGTGGTCTAAATACTTGTTCCGTTATCATGTCTACATGCAGCCATATCCTTGAATATTTAAATCCTTGAATATTTAAATCCTTGAATATATAAATCCTTGAATATTTCAACTTTAACTGCCAATGACTTGGATATTGTCAGTATTAACTTATAACTCTCGACTATTGCCAGGTGTGTCGGGTGTGCAACAGCACTGGACAAAATTGCCGGATTGACAACACGACAATGCCCGGCGATGGCATTGAGAATGCGGACTTCATCTTCTATGTGTCGGCGCGGCAGACGCCACGCTGTTACAAGGGTCTGACCGTCGCTTACGCCGCCCACTGTCAGCAGGAGGCGCTGCTCGATCGGCCAATTGCCGGGCATGCCAATCTCTGTCCCGACAGCATAAGCACCAAGCCGCAAGAGCTGCAGACGCTTCTATCCACCGTTAAGCATGAGATCCTACACGCTCTGGGATTCTCAGTCAGTTTGTATGCCTTCTTCCGGGACGACGATGGACGACCGCGCACGCCACGGAAATCGGACACGGGCAAACCCTACTTAAATGAAAAGTAAGCGCTGCTAATCGATGAAAGATCATTCTCCATTAAATTTCATCATTGCAGATTGCAGATTCACCAGTGGAGCAATGAGACCATACGCAAAGTGGAGCGCTCCAATTGGGCTGTGCGCGGTGGTCACGTGAAGAAGGTGGTCGACATGCTGGTCACGCCCCGTGTTGTGGCCGAGGTGCGCGCCCATTTCGACTGCGACAAGTTGGAGGGTGCCGAACTGGAGGATCAGGGTGGTGAGGGCACAGCGCTGACGCACTGGGAGAAACGTATACTCGAGAATGAGGCGATGACGGGCACGCACACACAATCGCCCGTCTTTTCGCGCATAACACTCGCCCTAATGGAGGATTCGGGTTGGTATCGTGCCAACTATTCGATGGCAACGCCACTCACTTGGGGCAAGGGGCTGGGCTGCATGTTTGCCATGCGCAGCTGCAAGGATTGGATACAAATGAATCATGACAGGTGCGCTTCGCTTCGATGAGATTGTATCTTAAGCTTATTCCTAATCTAATCCAACACACACACAGAGGTCGCTCCATACATCCGTTCTGCTCGAAGGTGAAACAGGATCCTCTACAAACGGAATGCACGGACGATCGCAATTCGGTTGCGCTCTGTAATCTGATTAAGCACGAATACGAATTGCCCAAATCCTATCAGAATTTCGACGCGCTCAAGAACATCAGGTCCGGCGAGGAGGGCTATTATGGTGGCTCCGTTTCGTTAGCAGATCATTGTCCCTACATCCAGGAGTTCACGTGGCGCAGCAAGAACGTCATTGTGCGCGGCTCCCATTGTCGTTTCGTCGAGAATAATCCAAGTATGTGAAAGATCTATAAATAATATGTATTACTGCTGATGAATTCATCTATTTTTGCAGAGGCCGAAAAGAATTTTGCACTGGAGAGCTATGGGCATGGCTCGAAGTGTTTCGATCACAGTGAATCGATGTGGGAGGAGCGCTCCTGTCACCAGACACGCGAATGGCAGCATTGGGGCAGTGGCTGTTACAAATACAGCTGCTTCGATGGCCGACTGCACATCCTCGTGGGCAACTATAGCTACAAATGCTCATTTCCCGGCCAGAAGCTGTCCATACGCATCGCAGCGAATGATTGGCTGCACAAGGGCGCCATTATGTGCCCGCCGTGCCATGAAGTGTGCGGCTCCCATTTTGCCGCACAGGGCAAACAATGCCGGCCGGGCGAGGAGCCCGATCCACTCAATAAATATCCGCGCGATGATCTCGCGTGTGTCGCTGGTTTACCACAGCGTCTCTCGTTGGCCATATTCAGTGCGGTTGTGCTTTTAGCCATATACCGGGGAATCGTCTATGCTACTCCAGATAGCTAAGCTAATCTCAAACTAGGCACATATTTCAATGTTTAGTGTTCTTTATATATCTTTGTAGTGAAATTTGTAAATTGCAATTGTACAATATGCTCAATTTGCCTAGATTTAAGGATCAGTAGTAAGTGTAATGATCCCCCAATTTTAATTTTAACCTTTTTAGCAATATGTGTATTTCTAAGTGTATTTGTATTTGTCGTATTGTATCCCGATATGTGATCTTTACTGAGGATATGCTGAAGGCGTCACTTGACGTCGAAGCAGAGCTCTTAAGCTATCTATATATACATTCCAAAGTTTTGCCACTTTTATTTACTCAAAGGCTAGTCACAATCACTGAACTATTGCCAGATTATTTTTTTATTATTGATAGTTCTGATTGTGACACACTTGCCAAACAATTTTTTATTATTTTTATTCTGTTTTGTTATTTGTCGACCACAAAATCTTTGTTATTTATTGTTGCGAAATTCGTTAAATATCTTTGTGATTTATATTATTTGATGTCGGCTTTTTTTGCCCAACTTTGCTTCTCATGTGTGTTCAGTGTGTGTGTGTGTTTTGTGTGTTTGTGTGTGTGTGCGTGTGTGCTCCAACGCCAAATGCTATTTGGTCAGCCTACTAAGCATTTAGGACCAGTACAACCACCCAGGAAAATGTTCTACAATTTTCATATTCTAGTAATTAAGCTAAATTTGTGAATAAACTCTACTGTATATATGGAAATGTGAAGTTGCTTGCTTTTTTATGGACACTCCTCTACGATCTCGTAAAGCAACGCATTATCCGGTTCGTCCTCGTCCTCCTCCCCCTCCTCCTCCTCGTCCAGCTCATCTTCGGACATCTTGGCAGCTGTTGAACTGTGATCTGCGATCTCCTCAGTTATCCTAATATGTATTAGCGATGTGCTTGGTTTAGCCGGCTTTTTCACACGTTTCGATCTGATTAAAAGAAATATTTCAATTCGATTTTTGGATTTTGTTTTGTTTGGATATTTGAAAAATCGTACGCTTCGGTCAGTTCTGTGATCATTGGCAACAGTGTGGATCGCATAACGCCACGCGCCTCCTCCTCCGCCAGCTCCTTGGGATGTGTCTTGCGCTTGTGCATGCGACAATTGGAGCCATTCGAAAAGTCGCGTCCACAAAAGTTGCACTTATACGGCCGTATGCCCGTATGCAGGATCAGATGTGCCTTCAACGTTTTGCCACGCTTAAAGGCGGCGCCACACACATCACACTTGTACTGCTTGGCATCCGTGTGGACCAGTTGGTGCATGTTGAGAGTGCGCCGCGTATTCAGCTTCAAGCCACATATATTACACTCGTAGCTGTCATTCGTGTGCGTGTCCGAGTGTATCTGAAAAAAGTATTCAATTAGTCTCAGATACAAATGTGAAACGAGTCGGCGGCTGATTCACCTTGAGCCTCGCCTTGTTCTTGAAGCGACGATGGCAGACGGTACACTCGAAGGGACACTCATCGGTGTGCACCAGCTTGTGCTCGTTGAGGGCCGTAATGGTCTTCATTGCTTTGCCACAACAGTCGCATATATACGGCTTGGCATTCTCATGGATGCACATTATGTGCCGCTTCAGCGCTCCAGCGGTGGTGAACTGTTTCGGGCAGTAGGTGCAAGCATTCTCGGTTTTGTCCTTGGACGGCAAGTGCCTGCGAAAATGGGCAGTCAACTGAACTTCGGTTGCAAACAACATGTGGCAGCGTTTGCATTCCAATTTATCTTTATCCGGGGCAGCTTGGCCATGTAGGACAGCCATATGCCGCTTATAAGCCCTGGGCAGTTTGTAGCTTCGATTGCACGGTGTGCACTTGAATGGGCCATCCATTGTATCCTCCTCATTTGCCGCTAGGTGAATCTGTGTGGCCTTGTCAACATCTTCGTCTATTGTCATTGTTGGCTTTAATTCTTCTTGATCTTCCTGCTCAGCGTATGCCTCCTGGTTCGTGTATTCATCTTGCTCAACGTACGCTGCTGCTGCTGCCTCTTGGTTCACTTGTTGGTCTTCCTGGTCCACATATGACTCGTAGGTGTTCTCCTCATTATCCATCAACGGGTTCTCTTCGGTTTCAGTCATTATTTCAGTTTCAGCATCTTCATCGATCGACTCCATCATATAATCGACTGTGTTTGCATCTGTTTTATCGCCGTGTGATGCATCCTTCGAGAGAAAGTGCTTCCACTCATCCGCTTGCAATCCACAATCTTTTCTCAATTCATTATAGTCTAAGGTGGCCTTGTTGCCAGTCTGTTGCAGTCGGCTGAAAAGCGTTTGAACTCGGTTGACTCGTTCCGAAAATTCGATGAGATCCTCAACCAGAGTATAGCACTCCTTGCACAGCACATTGCTCAGCTCATCCTCCATTTTGATCTGTCAGTGTTAACGATTGAGTGAATGAGTTTTGGATGTTGCACAAAGAGTGCTGGAATTGTTTGATTGTTTGCTTACATTAACCCAGAAGTATTTACCAATAGCCACGGCCAGCACGCTTGTCCACGACTGATTGCCATCTCGGAAATACACATTTAAGTTATCCGGATGCTCTTTGGCGCACAGGCGGCACCACTGGTGCCAAACGGATGATTCTCTGCTCTCCGTCGAGCCTGCCCCTGTTCCTGCACTTGCAACTGTCTCGCTACCCGTCATTATTACTATTTGCGACAAATGTAAGTGAAACAATACAATAACAATTCACTTTGTTGTACTTTGGATATCGATAGTCTGCCCTACTCCTATCGATAACTTTTGTGTGCAAGTGAAAGTGGTTACCGATGGACTTTTTTTTGTTAATCGAAATACGAATAAAGAGTTTTATGCTGGACTCTTTGTTTAATTTTAATTAAGTAAAAATACTATAAACTTATATAATAAGCGCCGGGCGGACAACATTGACAGAAAGTATGCCTTAATAATCTTATTGCTAAATCTTAGTTACTAGTCTCCTCTTTCACCTTGGGTATTTTTTGTGACCTATAAAAGCAAAATGTTTTGTTGATGTTTCTGTTTTTGAATGTATTCACCGAATATACTCACATAACGCGCAACTCATCTAGTGTAGGTACACTTAACCGAGAGGATAAGCCCGCTCCCTCCTCCTTTTTCAGTTCCTGCGAATGCTTTTTCAGCTTGTGCGCCCGACAATTCGCATTGCAGGCGAATGTTTGTCCGCAATAATTGCAGATGTACGGACGCAATCCCGTGTGGCTAAGCAGATGGGTCTTCAGGGTTTTGGAGCGCTTGAAGAGGGCACCGCAGACGTCACACTTGAATTTGCGCTCCTCACTGTGTACCAGTTTGTGCATGTTCCATGTGCGCTGTGTCTGCAGCTTCTTGCCACAAATGTTGCACACATAGCTGGGCTCCTCATGGATCTGATAGTGCACCTTGAGGCGAGCACGATTCTTGAAGCCTGCCTTGCATATCGTACAGCTAAACGGACGATCCTCCGTATGGACGAGCTTGTGCTCATTGAGGGCGGTTTTGGTCTTCAGCTGCTTGCCACAATGGTCACACACAAAGGGCTTGGCATTCTCGTGCATGCCCTCCCTGTGCAATTTCAGTGCCGCGGCGGATGACAACGTCTTGTTGCACAGCTCACAAAATGTATTCTTATCCAGTTTGGGCCGCTGTTCCGTCTTGCGGCAGACAAGTCTCAAGTGCTTCAAATACGAGGCACGATTGTGATACAATTTACCGCACCAGCTGCATTCCATCATGCTGCGTTTAGTTCTCGACATATCGGGAGTATTGCCCTCAGATTCCGTATCCTCGTCGGGGGATGAACAATCAAGTGAATCGTCGAGTTCTACATTCAGTGCAGTTGGCAGGTATTCCAAGTCAGCATCGACAGGTAATTTGTTAATCTCAATATCCGGTTCGTCCTCATCTTGTTTGCATCGTAGTTTTGAATGCCTGCCATCTTTTGACAATCTGTTAGGGTTTCTCCTCTCCAGTGCATCCTCGTTGGCATCCCAGCCAGCAACTAGTATCTCTTCAATTGGCAAGTGATTGACAGTTTCTTCCTGTTTGGGCACATCCTTCTCCTTCTCCTCCTCCTTGTCGATTGGGGGTGACATGTCTCTTTCCATCTTACCGGCATTATTATTCTCGATTTCTGGCACCGGCTTGATGATGTGCGTCCAGTTGCCCTCACGTAGTCCATACTGCTGTCGCAGTGCCTCCATATCCAGTTGATTATTTGGCTCCGAACGGCGCAATACCTCAAAGATTGCCTGGACTTTTGTGACGTGCTCGGCAAAGTCGATTAGCTCGCTGATTAGCGTATAGCACTCCTTGCACAGCACACCGCCCAGCTCGTCTTCTACTTGCATCTGATTGGATATGGGTATTAAAACTATTTGATACGATAGACAAGTACAACTTACATGCACATCGAAGTATTTGCGAATGGCTAGCACCAGAACACTATTCCACGTCGTTTCCTTCTCATTGGTGTAAATCTTAACGTTGCCACTGATATCGTCCTTGCTGCCGCACAGACGACACCAATTGAGCCAGTGGCTATTGCCAATTGCTTCCTCCTCGCGTTCCGCCATCTTCTCGATGGCAGTTAAAATTTACCCAAAATGCTTCCAAACAATTTGTTTTCGTTACGAGCAAAAAGGTAAACACAACAAATTAGAGTGACCACATTTTGAAAATACCATATTGTATTATTTTGGTATTATTATTTGTGCTTGGCGATTTTGAAATGAAAATACATAGTATTTAATTGAATGCAAATGTACGGATGCGTTTTATTAATTAAACTTTAAAGCTCGGGGTTTTCGCAGTCGCGCACCCTTCTCCATGCCAGCAGCTCTGCAATGAAAGTCATTTTTGATTACACTGAGAAATACGAACATATGAAAATAGGAACACTTACAAGGCACGCAACTCATCCAAAGTGGGAACATTTGATTTGCGCGACGATTTGTCATCATCTTTGGCATATTCTACGGGATGCTTTCTTTTCTTGTGTTCCCTGCAATTGGCGCTACATGCAAAATCCTTGCCGCAGTATTTGCAAGTGTACGGCCGTAATCCCGTGTGACTGAGCAGATGAATCTTCAACGCTGTCGAATTTTTAGTTGCCGTACCACAAATTGTACACACAAATCTCCGCTCATCTGTATGGACAACTTTGTGCTTATTCCAAATTGCCCGCGTCTGCAGCTTCTTGCCACAGATTTCACACTCATAGCTGGGCTCGCCATGGGTCTGACTATGGATCTGCATGTAGAACAAAATAGGGTTTCATTTGAAATATCTTCTAAATAATCCTCTAAAACTTACATTAAGTCGCTTTTTGTTTTTGAAAGCCGCATTGCACACTTCACAGACAAAGGGTCGATCCTCGGTGTGGACCAGCTTGTGCTCCTTGAGCTCGCAGGCGGTTTTCACGCACTTGCCACAGCAGTCGCAGATGAAGGGCTTCTTGTTCGTATGGACCCGATCTATATGATATTTCAGGCCAACCGGAGACATTAGCTGCTTGTGGCAAATGCCACAAGTGACGCTGGGTCTCCTGTTACCACTGTCATTGTTTCTCTTTATAGTGCCCAGCCCTGGTTCGGGGGACGCGAGCAGCAGTCTTGATAATGCCACATTAAGATGTAATTGATGCTTTCGCGGACGACCACGTTTCCTTTTTATGGGATCTGGCAGGATTTCATCCAAGCACTCTGCCGGTTCTACTGCTGATCTCATGGATATTTCCAGCTCGTCCTGGGATTCGTCACTTTCGTTTAAGATTTCTGTTTTAACAGACATCTTGGGATGACCACGTTTTGTATGCTGGCTGCTCTCGTCATCCTCCCAATGGGCCTCCTTGAACCAAACGCTCTCTTCCTTAAAGGGACTGCAGGAATCGGGTTGAAATTCAAACGATTCGTTGGATTCGACGCTCTGTTCGAGTAGCCTGTTTTTGGTGCCTTTAGGTCGTCCTCGCCTTATTTTAGCTGGCATTGAAACTGCTGATAATGCTGCTTCATCTGGATTATCGCTATCAGAGCTATCATCTTGGAGAAAGATTCGATTCTTACGCTCTGCGCTCTGCTCACGAAATCCGAGTGCTTCAATTTTGTAGTTGTTTTCAGAGCTACGATTCTGTAGTCCAGATTCATGGCGCAGGGCACGCACATCCACTTGCTCATTGGACTCCGTGTGTCGCAGCAGCTCGAAGATTGGCTGAACCTTGTTCACATTCTCAACGAACTTGAGCAGTGCGCCCACAAAGTGATAGCAATCCGTGCACAGCATCGCACCCAATTCGGGCTCTTCGAGTCCAATCTTAAGTTGTAAACGGTGATAAATTAACATAATTTATTTGTATTAGTTGCTGTCGACTTACTTCAATTTCAAAACATTTGCTTATAATACGCATATAGGCATCCTTGTGGCGAACATCGATATTGGCATCATCGTTGGCGCATAGGCGGCACCAATCCAACCAATTCTGTTGAATATATTCTACATCTTTTAACTTGGACATGGCATCTGTAAAATAATTGACGCGCGCTAAATACAATTTTAATAAATGAGTTTAGCATATGTTTTCTGACTAGGGTGACCAGCCACGGCTTTCTGGCAAACAGTGTTGCTAAGTTGGCTTTTGTATAGCTAGCTTGTTTTAGTTCTCGCCAATATTATTTTTATTTCTTAACGAATTAACGAAACTCGCTAATGCAAATGGAAACTTTCTTGGCATTCGTTTGCTTTTTTCCATAAAATAAGTTCATTTAATTAAACGTTAATTTGTTGATTTTGTTTGATTTTGTATTTACGAATTCAGGCAACACTGAAGCAACAGCAGCTGTTAATGTGACCACACCAGAAAACTTGGGCTGCCGTCCTGCATTCGTCTGACTATCGATGATTTTTTTCTTTCGATAAAACAGTGTGTTTAACTGGCTACGCTTGCGCAGCCCAAACTATTTTTTTTACCTAAAATGTAATTTGTTTTTATATAAAAAAATAGAGCGTGTAAATGTTGCTAGTTCAAGAAATAAATATGCACATTTTAAGGCAACTATTTTGCGTGTTGCGACAAATTGTAATTTGAAAAAGCAGATTGCTATTGAAGCGTGTAACAAGATACATTTGATTGCTGCTGTTGCCTTTTTGTGTTGGTGTCGGATGCCGTTGTTATTGTATTGGTGTTGTTTGTGGCGTTTGTTGGTCTGCTGTTACATTGTGCTACACACACAAACATACGGACGCACTCACACATACGTACATAGAAACAAACTTAGAGCTGCTGCTGGCCATTGAGCACAAACCGCATTCCACACAGCCAAGAACAACAACAACGACAACAACTCGAAAATCATCAATGAAAAAGGTGCGTTGCGCATTTAAACATCCGTTTTTAGTTTTAACCATATTTAATTGTTGTTGCTTGCAGTAAAGCGCCATGCATCATCATCATCCGCCATTGCCCATAATGAGCACTGCAAACGGAGCCTCACCACCAACAACAACAACCACAACAACAACAACAACTGCTGCTGCTGCCCAACAACAACAGCAGCAGCGTCGTCGGAAAAAGCGTCCCAATTATGGCACACGAACGGTGGAGGTGCGTCGTGGCTATAATGGTTTCGGGTTTACCATATCGGGTCAGCAGCCATGTCGCCTATCCTGCATCATTAGCAATTCACCCGCTGAGCAGGCGGGTTTGCGTGCCGGCGATTTTCTCATCTCGGTGAATGGACTCAATGTATCCAAGTTGCCGCACGAGACAGTCGTGCAGTTGATTGGAAATTCCTTTGGCAGCATTCGGATGCAGATTGCCGAGAATTATTATTCAGATAGTTCGGATGAGGAGAACGCGAATGCCACGCTTCACATACAGCGTAGTGCTCGTGGCCAGCTGTTGGCCGCCAGTCTGGGCAGTGGTGTGCGGAATAAGCCGCGTTTTCTGCACCACAAATCCAAGATTCACAGGCTGCGCAACTCGCCCCAAAAAAAGGCCATCGAACAACAAGTGGAAGTAGCTGCTGCTTCTGCTTCTGCTGCTGTTTCAGATCATGCCACACTGCGTCCGGTGCTGGAGGATGCACCACTACCGTTACCATCGTCATCCGCTTTGGCCAAATGTGCGGATGTGGCCAATGTAAGCGCCATGGTGCGTGCCGTGGGCAGCGCTGCTTTGGAATATCGGGTAATTGTTGGCTATCTGGGCACCATTGAGATGCCCAAGCAGATATCACACAGCTCCAAGCTGCAGACGGTACGCTCCTGCATACGCAAACTGCGCCAGGAGAAACGCCAACCGACGATTGTCCTCATGTGCATTACACCGGACATGCTGCGGCTGCAGAGTGCCAGTGGCGCCACCCTTGCCACATATGCCTCGGCGCGTCTCAACTATGTGAGCTCCTCGTCGGAGAGTGAGAATCGCTTCTTTGGACTGGTCACCAGCGCTGTGCATAACACACAAATCGATGAGGAATATGAGGTGGAGGATAATAAATCGAATGCTAATCACATCAGCATCTCGCATAGCTGTCATGTCTTTGTCATCGATACGAAGCTGATTGATCATGTCCAGCATTTGGGGCGTGCCCATGAGTATCGCTTGCAGTGCACCCGTGATCCCATTTCCAATTTGTGCCTCGAGTTTCCCAACAATTCGGAGTATGTCGTGAATCTCATACGGAGCATGTACACCATGCGCATCCTGCCGCCAGCCAGTCGCAGCCAGCAGGCACAAGCACAGCAGGATTATGAGGCGGGCGCTGCAGCTGGAGCGGGAGCAGGTGCTGGAGCTGCTGCTCACTCGCCGCAGCCATCGAATCACAGCGAGATTTCGACGACCACTTCGAATTCGGATTCGGGCATTGGCTTCAACAATGATTGCACCAACATTTCGGATCGCATTCTTGTCGTGGATTTTGCTGGCGCCGCCGCCGCAGCAGCAGCATGTGGCGCACTTGGCCATGCTCCACTGCCGCCACCGCCGGCTGCAGCGCGTCCGCTGGGCATTGTGGGTGTGCCCGATAATCGGTTGACTGTGCGCGCCATGCCCGATCCTGATCCCAAGTCACCGTCCGCCTCGTGCTCGCTGCGTCGCCCCAATTTGCTGGCCAGCTTCAATTTGATTAAGAGTCCGGCCACGAATCTAATCGGCACGCGCTCCTGCGATGATGTTCTCAATCTTCTGGTGGATGATGATGATGATGAGCCGCCTTTCTTGGCTACTGTCGCCTCCATGGATGACATATCATTGCACTCGACGGCCCCCTCGCTGGATGAGCCACACATGTTCATTCATCCGGCTTGTGTGCCCCGCAAGTCGCGACGATCCCTGCAGCCGTGCACAGGAGCAACGGGAGCTGCCGGAACCGCAGCCACTCCATCCAAACTGAGCGCTCAAGTCTTTGGCAAGCCGCGCTCACGTCAATCCTTCGGATTTGAGGCCATCGATAGCATCCAGTCAACGGTGCTGGCTGGCTGCACAGATCAACCCATGGACACCTGGACCAGTCTCCAGAACATTCACAAAGCCACAAAGCCAACGGCGAATCTCTCGTCAGCATCCACATCATCCACACATTGCCTACTAGAAGCTACCAACAGTGAACCCGATCTGGGGGTGAGTTATATTTTATTTATATTAGAGATCGAAAATTACTATATATATATATATATATATCGATTTATGATAAGAAATTGTAGTTGTAGGAAGCAAGCCCATTGCAAAAAGTTATTTTGAGAACATGTTTAATTTTTTTTTAGGAATTGAGTTATATTTTATATAGATCTGAACTCAACATAGTTTTTTGAGTTCTATGATTACCCTAAGTAATCTATTATATTGACATATATTTTAGTAGTAGTATTTGTATCTAGAGGGCAAGCTATTTTTCTTTACTCCAGTCCTGTTTTCAGGATTAATACTCCAAAGGAGTATAAAACTAAAAATTTCAAACTTGGAATACATTTCTACTCACATGGAGCCGAGTCAGATAAAGTGTTGAATATTTCTGAGTAACATAATAAAATCCGGTTATATGTATATATTTTTCTATCATAAAAAACTTATCTTTTGACCGATTGCTCCAATGAAAGCCATTGGAATTTGAATTCCGATTTTCATGTGAGAAGCATAATAATAAAATGCCTGCAGGAGGAATACGGATATATTTCAAGTTCCAGTAAAATAGCTTTAGGATTGAGTGACTAGTTCGCAAAGAAGCAGACGAACGGATATGGCTATATCAACTCGGCTGCTGATGCTACTCCAGAATATATATTTACTTTGTCGGGTCAGAGACCCGCCATTGCATTACTGCAAAATTATAATAATCTCTGTAAGCGTATAAAAAGATTTACCACAAGTTCACGGCACTTATTCTCCTGGGAATAAATTGCGCAATTGGTTCCATCAAACCATAATTTCCCAACTTCTTGTAATCAGAATTTTTATATATTTTTTTAAACCATTGAAAATGGTTAAAAAGGGTATATTGGTTTTGTGCAAATGTATGTAACAGGCAGAAGGAGGCATCTCCGACCCCATAAAGTACAGATATATTCTTTAGCAGGATCAACAGACGATATAGCCATTTCCGTCTGTCATCAATGGACTGTAAGAACTAGAGACTTGAAATTTGATTAGAAGTTCTTGTTTACCCAACGCACATTAAGTTTACTTTATTTGATCGATAACTGCCTTCATTTAGGGGATATCGATAAGAAATCAATTTCCGATAACAACAATTGCTATAATTTTGAAGGCAAAGGCTTCTCATTGATATATAATATAAATTGGAGAACTGAACATATTTCAAAAGATGAAATATGAAAAATGATCTTATTGATCTCATTACTATCTTCTTCTTCATAAGAAATGAGAGCACTTCCGAGCATGCTTACATCTGAAAGTTAAATATTTTGAAATAGAAGTTTAGGCAATAAAACTAGTATATATTTAACAGGGTATATCGTAGTCGATCTCACTCATCTACAGCCTTCTTACTTGTTATGATGGTTTATGTTGGCTGCATATTTCAAAATCGCATTTTGTAAGAGTTTTTGTCGAAAAATTGTACTCAAAAATTATTCGATTTCCTTTTTTTTTTTGGAAATGCATATTTTTGGTGATTTAATCAAACTTTTGCCTCGCGCTGTTTGTGATTTGTTTACCTGTAAACATTGCTGTGCTGTTAGCTGGCTGTTACCTGGCTGTTACCTGAGAGCTTGCTTGCTAAGCTTATCGCGCCGTTGACTTCGACCCCCCCCCCCCACCACTCCCTCTCGCAGTGTGCACCTCGATAAGCGACCCCAAAATGCTTCACATACACACACACACACACAGACACACATGAGGAATTTGTGTGCCTTGGTATTGGTGCATGTGATTTTCTTGGGCTTTGCTGCTGCTGCTGCTGTCTGCTGTGGCTCAGTAGTCGGCGCGACGCTTCTGCAATAGGTGTTTTTTTTCCTATATATATATATATATATAGTAGTAGGACCCTTCCCCCCGTCGCTCCCCTAGCCATGCTCATGCAAGCAGCCTCCGCCCACCGTTGCTTTGGCGTTGTGTAGTCAAGCGTTCGCGTCACGTACTCTGTGATAAGGAAATCGTAAATCGGTCGCTAAAAATAAATCGCTCAGTGACGTCATGCGACAGCTCAAAGCAAGAAGCAAGCTGTGACGGCGATTGCGACGCCAACTGCGACTGCGACGCTGCTGTCGGTGCTGTTGATGGCGAGCGCGCTTAATTCAATCTACGGCAACTAATGGGGGAACAAAACATATTTACACAATTCGCAGCCGCCATTTGACTTCATCGTCTGCTGACCTTTGCATTGGCGCTCCGTGTTCTCGGTTCGATTCCGCACACCTTCCCCACACCCCCCTAAGAAGTCGCCGCCCGCCGTGTGGGACCTTTTACTCGACGCGGTTTGTAGTTTATTGCTCGTTGTGTTTTCACTTTTGTTGTGCTGTCGATTTTTGCTCAAATTTAATAATTTACTTTTAATCAAAAAAAAAATATATATATATACATATAAATATTTATATATGTTTATTGTGCACGTCATCGGGTTTATTATACGCGAAAAAAAATCAATGAGTAACAAATGGTTTCATAAAAGTTTAGCACAAGTGCAAGAGCCCAGCGAATTTCATATTGCCTGTATTTTGTCACAATTAAATGTCATTAAGTGTCGGCATGTTTGGAATACTTTAGGAACGGAACGTTACTTGAGCACATTCTGTAAGCAAGTCAAAAATTCGTGAAAATAATGTCGTTTCGAGAACTCGCTTGTGGTCTATACCACCCCGATAAGAATCCGGTAAGCATATATATATATATATATACCTTTTACCTTTTAAGCAGAGTGTCTTAAATGTTTATATCTGAGATCCGTTGACCTTTGTCAAGCTGACTGACCGGTTATATGTATAATTAATAAAAACAATAGCCGTACATATATATGAATAATACATTCTCTTAGTTTGTCAACTTTAAATTGGAACATTTTCATTTGCTCATGCGAGCATTTCATGAGCTTGTCGACACACTTTGTTACCTTCTTGGCCACCCCCCCTTGCAGCCCTTGCAGTCGACTCCCATCAATCCCGATATCAATATCAGATTACTCATTTGTTTGCCTTAGTCTTAGGCACCTGCCCCATACTATCAAGTCTTTAGAAATTGTGTTATTCACTCTAAATGCCTGTACACATAGATAATGCTCGATTCTACTTAGTCTGATAACTAATGAGTTGCGTTTGAAAGAGATATGTGAACTTACTTGGAATTTACCACACTCGAAAAAACAAATGTGAACTTAAGAAAATCGCCATATAAATCACCTTATTAATCAGAAAGTATATTTCCAAAAACAAGGGATTTCTTTTTTGGTTATACATTTCACAAAATGTTGAAATAAATATGTCTTATTCCCGGAGTGTTTCATTTTGATGTGTTTACAATTTGAATTATTTTCTGAACCGAATTTTTCTTTATAGCAATAATTGTTTGAATTTCTTCTCCATTTCCGCAAAATTGAAAAATGACTTTGTAATTTGTAGAATTTGGTTCTCTTGTTGTTTGCAGTGTGGTTTTCTAAAATTCCGTTCGATTCTTTCTGAGTGTTGTACATATATTAAGCGAGAAATATAAACACAGATGATGAACTGTACAGTACTTTCTCCATATTTGGAGAGGGTTACTAATTGCTACTATAACTATTATGGATTTGTTTTTGTATATTTTTAGATATTATAAATATTATATGCATATAGTACAAGATGCGGGTAACTTTTTACTGCTATTTTGCTATTGGTATTTTAATTACATTTATTAATCAGTTATTTATTGCAATCGTTCATTATTTGAAGTACATATACATTTTGCCCGTGAAGACCACGTTGATATCCGATTATGGACTACTTCATAGCTATTGGAAGTGCGTCATCTTTAAAAACAAGATATGAAGTGTACAGCAAGTTCAAATACAATACACAGTGAGAATATTTCGTAGTATTTCTTACACAATCTCATATTCATCACAGTAGATGGCAATTGGTTGACTATGACGGGGGTGTACTGCCAATGGACTGCTCCTGATTAACGTTCCCTCCTTAATTAATCGTCTTGTGATGCAATCAATTCCGATTTCTCCATTTCTCAGAACTCAATTTCATACGTCCGATCTCGGGAATAACTTTTTGTGACGGGGCTTAACTAATTTATACTAATTTTTTTAATTTTGTTTTGGTCTGATTGGATTTTTTCTGGATTTCCACATTCCAACTTAATTTAGTGCCTCTTTTTTTGTACAGTGTATTTTTTTTTTAGACCTTGCATAGTGATTAATGCGGCATGCAATCCTCTCCAAATGCTGCTCCGACAGGTTGCCACAGACACAGCGCGGTTGCTTTTTGGCGGTACACCTGCAACAGGGGCACATGCCACATTATGTTACTGTTGCAGGTGTGCAGCAGTGAGGGGTAGAAACAACCCTCGTGCCACATAAGTTAGCAGCGTCGTCAGCTGGAAAATACCTTTTGTTTGTTGTTTTCTTCCTTCCTTCCTCCCTGCCATTCCCTTCCCTTCGTCTTGCCCCTCGTCATGTGTCAGTGTCATGGGAACTGAGCAGGTTGCTCAAAATCATTTGACTTGATGTTAATTATGCAGGCATTGAGTTGAGGTGACTTAACTTGACTTCAGTTTGTAGAACGGTAAGCCACCGAGTGGCCTTATCACCGATATTGCTATAACGTATTTTTTTGTGTGTAACGTATTTGCCAGCTGACGCTGTGTGTGAATTCTGAAAAGAAGCCATTTCAATGTGCATGTAGAAACGTGCATCACTCCGAGACATGCATCTGCTGCACTTATCTAAACGATACCACAACGAGAATGTTTAATGTTGAATGTTGTACTCGTTGTCAGGCAGCGTTGTCAGTGAAGAGTATATTCAGTGCTCAGAAATGAATAAAGAAATCAAAAAAAAGCGAACGCTTCTGATTAAACGCTTATCAGCGAAAGGCCAAGCACATATTTATATAAATTTATTAATAAATTATTTAAATGTAGACGATCAAATAACAACAGCAACACACTCAAAAAACTGTTTCAAGTGCGTCAGCATTTGTTTTGCTAAAATTATTTGTACCCAGAAAACCTTTTGTACGAAACCTATTAAATTGATATGGCTGAGACCCCCAAGAGACCCCTGAGAGTTCAATGTACCACAGCCTGCAAAATAAAGCACAAGGCCCACAAATAAGTACAGCATTTATAGTTAAAGATATGCTGATTCCATATCATTATGCATAAACCAAGAAATTGCTTTACATCATAATCCAATTCTTCATTCTGCAATGATCATATTATAGATCATATTATAGATAAAGATCTTAACTTAAGCAATATTTGAAGAGTTCAACAGTTCTTTAAGTGGCTAGTAATGATGATTCTTTGCATTGATACTTGTTATCTTAATAATATATATATATATACTCTAGGCACACCTAACTAAGTTACTAATTTAAACAAGTTAGAGCTCGACTAGTAGATACCCTAAGCACCGTTCTTTTACTGCGCTCAGGGTATACAAACTTGTATAAAGATATTGTTGGAACTTGGACTTGAGTGAAATATAAAAATACTCGACAACAAATTAATGTTTGCAGCGCAGTTTATTAACTTAGCTGATTGCAAAATGCATACCCTATAAAAATGAAATATGCGCTTTTTGTACACTCTCTAGACTCAGAAAAGGAATAAAATTATAAAGCTGACTTCGAGCTGAGAGGGAAGAGCGAGAGCGAGAGCGGAATGGAAGAAAAACACCTGACTCTGCGCGCTGGGTCTGGCTCTGGTGCCACTGGAATGACTAACTGGTATATAGTAGCTATAGGAACAACAACAACAACAAGTGCCCCTTGATCAACCACCAAGCCGAGAAGCAACAACAACCACAAATGAATAAAAACGCGGCGCACGCGCTCTTTTTACATTGCCCGAGCTCAACAGCTGCCGTTGCCTGTTGACTGTTGTTGTTGTTGTTGCATGTTGACTGTTGTCACTGAGCCAAGTTAACAGCAGTGAAAAAGTCAAGAGCGCGTCGCCAGCTCAGCGCTGTGTAACTGAATCAGTCTTTGAGCGCGGCTCGTACGCAACGCATGACAGCAAATCGAAATAAAAACTAACTAAAAAAATAATAAAAAACGTTCTCAAACAGCAAAGTGTGTGTGTTATTGAAAACGTAAAAAGAGCAACAAATCTACAAATACACAAATACAAATTGCAAAATTCCAGTTGTGTTAATTGCTGTTGACCCAGAGCACAGCGCTGCCTGGTTTTTTTCGCATTGGCCAAAAGAAAAACAAATCGCATTTCTATATTGAGCCTTGCGGCTTGTATCTTCTGCTAAAAATAGATCGCTCAAAAGGAAAACAATAGCCAAAGAGCATGAAAATATTTTTCAAGTTTATAAACTGTGCACACACACACACACGCAATCACACATGCATCACTTGGCTTATGCTAACCAAAAATATTGTGCGAAATTTTTGGCGGAGGTTATTTGCCGTAAAAATAAACTCAAAATTCCCCACAAAAACGTCATTACGCAAAACGCGCGCTTCAATGAACATGCCAAAAAAAGCAAGAATTTAAATATTTCAGCTATGACGCGACCGTTTCCCGCTAGACAAATTTGATTGATGCAACCCATTGTGTGTGTGTGTGTGTGTGTGTGGAATAGTGTGTGCTTTTTTTTAATGAACGTTACCTAGAACTCTTGGCTTCTATAAACAATGCAATTTAAACGCAAAGTATTCACCGAATCTTGGGGCTCGCTCGCCTTGTGTAACTCGGACAGCTGTTTCTTGCCACGATTTATGCCCCTCTCCAAATTCATTAATGAATTCCGCTTAAATTCAAATTGTTTAGAATTTCCCATTAAACTGCTCGAAAATGTGTAAATTTTGACATTTTTTCGTAGAATTTTGCTGGGAATAAAAATAAGTATGGTTCCGGGAATTGTGAAACGCAAAGATGACAATTTAATAAGACTATTGTAAAATGATGTCACACACAATAATTAAATAAAAAAAAACAGCTTTGATCTTTTTGTAGATCTCAGCTTAGTCATTTTCTCCGTGGCGTGGTTTTGTACGTGTGTATTTTTGTATATATGTCTATGTGTGTACAAATTTACTTAGCTTATTCATTCGTTGTTGTCGTGACTTTTAGCGATTTCTGTTGTTAATTATACAATTATCGGTTGTGGCTTTTCGGTTAATGGGAATGACGTCTAGAGCTCTGGAGAGGCGATCTTATGAGAGTAGGCGTTGCTCATGAAAATTTAACTAGCCATAATTTATGCTTAGTATTTGAACTTTTTTTTTACGATGACTCCCATAAGGAAGTTATCTTTAATGGCCGTAAGCCTCTGTTTGCTTATCAAACATGTGTTTTGAGCTCTTTGGCCAACATTTTGTGTGTGTGTTTTTTAAGGCCACAAATAAAAGTGGTGCTTTGCCTTTGCTTTTATTGTTCATAAGCCATTTCTCTTGATAAATGTTTGTTGCTTTTGTTTTAGCACTTTGGCACACGAACTATTTGGGCACTTGGGAATTGGAATGCTCATAAATATATCGCTACTACAATAATTAGCACTCTTTATGCCCTGTTTGAGCGACTAATTCGTTTTCTGGGGTATATAGAGCGGAAAGTAAACTCTTTAATTCATGTCTAGTTAATTATTATCATTTAGAGCACAAAGCAACAAAATCTCTCATTATATGTGGCAAAAAGGAAAATTGATTTATTGTAATTATGATTTGTAAGGTTTTTAAAGTTCGAAAACTAAATTGATTTGCATATAGAAATCAGCTAAGAAGCCTCTTAAAGTTGAATCTTAACTCGAGCAACAGCGGTTTCTCTAACTGATCCTGATCCACCCCCTTTGTGAGTTCACCCATTCTTACACCTGTTCGTAATTTATGGGCCCGCACAATAATTTCGAACTCAAAACTTATTTGGGTGTCCAAAAAAGAAGCAAAATTAAATCGCATATTGGTTGAAATTGCGCACTGAAATTAAAAGTTGGAAATTTGGCATATCCGCTGCGCTCTAGACCATTGCATAAAAGTAGCCAACAAATTTTCACTTCGATGACGCATCGTCATGTTCAGTTGACAACTCTGCCATATATGAATTTTGAATAGATGTGTGTACGTACACGCAACTGTGCAACTCTCATTAAGTATGCTCCGCACACCTCGCCCAGCCCAAGGCAAATAAAAAGTGAAAAAAAAACAATAAATGAAAAAAATTACAAACAAAACGTGCACAATAAAGAAATGGAGAAAATTGCTTGAAGTCAACACTCGAAGACGTCATTTCATTTCATTTCCATGGCTGCATCATAATCCTGCCTCCGCCCAGTCATCTGTGTCGTCTCAACTGACTCAGAAATTGGCGCCTTTCCCCTGCCCCTTTCTCGCCCAATTAGCCCTTACCACAGCAGCAAATCCTCTTTGAGGAAAACGCACATTTTTATTCTGCCCACACTGAGCGAAAAAACGTGTGTGTTTGAATTGAACACACAACTAAGGGTAGGGGTAGTTAGTCCTTGGAGGAGCGGAAAGGGCAAATTTGATTTTGTTTTGTTTCTCAGCAGAGCAAATTGGAGGTATGAAAATATTTGTAATCAATGTTTGGGTATTAAAGAAAACCTAAGCTAGAGTTGTTGAATTGCTTTTCTCTCAGTGTAGCAGTGTAGAAAATGGCTTTTCTCACCAATTTTTCGCATATGTTCGCTATATATGTGTGTGTTGGTGTATGTGTGTGTGTGTGTGTGTGAGCAAAGTTTACCTTTGCTGTGGCATTTGGGCTGGAAAATTCAGTTGAACGCGAACAGCGAAGAAAAGCGCACGCTTCGTCAGCCCCAGAATAACTTGCGTTTAAATTGCGGCAAATAGAAAACAATCGAAATAAAACAATCAAATTTTACCACCAACAACTTGAAACAGCCAACAGAAGAGGTGTGCGCCATGAGCAGCAGCAACAGCAGCAACAGCAGCAACAGCAGCAGCAGCACCAGCACCAGCAGCAGCTGCAGTGCAACAGTGCCTACGAAAAGTATAGAAACATTTGCAAGAAAACCAAGCGACAACAACAACAAAACAGACAACAACAACATCTGCGTCATGGTGGATCGCTTTGTGCAATCCTTGGGACAGCTGAACGATTCTGGCAGCTGTTTCGATGCCAGCTTTGAGATCAAAACCATACTGCAGAGTCCACGTCTGATGGGCGGTGGCACGCCCCAAATGAGTCGTCAGCGACATCGTTGCCTCACCGAACTGGATCGGGAGCAGCTGACACGCTTTGTCGAGGAGTTCGAGGCGCGTAAAAGTGTCGCCTCCACACCCAAAGACACAAGCAACAAGTGCATGTCACCGTTTCTATGCCGCAAGGCCAAGCAGATTTATCGCAGTGCCAGCGGACGACGCAGTGCATCGCCCCAGATACACATTGAGCCCGTGCAAGAACTGGAGGAGCTCGAGGACGCAACGACACAGCGAAAGTCTGCCGAGGCGGAGGATCTAATGCCGCCGCCAATGGCACTGGCACGCGTCCAAGCGGAGCGTCGCAGCTGCCGCAGTGCATCCCGTGTGCTGCAGTTCTTCAGCCTGGCGTCCAAGCGTCGCATGGGCAGCAGCAAACTGAGTGAACCCCAGCTGGAGTCCAGTCGCAGCAGTTCGCCTGTCCTGCTGCGCGTCAAAAAGGATGTGGAACAGGAGCAGGAGCAGGGCTGCCAGCCACTGAGCGCCTCCGAGGATGAGGAGCACGACGATGGCATCAGTTCGGCCAGTTCCAATTTGACAACGGAATCGGCCAGCTCGACTAGTAGCTCCAACAGTCGCAACGTCTCGCCGGACTCTTCGTTCGAGATGCATGCCCCGCTCCTGCCCAGCTTCAAGATCACACCGCCACGTGCCCTCTGCCGTAATGCGGCCAGCGAATTGGCCCGCTTCCTGCGCGGCTCCTTTCATGCCAAGCGCGCCTCCGTCACAACGCTGCGACGCTCCCTCAGCGATCCGGATGCAATGGAGCAGCTGGACTTCACCAAGCCGCCACCAATTGGCGATGCAACCAGCAACGTGATGCGAGTGAGTCACTTTTAGAAACAAACAAATACACTCAAAAAACACTCACATAAACATTAAGCAAAAAAATCCTCGAAAAAATCTACAGAATGAAGTTCTTAGTTGAAACTTTTCGTTTTTTCTAATTCCCAAAATCTTAAACTTAAGCAATTTTTCAGTATTAAGCTAAAAACAAATTGTTCTCATTTAAAAAAAGTTTCAATTTTTATTTTTGATTAGTTTTAACCATTTTTACTCAAGTTATATATTGAAACTAAAAATGAGTCAGCATTTAAAGTTGTGTTATTCAAAAAACTATAACGAATTCTAATATTCTGTACTCGAAAACTGAATTCTATTTGAAATTTGAGGAAACTCTAATTGGAAAAAGGTAACAAGTTTTTTCGCTAAGTGCGCAGATTTGCTTGCCTGTCGCAAACTGAATTGAGAATTGCGTATCTATTGTGGAATTGTTGAATTGTGGAATTGTTGAATTCATGCAACCAGCTGCGTTCCATTAGCTTTTTAAGTACGTTTGTGTTTTGTATTTGTTTACTTTTAAGCTTCACATAATTGTTCGGAGGAAGTTGTTTATTTACGCCCGAGTCATCTTCAATCATTTCGCATCCATATGGCGGCAGTTTGCCGTGTTTACTTGCCACACACATAATTCGGATCGGTTTAGCATCAATTTAGTTCGCACCACCTAGCTTAGTTTAAATTAATACCTGACCTGTGTACATTATTTAGCTTTAGTTTATTTTTCAATAAAATTTCAACTGTGTATTTTTGTAAATACTGCTCTCTGCCTCTGCCTCTGCTCATCAATGTGTATTTCAAAGGTTTATCGCGTGCCAAACGCGCCGCCTCCAAAATCAGAATCGTTTATAATTCGATATAATATTGCGCAATTGTTGATCTGCGTTAGATCTATGGGATTTTGAGTGCTCCGAACTTGATTTGTGTGGGAATTCTCAGTCGGATATATGCGGTATTAAACACGACTTTTCTTGTTTTGTGTGATTTCAAACGTTTATGGTTGGAAATAGATCTTCCCAGTTTTCTTTAGAAAATATCCATAAATTGATCAAAACCATTTGGATTAGTTTGGTGTTTAACTGATCTTAAGTGTTTTAAAAACGATTTATTATTTTTGCTACAGTCTGTGTACTGCTGATCTATTGGGTAGATTTGGCATCTTCTTGATGAGTGACTTATTGCTCTGACATCAGCCATATCCTGAGCAGTAATGCCAGGTACTGTTCCAGTATTTATGCCACTTAAAAAGCACTTTTTTAAAAGAAACAAAATTTTAGAAAAATTTGAGATTTATTTTAGCACGAAAACAATAGTTGTAGTAGTGTGTCGAGTATAGAATTTTCTTCAAATCTCTTCGCAGCGCTAATAAGAATGTTTTTTATCGTAGCTGCCTGGCTTGTTTCTTGGATTTTTTGGTTTCCAAAAGAGGTCTCACAGTGTTAGTTAAAACCTAAACCATCGATTTTACCAGAATTAAGACTGGGCAATTCATTACATCAGCTATAAGTACTGTTTACTGAGCTAGTTTCATTTGAGTAGATCGATCGGAAAATGCAACTGCTTAATTAACATGTAAATACTAATTGATACTTTACAAATCGCCCACAAACATCGATGAATGGTTGACCATGTTTGAGCCACAAATGGGAATCATTTAGAAACGAAAGGAAAACAAAACGTAATTCATTCAAATTTCACACTTTTTATTGTGGGATGTACATATTGGAATTGAATTGGCGATTGTATTTATTCATTGATTGCCATAATGACTTTCTAATTGTTCAATTTGCATGACTGACGCCAATCATCTCAGCTCAATCATTTCACTTTCCATCAACGCGTCGTGCTTTTATAATTTCCAATTGGTTTTCGTTTGTTGTTATTGTTGTTGCAGTTGTTGCTGTTGTTGTTGTGGCTGATGATGAACAAACGGTCATTCAGCCCACGTGAATAAAGTCGTCAGATATCTGAATCACTTAACAATAAATAATTTGAGTGCTGATAAACGATAATATATTCGTACACTCGAAAAAATATTGGGTGTTATGTGCTTGAATCGAGTACAAGCGTTGTCAAAGGACAAGAATCTTAGACCTAAAAAGAAAGACTTTCATCTGAAAACTGTGCATATATTTTGTACTTGATCCAGGAACAATCACCATCGATTGAATTATTGAAATACTACGCCGGCAGCATTTAGTATGGCGATTTCTCTGAGTGTGCAAATTGTTCACAATCGTTATTAAAATGAGTTTGATTCACACACGCACACATATGTCTATGTATGTCTGTATGTGCATGTAACTGTTTATAATAGTCAAAATTGTTCAGAATCGTCATTGAATAGAACTTGATTCCCACATGCGTTACTTACACATGCATGCGTGTATGTGTGTGCGTTTGCGTGTTTGCTTGTGTATTTTTACACATAATGTACATATTCTAGTTGAGTTCTTCCGCTTTCGAATAACGCCGGTTCGTCCGAAACGCATATGACCCGCATTGGCATTCATAAAATTAACGTTAAGCAACAACAACAGCAATCGCTATGCCGGATATTTAATTTAATGCTTGTGTGCATTTTAGCAAATTGTTCCGAAAAACAAAAAAATATGTACATACGTAATATTCTTAGCTTTCCTCGTTTAAGAATGAGGAACGCAGCACACGAAGTGAATGCACATATTTAAAAACAAATATGCGCTGCGTAAATTGTTTAACTAAATTTTCTGCACAAATCGAAGGAAAAAAGCTGCACTAATGCGCCACCTGGCAACAATTATTTGGACTACAGAAATCTTAAATAACCATTGAATTTATGTGCATGTGTTGATCTACGGAAATGTTGCCGGCATTGTTCCAAGGGGTCATGTGCTCAACGCCACGCGCTATTCTTTTTTTGTACGTCCCCACGCACTCTTCTTTCCATATCTCTCGCTCGTTTGCAAATTAATTGAATACATGTGCTAAGTACGACAATAGTCGAGAAGAGTTGCCCGCATTTTTTGCTCGCCATCTATCGGCTATAATTGCTTGGCATTTTAATTATTTCAATTCTCTTTGTTTATTTGGCAGCGAATTGTGTGCTTTTAATTTATTTGCGCCGCCTTTACAGTTATTTTTGGAGCACATTATTTATGTACTTGCAACATTCTTAATGCATGTGTTCTCTTTTTAAGTCAGTTCATTAAAATTTCTGCTGCATACTTATATGGACATTGCTTGTGCTATAAATTGTTGAAAGCAAAAGCTAGCAAATAAAAAAAACAAACACGAAAGCCATGGCAACTAAAAAATTAATTGCTTAACGTTTAAGTAGCTTGCCAGCTGCGGAAAAGGAAACATAATAAGTCAGAAAGAGACAGCGAAACACACCCACTATTGATAAATGTATATGTACACATTTAAGCGTGTGTGTGTGCATTTCATTCATAAGCAAGCAAACGAGACAACAAAAGCGAAAAGAGCAGCCGGCTGTGTCAGGTAAATAGGCAATACACAGCAACAATAACAACATCAAAGACAAAGAGCAAAAATTTATTTTACAAACATAAGTAAATATATACATACATACATGCATATAGCAGCACACAACGAACAACAATAGCAATATGAGTAAGCAATAACTCGAAACACACTCGCACAGACAATACAGCTGCATGGAGTCGAGTTCGAAAAAGAGATATCAGGCAAGTCAGCCGCGAGAGTGAGATCGAACACATCGAGCATACATGTTTGAGGGTGCGCTTCTTCTGCCTCATCTGCTTGTAACGTTTGAGGTTTTACTTTGGTGGTGTGACTCCACCTGGTGAGTCCACCCACAAGTTGATGCCGCCGGTCTTCCCTAGTAGCAGCACACTCAGCACAAACTTTACAGATCGCTCCAATCAGTGCTTCATAGATGTGCGCCTGCAACAAGTTGCGTTCGCTGCGATTTTTGTTCGATGCGTTTGTGCGCAACTCACAGATAGATTTTTGTGTGTTTGTTTGGTCTGATCAGCAGCTGGTCGAGCGCAACATCTGACGATGTCAGTTACTTTATACACGTTGGAGCTACGAGTCGCAGATGCGACGAGACTTCTCGCAGGCGGGAGACAAACACGGGGGCCGCAAAAAGTGTGTGTGAAAAAAAATTACTACTAAAAAGTAATTACAAAGCCCAATGCCAAAACGGGCACAACAACAACAACGAAAATATAACCGAAAGTGAAGAAAAAGTGCAAAGTTAAGTTTTGTGTTTTGATGACAAAAGCGGCACGTTTGCGCTTGCTTACACACACACACACACACAGAGCAGTGAACGTTTTGCAAGCGATGACACGCCTTTGGAATACTTGAAATAATCAACAACAACAGCAACAGCACAAAGCATAATTGAAGTCAAAAACAAAGCACGCAGTGCAACGGGTAGGTTCTGTGTGCATTCCTCACGCAGTTTGTCAACTCTGCTCACCAACTATGGTTAGTTAGTTTCGTCATTAGCATGCCTCTCTCTCCCTCGCTCTCTCTTTCAATTGCGAAACGCCCACTGGCCACTTAACAACACTCGCACTCTCTGCCTCTTTTCTCTCTCTCATTTGCTCTTCTTGTTCGCACACTCGGACAATTGCAAGTGAAAATAGACCCCATTTTCGAGATAAGATATGAGTCTCCCTCCTAATCGCTGTTTATTTGTCATTATTTGTGCACTCGCCACTTATCAGCTCACTTCGGGGGAAACTGGAAATTGGAAACTGTGTCGCATTTCTGGAAATTATTAAAAGCATATCTTAAAAAAAGTGACTAAAAATTCGATATGGGGTAAATTTTCGGTTTGTATTGCTTTGTTTGGAAATTATAAGATTTTGTTTATTTGGACTTCATTTCATGATTGCTTCGGTTTGCTTCTTAAGAAAGCTACGTGATTTATTCGAAAATTACGGAATTTTCGACGTTTTTAAAAAGTCCGATTTTTTTTCCTTTTCTTGTCTTAAATTTTTATAAACTTCGTCTTTTTTGGAAATGCACATGCACATTATACATGCATTTATAATCTAAGCATATGTATATTTATTTGGCTTACATTTTGAATTCCAAGAAATTCGATTAAAAGAAAGTTTTGGTCCATCGAGGGAAAAGTACGTGATTTATCTCAAAGATCTGGAATCTGCGCTAAATTCTAGCTTATTTGAAGTAGGCCGAAAGTAGTTCTTCATTTGTCGAGTCAACTTAATTATGATGAATCATTTGCTTAGCCCGGAAACAGCAGCCGCAAAATCTGGACAAGTTAACAGCAGTCTTCAGTGCAGTTCAACGGACCGACAAGAATTCTGATTCCGCCAGGAGGCAGCTCCAATTACCAAAAGTTTCACTTACCGAACGAGGCGCCACACTGACCATCTATATGTAAACATATAGGGTGGGTTTTGTATATCTTATATCCCGTATAAGATCGTGTTACTTTTTGCCGTCTTGGCGATTAAGCTTTGAACAAGATTATATAGCTGATATATAAAGCCATTCAAGTTTAATTCACTCGTGGGATTTTGTTTGTTTGTGTTTTGTTTGTTGTTGCATGCTTTTTCTGTCGCTTGTTGCTTGTCGCTTGTGGCTTTCGCATGGAGACATCAACGACAACAACAACAAGCACAACAAATGCAAACTCAGCGCAATGACTTCAACTTCAGCTGCTGTCTCCTCGATGCTGATGATGATGATGACTTTAATAGGAAGAGGCAACAACATGTGGCAAGACAACAACAGCAGCGTGGTCTAAACGTAACCACAGCAAAAAAAGACAAAAACAAAAGTAAATGTGTCCATGTTAGGTGTTGTCCACTCAAGCGGGCAACCACTGTAATGGTAACGCAAATGTAAATGGGCGTGGCAGCTAGCAACACAATTTTGCCGCCTCAATCAATTGCTGTTGTGTAGCAATTTACATTGTTGCACGGCTTTTGGCTTTTGCTGCTGCGCTTCGCTAATTTTTCAATTTCACATTCGATTGTAATTTTCCATCTTTTTTTCCTCTTTTTTCTGCTGTAAAATTGTAACGCATTGAACGCGTCATTTTGTGTCATTCCGATTATTTATTTATTTTAATTATTTACTTTGGCAAATTGCTCATTTCCTACTTACAGAAAGCGCTCTCTCCCTCTACCTCTCCCCCTCGCTCACCCCACTCCCCACACCCCACTCGCTCACTCTGTCTGCAATTGTTTGGCAATCAACGCTGATTTATGTTCGCTCTGCGCTCTGCGCTCTGCGCTCTGCTGCTGCGTTCACTTGTTGCCTTCTCTCCCTCTCGCTCTCTCTCACTCTGTCTATCTGTCTTTCTCTGTTGCAGCTCATTCACTTGTTGTTTCTGCTTCTCCACTTATTTGACCCCAAGGTTTATTTTTTGGGTCCCATTTAAAACTGAAGTTTGTGCATTTTACTTGTGCATCTACCGAATGAATTCTTCTTTCGACCCAGTTTCTATGTGTGTGTGTGTGTGCATTTGTGTATGTGTGTGTGTGTGCTTGCGTGTGTGTACATAAATATGATAAGTGAGTGAAATGTACTCATTGTTTCGGCATTTTATCTTTGCTGGCACTTGAAAGCTTTGTGACGTAAGAAATTTTGTTAAAATATTTGTATTTCCGTTTCATAAGAAAGTCTTTTAACTGATTAAGGTGAAGGATATCAATTCAATAGTTGTATAAACAGCTGCTTATTGAGACTTAACTGTAATTGCCAAGCTTATATTGTTCATAGTTTCGCTAAAGAACAACTGGAAATGCAGCTTACAATAACAGCTTACATAAGCCGCAATTTATTGCACTTCATTGTCAAATCGCTTTTGTTTTAATTATAGAATGATTAACTGGGGCCAAAGGTCGTCTGAATTGAATAATCTGTCATAGGTATGAGAGTAAAAGTGTTTCAAATGGTGGGAAACAAGTATAGATTATATTGAATTTCAAAGCATTCGAATACCTTTTCTGAAACAGATGAAGATAAAAGATAAATTCAAAAACACTAGATTATCAGCAACACAAAGCACATTCAGAGGATCGCTTGACAGCTTTCATTTTGTGTTTGTGTGTGTGTGTATATGTGTATATAGCGTGACCAGGCAATTGTTGCAATACAATCCGAAAGTCATCTATCGCATCCCATCTCATCACACGAGCCGAACGAACCAATTGGTTTCTATTAATGAACGAGACTCGAGACTGAAAATTGGCTTTTAAGCTCTGAGCTTAGAAATTTCAAAACGGAAATGCTTTAAATTTCAATATTTTCTCTCTCGCTCGCTCGCACACTGCACACTGTTATACATATATATATATATATATGTAAAGTCATATATATTCGGTGGGATTTAAGTGAGTGGCTCACTCATTGAGTGCGAAACTCAAGCTTAGGAACAGAATTCATTAATCTCGCACACAAAAAAACATCATTAAACGTGGAAGTTGTGGGAAATACATAGATTGAGCCCAAAATGATGTAAGACAGACAGACAGACAGATACTCTACGATCTTTTGCTGATAGAGTTAAGTCTTAAAGGAATAAACTGAACAAATCAACGAAAATGTCTGATTCTGATTGAAATATTAATTCAAAAAGAAGAGTGTAGAGTGCCTGTCTTTCTACTATTTACAATTAAACATCCAAACTGGTTTTGTTTTATTGAGTTGTATATATATATTTGTTATTCACTATGCATATACATCGTCTAAAATATATTTCTCCTAAAAACCGAAATTGTTCAGACAATTTAATTTGCATCTACTTAAAGATATTCTCACATCTTAGCCGGACACACAATGCACACAAGATGCCGCCTCTTACATTTGCACAGCTTTATTACTATGGCATTTTTCACCCATTTTGCAGTTGATGGGAACCGGCTGGAAAAAGTACAGAAACACAGAAAAAATTATATATATATATATGGAGAGAAAAACATTTGTATAAATAGCTGCGAGTTTGAGTCTCGAGTCTGCCTGCCAAGACTGATTATCAGCAAAGTGCAGTAAATGGATTGGCCGGCAGGCAGGCAGCCCCAGAAACGACACTCATCACAATTATGCATGTACAGATCTGTATATATATATATATATACAGATACATTATATATATATGTACACATAGTTTAGCTTCACAATTTGTTCACACAATTAGAATTGTTGTCGTGGGTAATCGGGGATGGGCGGGGGGGGCTTTGACAGCCAATAGTTGCCAACTGTTGCCACAAAAAGAATAGAAACAAAAAGCAGAAAACATTAAAGTTCAAAAGTTTATCGTGTCTTTGTCGTTTGGGGCTTGGCCATGATAATGACAGAGTTACAGCCCCACGCCCTCCTCCCCCCAGCCCTTTAATTTGTACTTGTAAATTGCCCATGAACTCAAAAGCCCCATTGGAATACAATTCGAGACACGCACAGCACTCGAAATAGTTGTAGTTGCTTCTCTAGCGGAACATAACAATACTTTTGCAGTTGCTTTGAGTTCGAATTTAGAATTTTATAAGTATATACACTGAAAAAAAGTAATCAAAGTTTCTCGGGTTAGAATCGAACTAAAATCGTAAACGGTTTCCAATTTATCATATTATTTTGTTAACCAAAACCCCCAAAATATTGAACTTATTTTTCTACATTTTAAATTAATTGTTTTTTAGAAAAACACTTTCTGAATAACGTGAGCTACGCTTGGCGACCAAAGTAATGCGATTCATGTTTTTCTGAGTGTATCTAATCAATTGAATCCTCTGCAGGAAACCGGTTCCGCTGCAGCTTTGGATACGAGTTTAATGTAGATCGAAGGCAAAATGGAATCTGTTGCCCGCCAAGGGTTGATTATGAGAAACGCATCTCAAACAAATTGTTTGATGCGATTGGAAATTGATCGGAGTTGCATGAAATGTATTCATTATCCGTTTGCCACCCTTGCGAATCGAATTCAAAGGCAGGGGTTGGAAATGAATATTAAAATTAAAATTAAAAGCAGTTTAAGCTCAAGAAACATCGCTTAGTAATAGTATATGTCTATATATAAACTATATATCGCTTATAATAATTTCCCATCATTGCCGATATTTACAGAACCGTGCACTGCCCTCCAATGCGTCGCCGTTCCGCCGTGCCTGGGGTCAATCATCGATTCGCACGCTGCGTGGCAAGGCGGGAAAAGCAGGAGGAGGAGGAGCTGCTGGCGGCGGCGGCGGCACGGGCGGTAGTTCGCTAGTGCGACGCACTGCCTCAATGAACTCCACGGACAATGAGGGGTACATCAAGTCGCTTGTGCTGGAAGAACTCAAAACGGCAAAGCCGCCGCAGACCAAGCTGCAGATGACCGTGTTCAATGTGCCACAAATACTCATGACCCCGCCTCCGTTGATGACCGAGCCCACGCTGGAGCTGGAGCCAACTGGTCCGAGTGCCTGGGGTACATCCTTTGAGCGAATGCTGCAAGATGCCGCCGGCATGCAAACATTTGCCGTGTTCCTCAAAAAGGAATTCTCCGCGGAGAACATTTACTTTTGGACAGCCTGCGAGCGCTACAGGCACACGGAATCGGAAGCGGAACGTCGTCCGCTGGCGCGTGAAATTTTTAACAAGCATCTCGACAAGATTAGCAGCGATCCTGTCAACGTCGACTCCCAGGCCCGTAATCTCAGCGACGAGAAACTGGCCAGCGCCGCACCAGACATCTTTGCTGCTGCACAGAAGCAAATCTTCAATCTGATGAAGTTCGACAGTTATCAGCGTTTCATCCGCTCCGATCTCTACAAGAGCTGCGTGGATGCGGAGCACAAGAAGCAGACGCTGCCCTTCACGGGCGCCGATATCGATGAGCTACTGAAGATAAATTTTCAAGTAGTGGCCTCGCCCAAGGTATGCATCTAAATTTGGAAACAAATCTGATATTAAATATTCCCAAATGATATAGACAGATAGATCGATAAAATATATATATTTGTTCGATCAAGATGAAGATCTTAAATCAAAATATGAAACTCATCATCTTTATAAGGCTATAACTGCTAGGGATTACAAATTTGATCCGCATGTTTTTATATACTTAACTTTCAGATTTATAGATATCGATTTCCAAAGATCTTCGATTATTTATAAGTTCCTGTAAATTACACTGATGAAATGATTTTATTTTAATCAAGAGTATTTGCTAATCCCTCCCACTCTGTATTTACCATCCATTCACCGAACTCTAATACATTTGATGTTTGCGTCTCTTTTCGAATAGCTCAAGAAGTCGGTAAGCAATGCGGAGGATCGGCGACGCAAGAGTCTTTTGCCCTGGCACCGCAAGTCGCGGAGTAAGTCCCGCGATCGGATCGAGGTGATGACCGATCTGCAGCATAATCCAATGATGGTGTCACAGCCAGCACTGCCACCGCCACCACTGCTGACGTTGCTGACTGTCGGTGGTGCGGGTGGAGGATCTGCACAGAATTCGATGAGTGATTTGCACAGTTCCCGCTCCTCGCTGTCATCCTTCGATGCGGGGATAATGGGGGGTAGTCAGACGGCCGGTGCCAGTGCAGATAGTGTTTGTTCGCTGTGCCGCGTCATACTAACGGACGGAGCGACGACCATCGTCCAGATACGACCCGGGGAGACGGTTGCTCAGCTCGTGGAACGATTACTGGAGAAGCGTAATCTCGTCTATCCGTACTATGATGTGGTTTTCCAGGGCAGCAACAGCTCTATCGACACTCAGAAGTCGTCGCAGCTGCTGGCCGGCAAGGAGGTGCTGATTGAGCGTCGGGTCGTCTTCAAGCTGGATCTGCCCGATCGCAAGGTGATCTCCGTGAAGAGCAAGCCCAAGAAGCAGCTGCACGAAGTCATCCGGCCCATACTCAACAAATACAAATATCAAATGGATAGCGTTCAGGTGCTCTATCGCGACACCCAAGCTCCTATGGATCTAATGCAGCCCGTAACCGTAGCGGATGGACAGCGCCTGCAGATTGCCTTGGTCAATCCGGATTTTCAGTTAGGCGGCGGCAGTAGCATGCCGCCGAAGCATAGTAAACCCATGAAGCCCCCAATGCTGCCCCCGCCACTCGCGCACGCTGACTCCGCCCAGGGTCAGTTGGATGAGCTGACGAACAAGATGTTCAACGAACTGCTGCAGAGCAAGGCGGATGCAGTCGCTCTCAAGCCCAGCGATCTCTGCTCCATGCGCTCGAATGAGGCGCCCTCGGAGAACTCATCGCTCTTTGATCGCATCCGTCACAACACGCATCCACAGCAACAGCATCGGGAGAACGGTGCAAACATTCCAGGCAGCAAACTGGCCAAGATGAAAAAGAAATCCACAAGCAGTCAACATTCCGAGGAGGCGGCTTCAAGTCTGGATCCGGCTAAGCCCAAGCCCATCATAGCCAAGCTGAAAGCGGGCGTCAAACTGCAGTTGACCGAGCGAGTACCCGAGCACCAAGGTGAGTAGCAGCGAGAGTAGCAACCCAAAGCCTCCCAAATCCATCCACATGCTCATCCATTTCATGGTTTTCTCGATGCAGATGAACTACTCGAGGGTTTGAATCGGGCACAGTTGGCGCGCCTGGAGGATCAGCGCGGCACAGAGATTAACTTTGATCTGCCTGACTTTCTCAAGAACAAGGAGAACAATGCAGCCGCATCCAAGTTGCGCAAGGTGCGCGCCAATTTGAGTCCAGTTAACAAGCCCACCACGAATTTTCCCGCAGCAGATGCACCCCAGCCAGCACCAAGGCTGTCCATAACGCGCATCCAACAGCAGTCGCCCATGAGGGTGGATGTGGAGCCGGAGGGCAACACACAGGAGGAGATGGCAGCGTTGCCACTGGAGGACTTACAGGAATTAGCCAAAGCGCCGCCGCCACCGCTGCCGCCCAAGCCCAAAGTGTTGCCCATTAAGCCATCGAACTGGGGCGTTGCTCCGAATCCTTCGCCCACCGGTGGCAGTAACTATAGCATCAAATTCTCACCCGTCAAGCATACAACAACAACAACATCGCCCACAACAACAATCGGAGCAGCAGCAGCCGCAGGAGCAACGGCAACAGCTTTGTCCTTTGGCAGCAAATTACCGCTGGAGATTGGACGCAAGTCGCTGGAACAGACGAGCACACGTTGTGCGTACCTCGATGAGCCCAGCAGCAGCTTCGTTTAAAACCGATCCGTGCGATCTTCAATCCTTGATCTTTGTATATATACCTTCCACATATATTAAGGGGGGGCGTAATATTACCCCCTTATCTATTTATTAACATTTGTATTTTACGTGTGTAGTTTTCTAGGTTTTAAGTGTACCATGACGAACTTTTAGTAGTGTCCACCACTCCATGAAATGATCCGTATATATTTATAATGAGCTCCACTTAACTTTAAGCCTGACTAAATAAATAAATGTCTATATATATTATATAAAACGATGTATTGTATATTGAATTATATTATTTACAATGCTTATAAGTTGAAGCATGCTTATAGGCTGAACAGTAAAACCAAATTCTTAAAGCATACTTTTAGGATGAGACAAAGTCTACTCTAACCTTCTGTAATCTGTTAGGTATGGCTAGCATATAAATTTAATATCACTTAACATTCGCAATCTCAAATCTGCACGTTCTAATAACGATAATGTTCAGCGCCCATTTTAATTCAACTTCTTGTCCACCACTTGCTCATAGATAAAGGAGCTGACCCTTATTGAAATACACATTTTCAATAATCTAAATAACCAAGCTACCACAATTTTAATATGCATGGGCATCAGCTCTTCTACATATTTCTGAGGATATTTGATTGCACTTGCAATAATTTCTACAAAGGATTCATGTTATGGTTCGTGCAGAATACTATATGCAAGATTTTGAGGATGATTATATAAATTAAATGTTAATAAAAATCAGAAGCATGTGTTTAAAAAATATATGTTTGCAAGTGGTTTGGTTTCTTATAGTCAACATCAGTGAACAACGGTAACGCGTAATCTTCTGAGCCGCCAGGCAGCCCACAAAAAGTACAATCAAATGGCCAGTGTGGGTTTGGAGATTTGCTCGGCCGTCTGTGAAGCGGTGGTCGTAGTCATATTAGCCTGATCCTTTTGCTGCTGACTGCTGCCGTGCTCTAATTGCTTTGCCTGCTCACCGGCGTCAATCTGCTTGGGTGGCGCCTCCTCGACAACGTCGTCTGTGATGCGATACGTGATGGGCGCCGGCATCCTGGCTGGCAGCCATTCGGGAATGATCTTGTCATGCAATCGCCATTTGCCGTACTCATTGGAAATGTGCTTCTCAAAGACAACGTACTCTAGTACATCCTTGGTAAGAATCTCACTGCCGTGCATCAAGCGGCCAAAGCGATCGTAAATGGCTAGCATTTGTTGTGTGTGAAAGCGCACAGTGATCTGGGCAAACTGGTTCTCCTTGGTGATAACTTCCGTGCAACGTGCATGGACAAGGCGTGGCGGCTCCAGCGACTGCAGAAAACGCCAGTGAATGGTCTTGTCCTTGACGTTGTGCATCATCTCTGGATAACAGCGTTCGGTGACAAATTCACGTATTTTGTACTTCTCCTTGGCCGCCATATGCGTGTGTGCAGATATATAGAGATCTTGGGCGTGGGAGCCAAATTCGTCGCTGCTAAAACTCTCCTCGTACGAGCGGATTTTCCGCACCGCAATCATGCTTTTAGATTTCTTTTCGAGAAATTCAAATTTTTGCTTGGCCCCGGACGTTGTTATGATGGACTTTTTGCCATCGCCCTCAGGGGGTACATATGGCTCAAATATGCCGCCCGTGCAACTGATGTGGAACGGACGCTCCATCCATGGACGTGGGGGAAACACCCCACGTTCCTTCATCCGGCTGCGCATCTCCTCTTTGCTCATATCTTGCGGCTTCTGTTGCAAATCGGGTAGCTCAATTTTGATGAATTTCTGCCGGCGCAACCGCTTGAACTCGGGCTTCCAGTGCTTCGTCTGGCGATGGCGCACCTGCTGCATCTGAAGCGTATTCTGCAGACCTGGCACCAACATTCGAACGCCAGTTGTCGCAGCCTGGGGCATCTGCAATATGAATGAAAACAATATGTATAAGAGTACCCAATTATTTCCTATAAGCCTACCTGCATCTGCAGGATTTTCATTGTGGAACACACTAGTTTTTCCATTATTAACTTTTATTTTCGATTCACTACTATTCCGCCTGCAAACACTTAGTGCATGCTTATACAATCAGCTATCGATAACGAAACAGCTGATTGCCGGCAATCTATCGATACCGAGCATCGAGTACACATCGCCATTATATGCTGCAAAATTATTTGAAGTTTGAAAATTATTAAAATTGAAACGCAAAAGTTTTGTTGCTTAAGTTAAACGACTTTAATATTAACATACACATTCAATTTGATTATGAGTGGGGTCAAAATTGTTAAAATTTGATTGGACGTATGACTATAATCCAATACAACACTTAAAACAAATAAAATATAAAACATTTAATTATTGATAGCAATGCGTTTCTGAAAGTAAAAAATAAAAATTATAATTTAGTTGCATAGATTAATAAATTGGATTATTATTATTATTATTAAAATTATTACCTTTGATCGCCGATCTTTCTTAACGTCTTTGGAAATGTTAATTGATTTTGATTGACGTACGGAACGTAAAATACAATCCCTATAATTCGAAAAATGTCTTTAGTTATTGGAATATACAGGAATTGAATTTAGTCGAGAGTACTTACTTAGACGGACAATCACCAGCTTCGGTACGGTAATCAGGAATGGAAAGATTTGATGGAATATTTTTCAAGATATTCAAACATTTTTTTGCATTCTCAATGTCGTTCTCAAGGCGCACAACTAAAAACATAAACAGAGAAACAAACAATAAAAAATAAAAATGAAAAATAAATAAAACGAACCCTTAAATAATAGTGTTTCTTCAGTGGCATCACAGCACACGGCACCCTTACAGGAACAGCACCTTTTATCAGACAAGGTATTTGGAGCTGCCGTGGCCACCTGGGGATTAGCCTTCAGAATCATATTGAACAGACATCCAGGTAGAATGTTTTCCGCCGCAGCGAAGATGCGCTTATGCATGTAGGTCAGCTCCTTGAAATCCAGGGTGTGCAGTCCATGATGGTAGAGCTTATGGCATGTGGCATAGAAGCGACTTTTCGGAATGTTGCACTTGCAGAAACAGAATCCGCACTCATCGATAAACATGTCCAGAATATTGCGCAACTCCCGTTCCAAGCCGACACCATCAATCTCACCTGCAGATAATGTTTTTACCGTATTCTTTACAAACTCATCGAATTGCTCTTCAGTAGTATCATCTAGCTTATGGCCTTTCTTGGATGCGCGTCCTCTTCCGTTAACTGATTCACCCTTTGCTTTCGCTGGTCGTCCAGCAGCTCCGTCATTTGCTTTATCATCGTGTCCTCGCAAGCCTGCCTTTGCAGATGGACCTTTTGCAGGTTGCCCACCTGATGCAGTCTGAAGGCTGGCCTGGCCTGCAGGTCCTCCGGCTTTACCCACCGGTAGACCTGCAGGCCCTCCTGCTCCTGTTGTGTCAGCAGGTCCAGTCCCAGGCTTACCTCCAGATACATCCCCAGTTTTACCTCCAGTTCCAGCATCAGCTTTCACTCCTGGTCCAGTCTTATCTCCAGGTCCAGCCCCAGGCTTAACTGCGGGTCCAGCACCAGCTTTAACACCAGGTTCTGCACCAGGTTTATCCTCAGGTGCAGCACCAGGTTTAACTACCGGTCCAGCACCAGCCTTGTCTCCAGGACCAGCACCAGGCTTAACTGCGGGTCCAGCTTCAGCTTTAACACCGGGTCCTGCACCTGGTTTATCCCCAGGTCCAGCCCCAGGTTTATCTCCAGGTCCAGCACCAGCCTTAACTCCAGGTCCAGCACCAGCTTTATCTGCAGGTCCAGCACTGGGCTTTTCTCCGGGTACAGCACTGGGCTTATCACCAGGTCCAGCACCAGGTTTAGCTTCACGTTCAGCAACAGGTTTGTCTCCCGGTCCAGCAGGAGGTTTATCTCCTGGTCCAGCACCAGCTTTAACTCCAGGTCCAGCACCAGCTTTATCTGCAGGTCCAGCACTGGGCTTTTCTCCGGGTACAGCACCAGGTTTATCTTCACGCCCAGCACCAGGCTTATCACCTGGTCCAGCACCAGTTTTTGCTCCAGGTCCAGCAACTGGCTTATCTCCCGATCCAGCAATAAGCTTATCTGCAGGTCCAGCACCAGCTTTAACTCCAGTTGGAGTCAAATGTTTGTCTCCAGGTTCAGACACAGGCTTATCTCCTGGGCCAGCACCAGCTTTAACTCCAGTCGCAGTAAAATGTGTGTCTCCAGGTCCAGACCCAGGCTTATCTCCTGGCCCAGCAATAAGCTTATCTGCAGGTCCAGCACCAGATTTATCTTTTGGTCCAACAGCAGGTTTATCTCCAGGTCCTGCACTAGGTGTATCCTGTGATTCAGCAATAGGTTTACCTCCTGGTCCAGCACCAGTTTTATCTTCAGGTCCAGCACTAGGTTTCTCAGCTTTTATAGCACCTGGTTTCTCTGGTTTGGTCTTCTCAGCAACTTTTGTTTCTATGGGCTTATCGGCAATCTTGGCAGCAGGTTCATCAGCTTTTGTTTCTTCCTTCTTTATCGCTAAGTCACCAGGCTTTGTAGGTTCTTCCTTCGAAATGAGACCTTGTTTGCCAAGTAATCCTCCAGCCTCCTCCCCAGGCTTCGTCTCGCCTTTTTGTTCTTTTATAGTAGCATCTTTTTTAGCTAAGTCAGCTGCTCTTTTAGCCTCTTCCTCTGCTCTTTTAGCATCCTCGGCAGCTTTCTTTTCGAGTTCAATTTGTTGCTGAACTCTCTTTTCCGCTTCTTTGGCAATAGAGTGGGGATCTTCTCCGAGTTCCAACAATTTATCTTTAAGGCTTTTGTTCAATTCCTCACATTGTTGTCTACCTTTCATGCATTCTTCAAGCCGTCTCTTTAAATCGTCCGTCAGATCCTGAAGTTCCGATTGTTTCAAACCACTAATATCGTCCTTAAGAATATCGTTTTGCCTGGCGACACCATCAATTTCTCGTATTAGTTGAAGACTCTCGCGCATTCCGTCTTCCATATACCTTGTGTCCCTATCAAGCAGTCGCAGTTTTTGATCTAATTGATCGAGTCGCTTGTTGCTCTGGAGAGCAGCTTCGCACATGCAATCATTCTGATCTTTCAAGTCGCCCACTTGGCCATCTCTATCTCTTAATAACTTCCTCAGGCGATCGAGCTCGCTCGTACAGTCGTTCATGTTAGAGATATTCCCGCCACCGGGATAGGTATCCTGGTTCATTTGCTTGAAGCAGTCGACTTGTTTCCCCATTTCGTTCATTATGTGATCCAGGGTGGCAGTCGTGTAAAAGGCCAAATCATCGCCAACATCAGGACAATCTGGCATATCAAACGGCGGACAGTCTCCCCGTTGACTGCCGTACTTTTGGTTTAGCTCACAGATCACGTTCTGGAAAGATTAATACGCATAGAAGGAATAAAGCAGGTAACATGAGGAAAACCATTAGAAGTAGTTATGGATTGAAATACTATGCGAGGCCTTGAGAAAGAGGAAGGGAGAATTTGAAATAAATGTTAAAGCCGCTAACAATCCAGAAAGCTACTATTCTAACGACTTTCCTCACGTTCCGTTCATTCGGTTTATATTTCAGAATTTTGCACTTTTAATTTAAAACTTAAAACTACAGATTTGGGAATACGAAAGATTTTTTGGGCAGCAGACGGCATTAACATGTATTATCTCCATGATCCTCAATCCCAGCCTCCTTGAGACAACTATCACTGCAGCTTTCAATCAGTTCATCAACAAAACGATAACCAGATTTCTTGAACGATTTAGTTTTATGCTTTGGAGATAGAGAAAGAGTGACACATAAGACTCCTATCACCCCCAGAGTCTCCAATCAGATGCTTACCATTAACTGCTGGTACTGGCAATCGTAGGAAGTCAAGGCCAAGTCACGTTTGCGCAGCTCATTGCGTAGGACATCAATTTCCATTTGCAAGTCCTCGGAACGGTGCACCGCCGGCTGGAGGCGGCCAACTTGCTGCTGCAACTCAGTACAACGACACTGGAAGAGATTTGCGCAAATGTTATTATTGGACACAAGCGCAGACCGCTCACTAGTCTTACCTTAAGTAGCTGCTCATTGTACTTTGTCGCCTCCACCTCGTGCTCGTAATAATGCTGCATTTCTCGCATATCATTTTCCATATCGGAAATGTACCGATGCTGTGTATAGATTTGCCGGGACATTTCGTCAACGTCGGAATCCGCTTGCTTTTTGATTTTTTCGTTGAGTGGAGACAATTGTTGGATCTGCCTGCGCAGTGCTTGTCGCTCCGACAAAATTGTCTGTATGCCATCAATATCCGTGTCGGGATTTTGCTGATCGCAGGAGCAAGTCATACCTCCAACCTTGGCACCACCGGATCTTTGGAATTCGTCCTCTGCTTGACGCAATATTGTCAATTCCTTGCCCATATTGTTTATCTTATTTTGCAAATAGCTGACATCGTTGCTTCTTTCTGGATCAATCCTAATGCTATCCAACGGGGCACGCCTAGATTGCTTCTCAATAATTCGTCTTAGATTAGAATTCTGCGATTCCAGGATATCATGGGATTTGTTCATATCATCTACGGCTTTATGGATATTAAGGAGGTCCCTTTCATCTGCTTTATCCAACTTCCTTGAGTCTGCGAGTTCTTGAATTTTATCTCTTAACGCTCTGCTCGTACCGGGATCGTAGCGCTGATCCATTAAACGTCTGATCTCAGAATTTTCCATCCTGGGGCGATCCATTTTCTCTTCGGGTGTGGCCACATCCCTCTCCAGTAAATTATTCTTTTTCATTGCATTCTTCATATTTTCAATGGTATCGTGAGCGGCGATGATGAGACTGTCACCTGCTATTCCATTTCCATCAAGGCCCCTAGGACCACCAGGACCACCAGGACCACTAGGACCACCAGGACCACCAGGACCAGCAGGGCCACCAGGACCACCGTAACCTACTTGACCCTGGCCCCCAGGTCCCTGCCCACCTGGACCTCCGCGATCTCCATGTCTACTATAACCCCCTGGACCCTGCCCTCCAGGACCTCCACTATCTCCAGGTCCACCATAAGACCCTGGACCTTGACCTCCTGAACCCTGCCCTTCAGGTCCCTGCCTACTATATCCATAACCTCCTGGCCCCTGCCCTCCAGGTCCCTGACCTCCAGGTCCCTGCCCTCCAGGTCCCTGACCTCCAGGTCCCTGTCCACCAGGTCCCTGTCCACCAGGTCCCTGTCCAACAGGTCCCTGCCCACCAGATCCATGTCCTCCTGGACCTTGGCCATCTTGGCCTGGACCCCCTCCACGCCGACCACCAGGTCCTTGACCATCATGCCCTGGAGCTAAATTACCAACCTGTCCCTGACCTTGCGCTACTCCTCCGTGGGCACCAGGATGTGGTCCCAGTTGCCCAGGACTCCCTCCGTCCCTACCAGGGCCTTGACCCCCTTGCCCTGGAACTCCTCCACCCTGACCTCCTGGACCTTGACCTTCTTGGCCTGGACCTCCATAAGATCCTCGCCCTTGACCCGGACCTGCTCCTCCACGACCACCTGGACCTTGACCATCTTGCCCTGGGCTTCTCCCTTGTCCAGGGCCTCCTCCACCCCGACCTCCTGGACCTTGACCTTCTTGGCCTGCACCTCCATAAGATCCTCGCCCTTGACCTGGACCTCCTCCTCCACGCCCTCCAGGGGCTTCACCCTCTTGCCCTGGACCTCTTACACCCTGACGCTGACTTTGTGCTACTCCTCCGTGGCCGACAGGACCCTGTCCCCCTTGTTCTGGACCTCCTCCGCCTCTACCACCAGGGCCTTGACCCTCTTGCCCTGGACCTCCTCCACCCCAACCTCCAGGACCTTGACCTTCTTGGCCTGGACCTCCATAAGAACCTCGCGCTTTGGCTGGACCTCCCCCACCGCGATCTCCTGGACCTTGACTCTCTTGCCCGAGACCTCGCTCTTGTCCTGGAATGCCTCCACCCCGACTTCCAGGACCTTGACCCTCTTGCTCTGGACCCTGACCTACTGGACCGCGACCACCAGCACTTTGTCCCTCATGCCCTGGACCTCCTACACCCTGACCTCCTGGACCTTGACCTTCTTGGCCTGGACCTCCATAAGATGCTCGCCCTTGCCCAGGACCTCCTCCACCACGACTACCTGGACCTTGACCATCTTGCCCGGCACCTCTTCCTTGCCCTGGACCTCCTCCACCCCGACCTCCTGGACCTTGACCTTCTTGGCCTGGACCTACATAACCACCCTGTCCCTGACCTTGTGCTGCTCCACCTCTGCTACCAGGACCTTGACCCTCTTGCCCTGCACCTCCATAACCTAATAGACCCTGACCACCCGAACCATAACTTCCTGAACCCTGACCTCCTGGACCGCCTCCACCGCGACCACCGCCACCGTGACCCTCTTGCCCTGGACCTCCTACACCCTGACCTCCTGGACCTTGACCTTCTTGGCCTGGACCTTCATAAGATCCTCGCCCTTGACCCGGACCTCCTCCATCACGACCTCCTGGACCTTGACCATCTTGCCCCGGACCACGCTCTTGCCCTGGACCTCCTCTGCCACCACCCCCCGGACCTGGTCGCTGTTGCCCTGGACCTCCTCCACCCTGACCTCCTGGACCTTGACCTTCTTGGCCTGGACCTTCATAAGATGCTCGCCCTTGACCCGGAACTCCTCCACCACGACCTCCTGGACCTTGACCATCTTGCCCTGGACCTCTCCCTTGTCCTGGACCACCCCCACCCCAACCTCCTGGACCTTGACCCTCTTGCCCTGGACCTTGCTCTTGCCCTGGACCTCCTCTGCCACGACCTTCTCCACCCCGACCTCCTGGACCTGCATAAGATCCTTGCCCTTGACCAGGACCTACTCCACCCCGAACCTCTTGCCCCGGGCCTGAACCTTGACGCTCTTGGCCTGGACCTGCACCTGCTCGGCCACCCGGGACCTGCCTCTGACCTTGTCCTAAACCTTTAGCACCTGACCCTCCTCTGCCATCTTCTCTGCTACCGCCAGGCCCTTGACGACCCTGAACACCCTGATGACCTGAAGGCCCATAGCCGCCCTGACCCTGTCCATGCGGATCACCAGAATCGTAGCCCCTACCGTAGTGCTGCCCTTTCTGACCGGGCTTGCCTGTTCTGGCAGCAGGTTTTCCATAATTATCACCATTTGGTATTCCGTCAACGCCTGTGCGATCTCTTAATCCAGTTCCACCGCTTGGCCCATAACCCGCTCTGCCACCAGGGCCGCCGCTGTCGTCGTTCTTGCGCGGTAACGGTACATTGCAAGCCACCATATCGGCCACAAATCGTGACTTTTTGTCCTCATCGGCTGCCCAAGAGCGGTCATCAATTGTCGATGGATAGCTCTTTAGCCTGACACACGAGTCCATGCACTCAAAACCAGGCGTCTCGTTCATAAATGGCACATGAAAGAATTCCCTTTGCGTAGAATACGCCATGGCGAAACGTTGTTGGATCTTGCCCCGATAAATTTTACAGAGCGAATTATTTTAGAATACTAATTTTAGATTTTTCTTTTGAAATGTTTATGTTAGGTTAGTTTTAAAAAAAAATATAATCAATTGTATTACCAAATTATCTAATATTCCACGTGTGACAATTTGGTCATTTGTTACTGGACTGTACATGCCTTTAATATGCTAGGAAAGTTTGTATGACTTCTAATGACCAGATTACTTGAATCTTTGTTAAATATGAATGCTAGACAACTAGCTTCAGTGTCAGTCTAATCCTTGGGCTCGGCGCACAGCTAACGACTCATCTGCCGTATTCATTTCAGAGAAGCCACACGGCTGCATCGTCATGCTGGCTGTGCCGGAGCTGATGGTACGCAATGCACTTGAATAACCCGATAATTCTGCCAGCGGCGCGTTTACCAAAACGATCTAAAAATCGATATTTATTGACAATATACACAAAATATAGATATCTTGGGAGCTTAACTCACTTTATTTCTGTCTCCTTTTGACGTCACGTCTTTTATGAGCGCCCGTCGCCTGGACAGATCCGCCATAATGCCAGAAATTCGCTCATTTGGCGCTACAATCTGAATTGCCATGATGGGCTCCAGTAACCTTGTGCCGCTCGTGATCAACAGCTGTAAGAAAATGGAATATAGAAAAATAGCAACAAAAAAAATCACTTACCTTTTGCACACACTGCGCCGCCGCTGCCATGACAAATGAATCGGCTGTCCCACGTCCCACAGTTACATTATGCAGACGTATCTGAGTATCGACCACCTGGCCACCAACACGTGGTCCACGCTCCAAAGCACTTACTGCACCTTTGCGCAAGACACCAAGGATTCGAGGACGCAGTGCATTTAGATGTTGGACGTTCTCGGGCGATTTATCTAAGCTAAACAGCTCCCGCTGATCGCTGACCAGTTGCAGTGTAATGCTTACGCTTTGTTTGCTGCCCGCAATATCCTTCTCCACACTTAATGTGGTTATCGCTGATGATTCAAGAGTCTCCTTATATGCAATTTGAAGGGGGCCGAGGTCAACATCAATTTTGTACTCGCTTAGCATTCGCGATTTAATGATGTCCATGTGAAGTTCACCCATGCCGCCAAGCACCGTTTGTCCGGTAACCGAATCGTAGCTAACCCGCAAACTGGGATCCTCACGCTGCAATTGCTTGAGCGCCTGCTCCATGGCCGTTTGCGACGATATACTGGGTGGCTCGATAGAGCAGAAGTAGACGGCGTCAGGGATTTTGGGCTCCATAGAGAAAAACTCATGGCTAGCATCATCTAACACCTCGTCTTCATCTTCGTCTTGTGGCGTTGCGGTACCGCGACTCTGCAGCAATCGTTTCTGTGCATTCTTAAGGGATGTATGACTGCTGGTAAGCAGATCACCAGTAACTGTTGACTGTGAAGAATGCGGTTTCATTTCACGTAGTTGTGTAAAGAATGCTTACCTTAAGACCCGCACATATGGCCACATCCCCGGCATGCATGGATCCAACCTCTCGGTATTCATCAGCCAGCGGCTCATAGATTTTCGAGACGACCTCCGCCTGTCCACGGGCAGAGCAGAGCACACGCATCCCGCGCTTCAGCTCGCCGCGCAATAGGCGCACAAGAGTTAGGGGTCCACGCTGTTTGTCGTGCACAATTTTGAATACCTTGCCCGCCAAATCATTGCTGCAATTACGTAATGATGCAGTGGTTAATGTGCAATTATTACAATCGAATGCTTACCCAAAGCAATCATACATCTGATTGCGTTCCTCTGGCATGGGCAAATACGCGTTCACCGCATCCATTAAAGGTTGTATGCCAATATTCTTATAGGCAGAGCCCAGAAGCACTGGAACCACCTTCTGCTGGCAGGTGGCACGGCGCAAGGCTTGTCCGATCAGCTCATTGCTGACTTTATCAAAACTTTCCGTACTGATGACCACATCAGCTAACTCATCATCGAGCCCGGACAGCTGATCAATGAGCTCGTTGCGTTTCTCTTGCAATTCAGTAGAAGTTTCCAGCTTCACCTTGCTGTAATTGCGACCAAAGTCATTTTGTTGCCAAGTCATCTGTTCCATTGTTATCACATCGAATATTCCTGCAACGAATTGATTTCAATAACAATCATATTTAGAGTTCATCAAACTTACCGAGCTGCCCATCAGCGCTTTTTGTTGGATACTGCGTGCAAATAGGTCTGGCATCCAGTTTCTCCGCTAAATCGTCTATGCATTTCTCGAAGTTTGCATCTGGCCGATCCATTTTATTGACGAATACCAGACGCGGTAGCCTGTGCTTGTCTGCTTGTGTCCATACGGTTACAGTTTGCGCTTCCACGCCCGCCGTACCGTCCAGGACAACAATGACTCCGTCAACGGCATATAGAGATTGCTCCACCTCCATTGTGAAGTCAATGTGACCGGGAGTATCCAGTAGGTTGATACTAGTTAACAATAGCAGTAGCAATAGCCTTACCATTCTTAAGTAATTTCATTCAATATACACGATACCAACCGCTTGCCATTCCAGGTAAAAGTTACAGCTGAGCTACAAATCGTGATCCCTCGCTCGCGTTCCTGTGCTAGGTAATCCGTTACCGTGTTGCCGCGATGCACTTCACCCAAGGAGCGCGTCTTGCCCGCATAGAAAAGCATGCGTTCCGTTGTTGTCGTTTTGCCTTTAGGAACAAATTAAATCAACATAAGAATATTATAAAATGTAAACAAACGGATTTCGTAATACCGGCATCAATATGTGCCAAAATGCCAATGTTTCTGATGTCGCCACTGTAGCAACGCTTGATGACTTGAGCATGCTGCCGCAGCAACAACCTGTAGCGTCTTAATAAACAATATTGCAACATTTTTCATTAATTAACTCCACACGTTAACTTAACGGACAAGCACGAAACATTTGCCGCTTATGCAGCGCCAGCTGTTTTTGAAATGAGTACACTGAGTACATTGGCGATTATTGCAACCGAAATGATATCGAGTATCGGAATGAAAATTTGCTCTTTAACCAAAAGCCAACAGTTGACATTTTAGCAATTATAGATTGAAAGGCAATAATCTTCAAGCATATTTTTCAAAGCTTCACAATAAAATTACAAAATTAAAGACATTTTTGCTTGGCTATAAAACTTATTTACTTATTATTGCGCACATTTGGAAAATGTAATAAAAATGATTTCCGTCAATTCCATTTATTCAACGCATCTAGCTGAAATGAGGTGCCAATTAGCTGTTTATTATAGAGGGATTGCTCTGTGGGCGGCAGACTATTAACTTGACTGTCCGGTCCTCCTATACGTAGTCCGCACCGATCACGCCCATACGGCAGCTGATTCTGTCGCGGGCATCTTCGACCCTTTTCATCGCGACAATTCGGGGTCATATCTCCATTGTTACCTTGGTTCTGACCCGCTTCCTGCCGATCTGCAGAGCCGCGCTGCCCATTTTGAGATTTCCTATTTTCATCGTAACTCGCTCTTCCATTAGTGTTTATTGGTATGCTGCAAGACACCAGATCGAACACAAAACGCGACTTCTTGGTCTCACTGGCTGCCCAAGACCGATCATCGATTGTTGATGGATAGCTCATTAGCTTTAAACATTCGTCCGGGCACCCAAAATAAAACGTCTCATTCATAAATGGCATATGAAAAAATATCCTTTGCGTAGAATACGCCATGATTTCACCGTTAATTTTTATAAAGCAAATTTGAAATTTATATGTTTGTCAGCTTAATGGAAATTTCAAAAATGTGTACATTAACGTTAATATATATATTTTTATATACTAAAATATATATAATTTTGTACGGTAGCCTACTCAGATCTATATCAAATTTGACAAAAAGAGACAAAGGTTAAGCGAACGGAACTTCTCACAAGTGAAAAAATTTGAATATGAATATTAACGATAATTGCCATAGGTCAAGTATCGAGTACCTAGTATCGATACTCTCCTGTTGAAGAAGCACATTACTAATCGCTACAATACCAAAAATTAAACATTGCCCTATATTGATTTACTTAACTAAAATGTCTGCGCGACCACGCCGTGCGGCAGCTAAAAAGCCAATAATAGTTGAGTTATCCGATTCGGAAGAGGATTTTGGCGGCAGCAATGACAACGATGACTACAGGCCAACAGAGACCCGATCTCGTGTTATAGATCGTGGAGCAGCAGCTGCAGCATCTGGCGCGTAAGCATTTATTTACATACAGAACCACTGATGAGCATTATATGATAATCATTTATATAGCCAAAGTGGAACAAGAAAACGTTGGATTGAGCACAAAAGCAGTGCCTGCTCCGAAGATCCCGCCGCGCCAAAGAAAAAGCGCGCGAAAAAGGACAAAGAGAATGCGACTCCCAATCAAAGCAGCATCGCGAATGAGGCAGCCGTGGAACAAGCCTTGCCAACTGCCTCAGAAGTGGATGGAGCTGCACAAAGCTCAGCTCCAGCAGCATCTACTAGTTCAACCACGAATCGCAGCTCGTTTTGGGAGCGACGCAAAGTGTGGAACGTATATGAACTCCTAGCCGAATCGGAACATATTGAACCAACAGCGGCGCGAAATATAGTTCAGTTATTCGAAAATGAGAATACCATTCCATTTATTTGCCGGTACTTGGAAATCTCTTTATCTGTATCTATCATCAATAATAATATGTAATTTGTATCTGGATTATTAGCTATCGACGGGATTTGGTGGATCATATATCGCCAAATCGTTTGAGAGACATTCGCAACACTTACACAGATATTGTGGATCTGCGCAAGAGAGCGGAGAATATCGTCAATCAGTTGGAACGCGATAGTGTGCTCAATACGGAGATACGCGAAGAGCTTATGTGCGCCAAGACATCTGAAGAGCTGGAATTTTTGTATGCACCATATAAACCAGCTAGCAAGGGCACACTCGCAGAGCGGGCCAAGGCACTCGGATTGCAGGAGTATGCCGATGCACTGCTATACGGAACAGCACCGCAAGTGCATATAGCCTCAGCTATTGACCCGAAGAATCCGGATTTGGCCACTGAAGAACAGGTAATGGTGGGCATATGCAACATCATTATACACAATATTAGCAAGAACACAAGTGTACTGGAAGAATTGAGACGAATGTGAGTTAATCCCAAAAGTGCTAACGATATCTTATATAAAAACCATCTTATCCTTGTCCATTGCATTGACAGACAAAATGTACAACGCATTGTGCTTAAGTGCAGCAAGGCCAAAAGCACAACAGCAACAAAAGCAGCAGCTGCCAGTAAATCCGCTGCTGCGTCCACTGGAATTGCTGACAAGAAGCTGGACAGTTCCAAATTTGAGAATTACTTCAACTTTCAATGCGAAATTAAGACAATTAAACCTCATCAGACCCTGGCCATTAATCGGGGAGAGAAGCACAAGTTTCTCACCGTCAAAGTGGAGACGAACAATTACTTGAAAAACGATCTAATGCGTTTCATATCGGACCAGTATATGTCCCAAGGACTGCAGTATCCACTGCGCAGAGAAGTCTTTCGTCGTGCCTTAGAAGAGTGCTTTACCAAGAAATGTAAGCTGCAAGAATGAGCTACAATGTGTCAACAATTATGTAACATGTTATATTCATTTTCAGTGCATCCGCTGCTTTGCCGTCAGGTGCGCGTTGAACTGAAGGAGAAAGCCACCCGGGCGGCTATCGAAGTGTTTGGAACGAATCTAAAGCAACTCCTGCTGATGTCCCCGCTGAAAGGTGAACGCATTCTGGGCATTGATCCCGGCTTTACAAACGGCTGCAAATTAGCACTAGTATCGGAAACAGCTGATGTCCTCGAAACTGGAGTCATCTATCCGCATGGCCGGCACTCCAATCTGCAAGGAGCCAAGCAGAAGCTGGTACAATTGTTAAGCGAATACAAGTAGGTAAATTCCAATTTATATATTAGAGTAAATATAAAATGTAATTATAGCTGTAGGGTGATTGCACTTGGCAATGGCACCGCCTGTCGTGAGACCGAGATGTGGTTGACATCGCTCTTTCAAGCGGGCACTCTGGACTATCGCAGTATTCGCTACAGTATTGTGAACGAGAATGGCGCCTCCATTTACTCTTGCAGCGATGTGGCCACCAAGGAGTTTCCTAAAATGGACATGAACGAAATAAGCGCAGGTTTGTCGCGTACAAAAGAATCGAGCTAAGATAGATGAAATTTACAAATATCTTTGCAGTTTCCATTGCCCGTCGTCTAAATGATCCGCTCAGTGAGTACGTAAAGATTGAGGCACGCCACTTGGGTGTGGGCATGTATCAGCACGATGTGAATGAGAAAATGTTGACGGAGACACTGAACGACGTAGTCTCCGAGTGTGTCAGCTTTGTGGGAGTCGATCTAAACACAGCCAGTCTCAGTGTTTTAAAGTAGGTCTCATTACGTTTCTTCGCGTGCATATTGTACACCAGTTTATATTAATTATCCATCTGTAGACACATTGCCGGCTTGTCTGAAAAGAAAGCGGAGAAGATCATTGAGCATCGCACAAAGAAGGGTCCGTTTCAAACGCGCAAGGATCTGCTGTCTGTGCGCAGCATTGGAGAGAAGACTTTTGTTCAGTGTGCCGGCTTCGTGCGCATTGAGCCTCTCAGTGTGGGCGGCAAGCTAAGCAATCCGCTCGACTGCACCTGGGTGCATCCCGAAAGCTACGAAGTGGCCAAAGCGTGAGTAAACCAAAAACTATAAAGAAGGAACCATTTATTTTACTTGTAATTCGAAAAGATTGCGGATAATTTAAAAAGGAGACGAGACTTGACTACTTTTAGTCATCATTCAACTTGTGCAACTCCTGCTGCAGCAATGAGGTATCACTTTGCTGCTCTCCATAGCCGCTATCGCTGGACTCCAGTTTGATATAAATTTTCTTGTGGCACTGATAATCGGTTTGCACAAGCTTAACGCTTTTATCGCGACGACTACGTCCCTGGCACCAGCAGGGCAGATATGGCTCCAATGGATTCTTGTTGGTGCATCGCTTGCAGGTGCATCCTTCGGTGCCAGCGCGCTTGAAGCTCTCGAAATCCATTTCTGAGCTCAGCAACTTCAAATAGTCCTCAATTGAGTGCTCCTGTGCGGCATCTATCAATTGTGCCCAGGTCTTGTACTTGCGTACCACCTCAAAGAAGTAATCGTAGAGATCCTGTATGGTTTGCAGCACTTTTTCCAGGCCCAATACAAAGGGACTCTTCACTGTCCGATCCAATTTATCCAAGCGCCGACGCAGCTCCGGCATAGCATCCCGGATGACTAACACTGAAGCTGCCAGCTCGGCGCTGCAAGAGAAAACGATTAATTATGGAAAAGTTACTGAGTTTCTATAAAGAGTTGCATACTTGGATGTATTGATGGCATTGTGTGCCTTTTGGAACACGCACAATGCTTGGTGCTCGGCCATCTGGCTTAGGTATTCCGGGTAGATCTTGATGCCGCATGCTGATCCAATCAGCAGGCGACGGCGTATAGCCTGGTCAAGCAGTTGTTTGGCCATCTTAGTTTGCAGTATCTTGGCCGTCCCATGCTGATCCTCCAGATCTCTGAACAGTGTCTCAATGAAAAGTATCTGCTGATGCACACACTGCTCCAGTCGAAAATCGCAGCGGCTGTAAGGCGTTTCGCAGTGCTCCAATGAGGGCAATAGGGCATTTGGTGGAATGATCGCTCCGCGGCATGGCGACGGCAACGGATAGCGCCTGTAACGTTCCGGCGGATAATCCCAGCAGGGACCATAACGTACATCCCCCGTCATTGCCATCGGTGACTTCCAGCATGGCGAATACGTTTTCTTCTCTTTCTCATTGTTAGGACTTTCACCGCAAGCGATGAACTTGATCTTGGGCGGCTTCTGTGCCGGCGGATACTGCCAGCGCTCTTCGCAGAGCTTCTTCAGCTCGCTGACCTTCATTTTGGGCGGCATTTTTGTAATTCTGTGAAATGTATGAAATTGTTTAACTGTTTGAATTTCGTTCACCTTTTTTCAGCGTCGCACGGGAATGTGATTTAAAACTCTCGGATATTGGCAAGGCTAGCTTTATGGAGCGCATCAAGGAGTTCAGCATGTCTCAGCGTAAACTCGAGAAGCTTGCCGAGCAGCACAAGCTGCACATGGATCGGGTAAGCAGCGAATTAATTATAATTCTTATCCTTAATTATTTTAATTACATTTTTATTTGTTGCTTGCAGCTGCAGTTTGTGCTGACAGCTCTGCAGCGTGAGCTTCTGCAGGATTATCGGGCGGATCTGGCCAAGGCGCCGCTTTTCAAGCAAGGTCTAACGCGGCTGGATGAGCTCAGCATTGGTGATGTGCTCACAGGTCTGTAGATTTGCCCAAAAAACATCATAATTCGATCTATGACTGTTGGTTCTCTTCTTCCTTTTAGGAGCTGTCACAAATGTGACGCATTTCGGCGCCTTCGTTGATGTTGGCGTTGAACGCGATGGTCTCATCCATCGAAACCATATGAACAACATGGCGCTTGGCATTGGGGATCGGATAACCGCGTCCGTGATTAAACTGGATATGCAGCGACGAAATCTGGGTCTGCGCCTGGAGAATAAGCTCGATGAGACGGAATTGAAAACCGAGTAAAAGGACTCAATGTTTGTTGGAAGAGTTTTTAATGTGTTTCTCAATTGTTGAATGTGTTTTGTTTTTGTGGTTGATTTGCCATTCACTTAACCAAATATATATATATGTATATATATATTATTAAATGTATATGCATATACATATATTGTATGTATATATTATATATATATATATAATGCGCTCTAAGCTACACTCAAAGCTTATCGTTTAGCACTTAATTGTGGCCATCATCTGTCTTTGTTTCATTTATCGAAATATTATGTGGGTTTACAAAGTGACTAAATAAAATATACACATAAGGTTCGTTATATAAGCAGTACATAGGTTCTCAAATATTTTGTATACTTTCTCAATTTATTGCCGTTTCAATAGAATTGTTAAAAATAATTATAAACAATTGTTATACAGTTTACATTTACATAATTACACAATATAATATATATATATATATATATATGTATATATATATATTAATAAAAAATATACATACGTATGTAGTCAAAGTTATTGTATTTCGTTTTAATTCTTATGTGTGATTCGTTCTCGATCCTTATAATTTCATATTCTAGCTACGTGGACTTGTCGCGTAATCAACCAATTGTTGTTGTTGTTGTTATTATTTAAATAAATACATATGCAACCGTACATAATATAATATTGGAGAGAATTACTTATCGCAAAAAGGCCAATTATGCAAATTATATACCTTTTCTCCAACGACATAATTCGAAATTGTTCATCGAGAAAATGTGTTAATAATTTATTTTTATCATTTATAATGATATCATAGGTAATGATGTAAGTTTCGTTCTTTATGTTTTCCATGTGTATAATGTATATATTTAAATTGTTTAAATAATATGTGTGTGTGTGTGTGAATAAGCAGTGTATACATTCAAGTGTATACGTTACAACAAACACAAAATGCCGTTCAGCAGAGTCGTCCTCGGCTATATATATATATATGTATTTATGCAGTTTAAACTTAGCAGCGATCTTGGCTTCATTTCCGATTTTGTGAAACCGTAACAATAATTAATTAATGCTTGTAGAAGAACTTGGTCACAACTGAGGAGTACGACAACTCTCAACGAGACCAGCCATGTGATATATAATGAATATATATATATATATATATATATAATGTGTGTGTATTGTAGTCCGCTTGAAATTTATAAAACATCGATTTTCGATATACATATATATATATATATATAGATATATATATTCGTTGCCCGGCTCTGTTGAACGTTCGATTTTGTAGATGTATTTTAGGATCTTAATACCCTTAACAACTTCGATTACAATTATAGTCATCCATATCGTATTATGTAGCTTAAGAAATGTACATAAATTCTGAATTATTGGCAGACTGTTTGGCGCCGCACGGCACAGCCGCAACGCGTGAGTGTTTATAGTCTCTCTCCCCCCTCTCTATCTCCCAATCCCCCCCGATTTCCCAGTTGTTTCCCTCTATCATCACAATCATCATCATCATCATCATCATCATCATCCTCCCTCATCAATGTGGCTCCCTCGATTCCAATCCGTTGTGTGTTTGTGCGCTGTGAGTTGAGTGATGTATTGTTGTGCGAGTGGATGCGTGTGTGGTTTCGTGTGTATTGTGGTGTGGTGTGGTATGTGAGTGGCAATTGGAGTATTTTTTTTGCATAGACTTGGGCTGCATTTCGAACAGAGAACAGAGATTGGTCAAATTCAAATTCAAATTGAGATTATTTCATTTGTTATTAGCTTACCAATTGCCGCAGTGTTTGGTTTTGTGGTGTAGGGTGGTTCAAATGATCAAAAATCAATATCGAAACGAAAAATCGAAATTATTTCTTTTTCTTCTCTTTTCTGCTGCAAGTGAAAATCAAACTCGATATTAATATTTCATGTGTGTACATCGAATTATAGATACAACAACAAAAAAGATAGAGTAATAATAATATCATATCCGATTATAGATAAGTAGATATATATATATACAGCAAAGCTATACAAAACTGGACAATTGACAATAGAACATGTAAAACATAAAAATTTTGCAATTGACTTGCTCACATTTATGTCGAGCCTTGATTTTGTTTACTTTTTTTTTGTTTGTTTTTTGATTATTATGTTTTATTGTTGTTGTTGTTGTTGTTGTTTGTTTGCTGGGCTGAAGTTGTGTTGTTGTTTTTGCGTTTGCCTCCCATTTGAAATATTAGCTTGCTGATTGTTTGTTGCTGTTGTTGCAGTTGTTGTTGCAGTTGTTGTTCGTTGTTGCTGTTGTTGTTGTTGTTCTTGTTGTACTTGTGTGCAGTTATTAGTTGGCTAGTTTAGTTTAGATTGAACAAATTAACAAATTTCAGTGTCATTTGAAATAGGAGAAGAATTGCCGCCAGGGCGCGAGGCAACAGCAGGCGCCGCCGAACCATCTGTAAAAATTCAAGAATTCTTTGTGTTTGGTTTTGTGCTTTCTCTGTTTTTCATGTGAAACATAACGCAACAGAATATTGAGGGAATTAATTAATGCTGAAAACAAGCAGCATTTTTTTTTTTGTTTTTTTCGCATGGGTTTTTTGTCCACTTTGTTAGCATGAATCTTATACATAGTATACATCAGAGTATGCATGATGTGTGGCGTGTGACTGTGTGTGTGTGACTGTGTGTGTATGTCCAACAACTATAGGCGACAATTACATATGTATGTATCAACAGAAACATTATAATGTGCGCATATGTCTCAAAGAGCTCTAATCATATTATAACTCTATATTAAAATGTTTCGATTTTGAGATCGCTTTGAAAACGATATTTCCGATTTTATATATGTATGTATTATGTATATTTAGAACGCTCTTGTTCGGCAAGGTATAAACATTAAACGTATCTACTTTTGAACCACCTTCGAGTTCATCTCTTTTGTCTTCTATATATTGTTGTTAACGCCAAAAATGTTAGTTTTCACTACGAGTGCTACAAAAACTTTGTTTTTACTTTTTTTACTTTCTTTTCTTTTTGATTTGTTTAACTTTTGTTCGCTTAAGATTCTATTAATTTTCCTTAGAGTTTTCACAGTAAGTTGTGTGGCTTTCTTTTGTATAAGAAAAAAATAAATAGAAATTAAATCTATTTTATATCAACTAATTCGATTAGGCATTTTGCTTGATATATTTTAATTGCCTACGCGAGCGCAACTTGTAATTATGAATTATTGTTTAGGCATTTGATAATTGATGATTAAAGCTTTCTGCGTGTTCTGATAATTACACGCTTAGGACAAAGGACAAAGGACACAGGACACAGAATAATGGTCAAAGGTGTGCACAAACAATTTGAACAACATTTTTGTATTTACAGAAGTGTGGATAACAACTAATTGAAAACAAGCTGACCAACAATGACAACAAAAGCAAAAACAAGCGGAAACCAAGGAACACAACACGTAAACAAAGAAAACAGTTTTAAAATTGGGTTAGGATATTTGCATTAAACCACACAAGCTGAGAAAACTCCCATTACGCGTCAGCCAATGTCCTGTTGGGCATTGCCGCTGGATGAGGAGTTCCTTGCCCGCTGCTGCTGACTGTACCTGCTGCTGCTGCTGCTGCTGTTAGTTGACTGCTGCTGTTGCTGCTGCTGCTGCTGACTGTTAATACTTTGCGGCGTTGTGGGCGCGCTAATGTTGCCCACGGGGAATGTGTCTGCGTCCTCCTCGAGCGTTGGTGTTGCTGTTGATGTGGTTGTCGTTGTTATCGGTTGCAATTCCAATGGCTGCTGCTGATCGGCGAGCAGCTTGGCAGTTAGAATGCTTACATACGCCTCATAGCGACGAAGCTGTAAGAGTTAACATCGAAGTTAACAGTGATGTCAGACAGAGCGTTAACAGTGAGAGTTAACAGCACCCACCTCATATTGCAAATAGCTCTCCTTCTCCTTAAAGTTCTGCAAGGGCAATCCTTTGCTAGGCACTGGCGCCTTTTGGTGCTCATTTAGCTCATGCTTCAACTGAGCCACTTGCACCTCATGCGATTCGAGCTGTTCCTTCTGCAATTAGTTAATGAACAACTAATTAACATACGCACAACATTTGCTGTGGAGTAAACAACAGCAATTAACGCACCATTAGCAGCTTGGTTTGCGCGCTGGGCAACAGAGGGCGCTGGAAACGCTTCTGACTGCCGACGCCGCCTTCGAGTGGGGGCGCTGAAAACGCTGCACAGACATAATTAATTGTCTCCACCCAGGAGTGCAGCTCCTTGGAGTCGCTCGTTTGGAAGAGAAACTCGGCCTGATCGGCGGTTTGCAGCCGGAACACATGTTGCTTCTTAGTGTAGTCATTGGCCATCGTGGCCAGTGCGTGATGTATGCGTATCGCATTGTGCAGATTGTCGGACATCTGTGTGGGAAACAAAAAGAAATAAAGAAAACTGAGAAACTGCAACTGAAACTGGCCACAACTCCAAGAAAAACTCACTTGACTTTTGCGAAAGCCGTGCTCGTCCTTGTGCAGATATAGAACAAGATCGCGCAGCGTTATGAAAAACATTTTCCACGAGCGTTTACCAAATGGTGCTGTAAGCAATTCAGACTTTAGTCTTCTTCAACTAATTGGCTTTTGATCCTAAAACTTACTCTTCTTAAAACTAGTATCGTAGCAGCATTTGCGCATCACGTAGCCCTTTTTGTACTCAATGGCTGTGGCTGATTCGGGTGCATCCAGGAAAGGATTCTGACTGACGCCAGTCATTGTTGTATTATTATTGGCACGCTGCTGCTGCGATTCGGCAGTTTCCTCATCACTAAAAAAAAGGGAAAGTTAAATTATTAATATGAGTTAGAAAAAGTGAAAGTTACAAGAAGTGATTCAAATTTGCAAATTATTTTGCTTACAGCGCCCATTCCAGCGGCTTCGTTTTGATGGCCTGATACAAATACTTGAGCACATCCTTGGGAAAGTTCTCGCCATCGTTGAGATCGGCCAAATTGTCAACGAACTCGGCACAGCTCATCTTGCGATTGATGTTCTGCCCATGCAGATCTGTGTTCAGCAGCATAATGGCGCAGGTGAGCGTGTGGACCGCATCCTGCGAGTTGAACGTGCCCGGATTGCAGTCGAGAAAACGTTTCGAGAAATGCACAAGGACGCGTTCACGCTCCTGTGTCTCACCCGACAGCGAGAATTGCTGTAGGAATTCGCGCAGTGCCAGATCCAAGGATTTCTTATCGAAATTAAAGTGCTTCAGATATTCATCGGCCACAGCGCGGCTAAAGTCGTTGCTAAAAACATAAAAGAGGTTTATTTGATCAGATGAGGATTAGCTGCGTGGAGTGTGTTTCAGAATGTAACCAACTTTTTGCTGAGATGCCGCGACACGTCGCTCTTCTTGAAACCATCGAGGGAATACAGTCTTTTGGCCAGGCGTATGGCCGATGGCATGTCCACCGCCTTGGGTGAGTAATGATACGAGTGCAGCGACTCCACATCGCTGCCATCATCCGAAACGGGCGGTGACCCATCCCGGCCAGCCATTGCCAATGCTGTGAGCGGCTCCTCTGTGCTGTTGCCGCCGCCGCCACCACCGCAGCCATCCTCCTCGGAGGATCGTGTGGCGGCGCTGCTCGCATTGCTCGCATTGCTATCTTTGCCTCGCACCTGGATGACCAGCTTATGCTCTGAGGGATCACGTTCCCGTTCCCGTTCTCGCTCCCGCTGCTGCTGTTGCTGGGCACGCAGCTGTTGCTTGTGCTGCTGCTGCTGCTGGCGCTGCTGGGCGGCCGCATCCGAGACGAGAATGGTGGAGTCCGAGTCGCTGGGATCGCTAAGTACCATGCCGCCTAAAATATCGCGAGAACTCAATAAGTTATCGTCGTCTTGATAGTCGGGACTAGAGATATTTGAGATGGCCTCGGAGACGCTCTGATCGTTGCCAAAACCACCACCATTAGCACTACTACCACCACCACCACCACCACCATTAGCACCACCACCATTTGGACAGCCCAACAGACCCGGCGTGCCAACAGTTGACTGCTGTTGCTGCTGTGCGAGTTGCTGCTGATGTGCGAGTTGCTGCTGCTGCTGCTGAGCGACCGGTGCGCTCCTCGAACCCGACGAGGACATTACGGATGAGGACACCGATGTGGGTGAAGCCGGACTGCCGGCTGCCGAATGCTGTGGTGATGAACTAATGGAACTTGAATGTGAATTTGAATGCGATTGCTGACCGTAGTATTGCTGCTGCTGCTGTTGCTGTTGTTGTTGCTGCTGCTGCAGTTGCTGCTGTTGCTGCAGTTGCTGCAACTGATGTGGCTGCAGTGGTGCATTGTAAGTCCACACGATGCGATCGCGATTCGATGCCTGCAGTGGAGAGAAGACATTAATTAATAGTGGCAATACTAAATATATTTTGTATATATTTTTGTACGTATTTGTTTTATTTTTTTTGATTTGTCAAATTAGCGCTTCAAAAATTTACATTTGCCATTGCCCAATCTGAGAGAGTCCTAAGAAAGTGTTGCCGGTGTGTGTCTCTCTGCGTATGTGTTGTGTGTGTTTGTGTATACGAATTAGTCTGTAGTAACTGCGCTTATGCTTGCTTATTTTATACAAAAAATCTTTGGTGTCGAGCAACACAAAATTAAGACATGGTTTTAATGGTTATCATCGAATCACAAACCATTCGGTTCCATATTGACTCCACAGAGCTGCCACCTTTTGAGTATTTTCATTTGTTTTGGGAAATTTATGAAGTGCCGTTTTTAGGACTTGCATTAATAACCTTGCATAGACACAGTATGGATCATGGTGTAACTTCAAAAGGTACCACGCTTGACAGTTGTTTAGCGGCTGCTGTGATGATCGAATTTTTTTTGACAGTTGCTTATGTTTATATTGATTGTGAAATTTGTTTTACTATTAAATATTTAATAAAGATACGGTTCATTGTTTCAATAATTTGAACACTCGCCAATTGCTAGGCAATAAAAATCAATGCAAAAGCCCACCTACAATTACTCCATGGCTCCATTGGGCGGCTGTCATCTTGTGAGAATTTCAATTTGTTTTGGGAAATTTATAAAGGGACATTTTTGGTACTTGCATGAAATTCCCTTGCCTTGCATAAACGCAGTAAGTATTGGATGGTGTAGTTAAAAAGCGTTTGTTTTGAATGTTATCGGTTATCGGTTAACGGTTATCGGTTATTTCTACTTGATGACTACGATACAAACGGTTTTGGCAAAAGCGCAGGCAACAACAAAAAGGAAAAACAAACAAAAAACAGCAATTGGCAAATTATAATACACAGAAAAGCAGATTAATTCTCAAGCATGCCATGCTTAACAAACGGCAACCTTTTTGCGTAAAATATAGTTTAATTTGTTGCTGCAGCCTCGGCTAGTTGTTGCTGCTGTTGTTATGGTTGTTGTTGTTGTTGTTGCTGCTGCTTTACTTGGTGATAATGGCGATAATTCGGCTGTGGCCTCATTGTTATTGTTATTGTTGTTGCTGCTCGAGTCAAACTCGTCGTTTGCGTTCTCGTTGTTGTTCAGAGCCGACGACGAGTTGTTCTTAATCGTTGATGCCGTCGTCGTTGTCGACTATTTTTTTTCGTTTGTATGTTTTTTGTTTTTTAAGAATTTGCGCATATGTAGAGAAATGTTTAGATAAAATACGAATCAACAGAGAAAACGCAAGGTAGGAAGGAAAGAAAGAAGAACACAAGTAAGAGTAAGAGTTAAGTGTAAGAACAAGATAGAAATAGTTAATCGTTGTAATTGAGTAGATAGTTAGATAGATAAGATAGATGGGAGGAAAGTAAATACAGAGAGCAAATAGTAACGAGTAACGATTAACAAGTAACGAGAGTAACTAAAATGTCTACAGAGATGAGAATGGGGAAACATGAGTTGAATTACAGCGAGTGGTAGTCATGTATATATATGATATATATTCATGATGATGATGATGATAATGGAATTTTAGTTCAATCGATACAGAAACTCATCAATTGTGACTGACAACTACACACAACAGTTTTAAGTTCAATCAAAACGGTATTCTACAACAGGCGTGTTCTGAGTTGGAAAAATGGGGGAGGCTGAAAAATCAATTTCAGCTAAACTCTGCCCATCAACTAATTTGCTGCTAGCGGACTTAAACTAAGCTGGTGTAAGAGGATCCATTTAATCCAAAGGTTTACCTGAGAATCCTCAGAGTCGTGGCGTGTATCGAGCAGCGTATTCAGCGAGCTATTCACATCCTCATCGATATCGATGGGTATCACAGCGGCAATGCCCTCGCGCTGTATCTGCTGCAAATGATCCTCCGATTTGCTGGTGCGAAAACCGGCTGCATCACACTTGCGCACCACATGACCATTGTGGCGACGCACCACAACACCACCAGAGCCAGAACCACCAGAACCAGCACCGGCGCCACCATTGCTCGACTCTACAGCAGCAGCCAGTGAGCTAGGCTCGGGACTGGTCGGCACCGAACTGGCCATCTCCTTGTCGATGAGTGGCGCCGACAGCGATATGGGTGATGTTGGCACTGAGTACGAGGTCTCATCCTGGCCGTGACCCAAGATAGCCTCGCTCTTCACCGTCCCCGATGAGTTGGATGTCGAGGCAGCGGAATAACCAGTGCCAGCCAAGCCACCGCGCCCGAGACAATCAACGGTATCACGATTTCGCTGCTGTTGCATCTGTTGTTGTTGCCGCAAAACGGTGCGTTGTTTGAGAGCACGCATCCGTTGTTTGGCCGAGCCGGAGCCTAGGGAATTGGTCGAGTACTCCTCATCGCCGGCATCGTTCTCCTCCTCATCGTAGTCAACGTCCTCGTCGTCATCATCATCAACCAGACACTGACGATCGCTGTCGTCCTCGTCGTTGCCACGTCCCTGTCCACTCTGATAAGTCTCGATGTTGGTGATGTCGTAATGCGTTTGATCCTCTTCACGCTCCTCCGGATCGCCATCCTCCTCCTCCAGCTCGTCCTCGTTTTGGTAGTACTCATAGCGCTGTTGCTCATTTTGCTGTTGTTGGTGTTGTTGCTGCTGTTGTCGATAGCGTTGCTGTTGCTGCGTTTGACGTTGTTGCTTTTGTTGTTTATTGTCGCCGTAGTCACCAACGGTGGTATCCTCATCCCGCTCCAACTCCTCGCACAACACCAACGTATCGTTGGTCAACGAATCCCGACGATTATAACTGTTATTGATGCTGTCACGTTGCTGCTGCTGCTGCTGTTGTTGTTGCTGCTGCTGCTGTTGGCCTCTTTGTTGTTGTTGCAACTTTGCCTCACGCTTCACCGAATCCGAACTGGCCGTATTGGTGGGCGAGTCAACCGATGAGGAAGACGTGGGCGAAGATTCGCCAGAGGCACGTGGTGCTAAGGCGCCATTCGGACGCGCATTACCCAGATTGCGTTTGGGAAAGTCACGCAAACTGTCCACCTATAAAGAAAAACCGAAATATTAATATTCCAGTCGGGAGCTAATTGATGCTTAAATGCTTGGAACCGTTAGATTCAGCCATTGCAGCAGGTGCTCACGTTATTCCCAGATCTCTCAATATTACCTTCTTGGCTTGTGCCGTTAGCAGATTGCTTGACTGTGGCGTTCGGGATAGATTCAGGATTAGATCACCGGTCATCATATATGCCTCGAAGCGTGGCGCCTTCACCGGTTGTGGGGGTGCCGAATTTGGTTCCGGTTCCGGTTCGCTGCGTTCCGTATAACGCTGCCGGCTTACGGCCGGACTGCCGCTGTAGCTATTCGAATGTTGCAACGGCAACTGCTGCTGTTGTTGCAGACCGTTGTTGCCGCCGTTGGCTGCTTTCGTTGGTATTTGGGAAGGTCGTGGTCGCTTGTGCTGCGGCGACTGCAATTGTGGCAACTTGGGCGGTGCGGCAACGGATTTCAGTGCCTGTGGAATGCGTGAGGGTCGAAATGTGGGCGAGGTGGCAATGTTATCGGCGCCGCCGGCAACAGCTGCTGCTGTCGGAGATGTGGCAAATACCAGATTACTGTTGCTTATGCTCGTTGTAATGCTGGTGATCGATTCCACCATTTGGATCTTGCTCGAGCTGCCGGAAGAGTTGCGACTGTGCGTGTGTTGTTGTTGTTGTGTTGTAGTTGTTACGATTGCTGTTGTTCCAGCAGTTGCTGTTGGCGACTGTTGGCGCAACGAAGGCAAATGCGTTGGCGATTTGTAGCGCAACGCCGGTGAACCACCAGCATTTGTGGGCGTGGTCGCGCCCTTATTATGCTGATGCTGATGCTGACGCTGATGCTTGGGACTACTGTTGTAATCGTAGATATTGATGGGAGATTCAATGTCCACGTAATGCGGACTCTGCGTGTTGGCCAATTGCTCTTTAATGCGCGCTTTTAACTTGGGATCTGTAAGAAATCAGAGTGTTATTCATGGACTACAAAAATAATAATATTTAATTGTCACTTGCCTCGTTTCAGTTCCAAGGTAACCAAGTTCTCCGACAGACGCAAGCACTTGAGTACTAAAATGGGACAGTAAGTGAATATTATTTATATTGGTGCAAAATCGTAGTTCAACTTGCCTTCCTTCGTTGTGTGGCGATGCACATCGATGCCATTGACTTTTAATATAACATCGCCAGCTTCAACCTGCAAAAGTACAAAAAAAAACAAAGAAGTTTTTATCAAAGATATTTTTTGTACATTTCTCATTTATCAATTATGCATTTATCATTATCATCATTCAGTGAGATGAATTGGTATACCAAAAATATTATTGATTTTCCTTACACTCTATCTTCTTTTATTCGCCGAATACATACAGTGGGTCACAAAAGGAACCAAACCAACTTCAAGCGAAAGCCAATTCTGTTTTAACAGTTATAACCATGTTTTCTATTAAAAAGCTAACGATTTCAAACAGAATTCACAATTATTGCGAACATTTAATATTCAAAATCAAACTGTGACGAAAACTTTTGAGACTCACTGTCGTCAGTGTCCAAGTTGTCGGCACTTGTAAACTATTTTTAATTCTTGTTTTTTTTTGCCTTCGCATCAACATGTCAACAGCAATAAGAACAACAACAACGATGACAACAAAAACAACAGAAATAAATAAATCGACATTGGCGCCTTATTCGCCTGCTGCTCTGACGTCACAAAACATTTTCGGTGCGGTCTCCAGGGTGGTACGCACTTCTCTGGTAGCCAGTCAAAGCCCAAGCACATAGTTTATTCAATAAATTTGTTATACGTTCGTTCTATTTACAAAAAAAAAAATAAGTAAAAAAAAAATCTGCTCCTCATGCAAAATGCATGCGACGTGAAATTGCCTTTATTGCATAATTAATGGAGCGCAAGTGCCTTTACTTTACTTCACTTTAGAATGCTTTATAATTTATGCATGTTGCTCTCTTTGCGGTTTGTTTGTCTAAAATGTGACAGCGACGACAGCAAACAAACTTAAACTTAAAGAGTTGCACAAATTTATTTCTGCTGCACGTTTCCATTCACAATAGACGAACAGATGAGCGCAGTGTTGCATGAAGCTCTCTCTCTCTTGTCCACTTGCACAACTAAGAGAGAGCAACCGCAAGCATAAAGAGATGCAGCAAAGAGAGCAAGCGAATGCAGCATGGCTGCTGTAAAACGTCATTAAAGGTGCTGATAAAAAATTAATTTCGAGTCCCTTTGGTAAAGTGTGGCAAGTTAGCCACAGCAGTTATGAGCATCGTCATACATTTACGTAATATTTTAGCGAAACTAAGCGAAAAACCCCCAAAACAAAACTAAATATAATACACACCTAATGCAAATTTAATGTTTCTAGGGCCGTTGCTGACTTTGCTGACACACATAAATTTATATATACATATATATATATATACTGACTTAAATATCTGCGCTGATAAGCAGCTCCAAAATCTCATTTGTTGTATGTAATTAAAGTCTTTAGCACCAATTGTGTTAAAGTAAATATCTTAATCTTTAAATAAACAATGAATTTTCGCATAACAATTGTGCGATTCTTTTACATTCCATAGATGTGGCAACGCTGTGTGTACATAGATCGCCTAACAATTTGAGCTACTCTCCAAAGAGTTGTTTTTTTTTTCACACCCAGCTAAAATTGCCCAACTTTGTTTCCTGCTGCACTGCGTCACGTTTTTATCGATGACTGCCAAATTGTCCAATTGTCAAATGTCCAAGGGAATTTGTCGTATTTGCTTATTTTGCAAGTGTAAAAGAAAATTGATGTGCAGTCAACAGCAGCAGCGTTGCCAGATGCCAGCGACATGCAGCAATTAAACCAATTGAAACGCTAATCTCTATCAATATAATATGTTTTTCAGAGCCAAGACTCACATGAGTAAATTGCACATCAAATATTTGCTTTAGAACATTTACCCTATTTTGAGCGCTGCACAAATAAATGAGCTTAAATAGAATTTTATACCTATATAAAAAAAGCATTGATAACATTAATTGCTGATGGCGCCTTGGCAGTAACATTTTTGTTTACAATATTCAAGTCAGGTTTTTTTTTTGTTATCTAGCTAGCTGCCAATGAGCATTTGATGCCTCAATTAGTGTCAAAATCATTGGCAAACTACTTGAATTTATTTCGGCTTGTAATGTTTTGTTATATGACAGTGTTGCCCTTCCTTGAACTCATTTCAATGTGAACGAATGGTGAATTCATAGTGTCCGCAATATCAATTAACAATGCCAGCAACAACAACAACAACAGCTGCACGCCCACCCAATCACAATCAGGCAGGCAGGCACAGCGCGCTGGCGAAGAAGGCCTGCAGCAGGTAAACAAGCCAATGGTTTGTTTGTATTAGTGTCGTCAGCGCAATGCGATGATGATGACGAGGACAGTGACAACAATAATAACAGAACAACTGTAGCGACAGAGACATGCCGATGACCCCCGATCAAGTACGAAGCAGCGTGGGATGAGAGAGTGCGCTACCTTCACCGTTATGCGAGTAGGCTATGTGTGTGTGGGGGAGGGGACTTAAATGACTATTCACTTGTCAATCTGCTGCAATCTCAGATTACACAATATTAAATTTTATTATAAATTGCCAATGAAAACAAATATTTTTTAAAATAGCAAACACTAAAATGCCTACCAATCAAATTCAAAGTCAAAGCTCTAATTTCAGTTTTGGCTTAACATAAATTTTGAGCAAACTGTTAATTGATCTTCTGATAGTAAGCAAAGTTCAATTAGTTCCTTGAAGTGACTCATCAGCCATTTTATAAAAGTGCTATGCCATTTTATTGAAAATCAATGTTTAAAACTAAGAAGGGGAAGACGACTTCCGAGTGGGCGTCAAATTAAGTTGGAAGTAGTGCAGAAAACCGCACCCAAGCAAGCGCACATATATACAAAAACAACACCTGCCACACAGTCAGAAACGTAACCACACACATACACAGAGACCCACACATGTACAAAAGGTGTGCAAACAAATAGGGCAACGCTGTGGGTTAACAGCGGCTCACACAATTTTAAACTGTTATGAGACTCTAATAGCATTGCCACTTCTTTTTCTTCCTTTTTTCTGCATTTCGTTTTGTTGCCAAGCGACAGGCAGGCAGAGTAGCGCAGTCGCCTCCTTTCTCTTTCACTTGTGTTGTGCTCATAGCGTGAACCATTGTGAATGAACGAGTGACCATCGCACACTCTCTGTCACAGTCACAGTTACAGTCGTAGAGCGGTCTGACATTTATCATAACGGCTGTCAGACAAAGCCACAGCTGCTGTGACGTCTTATTTAAATACATGAACATATCACAAATTTGATAACTGTTATGCATGTATATGTGAACGACCTTGCCAGCAATCTGAATGCTCTCTGCTCGCAATTGGTGCTTCCATTCATTTTTAATGATCACAACAATTCAGATTTGCACGCTGCGGTTCCCCATTCAAACTAAAAAGTAAACAATAAACAAATACTAAAGCGTTGGTTTTTATTAACACACACACAACACCTACACATAGTGTTGTGCAATCGGCAAAAGAGCCGGAAGTGACAAATGGAGATATGGCAACGGTCGTTTCGCTCTGCTTAATTATGTCAATTTGAGTGTTAGTGTTGGTCTGGTCACACCCTCTGCCCCTCTACCTTCCCCTCCTGACCTTAGCTCCTATTTACCTCTTTAGCTGGTGGTGTTAATTTTAACACATTTTTATTTTATTATTGAAAACGAGGGATTTAGTCAGGCAGTTCTGTGGGATTGAGTAAGTAAATAAATAAGTACGCATATTTAGCATCATAATATACATTTACCGTTATGCTATAATTGAAATAAACCGTATTTTGCTATGCTCTAAAACATGTTATTTGCGCAACTTTTCTAACTGTAAATACACACATTCATTTGTTTGTGTCGGTTTGCATTTGACTTGAGCTTCCAATTTTTACGACAATTTCACAGCTGCTTGCCTTTTTCGTCGACTTCTGTGCTGAAGGCTAAAAATAACGGTGCCCAACTAGCGAATTAGCACGAATTGTTCCGCCCCTCCCCTTCACAAGATTCTTGCCTTTTCCAACACTAGCGACCTGTATTTGCATTTGTACAAAAGCGTAAACTGCAACACGAATAAGCCACACAGAAAATTGTTTAAAAAGAGCAAAATAAAATAAAAAAAACCCATGTTTATTTTTGGTGCCTGTGTTTAGGTTATTGATTTGCATTCGCGTTCGCTTCGACTGCATTGTTGCACCAGATGTATGCCAAATTCGTCTAACCAGGCCACTGATTGGTGGGGGGAGGGATAGTCTCCCTCTCTCTCCAGTCGAATTCGTCAGTCAGGTTGTAAATAGCCGGCCGGCTCTTCGCACACTTTGCCTATAATTGAGCAAAGCAAATGCAAAAAAAGAGATAGACACACACACATAAAGACAGAGAACAGAACTCGAGACGTATGACAAGTATAAGTGCTGCCACTCAATTTACAGGCAACAGACAGCAGCCAAGTGGCAACACCGGCACAGACAAAGTGCAGCCATTTGTATATAAGTATATAGAAACACACAGCCATGTACAATTGTTGTCTGTGTTTGGCAGCGTCTTTTGTGATGCTTGAACGCACACACACAAACAAAAAACAAACAACAACAAAACACTAATTTAATGCTTAGATTTAGCGCAAAGTTTAATGCACACTGCGCGCTTTCTTCTGCTGGCTGTGCTTTTTTCTGTACGTTTTTTTTTTTCAAGTGGCGTGGAGAGTGCCTTATGCACTCATTGTTCTAACTTATTATTTCGTAAACGCTGCTGCTCGCTGTGCCGTGGCGTGCAACGAACCGCAGCCACCTCCCCATCCCCTCTGCGTCTTTCGCACAACCCCAAAGGCTTAGCTCGGCTCGCCTCTTCAAAAAGAGCTAACTTAATAAACGCGCGCGCAATTTTTTTTTCTCTTTTTTTTTGTTACTTTTGTAATTCAATTAAGGCGAATTCACTTTTGTGTGTGCACTTTTGACTTCCAAAGCAAGCCGAGAACGGCAAAACTATTCTCTTGTTGCTCATTTACAGAAAACGGCAAAAGAAAAAAAAAAATGTCGCGTGCACGTTTGCTATTTGGTTGACCAACCCAAAAAAAAAACGCTCTCGTGCCAAGCACGTTGAACCCCACTCGTCAGCCAAACCCTCCCACAAATGACAGTTTTATGTTTTCGAGAGCTTGAAAATTGTGAGTGTTGTAAAGTTTACGAGGAACATTTTCTATTTTCTGTACGACAAATTCAACAAGGGCAAAACGAGACGCCGAACGATTCACAATAGACAACAAAAGCAAAAGAGCAGATATAAAAAAAAAATAAATAAAAAAAAATCAATATAGCCTTGTGTTTCTTTTGTTTGCTCGCCTGTCTGCGACAATTAATTTGTTTTCAGGCAGCAACAACAACATAACAGACACAAGTCGTTAGTCGTTAGTCACTTCCAGTTAAAGTAGAATAAAGCTTTGCCTTAGAATTTTGCAACACACCACGCCAGACAAAGGATGCGAAGCCACCGAGCAAAGGGGAGCTGTCAAAAGAGTGTGACCACAAAAAATGTATGTTTGCTGCAGCGAGCATGAAATGTGTGATGATGCAGACCCTTAATGTTAAGCAAAATGGGCACTGATCTCATTTTGACTGTGCGGACTGTTCTCATTCTCTGAAAGTGATCTGTTCTCATTCTAAATGTATCTCGGAAAAGGTAGAAATTAAAAAGCAATTAAGTTTGTGGGAGTAGACAACAGAAATTGATTAATGATATGCACAAATATATATATAATACAAGCATGCAGCTACTTATGTTGTATTTACTTATAAACATCTCGTTCATTTGTTTAGTTTTATTGAACATATTTCTCATCTTAAGTCGAAACAACATTTGATATGGTCAAACAAATGAATAGTTTCTCTGCTTTGTGTTTTATTTACCTCGATGTAATTAATATAAATTTGCCATTAGTTGCCCGGTGTCGAATTCTGAACAAGCAGCAAGCGAGAACTAATGCACAAAGAAGAAGAAGCATCACAACTACCTACAAACAACAACAGCAATAACACAAAGCTTGACATTTCTCTTTGGAAACGATACCAGCTGCATGTGCAGTTGTAGATGGTATTTTGTTGAAATTTATGCTTATGTATATTTGTGTATAGTATTTATTTATTTATAAGAATTCAATTTCATTTTTATTACCTCTTTCCTAAGAAATGGTCTAGCGGCAAATAATCAAATATAAAAATAATCGTGTTTTTTTTCTAAACACGGTCCAGCACTAGCAATATACATGTGTGTGTGTGTATTATGTGCTTATGCATTTTTCTTCATTTTTACATGTACGCATATAGATACATACATTCACACATAGAGAAGTGTGTGAGATTCACAACTCATTGAACAATTTCTGTGCACCCAGAACACCAACAACAGATCAAAAGGCAAACAAACCGTAAAAATGTCGTCGCTGCGAGAGAGAGACAGAGATAAAAACAACAACAACACAAGGACTTAACACCCCCTCCACCCCTGACCATATCTTAAAAGCAGCAACAACAACAAGTTGTAAGCGAAAGCAATAATAACAAATTGAAAAAGTGCGTGCCGGTGCGTAGTTGTATGCGTGTGTGTGTGTGATTACAACGCCGACAGCGAAGTCACCGAGTTGGTTGCTCTTTGCAGCGGCGTCGACGTCGACGTTCGCCGTCAGTAAACTGCAGCGGGCCACGTTGCTGCTATTGTTGTTGTTGCTGTCTGGCAACTCTTTTTTTGTATGTTTCTATACGTATCTGGTTTTGTTGGCTGTTCATTTGTCAAATTATTTAATATTTTAATTCAAAATGCGCACCACGTTTGTTTGCACTCCAAACTCTTCTTCTTCTTCATCTTCGTGTATTTTCTTATTCATTAACTCCTCTCTTCGGCTGCTTTCACACATTTTTTTTTTCGAGTCGTGCGAATAAATTTATTTCTAAAAAAAAAACAACAGCTGAAGGCAATAGCAATAATCGTGCACAAGCATGCTTGCTGTTTTTGTTGTTGTTGTTGGTTGATTGTCTTTAACATTTGCTACGCCTGTTAATTATAAAGCAAAGAAGCGTGTGTAGCTGTTTGCGCTTGTGTGTGTGTGAGTGAGTGCGACTTATTTTTATAATTTTGTCTTTGCATTGCTTTTTATAGCTGCGCTTGGTTTTCGTGTTGTTGTTTGTGCTGTTGTTGTTTGTGCTGTTGTTGTTTGTGCTGTTATTGTTTGGGTTGTTCTTACTTTGCGGTGCATTTCCAATTGAAAATTCAAATCATTTTCATTGAACTCTGTTGCTGAAGTTGCATTCCAAATGCGCGACACGTTTTAATCCTATACGTGGACATATTTGAACATATTCTTATAATATCATTTCCGATTTGTTGTTGAATTGTTGGTTAGCAATAAAAACGTTCATTGCAGTTGCTCATGGCATAAATATGAAACAGACAAATTTTTATTATATCTGTATTAAGTGGCACTTCCAATACAAATATTTTATTTCTAATTTTTAACAAAAATTTTTTTTTGGAAAAATCTTTTCGTTGGAAAATAATCTGGAATATAGTTATTAATTTCCACTTTATTAGTATGTTTACATAAATTAATTGCAATTTTTATACAGTTTCATGTTTTGGAAATGAAATTATATTTAAAAAAATATAGCTATGAGTTTTTCGTCTAAAATCTTCTAGAAACATTCAAAATACATGTTTTATATAGATCTGTGAAAATGAGTGAATAACAAATTTTTCTCCCCCCACCACATTTTGAAAATTGAATTCTGTTAAATTTTCTGTAATTACGCTTTTGGAATTACTATTTATTTAGCTTCATTCGTTTACTTTGCATTTTAAGAAAGCTTTCAAGATATTTATTACTCATTCGAGGCTTCAAATTGCATTTCATATCTCATTCTGCGTCAATAATAAAATCACATTACTGAGTGCACTTTCAATATACCGCAAAGTTAAACACAGAATTCTGCGATTTGCAAATAATACATATCAATTTAATTGTTTACTATTATCATAAAATGCACTCGGCTTGTTGTTTATGCACAAAGTGCCAGTTTTTATGATATAAAGATGAAATGAAGTGTAAAGTGCTCAAAGATTATATAGCCAAAAGATGACGGAGATTATTACTTATCGAAGAGAGAAGGATTGTTGAACGAAACTAACTGATTACAAATATATATTTCCACTCATTCTCATCATTCAACACAAATGAGCAAAAAAAATGATAATTCATAGCTCTTACGTCACAATTGCACAATGCGTAAATGATTTATTGCATTTGAATATGAACATTTTTGATTTACTGTTAAAATGCGAACAAAATTGAAATATATTTACGAAATTAGAAATGGGATTTCTCGCATTTCATTTTGTGTGTTTTTATTTATTTAGTTTTTGTGATAAATTTAAATTGAAATGGACAATGAGTAAATTCAAGCGAATTTCAATAACAAAAGTAAATAGAAGAAGCAACCAAACGAAAATAAATATGTAGCGTTAGTTTTGAGGCTGTGTGTGTGTGTGTGTGCATGTATGAGCTGTACCACAATGCGCTCAGTTACCCCCACCCTACTCCTAGCCAAATAAATAATAAAGCAAGTGACACGACGATGACATCACAGTGGGCGTCAATGAAGATGGGAAACGCTAAACTCAACGGCGAGGTCGCGTTTCTCGCCTTTTGCGACTTCTGGCAACTTTTGCACTTATCAACAAGAAAAACAGAGAGAGGTGGAGGCGTTGGATGAATGAAGTCATATAGGGCCAGACAGCCAGGCAGGCAGTCCAAAGGGAAGAACGGAGACAGAGTGCAAGCATAGAATTAACAGCTACAAAGCAATAGCAGAGTATGTTTACAGTGTGGGGGTGGGAGAGAGAGGAACGATTACTTACCGCACCGCAATCGGCGGCCGGCGAATTCTCGACAATGTCGTAGATGACATGCGGCGGTCCAGTTGTCCCAAGCAGCGAAAAACCGAAACCGGAATGCTGCTCGCTGCGACTGCGACGCAGCACCACTTTCAATTCCTCGGTCATTGCGCTGCGTTGACGTTGCTGCTGCGGCTGCTGCTGCCTATGCGTTTCTCTGTCTGTGTGTGTGTGTGTGTGTGTGAGAGGAAAGACTGTGACCACCTGGAACTGCTGCTGCTGACCGCTGCTGCTCACTTTGATATTTATGTTGTTTTTTTTCACTTTACTCGTATTTAATTTGCCAACGTGTTTGTTGGCGCTGTCGTCATTTGCACTTTGTTTCAATTTTATATTTTTCCTCGTATTTTGTTAATGCTTGACTGAAGTTTTGGGCTTGGCTGCTGCCGCTGCCACTTCACAACTTCTTTGCGCACTCATTTACACAATTGCTTTTATTTCACTTACACACACCACACAACCACGCTCACAGATACGCGCACGTACGCACACACACACACAGAACAACAGTCACACACACACAGAAACAAGTACAACTTAAAGATTAATAACTTCTCGCATTATTTAGTTGTTGATCATTTTCTGCAAACTTTCTTTTAACGCAATTTTTCAGCAGCCGCATCTGCAACAACAACAACACCACACACACACACACACACAAAACTTGTTACAAATTTTCGGTTTGTCTTCGGTGTTTTTTTTTTATATTGAGACCTTTTTTCTCTCCACTTTCAGCACTTGGGCGGTAGTTGCTGCTGCTGCTTTGCGGCTTATGGTATTAACTGCGATGCATTGCGGCGCAAATATGCATTTTGTTGTTTCGCTTACTTTGCATTAATCTAATTAATTTGTTAATTAATTTTTTGAACAAAAAATTAAGCTGATGCGAATGCGCGACTCGCGAACCGAACGCTACGGACGCCTTTCTGTTGTTGTGCACAGTCTATCGATGTTTTCGACAGCTGCATTCGTTTATATTCACCTAGGTATGGCAGTACATATCGATATGTGAGCTCACTCGATTTAGGTTTAGTTACATGACCGTGTTTTTTGTGCTGCCACCACTATTGAAAAATGAGCGCGCAAAATGTTAAATTTGAAAATAGATTAAGCCAAAGATAAATATTTGATATTACTTTGAATATTTAAAGAAATAAGAGTATTGAATAATATTATTAATAACAAATATTATAATAACAAATATATGTATATAAAAACTGCGATATTTTTATAAATCGTTGCCATATATATTTTGTAATTTGACGGTCTTTATTTTGACAATTCAAAATAAAAAAGAACATTAATTATAGCTACGTCAAATGCAATCTGGAAATGAGAACGTCTACTTAAGGGAGTGGTTGAGAGGGGGGTAAATATGGATATTCGCGCCGTAGCTAAAATAAATGATGCGCTCAAGAATTAAAATGTGCATGCAATTGAGACATTCATTTCTACATGGATATAAAAACTCTGACCGACGATCGACGATACTATTAAATTTCTAAGAGTTCCACAAGACAAACACACTTGACTCATATTTGCTTAAGAAGCAGAAGATGAAGCGTGGAGGAAAACGAGGAGGAAGAGGAGTCACACATGCGCTCTACAATCTACTTCCGTTTCTAGTCGGATTTTCTGTTTTGACAACAGCAGCAAAAACAACAACAACATTGTTTTGTGGGTGTCAAAAGGAAAAAAGAAAGAAGAGCACGCGACGTTCCTTCTCCCCCTCCATTAAGTGTGCCCATGTGTGTACGTGTGTGTGTGTGTCCAGATGTTGCGCACAATTATCATATCAGCGCGCACATCATTTACAGTTAAGTGGAATAACAGATTGAGCCAATCGCATGTACAGAGAGACCGAGAGAGAGAAATCGAACCAATGAGAAGACAGACGTAAGACTTAATAAGCCGCCGTCGATTACCCAAAAGAGATCAGTATTAATTTGAAAGCGAGCGCGGCAGGAACACGATGAAAAACTCCAGCACAGATTTAAACGCTTATTATGCCAATGTCAGCAAATATTGGTGCAATGACTACGACTACAACATGGCCAGCTATGAGGATTACAATGTGGATGCCAATTACAACCATGATTGCAACTCTTTGCCATTCACTTCAAGCTTGCCAGAGCCAGAGCCTGCTGCTGGCAGCAGCAGCAGCAGCAAATCCTCGTCGTCTGCTGCTCAGCGCAAGGAGCGCACAGCGTTTACAAAAGCCCAACTGCAGCAATTGGAATCGGAATTTGGCTACTCCAATTATTTGACCCGTTTGCGTCGCTATGAAATCGCCGTCGCCTTGGAGCTGAGCGAGCGTCAGGTTAAAGTCTGGTTCCAAAATCGACGCATGAAATGCAAACGGATCAAACTCGAGCTCAACTCGAAAGCCGCTCAAAATTTAAATTAAGTTTTTTCTTTTACAAACAAAATTTCTTTTTAATTATTTTTTGTTTACTTAATTATTATTAGGGTAAATATATAAAAACTATTTGCATTTCTTGAGCTTTTTGGCCACTTTTTTGGGCAGCGGCTTGGCAATTTTCTTGGCTTCCACTATTTGCAGCAGTTTTGTTGCACTTGTAGCAGCCATTTTAGTTGCCTTCTTCTTTTTCTGGACACCGCCTGTGCCTGGTTTGCGTTTAATCAAATCCGACATGCGCTCGGCGCTTTTATTTATTTTCTTCTGCTTTTGCGACTTTTTAGGCACTGGCTGCAGTTCCTCCTCCTCATCCTCCTCATCTTCATCTTCATCATCATCTAGATCTTCCTCCTCCAATCTCCAATCGTGTTCGATTGGCAGCATCTCCTCATCGCTGAGGATTTCCAGCTCCTCATCATCGCTGTCGCTTTGCAGCTGCTCCTTATCATCATCATCAATTTCATAATCCTCATCATCCGAATCCTCATCGATTGTATTTCCCAGCAAATCCTCCAATTGTAGATTTGTTTTCTTTGCCTCCTCCTGCTTGGATTTCTTGACGGGCTTCACAATCAATTGGTCCACATCGATCCCCAAATGTTTGTATTTCTTTTGCAGTTGCTTCACCTTCTTCATGGCGATCTCTGTGCGTTTCTGGAGAGCGGAATCTGTCCAATTGTTTTGTTTTTTTACGCTGCGCTGCGTGGCTTTTGTTAAATTCGACACAAAAATCTCTTTGCCGGCCTACAAACAACAATAATAAATCAAAATATATGTTTAAATAGTTCAAATTTCAATTCTTTCGTTCATTTCCCACCTTATTTTTGACCTTCTTCACTGTATTCTTGAAATAATTGAATTTCTGCTGCTCGGGCGGAATATACGAAGCCTTGACAACCTTCTGGAACATCAGATAGTTGTCCATAGTATCAGCGGCCACTTTGGCCACCTCCGGATACTCGAACTCGACGAAGGCGAATCCTTTGCTGCCGCCGGTGCGCTGCGAGCGGGCGAGCCGTAGGCGGGTCACATGGCCGAATTGCTTGAAAAATTGACGGAGCTGCTGCTCGAAGAAGCCGTGTGGCAAGTGCCTGATAAGCACAACGCCGCGCTCCTGGCGCTCCTTGGACACTGCTTGCGGCTTGGCTTGCGACAATTTTTTCTTTAACTGCATCGGAAAGAAATATGGAGTCAATTACAGTTAGAATTGAGCATGTTTTTTTTTAAAGCGCAACTCGCCTGGCCGGAAACGACGACTTCTTTGGGTGCTTCCGTATTTTTGGTGGGCGAAGCTTGCTTCTTTACGCTTTGGAGTTTCGGTTTCTTGACTGCCGGCATTTTAAAACTATTGCTTATTTATTTACCAAACACTACAAAATTCAGACGAGGACAAATAAAATTTCAACTGTCGCACGTGGGGTACAGGGAAATGTATCGATAACAATAAGCATTTAGTGTTGCAAAACACCAGTTACTGCGTTCAGTATTTTTTTGATTGCTCAAATGTTAATTGGGGTATTCATGTAACAGCGAAAACTAATAAATTGTGCTATGATATCGGTTAAGCATACCAGAAAAAATCAATATTAAAAAAATAAAAAACTGCAATAATGTGCCGCTGATTTAAACTAACAAGCAGGCATATATAAAAAAATTGCATTGACATACAGTGTGACCGCTTGTAAGTTTTCCATAGAAATGTATAATTTTTGCGCGTAGCGCCATTAAATCAAATTGGAAAATGGCGGACATGGCAACACTGTTAAACAGATGTTAGTGCAATCGCGTCGTCCGCGCGTGAAGAAGCAACAAGCGAGGTGCAAATCCAATATTACGGGCACGTGTCGCTAACAAAATTCGCGCAGCATTGCAAAATATACATAATAAAACAATATTAAAAAAGAGTGAGAGACAGAGCGAGTGAGTGAGAGTGAGAGAGAGCGAGAGAGTGAGTAGCAGCAGCAGCATGTTCTATCTAATTGGACTCGGTCTGGGCGATATCAAGGATATTACAGTGAAAGGCCTTGAAATTGTCAAGCAATGTAGTCGTGTGTACCTGGAAATGTATACCTCAATTCTCGGCTGCAGCCTTGAGGATATGGTGAGTATACATGCGATGGGTGGTTGGTTGGCGAGGGGGTGTGGGGGAAGTTGTGAGTAATCGTAAGGGAAGCAACTATTGTGAATAGTGTTTTTTTGTGGTGTATTTTCTATTTCACATTATTTGAATTTATTGTTTTTTCTCTCTTTTGCAGCAAGAGTTTTACGGACGCCCCTTAATGCTAGCGGACCGTGACCTTGTGGAGCAGGGCGCCGATGAGATATTGGCGGGTGCTGCCGAGTCCGATGTTGCTCTGCTCGTTGTCGGTGATCCATTTGGCGCCACAACTCACACAGATTTCATATTGCGCGCCAAGGAGAAAAACATACCCTACAAGGTCATCCATAATGCCTCGATTATGAATGCAATCGGCTGTTGTGGCCTGCAGTTGTATAAATTTGGTGAAACCGTTTCGATACCATATTGGGATGAGACCTGGAAACCGGATAGTTTCTACGATAAGATTAAATTGAATCGCCTGCACAATATGCACACACTTTGTCTGCTCGACATCAAGGTTAAGGAGCCCACACCCGAATCGTTGATGCGCAAACGCAAGGAGTATATGCCGCCCAGGTTTATGAGCTGTGCCGAGGCTGCCCAACAGCTGTTGACCATTGTGGAGAAGAAGGATGCCTTGGAGCGGAATACGGTGCTCAATGAGCAATCGTTGTGCGTGGGCTTGGCACGTGTTGGCCAGAATACGCAACAGATTGTTGTTGGCACATTGCATGGGATGCGTGCCATGGATTTGGGTGGACCACTGCACTCGCTCATCATTCCCGCCAAGGAGATGCATCCGCTCGAGGTGGAGTTTCTGCAGCAGTACTCCGACAACATCAAGTTGGACGATTATAATCATTAGATCCAAACAAAAGAAAATACAACAAAAAAACAAAAAAGAAAAAAAAGAAAAGATAAGAAGATGCCACCAATCCCCCCACCGCGTATTTAATTGAATTTAAGTAGCTTGAAGCTCGTTCAGAGGAGGAGAGGAGGAGGAGGAGGAGATGGTCGGACGGAGGTACAAAAGGACGAACGGACAGACAGTCGGACAGTAAGACGAAAGTGATATACAAAATTGTATGTGTGGTTTCCCCAGCTTAATTCCATCTGTGTGTAGTTTTGCCAGCAAACACAAAAAACAACAAACAAATAAAACTTCGTTAACAATATTGAAAAAGCTCTTTCCAACTGGAGTTGTCTCATTTATAATCAAATTATTCATCAATCAATGTTTTTAGCCGTTTATATCGGAGCTGAATTGTTGCAATATTGTCAAATTTCTTGGGATTCTCGTTGTCAATGAAATGAAATGAAAACTACAAAATGTGTCCATCATCTGCCGATGGTTTGCCCCGCTTAATTCCATCTGTGTTTAGTTTAGCGAACAAACGAGTAAAACTTCGTTAACAATATTGAAAACTATTTAGTAGTAAGCATGTTGATCCAAAAAACAATTAAAATTTGACAATTTTAATATTTTTTGGCAAACCCAATTCAAATTTTCATTTCTTGCCCATCAATGAGTTGATATATTTTGTACAAGAATTTAAAGAAAAATTGTTTCAAGTTCTATTAAATTAAGTAAGTGCTCGATGGCGATGGTTTCCCCTCTGTGCATCGATTTGCAAACAAATAAAACTTTGTTCACAAATATTGAAAACTCTTCAACTGAAATTTTCTATTTATTACAACCGATCAGAAGTATTCCAAAAAAATTTTAATTGAAACATGAAAATGAAAACAAAAACGCCTGGAAAAAAATTGTCAAATTGCTTGCGATTTCTTTGTGTCCAATTTTGATTTGTTGCGCACCAATAAAATATGAATTTAAAGCAACATTATTTCAAGACAGATTAGATTAAGTCAGTGTCCATCTGGATGTGCTTGCCACGGCTTCAATTCAGTCTCTGTGTGTGTATAAAAATAAAGTTGCATTAGCAAATAAATAAAATAAAGAGAATGCACGATTCGTATTTGATTTTCACACATTTAATACGCAGCAGCGATTGTTGAATATAGATATATATATAAAATAAATACGAGTACGCGGTCGGCTGCCTTAGGGATAGAGGCCACGCATGCGGCGCGAGGAGCCCTGCCGATCGTAGAGCATATTGAATTTGTTGACAAACTGATGCATATCATTGCAGCCCTTGGTCAACGTGCCCAGATAGCTGATCAAGCCGACATCGTTGCACTGTGTGTAGAGCTCCTCCTGGAAGGCGGGCACCTGCATAATGGGCAGACGATGGCACAGCGCGTATGCCTCGCGCAGAATCTCCTGGTTCGGCTTCAGTTGGCCCGCCTCCACTTCCTTAATGTATTGCAACACGATCTTGATGCGTGCATTTAGCATTTTGATGGCACTATCCTGTGCCACCAGATGCTCGGCGACGACGCTCTTCTCCCCGGACTCATTGGTGGTCATGCGTGCCACATGATCGACACCAATGCGTTCGGCCTCCTCGGTGGCCAGCGTATAGGTGAGCGGTACAAAGAGCATTGTGGCCTCGCCATCGACCAGATCGATCAGAGATTCGAACAGCTTGACGGGCAGCTGGTCAACGCTGCGCGCCAACGGATTCAGTTGCAACATGATTGGGCATTCATTGATCTCGGCAATTTGTTTCTGGATCTGAATATCGCTGGCCGTCGGACTGTCGCCCGTCGTATACCATCCAATGAAGTCCAGATCGCTGAACACCTGCCAACATAAATAAATAAATTATATATGTATATATATATATCAAGGGTAGTTCAATTAACCTGCTTGTATTGCTGCTCCTTTTTGTTGTAATAGTCTTTGTTAATAATTGTCTCGTCCGCAATTTCATCGGCTTTCAGCTCGAATGAATTCATCACTTCGATATTGCGGCCCTTTTGTTTGCCTATCAGTGCGCCATAGACTTGACGCGGCTCGCCATGCTGAGCGCGGAAGCGTGTCCAGTGCTCCGATATATTCATTATGACCAGAGGATGCAAGGAAATCGTCACCGATGCAATTGTGCCCGAAGCGGCCATTATATTTTCCTTTGGTGGTGCTTGCTTGTTGCTGCTGCTGCTCGTGGCTGCATCTGCGGCAGATGCAGCTGCAGCCGCACTTGAGGATGTGCTCGGTTTGGCCGAGAGCTCAACATCAACATCCATTTGATCCATGTTTGTTGCTGCTGTTGTCTTGTTTCGTGTTACAACAATAAGGAAAAACAAATCACAAATGATTCGCAACTATCAATTTCTTTTTCGTTTGATGTTCGATAAGTGCATATCGATCAAACTCCACACTTTTTTAGAGCTGCTATTTTTTGGCAGAATTTTTGAAGTTTATTGTTTAGTCTTGTTTGTATTTGTTTGAACTTTACATATATATTTGGAATTATTAATGTTTTACGAAATCTGCTCATTTTTACAACATTTTGTTTACAATTCATAATATATCGATAGCAACTGTGATATTTGTAGCAGCCCTGGTCCTCTTTTTATTGGCACTCGGAAACTAATGCGCTCGGTCGATATTTCTATGAAATTTACTTCAAATGTGCTCGAAATGAGTGAACATAATGTTAAATAATTGCTGTTATTTATCTTGATTGTGTTTTGGCTTTGTAATCAGCTACATCGAGCAGTTATTTTGTCCCAATGAGCAGCTGTTAAATTTTAAAATCTAGCCGGCATTTGGTAATTTTGTGCGCTAATAACAGTGCAGGGAAATGTTAAGTTGTTGTCGCCTCTGTAATAAGTTACATAGCGAGTGGACCATCACTAACTAGTTCACCACCAATAAGAATTGGCCGTGCTACGCAAAAGCGGCTGCGTTGCGGACGGTTTTTCGTGAAACCGAAAAATAGAGAAATACGTGCGCCTTTTATCTGTTCAATCGCGAAATGTGTAAGAATTAAAAATAAATGCAATCGCTCAAAGTAAACATCTAATAAGATAAGTGTGAAATGTGTATATGGAAGCCAGCTGCTGCAGCTGTGACAAGCAACTAAGAATTTCATTCTTTTTTTTATGGTCAAGGTATGCACAAAACATGTCTCTGTGTGTGGGAGTCGCAATAAAAATCTTCTTTATTTTGTATGTATGTGACAAAAATAATCAAAATGTTTACAGTCGACAGCTAATACCCACGCTATATAACAACAACAAAGACAATAATAATAGTATGTTTCTAGTTTCGCCTGTTCTTTAATTAAAACTAATGAAGAGCTCTCGTTTTGGTAAATTTGTTTCTTTTTTGCTCGTTTGGCGTTCATCTTCCTTTTACAGGAAAAATCAATAAAGTCCAATTGTGACAATGGGCGCTCATGTGTGTGTGTGCGTGTGTGTGAGCGATTGCGCCGTGTGTGGGTGGGTGATCTGTATATGCATCTGTATTGCATTTTTCAAGCTGCAGGCTCCTTTAACCATGCGTTGTTGTATTGGTATTGGTACTGTAAAGTGAATGGGGGTCTGCTAATTGATAAGTGTGCAATTTCTATTGGGTAATTTCTCTGTTGTTGCTCTTGTTTAACATAATTAATCACTTTTCTTCCATGCCTGCCTCGCATTCGCATTTGTAATAGTTGCTTTTAAATGCTATTTATTTATTATGCATGCTGCAAGGGTTCGACCTGCGACTGTCGACTGTTTGTTTGAATCTTTATGTTGTTGTTGTTGTTGTTGTTACAAACGTTGTTTAGTATTTAGTTTCCCTTTTACTTTGCTACACTTTACATAATCATTGTCTCTCTAGCTGCGCGTTAAGACAATACAAAAATAAAAAAATAAAACTGGACAACATAAAAATTAAAAAAAATAATAATAAAAAAATGTACAACAAAAGCAAATGACGTTCATTAAAATAATGTACACTTGGACAGAAATCCATATATGTATATGTATGTGTGTATTTATGTTTGTGTGTATGGGAGAGGCGCGCACTTTAATTATGAGACCCCAGCGAGTATTTACATATTTTCTTGGAGTGTGTGACAACATATTGAAGGAGAGACATTGGCAACCCCTTAATGTTCATATTTATGTATTATTATATATAATTATTTATGATACGACAGCTGCTTTCATTTGGTCTTTTAGTCATGATTGCAGATCTCTTAATGATGCCTGCCATGATTCATATATAATCATATACCATTTTATATTATATACGTTTAATATTTTTAAAACAAATATATAGATAAAAATTTACATTTTACAAGAGCTACATTATTAACTGCAAAAGTAGTAGAGTATTTTACTTAACACATAACATTTTGAACATAACTTTTAGCTTTTATGCTTGTTCATATTTTGCGCATATTTCCATTGTATCTTTTTAATGTCTTTCGCCTTCCACATCTCAATCTTTCTCAATCTTCGGCTGGTTTTTGGATTTTCGGTATGCAAAATGTGTGCCAAGCCAAAACGTCGCTTCCTTTTGTGGTCGCTATGTACTTAAACTATTACGCATATATATATATATATATATATATATGTTCTAGCTGGTCGGTTAATGACACGCCAGACAGCGGGTTAGACAGCGGAGTAAAGGCAGCGGCGCCCCGACTAGACAAGTGACGCATTCAAATTCTTTGCGATACTTGCCAACAATATAGGTACAATTGTCCCATGTGGCTATGTACATACAGCTGCGGTCAAAATAATAGTAGCGCACACATGTGTTTTCGATCAGCTTTAAATATTTCGACTATTTTCGCCTGCACTTTTATTATTTTGTGGCGATATTTGTCGAAAAGTCAAATGAACGAAGGAATCGAAGTGATTATTGAGTGTTTGCATTGTCAGAAGCAGCAATGCTATTATGTTGACCGCAGCTGTGTGTACATACATATACATATGCATATGTATGTACATATATTTGCAGAGGCTTTGACTAATTGATGAACTGTTGATTCATTGGACAAGCCAAAATGCCGTCTATTTACTGTTGTGCATAAAATAAAGTATGTAGGCGCATTTGCTCCATTTATCATTAACACTAACTAATCGGAGACGTGCTGCCTTATCTATATTAAATACCTTACGTTCTTGATTCTTTGTAAGAGGGTCACAGTCTGATTGAGTAAGCATTTTTTTGTATTAGGCCCAAGCATTCGGCAAATACTCGTGATGATTTTTACCTGTGAATAATAATTAAAATAATTCAATAAATTATATGTATATATATATATATATATATTCAGTTTAAAACATTACTCAATTATATTTGTTACGAACTCCATTCAACTGTTGTAGCAAAGTTAAGCAATTATTCTTGGGGTATAGGGCAATTTATAACATAAAATGTGCTTGGTAGTTCGACTTCTTCCAGTTTATATAGATCAGTTGCAATTTTTATTAGTTCTTTTTGCTGCATAGCGAATTCATTGCAAAGCAATTTCATTTGATGTATTCCATTAGAAGCAATAATCGCAAACAAATCGGACAAAAAATCGCTTTGCCTTTGTGATTCAGAATTCGATTTTGATGAATTTGCCAATTGGAGCCTGAATAATTTGGATTTAGAGGGTTGCCCCAATTCACATGCTGTGTGTATAGAAGACCTAACCATGTCACAAGCCAACACACATACACACATAGATATACATATATATATATATATATATATATATATATATCTATGTGTATACGCATATATCCAATTATACGGAGCATGCGCCGCGGTGCAATAACAAGAAAATGCAGATCCCATTTGCACAGCGCATAACTCAACGGCAGCTCAAATGAAAAAAACATAACAACAACAAAATCAACTCAAGACACAACAATAACAACAACAACAACAACAGCAACAACAACAACAACAACAACAACAACAGAAGACACAGCAACAACAATGAAAATTAAGCAGCTGAAAACGCATCTGTATCTTTTTCATGCACTGGAAATTCCGCAAAGACGTCGCCGAACCGCTAACTTTCTAAAACAAAAAAAAGATACACAACGCCAGCTAATCATGATCTTAATAATGATTATATTAGTTGCAATTTTGTTTTTTTAGGGTATACTAAAAAATTGTTGAGCGCATCTGTAGTTTGGCAGAAAATGTCAATGTTTATATTTTTGAGTTTACAATTTAACTTGAGAAGTGGCTAAGATGCGTCAAAACTGCGTGGTTGCAACCGTTTATTTCTTAGTTGTAGGTTGCCATTTCTTTGAGATGGAGTTATCTCCTGATCCCATTAGCTTTTAGTAAATAGTTTAAAGTCCTTTATATACCCAATTATTATTATAATTGGGGAGAAAGTTTGCACTGCGACCTATAAGGTCTATTGTGCCCCCTTACTGAGCCTACAGCTCTTCCATCAATCACAACTCTAGCACGAATGTTAGAATCTTTGTTGGGTTGAGGGTTTCTATGTCCTTGGGCCTCATGATATGCTGCCCTAGGATGTTGCATCTTTTCCTGCTTAAGGCAACGCATTCTGCTAGGATGTGCGTCGAGGATTGCTCCTCGTATCCGCAAAACCTGCATACATTGCTGCTGCACATACCTAACTTGGTTAGGTGACTTCTCAGTCTACAGTGTCCTGTCAATAGACCTGTGAGTATTCTGAGTCTATTCTTCCCCATGGATATTACTTGCTTAAATCGCTTTTGATTATAGCCACCTAGGAGACTATACCCAATTATAAAAGTAATATAATTAAAGCGAATTTGCAATCTTTACTTTGGTAAGCCTTTATTTGCACTTTATAGTTATATCCTTGTAGATGATATCATAACTTTGTCGCTTGTAGAAAACATCTCCGACCCCAATATATATCTTGACCAGCATCACTAGCCGAGTCGATATAGCCTTGTCCATCTGTTTTTTTGCAAACTTGTGCATCTTTTGAAGCTATCTGGCGGATACTTTTTGATGCAGGCAATATATGCATATTGCGCGCCGACTGCCACAGGAACAATCGTTCGAAAGATGAGTTCTTTTTACCAAGATATCCGAGATAATCCATTTGGACATTGACAACGGACTACTAAATCATATAGCTGCCATAGGAACGTTAAAAACCCTCATTTGCTTCCTATTGTTTTTTTCATTTGTTAAAGAAGTAGATAATTTCGCATGTCGAGATAACCCTTCTTAGATTTGCACTATAAAATCGTATATCGTTAAAAAACAGATTTGAGTAATAAAGTTTAAGAATTTTGATATTAGATTCCTTGCCATGAATGCTTAAAATATATGTTATTAGGAAGTTAAATAGTAAACGGTCACAAAACTGAACAAAAGTTAAGTTATCCTATTCTGCAAGAGGATACATATCAGGATCAACAAATAACCAATTGGAAATCGACTGGCAGTTGCCACACGCAAAGCCAAGGATAGAGTGCTGCTGCTATTTGCCTTTACTGCCTGGCAGAAAGAGTCAGTACCATCTGCTCGCACTCATGCTCTTAAAGGGATCGGATCTCTGTGCTGTTGGACAACATGTCGCAGCGAAGGCAAGCCAAATAATGATCTGCGTTCGCTGATCGACACACTATGCCTGCAAAATTTGCAAGCTCACCAGACAGAGACAGAGAGCAATGAACCCAGGCTCATGGTTGACTACATAAAGTAGTGACATGGTCATGGTGCCTCTCATTTTCGTGGTGCCACACAGCCAGTTGTCAGTTGTTAAGCAGCTGCTGTGCAGGTTTGCTCGAGACGAATGATTTTTATCGGCCGCTGCGTGTGTTTAAGCCTTTTATTTGCATAGTCGCAATTAAAGATTGTGGAATTTGTTTCAATATGAAATATGTAGTAAAGATGGGGTTCATTGCATCAATAATTGGAACACCTTACAACTGCTGTCAGACATGCAACAAAAACAAAGCATTTCACAATGCAAAACCCCGTCTTCATTTGCCTCGCAGAGCAACTCATGTCAGCTACTTAAAATACAATCACCGATTTTTAATCTAGTCAGATTTTAGTCTTAAATGAAACTTAGTTTATATAATTATTTTTATTTATTATTATTTTATTTTTTTTTTTTTTCATGATATATTATGAATATAATTTGATGCGTACTTTTAAGGGTATTTGCAATGGATTGTATTTAAGATCTCAGCTCATTGTTGTTGCTATTTATGAGTCTGTTGTGGCGTGCACACTTGAGCTCACACCTGATATTCTGGAGCGTCTCGCTCAAGGGCCCAATTTGGCCATGTTGTTAATGGTGGGCTGCAGCTATAAATAGTAGACTCGCTTGTGGCGACGCCTAACTGAGACACTCATCTTTTAATTTATTACGCAACACTCACTCACTGCAGCACTCCCCTTTAATTGCAGGGCATGACGCATTGAGTGTTGGCACTTGAGGCTTGAGGTTTGAGAATTGGCCATGTTGCAGCCTGAGCTTGAGGATGGCCAGCAGCAGCAGCAGCTGCACGAGAGCAGCTGCAGAAGCATTGTGCTGGGCATGGCTAACGTCTCCCTAGACGACACCGATGTGGATGTTGATGTTGATGTGGATGTTGAAGTGGATGTTGAGGTGGATGTGGAGGTAGATGTGGATGCAGTGCCCGAGCGCAAGCCACACTTTTTGGACTATGAAGCTGCTGTGCCGCCAGATTACGAGGATAGCTATAATGGGTTTAATGGTAGCATCGCTGCCGGCGAACAGCTGAAAATGGATAAGAAATTCGAGCGAGACGGCGAGATTAGTGACTATGAGCTCGCGGCGAGTGGTTATACCAAGAAGGAGTTCACTCAGGACGACAATACGCTGCACTTTACGCAAAGCGCTGCTGCTGGTGGCGTTGGCTCTGGCGGTGGCGTCAAGTGCAAGCCAGTGAAGCACTTTCTGGACGAGAATCCCATACCGCCCGATTACATGCTGGCGCAGGAGATGCGCGAACATCGCAGTCTCGATCGGAATTTTGAACGGCAATCGGCACAGCAGCAGCAGCAAAAGGAGCTGGACGCAACTGGGGCGGCGGGATCAGCATCAGCAACTGGCGTGGGTACCTCGGTGAGCTCGACCAGTCACATTTCCCGCAGCCGAAAGGAGCCTTCGTATACGCTCTCCCGTTTTCTGGACGCGGATACACCTGCTGCTCTGCCGCCGCTGCCGCGTTTGCCCAAGGGTTCGGCGTGGACGAGCAGCAGCGATGTGGATGCGACGTTGGGCGCCAAAGTCGAATGTGTCTATTCGCTGCTCTCCATGCTCGGCTCCAATGATCCACTGGAGATGTCCAAAAAGTTTCTTGAACTCTCTGGGAATAGTCAGAGCTGTGCCACCCTGCGTCGCTCCGGCTGCATGCCCCTGCTGGTGCAGATGATGCATGCCCCGGACAATGAGCAGGAGGTGAAAAAATGCGCTAGTCTCGCACTGCACAATGTGGTGCACAGTCATCCGGATGAGAAGGCGGGCAGGCGGGAGGCAAAAGTGTTGCGTCTCCTCGACCAGATCGTCGACTATTGTAATTTCCTGAAGACACTGCTCCAAAGTGGTGGCGAGGCTATTGCCGATGATTCGGATCGCCATCCGCTGGCGGCGATCTCATCGCTGATGAAAGTCAGCTTCGATGAGGAGCATCGGCATGCAATGTGCGAATTGGGTGCTCTGCAGGTGATACCTAATCTGGTTCATCTGGATCATGCGGTCCACGGACCGAAGCCGGAGGATCAATGCTGCAATTCATTGCGTCGTTATGCCCTGATGGCCCTCACAAATCTCACATTTGGTGATGAGAATAATAAGGCGCTCCTTTGCGGGCAGAAGCAATTTATGGAGGCGCTGGTCGCCCAACTGGACACATCCGGACCCGATGATCTCCTCCAGGTGACAGCAAGTGTTCTACGCAATCTCTCCTGGCGTGCCGATAGCAACATGAAGGCGGTGCTCAATGAGATTGGAACGGTTACTGCGCTGGCCAAAGCAGCCATGCGAAATAAGAGTGAGAACACGTTGAAGGCCATTCTGTCTGCCCTGTGGAACCTATCGGCGCACTGCAGCACAAATAAAGCGGAATTCTGTGCCGTTGAGGGTGCCTTGGCCTTTCTGGTGGGCATGCTCAGCTATGAGGGACCCAGCAAGACCTTGAAGATTATCGAGAATGCGGGCGGAATTTTGAGGAATGTGTCCAGTCACATTGCCGTCTGTGAGCCGTATCGTCAGGTGTTGCGGCAACATCAATGCCTGGCCATACTCCTGCAGCAGCTAAAGTCGGAGAGTCTGACGGTGGTCAGCAACTCGTGCGGCACATTGTGGAATCTATCGGCTCGCTGTCCCGAGGATCAGAAGTTCCTCTGGGACAATGGTGCGGTGCCGATGTTACGCTCATTGATACACTCAAAGCATGCCATGATCTCGGAGGGTAGCTCATCGGCGTTGAAGAATCTATTGAATTTTCGGCCCGCTGTACAGAATCAGGATCAGCTCGATCCCATTGCCCGGAGCATGGGCTTGAAACAGTTGCCGACGCTCAAGGCGCGCAAACAGAAGGCGCTGCAGCAGGAGCTGGTGGGGGAACGGGGCCATGCGGAGACTTGCGATAATCTGGAGGGAAATAGCGGGAGCAACAGCAACAGTGGAAAGATGCGTCAGCGTCAGCCATCAGTTCCCATCTCTCGGCTCTCACGCTCCACGCTGCTGACGAAGAGCGAGAGCCGGGATTCGGTTTACTCGGCCAAATCGGATACGGCCTATGAGCATCTGATGCGATCGGATGCTGCCCAGCGTCCGCCCGGCCAAAGTCAGAGCTTTGAGCTGGAACTGGAGCTGGATCTGGAGCACGATGTGGATGCGGCCACCGAGGAGCAGCCAATCGATTACTCCGCTAAGTATAGCGAAGGAGCGGCCAATAAGAATCACAACAGCAACAAAACAACAACAACATATCAGGAAACGGATCTCGATCAGCCGACTGATTTCAGTCTACGCTATGCGGAGAATCAATTGGAATCGGAACTGAAGCCGGCCTCGGCAGTCGATGCAGTGGTGCCAGTGACAAAGGCGTCCGGTGGACGTCAGGAGATCCTCCTCATACTGGATGACAGCGTCAAGTGCTATCAGACCGAGGATACTCCATATGTCATATCGAATGCGGCATCGGTTACGGATTTGCGGCAGGCAGCCAAAGCGGACACAGAGACTGAAGTGGAAGTGGATGGAACGATGCCAACCGTAGAGAGTGAGGTGTCCACCGGTACGACGGTGATCATAAAACCCAACCAGGTGGAGGAGGAGGAGACTAGAGTGACGGCGCCACAAGTTGCCGGCAAACATAGCTCGACAAAATTATCATCCGCTTTGGCCTCCGGCTCCTATACGCCCGAGAAGCCCATCAATTACTGTGAGGAGGGCACGCCGGGCTACTTTAGTCGCTACGATTCACTCAGCAGCTTGGATGAGGCTGGTGCAAAGTCGGCAAGCAAACAAAGCAAGCCAACCGTCAAGCACGACGAGGAGCAAGTGCAGCCGCCAGAGGAATTGGAATCGGTGCCAGCGAAACCCAATTCAGCGCTGGAAACACCGTTGATGTTCTCGCGTCGCAGCTCCATGGATTCGCTGGATGTGGATGTGGCCAATTGTGATGACAAGAGTTCGGTGGTCAGTGATTTCAGTCGTTTGGCCAGCGGTGTCATCTCCCCCTCGGAGCTGCCCGATTCGCCCACACAGAGCATGCCGCAATCGCCGCGACGACGGAATCTGCGAGATGCCAATGTTGCCCTGCCTGCCAGTGTTGGAGCCAACGTGTCGCGTCCATTGCGCAGCGTCTTTGAGGACGATCTGAGCAGCTTCAATGTCGAGCACACACCTGCTCAATTCTCCGGAGCCACCAGCCTCAGCAATCTGAGCATTGTGGACGATGACAAACCGTTGCTGGCTGTCGGCGAGGGCGAGGGCGATAATGATAACGAGGATGAGTTGCTGCTGGCCAACTGCATCAACATGGGCATGCAACGTTCGGTGGCAGCCGCACCTTCTGCTCCAACTGCATCAACGGCAACTGGAATTGCAATTGAGGAAACCACGCGCAGCTATTGCACAGAGGACACACCGGCGCTGCTCTCCAAAGTCGGTAGCAACACCAATCTCTCGGCCATATCGATGAACTCCGCGGCGGAAACGCAGCCACAACGCAGCTCACTCAATCTCTCCGATGATGTCTCGTCCAATGCGTCCGATTGTGTGCTCCAGCAGTGCATTCGAGCCGGCATGAAAAAGTCATCTCCGACACCAGCTGCCGCATCCGCAGCTGCAGTTGCTGCTCCACCCAAGCCGGATGCGATAGACATGCTGCGCAGAGGTGGTAATCCATTGCCCGCCTATTTGCCCGTCAGCGATGAGATGAGCAAATATCTGGTGGAGGATAGCCCCTGCAATTTCTCCGTCGTCTCTGGTCTGTCCAATCTAACTGTCGGCTCCAGTCTGGTTGGACCAGCGGTGCAGCTGGAGCAGCAGCATACAATTGGGTAAGTCAACAATTGAGATAAATAAGAGGAGGAGTAGTAGTTAATGTTAGTAGTTCTACGTAATATTTCTAAAAATAAGATTTGATGCTCAACATTTCTGAAGTCTATAACTTCGCTGCACAAATTCTCCATCGGATTGGGATCTGGAGAGTATCCCAGCTTGGCTGCATTCATCTTGAATGAATCTGTAGAAACTTGACTGTATTCATTGTCCTGTTGGTATGTCCAACTCAATGGCATATCATATATCATCCGTAGCATAATATCACGTATAAGTTGCGATTCGAGATTTCATTTCTCCAATATTGTTCCGAAAGCGCAACAATAGAAAGTCGATCAAATCATTAAAGACGATCTGTCCTATTTAATGACGGAACACATCAGTTTAGCAACAGATTGGTTTACATACCTGCGACATTCTGGGTCGCCAGTTAATAGTAAACCAGTTTTGGCTTAAATATTCCTACATTTATCGAATGCTCAAATTCAAATTGTATTTCTTAGACTTTAAACTAGATTCTTTGATTTCTAACTAGTTGCTTTTTATCTGTCTATTCTATTATTCTTTATCATTTAAGAATGTCAAGGTCATCAGATATCTTTGATAATATTACGCTCTATCGGAGAAGTCTCGATTGTAATTGTATTTCAATCACCAAAGAGAATTTTGAAGAGATTCGATTTTCGATCCTGATAATTTGCTTTTTTATTTTGATAGTGTTGCCAATGCGAATGCGGCGAAGATCGATGTGATTCAGGCAGCAGCATCGGTGGCACCACAAGAGATCGCTAACCGACGACCGCTGCATTGGCAGGATGATTCGCTGAGCTCCTTGTCCATTGACTCGGAGGATGACACCAATTTGCTAAGTCAGGTAAAAGTCAGTATACTCCAATGCAATAACATTTATTAATTTCGCATATATTTTTTGCAGGCTATTGCCGCTGGCTGCAATAGACCCAAATCGAATCTTGGCTTCAGCACAAATGCCACAAGCAGCAAGCGCTCCAGTTCGCTATGCTCCTCGTCGCAGCCCATCGCCATCAATGCGGCAAGTTCGGCATGCTCCTTGAATTCGGCGATGAGTGCGCGAAAGACGGTGCCACAGGAATCGTACAGTTCGGTGGATTCGAGTGATTCGAATGATAATCAATCCAAGTCACTGTTTGAGCTGTGCATCCTCAATGGCATGTACAAGTCCTCATCCTCGTCGTCCAAGGAGCCGGGCAGATCGCAGCAACAACTGCAACACCAACTGCAACAGCAGCAGCAGCAATTGTTCAGCGGCCAATCCAATCCCAATCTCAAGCAATTCGATTCGCTGCCCGTTCAATTGCCGTTGCAAACAAAGCGACAGCGTCATCATCATCATCATTCGCATCATGCGCATCATCATCGGGAGCGTGAACGGGAAAGGAAGGATGAGAAACTGCTGCTGGAGTGCATCAATACGGGCATCTCGAAGAAGATCAATGCGGTGCCAAAAAACGCGCAAGCTACGTCTGCAGCTGCATTGGAACCGTGTCACCCAATGGCGGCTACTACATCAGCAAGTGCCAACAGCACAGCACAAGCAGCAGCAACAGCTCCAGACGTAGACAAACAGAAGCAACACCAGCAACAACAGCAACAACACGCAATAGCAACAGCATACAGCAACCCATCCAATCCGAGCAGCAACAGCCCCAACAACGGCATCGACATCGCCATCGACGCAGCAAGAAATCCAGCTCTAAGTCGCGAGATCGCGAACACGAACGTTCCCGTGACCGTTATTGGGTCTAGACAGCAGCAGTCTAACCAGCAACTGGATTCCCATTGTTCCAGCGACGAATCGAATCAATCGTTTATACTGGACACCCAAGTGCGTTTGGATGAGCTGCCCGTGGCAGAGTCAGGCAGCTGTTGCAGCGCCGACAAGCACAAAGATCCCGATTTGATGTTAAAATCGGTGGAGCGACTCACCTTGGAGTTTGTCACATCGGCGGAACAATTGCGGACGGGCAACAACAACAATACGTGGAGCGAGCACACCTGTCCCAATGATGTCTCCTTTCCCAGCATAAGCCAAACGCCGCCCAAGCTCGCCTCGCTGAGTCTCGATGATGATGTGGATGATGCCACACAAGCGGCGGATTTACAGGATTTTTCCGAAACAACGAATGGCGAACCAGTTGCTGCTCCAGCTCCAGTGCCCGTCGAGCAGCAGCAGCTGGTTAGCCTCAATTTCCAGCTGGGCGGTCAGGTGCAGAGTGCAGCGATGCGCAGCTATGATTCACAGCAGTTGCTCTTCAACGGCACCAGTGCCTCCATGATGACCAATTCCACAATGATTGCGTTCGAGGCGCGTGCCCTGGCCGAGAATCTGCAGCAGTTGCAAGCAGCTGCTGACAACGATAACAATGACGATGACGTCGATGACATGCTTCAGTTGAGCAGCTTGGATTTGGATAATGTGTGTCCGCCATCTGGCATGGAATCCCTGAATTCCGCCTGCAATACCCAGCCAAGTTCGTTGCGCCAACTTCCGATGCCCGGTAAATCACCGAGATTTGCACGGAAGCCATTCCCAGCGGGTCTGGTGGCGAGACGTGCCCTCGGCCAGCTGGCGGGCAGTGCGGAGAGTGTCAATTCCAGTTGTTGCAATCTATTGGATAACATTAAGCCGCCATCGCTAATGGATGAGCTGCTCGACTCCATGATCAGTGTGGACAGCATACAATCGGAGGTCGCCGAGGATGCCGAACAGGATTGCAGCATGGCCACCACAATATCAGTTTCCAACTATGAGACGGCTGCTGGCGATGATCAAACATTAACTCTAACCGTGCTCCAAAGCTGCTGCGACTACGATGATGAAGATGAGGAGGAGGATGCAACCATGAATGATGAGTTTAGCTCGGCAGATTCGACTCCGAAGCAAGGATCGACACCGTCACCCAATCGTCGCACGCTAACGCCCAAACAGAAGCGTCGCCTGGCCAAGGATCGCTACAAGACATACACGATCACCAGCAACGCTCTGGCGGATCTCGACGCAGAGGCGAATGAAACGCTTCAGATCGAGATTGTGGAGTCTGCAGTGGCTGTGGCAGCTCCAGTGACGCCTGTGCCACGCCTCAATGGACGCCGACGTGGCAGCGCCGAACGCTACAAGACACAGCTGATTGAGTGTCCCAAGCAGTTGCTACTCCAGCCGGGGCAACAGTCGGAGCAGGAGCCGGAGCAGGATGACTGCCTCAGCGAACAGTTGTCCTCGATGCGCGCCATGATGCAGAAGTTTACCTATATTACCGACATCACTATTGGTCTGCCCAAGGAGGAGATGACTCCGGCTGTGCCTGCTCCTGCGGTGGATGATCCGCCCAGCTGCGAGGGTGAACAGAATTCGGAGACGGAATCGTGTCATGGTCGCGCTCAAACACCGCCTGCTGCTGTCAGAGCTGAGATAAAACAGGCTACTTTGCCGCCCGCCACCGCTGTGAAGATCGTGCGTGGTCGAAAGAAGCCCGCCTACATATCGCCCTACAGCATGCAGGGTCAGCGGGAGGCCAAGAAGACGCTCTCTCCGACCATAGCCAAGCGCAATGCGTTGCCCAGCAGCCAACGCCTGCCTGCCAAGAAGAAAGCAACAACAACAGCCGCAAAAGCAACCACACCAACAACAGTGAGCAACACACGCCTGGAGCGCCAGGGCACCTTCGTCAAGGAAGAGCCGACGCATAGCAATGTGCAGGTGCCCATTGTGGAGGCAGTGAGTCCCACGCAACGTCAAGCGGCCTCCTCCAAGCTGCCCACAAAGCGCACAACAACAGCAACTGGAGCAACTGCAGCAACAAAAGCAACACCAACCAGCTCACCCAGGCGAATCTTGGCCAATCAGCAGCAGCAGCAAAGGCAGCCACGTGCCAATACGAATATACGCCTGGCCAGCGCCAAGGCAGCCGCCGCATCCCGTGTCGCCGCTCAAGCAGCGCGTGTGTCAACCACAACGCCGCCATCGCGCAGCAATTCCAATCTGAATGAATCGGCGAATATTAGCCAAGCGCAGAGTCGCATCGCCAACATTTGGAAGCGTGTTGATGAGGCCAAAACCAAGGCGAGGACAACGACAAGGGCAAAGACGACCCCGACCAAGTCAACAAGCAATTTGAGGACGCAGCAAACGAAATCTTCCAATATGCTGAATGGTGGAGCAGTAGCGACGCGTCCAAAGCTGCTACTGCGCAGCTCCACATTCGACAATACGCCGGAGACAGTCAAATCCGCTGCTCCCGTGGCCAAATCCCGGCTGCCCATTGGAGGCGCACGCAAATAGAAAGCGAACAAAAAAATAGTCTTGCATTTTGAACAACGCACAGATATCAGCAAAAAGAATGTTTTATTTGATATATCTCTATATATATGTATGTATATCAATATATATATATGTATATCAATATATATACTTAATCAATATCTATACAAATCTTTATATAGAAGCGTAGCTAGTTCGATAAGACAGCCTAGTAGGAAAAACAAAAGGAATCCCAATCTCTAATCCACAAATCACAGTCAGAAACGTGGAGCGATTGAAAACATTAGCATTATAATCCCAGCTCCAAGTTCCAAGTGTGTAGCCAAATATATTGCATAATAATATTATTAATAATAATAATAATTATACATTAGTTATTGTTTCAGGCCTTTTAAAGTGTGTACAACTTAAATATATGTATGATCAAATGTTGAGATCTGTGAGTAGTTGGGCCTAAATTAATCAAAAGAGACGAGAAAAAACCCATTTAGTAAGCGTTTTTTTTATCTTTTATGAACTTCCTTTGCAAAACCAAATATTATTTGAGAATGAAATGAAATGAAACAAGATTTATAGTCACTGCTTTTTAAGTATTCAAAACGCGCGCGTTCGACGTTCTTAATATATATATATATATATATATATATAGATATTTAAATTTTAATATTTTAACTTTATTTGATTTTAGTATTTCGTGTACTTTTAGCTGCTTTCGTATTGAGAATTTACCACTTTGCGATTTGTAGTTAGTTTTGATTTAAGCCGATTACATTTCTAATTCAAATATATATCTATATACATTAATAAAACGAAATGCTTTTCGACAAAAAAAAACATTGGCTATATTTGTGATCTTGCAACGACACCTGAAGCGATGGAATGATGGAATCGATGAATCGATGGTAACTATGGGTAGGTAACTATATATTATACATTATATATATATATCAAAGTTGCTTACAGCACTGGTTATAATTTAAAAAATGAGTACTTTTTTTTGGGTAATTTTTCAATATTTTTACCGTAATTAAGTTCGGTCAAAATATCAATAAATACCTAAGAAAAAACTTTTGCTTGCAAGCACTAATTTTTTAAATGGTATGCCAGCTGATATAGTGATCTGATTCGGTAGACTCCAACTCCGTTTGGCGTTTGTGTGTATGGAACCCGATCCAGGAAAGTTTGGACAGCTTATTTTATTCCTAAAAAAAAAGCTCATTCTTTTTTGAAGAAAATCGAAATTTCTGGCAAGCAACTTTAAAATCTATAAAATGTTCTTACAGTAATATGCGACTTGAAACCTGACTTGGAGAGGCGTCTTTAGGACCATGGAAATATTCTGTCAAAAATCAAGTATTTGTTATTAACTGTTTAATTGATGATGATTTTTCGATTTTTACATTTTTTTCCATTGCCTGTGACTAACTACATAAATAATGGGAAAATTATTTGAATATTTTTCATTGCCTTGACTGGCAAATGGAGAAACAAAATTTAAATTACTTGTTTTTTTTGCTTGATGACTTTATCAAGTGGGGGGATACCGCCCACTATTGAGGCAATTGAAGTTCCCGCTGCTGGACCAAATTTGCCGGAGTTGGATGAGGATGCCGATGAAGTGTATAGGGAGCCATGGTATGCAACACTCATTCAGATTCTGATACCATTCGGACTGGCCAGCCTGGGCACGATAACGGCGGGAGTGCTGTTCGGCAATGTAGAGAACTGGCTGGTGTTCAAGGAGATGCGAGAGCTGATAATTATCGTGCCGGGATTATGCGGCCTGAAGGGTAATCTCGATATGTGCGTCGCAGCGCGTCTCTGCTCCCATGCGGCCATGGGACATTTGCGACATTCCTCCGATATACGCAATATAATCATTGGGAATGTGGCACTGGTGCAGGTGCAGGCGATCATCTGCTCCTTACTCCTGGCCATCTGCACAATGTTCATCGAGTGTATTGCCAGTCAAACTTTGGATTTGAGCAATTTTATTACACTTATCTCCGCATCGATAATAACCGCATCCACATCCTGTTTGATCTTGGACTCAGTGTTGCTGCTGATTATATTATTTTCGCAACGTTATCGCTTCAATCCGGACTACATGGCCACGCCCATTGTGGCCTCAATTGGGGATGTGACATCGGTCAGTGTGCTCGCCTTTACTGCTGCCAATCTCTATGATTTAAGGTGGGTCAGTGCGATTGTCGTTGGCTCCTATCTGCTGGTGCTGTTGCCCTTCTGCATCGCCCTGGCGCTAAATAATACACATACACGTTCAGTGCTATTTTATGGCTGGATATCGGTGATTGGCGCCCTGTGCATCAGTGAACTTTGTGGCATTATTCTTGGTGCTTCGGCAGAGCAATTTAATGGCTTCACCTTATTCTCGCCAATCATCAACGGCAGTGGGGGCAATTTGATATCGGTTCAAGCGAATAATATGAGCTCTCTGCTGCATCAGCGAACACCACTGGGCAAACTGCCGAAGGGGACCAGGATCTTTGAGACGCCGCAAAATGCGCTGTGCTACGGGACAATCTATTCACGTGTCTCGCGTCTTGTGATCGCCATTTCGATACCCTGCAATTTGATACAGGCTTATTTGGCCGACTATATGTATTCGCTAAATACAACGGTGCATTTTGTATTTGTCATCGCTTTTGCGTTGGCCAGCTTATTGCAACTGATCATCCTGTTATGGTCGGCACATGTCCTTGTGCATGGTCTGTGGGTATACAAGATTGATCCGGATAGCGCGGCGATACCATATTTGACGGCATTCGGGGATAGCCTGGGCACGGGTCTTTTGGCCATCATGTTTCTCATCTTACATGGCAGCAAGTATGAGTATTGTACTAATAAATCACCTTGGCTAAATTAAACTCAAATGTATTTTCAATTATATGCAAATTTGAAATCACTTTTAAATTAACGCGCGCGTTAATTTCGCGATTTGGTAATTTGCGGCTGGTGCACGTTATCGATAATCAGCTGGTCGCACGATTACACGATTATACTTACAAAACTGATGGCAACTCTATTATCGGATACGAAAAGAAAACAGTGTAATTTGCTGTTTTCATATTGCGACCACACTGCACTGGTATTTTAAGATTTTTACTACTACAAAAAAAAAAATAACAAGCAGGCCAAAGGCAGCGAAAAGCAGCAAGACCAACGAGTGAGCTAAAAATGTGTGACAAACAAACCAAAATTCGTGCAAAAAAAAAAACGGAAAATAATCAATGATTGTTAGAATGTGTGCAACATGGCGACGACAGCGCTAAAAGACCTTGAAACCCCTTTTTCTTAATAGTGTTTGTGTGACTGACTGGGCTCTGTCTGGCTGCCTGTCCGTCTGTGTGTCTGCTGTATTTTCAAGCGTCTATTTACATTTTTACCCCACCTGGCTTAAGTTGTCGAGCAGACAGGTGTTGTTGTTGTTGTCATTGATCTCGTCATTTGACAGTCATCTTTATTGGACGGGTTTTATTGCATTTCTAAAGTGTATTTGTGTGTTTTTGTTGAATAACTTCACTCGCATGGATATGATGTATACACACACACACAGACGCAGAGGCACACATGCAGACATCTAATCAGTGATTGTGGTATTGCCAAAGATAAGAAACAGCCCGAAAGTAGTTTAATACGCAGGTGGCGAATTGACTAACTGACTAACTGATGATTGACTGGCTGACCGACGAGGCTAACTGTGACTCAACCTCTCTGCCTCTTTCTTTTGCCAGCGCCCCAATATTACAATAGTTGTTGCTGTTGCTGTCACCATTTGTGGTCGTCGCTGCTTCTTCTTCTTCGTCTTCGTCTCGGGCGCGTTTTTTGTTTTTATACCTTTTTCATTCATACTCATTTCAATACGTCGAAAAAAAACTAAATCAAATACATTTGACCAACAACTTTTTGCAATAACTGTGACTCCATATATATAAATATATATAAATCAATTTATTGTGTGTGGTTTAAGAATAAAAATAATAAATGTATTAATAATATACAAATATACAGCAGTAAAGCCGTTGCGCCGCCGCATAAATGATCAATACGAGCAGCAGCATGAGGTCACAGGAGGGGCCAGCAGGGAGGCAACCCAAATGCAATGCGCCCAGCACACAGCTGACCCCAGATGAAAACGATGCAGTCTTCCGGCTCTTGGGCCGCAAGTGCCAGGTGAGTCTCTCCAATTAATTACGCATATAAATAGTAAAAGTATTTAGCTATGCGATTATGTAAATATATACATATATAAGAATGAATAACGCGGCATGATTAATGTTGCGTAGGCGATGAACGTCGCCTTTTCCTGCAATTGAAACGCAAAACGCAAAACATATGTACAGTGCGCCATCGATATTGTGGACAGTCATTATTTGTACTTGCTTTTAGGCGAAACAAAAAAATGCTGTAGCTGTAGTTAAAGTTTATACTAAATGCTGATTAGGAACTAAAAATTGTTTTTTTTTCTTATGTTTATATCTTAAATATTCTTCTTATCTATTCATGTTACTTACTATGCACACATATCAAGGTTGTACTGTGTGTGTGTATGTTTTTGACTCATATTAAGCTTGATTAAACATTTCCTGCAAGTGCATTTAGCTGAGGGACGCCTAAAATTACAGTAATGAATTCATGAATACCAATTGAATGCCAAAAAGAAGGAACCTTGGTAACACTAGATGAGTCCGTGACACTATTTTCCAATACTTATTCATGCGATTTGTAATTCAGCTGGCTCATTCATTTTTATCAGCGAATATTTTTTGGCTTTACTTTTCGGCTTATTTGCAAGCTGAAAACAATTTTTCAATGTTGATAAGCATTTGCAATTGATAAATGCGTATTGTGCAAATACTGGACACACTTATCTTATCGGGCCCATCTATCCAACGTTAGCCATACCATACCCAATGCCAAACACACGCAAGATAACAAAGCTAAAGACCTTAGAGAACGTTTAGAAACATGGCCAACAAATGTAAGCCCGAAATGTATTCGCTGTTAAGCAGACATTACGATGCGATACATATGTACATATGTATATGTATGTATGTAATTATATTGCTTGCACGATATGTAAAAGTTGTTTGTCTGTTTTTATTTTTAATTGTAATTCACGCTTTGCTAATTTTCGACTTTCCATTGACAAACATTTAAAATGCTTTTGAAATATGGCTTTGTGCGAAAAAATGCTGAAAACAAGCTGGCAAGGGCGTACCCAGCTTTCTCAAAGAGGGGGTCTGAGTTTTATATATTTTTATCAAAGGTTTTAAGCCAGGTTTCTTCTTTCAAGTCACATGTCATTATACCCAGGGGAACCCGTTTAATTTGGAGCACAGTCTGATTAAAAAAAAATCAATTAGCTGCTTTGATGACAAGCACCAAATGGGGCTTGCTCTGCATCAGTTTTCAACTTCTAGATACCCTGTACTAAGTTTTTTGCACATGAAATACAATTTTGCAACGATATTTGAAACTAACAGTCAAATATAAATGTAATCAACAATAAATATATAAAGATATATAAACAATATATTTATTTAACCCATGACACCTTTCGTTAGACAGACATGCGAACAAATTCAGCTGAACTGAAATAAATCGATATCGATCAATAATTGATAACTGTATATGTCCATGTCAATTCCGGCTTCGCACGGGCACAATGTTTTCTCGAAATAAGAGATTTTCGTTATGGATACGTTTTTTGCTTCTTGATGAATTATCGTCTTCGAACTTTTGAAAACGCCTTTGGAGTACTCTTGACTTTCCAAGAAATGGAACAGAAAGGAATATATGTTGAATAACAGTGAAATAAGCAGAGGAATTGATAAGAAATTAAAATTCTTTGTTTTATACAAATTTTAAGATGAAATATAATGACTCAGCGGACATCTGCTTGTTAATCTTTAATAATAAATCTATATATAATATGTGCTTGAACATTAGTTACAGAAAACCACCAGCCAAAAAGCTTATTGTGGTTAATGACACAGCTTTGCAGTCTCAGTCGACGGCACCGGTTTGTGTGTGATAACGTCTCACAGAATTACTTCACAGTTTGTTGTTGTTGTAGTTGTTGTTGTTGTTGTTGCAATCCATTTGTCGCTCATTTGTTGACATCTGCTATTTGTATATGCTTATTTTCTGTTTGTTGACCAACTAACGCGGCAAGTTGGCAACTGGCAACTGGACTTTCTAATTGCTGTTTTGAGTTGCTGTTTTGCCTTTTTGTCTGTCTGCTTTTCAAAGTGTTGCCGTTTTGCAGACGCTGCTGTTGCTCTTGTTGGTTGTTGTTGCTGGTATTTAATGCGCTCCATTGCTCCCTTTGCCCTACACACACACATAAACACACACAAACACACACAAACACACAGACATGCATATGTATGCAGACTTAGCCAAGCTGAGCTGTTACGCCCAGTTATATTTCTGTAGTTGTTGCCATCGATTTTATGCTGCAACAAAATAACAACAACAACAACAACAATCAGCTTGTAGCCAAGTCGTTTGTACATAGAAGGCAAGACATCATTTTACAATGCTACTTATGTTCACACACAAGCACACACACGCACACACACACACATGCAGAGTGGACGCCATAAGGCGTCAATAAAAATTCAAATATGTTCACAATTTCGCACTTGCGCCGCGTGGGCAACAAAACAACCATCAACAACAACGTCAACGTCTCTTTTATCTCTACAGAGGCACGCAGAGGTCACAAAAGAGCTGGGGAGACACAGATCATCATATATGTGGCTAAAATAAGTCGTCGTCATTTGATGATAAACAAATACATAAATATGTATGCACTTAAATATATATTTATTAGCAACTTTTACCTAAGCCGACACATTGTTAATTTGTATGTCGAGTGTCATTTAGTTTTTGGAAAGGTATTTGAATTTATGTATGTTATGTCAACAAACATCAGTCGACTCAAAAAGAATGCAAAAAGTAATATTTATAATTCAAAAGAAAATGAGAAATATTATTTAATCAACTTTTGTTGCATAGATTGGTAAACATAAGAGCTGAAAATAAATGTTGTATAAACATTATCTTTTTGGCCCGGCACAAGTTCAGTCAATTACTTAGCGTGCTTCACGGTACGGTCATGGCCAGCTGTTTCTGGCCAAATGTCAAGTGCTGTGCGGCCATGGCCGGCAAAGCTCAATCAAAGCGCAATAAATTTTGGTCATTTAATAATTAAATTGATTTGGCGAATCTGGAATTGAACAACAACAAATTTGAAATTAGAGTTAAAGACACTTAATTGAAACAAATATGCATACTAATATCAAGTTTGGCCTTAAAGCATTATTAAAGGTATTAGCATCAATTTTAGACAATATTAGCTTAACAAATGAAACTAAATCTTCTTTCTAAGAGAGTTACGTAGCTAGGCTAACAATCAAAAGTTTTTTTTTGTTTAACAACAATTGTGTTCAAAGACAAACAACTTTTGCGAATTCTTCGTCGAGCAATAGATTTACAGCTCTGTATATCGAACTTTCCATTTGTCAGCCCATCATAATATTTCATGATCTTTTGTTTTGGATTTTAGAAACTCTTGAAAGTTGAAGTCTTTTCTAGTTATCGACTTAATGATTTATGTGGTGTTGTTGTCTTAAGCATTTGTTTGTTTACTTGTGGCGCCACAGCACACACAATGCCTATAGACACATTTGGCAAGGATTTTAAATGCGACTGACGCCAGCATTTCCTTCGTGTTGCCCATAAAAATACCATCTTAAATCACCTCGCCACAAATACGATTTCCGTTGCACACACAAAACGGACGGAATAACACAGTGCGCATTGTGCAAGTCTGCCAGAGACTCCCAATGGAGTCCACCAGTTTGCCAGTAGCCAGTTGTCAGTTGTCTTTGGAGAGTGCACAGAGAGAAAACAAATCAGGTAATTAAACACAAAAAGTGATGTTGACAATCTACAAATGAAGTACGAAAACCAAAAACCGAATCTGAAACGCTTTTTCACCATTTCAAATTCAGAATCGGATTCAGAATCAAAATTCAAAATATTTGTATAGCCCCAGATATAGGATTTAATATTATTGCTCAAGCTAGTTCTCTGAGATACTAAAAGTGTTTGCGATCACGAATATATAAACCTTATGGGTCTTTCGACAAACTTTACCAATCCGTAAAAAATGTACTAAAAAATACCTGAATTTGTATACCGTTCGTATCAGAAACGGTATTTGACCCAAAATTCGTTTCGATTTGGCAGAACCTTATTGCAACCTGGATATACTTTGATGTCTAAATTTTAAGTAATTGGCAACGTTTTTCTCTCTGTGTAACCCATTGCTATCAATTGTTGCCCTACGACGTGCTGGGCATCATAAAGGGCCAGATTAGCGATTCAGTTGACAGTTTGGCTTCCAAATGCAAATGTGAATGTGAATGTGAATGTGAATGTGAATATGAATATGTCTAATCGGTATTCAGATGAGCAGCCTATGGCTAAAGAGCCAGCTCGGGCCAAAGTGCGAAACCGAAAGTCAGATGAGTTTCTCAACTCAGTCGCGACGGTTCACAGTCCACGACTCTTCGACTTCGGTTTTTTCTTGTCTGTCAAATGGGACGTAAATATAAGGTGCGCTTAGTCTTGGCCAATCGGCGAGACAGCTCTAATATATTTTGATATTGTTCGTTTGTTCGTTGATAACGCAATATATGCTAATAAGCCATTGTTACACATTTTCTTTGTAGGCCTTGAGCACTGCCGTTGTGCAGATCTACAAGACGGAGGGAAATGCCCATTCCCATTGGAAGAAGAAGCATACGGGCGTCGTTTGCTTGGTGAAGGATAGCGCCATACGATCCTATTTTCTGCGCGCCTATTGCCTGATTAAAAACGAACTGATCTGGGAGCATGAATTCTACGATGGCATACAGTTTGTCAGGTCGCGTCCCTTTCTGCTCACCTTCGAGGGCAACGTAAGTCGACTGCGACCATTTAACAAACAAAAAAACGATTAACAATCTTAAGGAATTGATTTCCCCATTTGCAGGACGGTAATGTGGGCTTGAACTTCATCTCGGAAGACGAATGCGATTCGTTCTATGACACGGTGGACAAAACAATTGACGCACGCAATCGCAAGCGTTTGGAGAAACGCTCCCGGCTGAAATCGCAACAGGCGCCCAATGTACCAGTGCCGCCTGTTCCGCGGGAGCCTGCGCGTCCGCCTTCAATGCAGGGCAAGATGAGCACGACGACGACGCCATCGGATGGCGGTGTTGTGCAGCTGCGCAACAATAAGATCAGCTCGGTTACATTGACGCCAGCGCCAGCGCCGGCGCAAACAAAGAGCTTCTTGTCCAGCAACTTTGGGCTGAGCAGTGGTTCGGCGGGCAAGAATAAGAAGCCCAAGGTGACCAAAAAGGACATAAGCACACCAATGAATTTCGTGCACGTCAGCCATGTCGGCTGGGATGCGGACAAGGGCTTCGATCTGACGGGCAATGAGAACGACGAGATGCTCAACAAGTTCTTTGTCAAAGCCGGCGTTTCGGAAACGCAGCTAAACGATCGGGATACGCGCGCCTTCATCTATGACTTTATACAGAGCAATAATGTGCTGGCCTCGGTCAAGCAGGAGGAGATTGAGTCGCCAACGGAAATGAAGCCAGCGCCCACACCGCATATGCCGCCGCCGGTACCCAGTCGTCATCCCCATCATGTGAGCACAGCTTATATTATTATTGTATTCCATTTAAATATTCTCTTCTTGCAGTCAACAAATGGCAACCAAAGATCTGCGCCACCGCCACCACCGGCGCGGCAGCAGCAGCCTACCCCTATGCCTCCAATGGGAACGGCAGTAACGCGTGCACCCCCACCACCAAGCAGACCGCCACCCATTAATATGGCACCACGGCCACCACCACCATCAGCAGTTTGTGCACCAGCAGCAGCGGTAATTTTTTGCTTAACAGACTATTTATTTTAAATTAAACTATTTTTATTGCAGCCGCCGCCACCGCCGCCGCCAGCACCACCAGCGGCAGCGCCGCCGCCACCTCCGCCACCCCCACCCATGCCCGTGGGAGAGATGCCCATCATCCCAGCGACGCAGGCTACAGCTCAGGCGAGCAAAGCTCAGGCGCCGCCAGCAGAGCCGGATGCGCACAATGCGCTAATGGATGCCATACGCAAGGGCAAATCGCTAAAGGTGAGTGATTGAAAAGACAGTCCATCTACAATCCTCTAAAATATATCCATACCACATACTCCACTTGCAGTCAGTTGACCCTGTTAGCACGAGCAGCAGCAACAGCGATCCCCGTAACGATCTGTTGGGTCAGATACGCGGAGGCTTTGCCCTCAAGCCCGTGTCGGAACGTGTGCTGTCCGATCAGCCCATTGAAGGGCGTTTAGCCCAAAAGTCTGATGCTCTGGCAGATGCACTGAATGCTGCACTTAGGGCACGTGCTGCAGTCATTCAGTCGGACGACGAGGAAGAATCTTCTTCGGACAACGATGAATGGTCCGAATAGATTATGAAATCTATTCCGGTGACTCGAGTGGATCGATGATGATGATGATGTGTGGCAAATATTATTCCAAATATAAGCAATAATTTAATTATGATCTATCGCCAACGATAAATCGCTGTAAATACTGTTTAGTGAATTTTCATACCTCTTTAATTTAATATTAATCAATTATAAAACAACAAAAAGAAACACAAACGAAACAACCTAACTAATTATTACAACTATGCAAATGTTAATAACAGCATAATGATCCGTATTGTTCATTTTCAACTTCATCTATGCATATCCCCCCCTCAATTGCTCAAAAATCGAACTCATAATCAAAATGAAAAAGGAAAATTACTTAAATTATTACAATAAAAACAAAAACAATAGGAATACGTATTATATATACATATATATAAATAAATATATTATATATATATATATTTATGTATATGCTTAACTTGTGCCAAATAAAAAGAGGAAACTTTGAGAAGCCCCTTGTCAAAAGAAATTCACACACAACCCCCAAATGCTAAAGTCTGCTGTGTAGAAGACCTAAGACTTATTTTTGTAAAAAAAAATGTGCCTAACTTACAAAACTAGTTAGTCTAGGTCAATGAGAGAGAGATATTCAACTTTGGAAACTATAGCTATGCGTATCCCTAACTGAATGTGAATGAGAATATGTATATTTGATCAAATTAATTAACTAAATATAATAAAAATATACAATTAATATCAATATTAAATCAAATTACTTTGCAAATTGCTCCAATCAAATAACTGACTAATCCTAATTGTGAAATTAACATTTATTATTATGAATTCTTGCTCAAATCTACAAACAATTTCAATAATTCGAAAAATTGTTTGAATAATGGCAACAAAAAAAAAAAAAAAAAAACCTAATCATGTATACCCTTTATAAATATAACTATGTGTTTAACCAAACTCCAGACGATAATGCTTCCTAGGCTTCTTGGAAAGAAGTCAATACTTAAAGCTCCTGTCAGCTCCTGTTTTTTTTTTGTTTTTGTTGTTTTTTGTTTTTGTTTTGCGGTCTATTCAATTAAACTGGCACTGGTAATGCCCAAGTATTAATGCTTTTAGTGAAAAGTGCATTAAATGCAAATTTGTAGTCATTTCTTTATGTATGTATGCGTGAAAAGTATAGTATATATATATATATATCTTTGAACTGTATGCTCGTAACAACAATAAATGATTCATGTATGTGTGTGTGTGAGTCAATGATTCGAGAGAAAAAGATATAGTGTTTTTGTGCGATTTTGTGTATTTAAATAAGTACATATATTCTATATACATAAATAGTTATACATCTATGCTCTACATTGTATTAGATAAGCCATTAATTTATGTAATTTACGTAAATAAAGTTGTGTACATCTAACTTAACATAATTAAATAATCCTTAATAAGGATTCGTTTTTTGTTTTCCTTTTTTACATAATATAGGAGGAGTATTACGGATTGAGATAGGAATTTCGTTTGAGCTGCAAATGAATTACATGCTTTGCATATGTACAATTGGCGTATATGTGGGTGGATATGGCAAATATATATATGTATATATATATATATATATATTTATTATTTAATTTCTAGTATACGTTAACTTTCTTATATCTAGAGTAGCTTATGTTATTGGGTTCTCCTGAGCTGCAACCACATTCGCATCGTCGTTGAGCTCCCGTTCAATGTTGGCATTATTATTATTCTCGGCAATCTCATTGATATTGGAATCATAATCATTCGCCAGACAGCGCTGCTGCTGCGGTTGTTGCTGCAGCTCCAGTTGCTGCACCTGTTGCTCCTGCCGCAACTCTTGCTGCTGCTCATTGATGCGGTTGTCAGTCTCTTCTTTAGCTACTTCAATATTGAGCAGCTCGCAGCAGGCTGCGCTTGAGGGTCCTGCCTCTACTTCCAGCTGCTGCTCCTCCGTCTCCAACTGCTGCTCATCAGCTACTTCCGCCGGCTGCCCACTGCCCGATGACAGCTCGTGATTCAGCACATTTTGTTGCTCCTCATCGCAATTGTAGTTCGATGTCGAGGAGTTACTAAAGAATGGCTGCGCCAGTGTTTCAGCTTCCTTGGGCGCACTCACAATGTTCTCCTCACTTTTTTCAGGCAACTCCGCATCCTTATTCTTTGTGGATAACGGCTCCTCTGCTGCTTGACTGCAAACGCTGGTGATAACCAATCCAAAAGGTGACTCCTGAGATTCACCTGGCCGTGGCTCTAATTTCTCTGTTATCCTTGTTGTTTTCTCTAGTGATTTACTCTCCGACTGCAAAAGATTTTGCTCACATGCCGCATTTTGTGGCGCTCTCTGCGATTCTGCCTGGAGTCCATGTGATGGCGCCGCTTGCGATTCTTCTATGAGCATAGTTTCTGCAACGCTTTGCGAATCTTCCACTTTGTCATCTGTTTCCAGAGTATTATCTAAAGGGGGTGGTGGCTCCACTTGTAAGAGCTTCGACACGCTTTGCTCCACTAACGCACCCGATGGTGGTTCCTGCTCTGATTGTTGCTCCATAAACGCGTCAGGTGTTGGTTTCTGCTTCGTTAATTTATCTTCTGGTTCACCCGTAGACTTTGGTGGCACAACAAATGAGGGCGGAGCTTGTTCCAGCTGCACTTTCCCCGTCCCTTTTGACACGCTTTGCACTGGCGCCTCTAATCTGCTTGGTGCAGGTTGCTGCTTCAAGAGAACTGACTCGTTGTCCGCCTCCGCTGCCGTTGATTGTTTAACTGGACTCTGTGCCTGTTCCTGTTCCTCTAAAAGCGGTAGCTCGATTTCTCGGTATATGCGCACCTCCTGTTCCTCCAAAGTGTTCATGTTTTCGTCCGCTTCATCAGCAGATGATGCACTATCATCATCATCTTCATCATCTTGGTCGTCGTCGTCCGCACTTTCGCGCAATCCATTGTATTGCACGCTGTCAGCTTCGCTGCCATTGAGATTCACATCGCTGATGTGTAAGTCTTTCTCCTGCTTAATTATAACATTGTTTAGATCTAGACTATTGATGTAACTGGATTCCTCATCGATTTTCTCATTGTGATTGATCTCTTCATGGGCTTCTCTTTGATCTGTACATGCCACCTGCTCATCCGCATAGCCACGATTCAGTGGCTCCGGCTTAATGGTGAGCATATTGATAGGCAACGCTGCACCGCTTTCCACTGATACAATTTTTGGTAGCTGGTTTTCAGCTGGCGGTGGTTTTGATGTGGTTGCAGCCGCGGCCCCACCGGTGCTCTTACGCGCCGTTGACTTTGTGGCACTTTTCCGGTTGGGATTGGCTGGCATTTCATTGGGCATCGCTTCGACAGCTTTCTCCGGCGGTGTTGCCTCCTCGGCCATGGCGACACCACTTGCAATATGCGTGATTTTCATCAGACGATCGAGTTCCAAGCGATTTGGCTTAACATCCTCCTCCTCGGCAGTCGCTTGGTTCACCTCAGCGAAACTGCTGTTCAGCTGGAGCATGGGAATACTCGTCATAACCGTGGCTTGTGGTTCACAACTATCCGCATAGCTTTCATCATTGCGTTCCTGTTTAACCGTTACAATGGTCCTGCCAACTGCTTCGGCTGATACTTGTGGTATTTCTTCAGTGGTTCGCTCGGTTCCATCGGTTGCCGGCGGCTCCTGCTCCGCCGTTTCTGCCTCTGCCTCCTTATTGCGCTCCTTATGCTTTCGTTTCCTTTTCTTTTTGGCGCTCCGCGACAACTGGTGCTGCTGCAAATCGTTGTCATCATCATCTACTATTGATGAATTGAGCTGCCCATGATTATTGGTAATTTTTAGCTTGAGCTTAAGCGGCTCCTGTTTGATCTGTTGCGGCTCGTAGCCATCGTCGCTGAGCTCCTGTTTCACGGATACAGTTGATATATCTGCTGCTGTATCAGCTGCTGCTGCATCTGCCGCTGTATCCTCATCGCTATCGTTATTGCCTGCTTGGAAATCATAATATGGAAATGGTTCCTCGTCTGGTTCACTCTCCAGTTGTGGTCCAGTGTCATCGATATGCACCTCCGGCTCATGCTTGATGCTGACCAGCGTGTTCATTGTATTCTTAAGCAGTTGATCGACACGTTTCAAATACTTTTTTGATGAGACACGATCACTGCTCCGGCCACCGACTGTGGTGCGTAGGAGAGGTGATCCCAAGCGCTCCAGTACAACCACCGGCTGCATATTGCCCTCCTCACCAAATGCCGTGACTCGCTGTGCACTATCCTCCACTTCTAGATCGTTTTCGTTCTTGATGCGCAACTCGGCCTCATGGTCAGCCGCCTCGGGCATTATGTGCTTGGAGTGACTCAAGTAGATCTTGGCACAGTAGGGTGCATGTCGCATATAGGCGACTTCACTGCTGAAGGCCCGGCTGCATCCGCCACACTTGCGAGTGCGCCGTGCACACGGATGGGTATTGTAAAAGTAATTTGTGAGAAACGTCTTTCTGCACAGCGGACACTCGCGATCCAAGACGAGCAGTTCAAGCGGTGTGGCTACTGTATGCTCGCGCAAATGACGGCTGAACGCATAATTGTTGGCAACGCTCACATCGCAACGGGGACACTGATACGGCGTCTTGGAGAGCTTGTGCCACAGCTGGTGGGCCTTGATATCGCTGGGATTGTGATGATTCTGATTGCAGGCATTGCATGTGTAGCGCATCACCATCGGCACGTGGGTGACAATCTTGTGCTCCTCGGCAAGCTCCTTGCTCTCGAAACGCTCGCCGCACACACTGCAACTGGCCTTGCGACCCTTTTTGCCCGGCATCATCCGAGGGTCAATCTCTGTGGGCTCCACCTTGCTGGAAAGTATACAATTTTGATCAGATTCGAATTTGATTTGTCTTTAATTATGCCCTTGTAGAGGGCGACGACCTCTTAAAGATTTATATCCTTAATTAGCATCGTTAGTCTAGTTAATATAGATATCTTCGTCTTCGCATCCGTTGGATGCAAGCAAAGCTTAGTTTTAAATCTGCCTTGATGACAGTTACTACATTATATAGCTGTCATGTGAATAGTCGTTCGAAAGATTTTTTTTCGCATTAAAAAACATGAAAATTGGTTTTAAACGTCCAAAAATATAATACAATTTTAAATGACATCAGATTAGTTACGGTCTGCAGGGGCTTGTAATCTACGGCGTGCCTAAGATTAACCCGTTTTTACTTGTTTTAACTTACATCTCAGTTTTGCTCGCTGTTAGCTGCTGCAGACGCTGCTTCTTGCGCCAGCTGACAGGCTCATTTTTAACCACCTCTAATGGGATTTCCGGTGCACATAGCTTGGAGCTGTTGCTACTACCACTAGCCGCTCCTCCCAGCACATTGTCATCCGTTTTTCGTTTACGTCCGCGTTTGCCCAGCGGTTCGGTTTTAAAAATGGGTTTTACATCCATCAGCTGAGGGGTGAAAATGTGAATTGCTTTAGCCATTTTAGAGAGCCTTTGCATATGTGTATCTTACCCTTTGTGGCTCCGATTGCTTGAGGCCAAGCAATTTGCGTGTCTGATCGTTTGTTGCATAGCACATTTCTCGAAACTCGTAAAAATCATTGATTTTATCCACGCATAGGCTGCACATTGTCTGCGGCATTTTGTCATTAGGTGCCACCTGCAAAATGGGGGGTTTTTTTTTCTTAAGAATCTGGCCACGCCCATTTATAATAATATATTGTGCTTACCATGAAGCCAACCACCTCGAATACCTTTTGGCCCAGTGTGGGCTCGTCCAGATCTATAATTTCGCTTGCATTTGGCAAAATCTTCACCTTGGACGGATTATCGATGCCGCACAGGCGACAGATCTTGTACAGGTTTGCCTTGAGCGCTCCATCAATCTTGAAAGCAAAACGCTCCATTTTGATGTCGCAGTGATTTTAATTAGATACCCCAATATTCTTTTGCTACATATTTATTTGTTTAACTTGACGCAAAAAGTTTTCAATTTTTTTTGTTTATTACCCAAAGGCGCAAGTGTGGCCAAACAATAGTTTTTTCTTCTTTCATTCGCGCATGGTCACTCTAGTCAGGGCTGCCCATCCAGGCGAGAAAAATATTGAGCAGTCGTAGATAATACAGTAGTAAGGAGCAATTTTTAATATATTTTAATTCAAGAATATTCAATATTCCCGGATTGTGATAGCAGACTCCAACAAATAATACAACAATATAACTGAAAGCCTGATACTTGTGTACGTTATGTAACTTGCGATATTTTATTATAGTTACATACAGTGATTTCTTATGATTGGTACATTAACAGATCTTACATAGAAATTAAAAAAACATATCGACTGAACTTGCAGCTGTGTTGTAGATATTTTTTCACGTAATATTTTATTTGAATATATTTTAATTGTGCTACAAAAGTAGGTACAATATACAAATACAAGGTATTTGGTGAACAGTCACATATTCGCCGATATTGACATCTCTACGCAGTCGTATAAATTTATATATATATATTTTTTAATACATATATACAGCTCAGAATATTGAGAAAGTAGTGCAGAACTTTGTACGAGAAAAATAAGGAAATAATAACAATGCACACCTTAGAGGGGTATTTAAATCGACGAGAGAGTGGCTGGCTGCATCAAAATAAACACACGGCCGAGGAGAATTCTGTGATGCGTCGCATTTACAGTTCGATGCGCATGTTTAACAGTTATCATTCCAATGGTAAGCTTGGCAAGGCCGGACAGGATACGGGTGCCATCCGCAATCTGGAATTCAATGCCGATGGCAATATTGTTGTCGCTGCCATTGAACGCAAATGCGTCCTTGTCTTTGATGCAAACACACAAAAAGAAATCTTCAAAATACCCGATGCGCGCACGGAGTGCATTAATAGCATCAAGTAAATGTGGCACATTATCCACTCAGCCATCAGCAGTTTGCAGATTGATTTTATTCTTTTTTTTAGATTCCTTGACGATCGCCTTTTTGCCACGGGCTCCGATGACTATACAGTTGCTCTGTGGGATCTGCGCAATATGAAGCAGAAGCTGCGCTTGCTCCATGGTCGTGCCAATTGGGTGAGCAACATTGAGTACTCTTCGAAGGACAAACTGTTGGTCACATCCGGCATCGACGGCAGCATATTCACATGGGACATTAACTCGCACACGGAGCACGGTTTGATCTCAAGGCGCGTCTTTGAGGCCATCGGACTGATACGTTTCCGCATTTCGCCAGCGGGTGACAAATTGGTTCTATGCACCAGCAACGGTCGCATTATGATCATCCATCACTTGGACTTGACAACATTGCGTGATTTCAGGGTGAGTGGCAAAATAAAATCAAATACGAATTTGAGTTAGAATCTTGTACACCACTTCCAGTCGGGCATCTACGGACCTCAGGCAGCTAAATATGATCATGTCTTCTCGAAGCGTCAGAAAAAGAATCGGGTGGAGCTGGTCACCGATTTTCCGGAACAGAATGATGCGGGAATGATAATGGCCCTGCAGATACATCCACAGTGCCGTTGCATGCTGACGCGTAACGTGAGCCGCGATAAGCAAAGCGAATGGACATGTGTACATGATATACACGAGGAACCCGAGCAGCCCACATATGATGTGAATGATGATGATGACGATGAGCCCAGTGCCAAGATGAATCGTAAACGATTGTCGCAGCAGACAGATCAATCGGATCACGATCAGCGTCAGGCAAGATCGACACGTTCATCGGCCAGAGTGCGTCGACGAGTAATTTATCGGAGACCCTGTGGCTTCATTCCAGAGCGCTCACGCAGAGGAGTGCTTCCGTCGCGCACAACGGTGATGAACACAAGAGACGGATATGAAGTCGTCGATGACAGACCGCTCATAGAAGATGCGGCGCCGACACGCACAGAGGCACCTCGCAGCAGCAGCACCAATGGCAATGGCAACAACAGGAGCAGCAGCAGCAGTAATGGAACGAGCCAGCTGAGCAACGTTTCGGCGGTGGCGACATCAGTTGATAATGCCTCGCAGACCATGTTGGTGAAAGCCAAGAAGCTGCTGTACTACGCTTCGGAGACGAACAACAAGCCCGATTTCATTAAGGAGCCCTGCTTCTCGGCGGACGGCCGCATTATCTGCTCACCATATGCGAATGGGGTGCGTCTGCTGGGGTATCAGGACGATTGCAGTGATTATCCCAGCCACATGATGGTCGAGCAGATGAAGCATAGTCCGCGGCAGCTGGTCGAACTGGCCAACATTATCGAGCATCAGGATGTGGTGCTATGCTCCAAATTCAGCCCCAAAGAACCACTACTCGTGACGGGCTGCAATGGCGGTGAGATATCCTGGTACAGGCCGCGCTTCTAGAGGATGCGTCGATTCTCAAAATTTGTTTTACTTTCTAAGCAACTAAGAACGTTTATTATTCACCTATCTCCCATGATAGACACCACAACAAAAACAACACTTAATTGTAAAGCTTGGCGATTACATTGGACCGATTAAATTAAAATCCTTTATTTGTATATATATAATTTGTATTTGTAGTTTGTATTTTGTATTTGCATTTGTATTGGTTTTGTGGTATTTGCGGCTGCCTGCCGTCTACAGTGAGGTTTGCAAGTATATTCACACATATATATATAATATATATATGTACGTAGGCTACATATTTTTAATAATAAGAATCATTATAAAACTACAAATATCGTTATTTTATCCACTAAATTAACGGTCTGTGTTTGTGTCTAATAGTAATTCCCATAGCCGCTCCATTGGCCATAATTGTAGCTTGCACCGGTGCCAGCGCCACCAGAGCCATAACCACCACCCCATTGATTGTAGTATGAGTCGTACGACTGCTGCTGTTGCTGCTGCTGCTGTGGCGGATAGGCGCCACTGTTCTGCTGCTGGGCATAATAGGCACCAGAGTTCACGGGATTGTAATTGTAGTTGGCATTCGCCGCTGTCGCCGATCCACCATTGTTATAGGCAGCAAGTGGTGCAGATGAGCCGCCACCGATGGCACTGGCGCCATCTTTACCACCAGTGGAGCTCTTGCGACTTGGACTTGTATCGCTATCGGGGAGGTAAGCAACATGATGATTAGTGATTAGTTTTAATAGTTAATTTCTATTGACTAACCTCTTCTTTTGCACCTCATTGGCCTTGCTGAGCGCTAGTTGGAGTGCACGCTGTGCACCTTGTAATCCCTTGGCCGTGCTGGCAAAGTCCTCGAGGAACTCAACTTTGCGCTGAGGAAAAATCACTTTCTGGTCAGGCTCAATATTGGCGCGTGCCATAAACTTGTCCATAATCTGCACGATCTCAGGCTCAACAACCTGTGGCCGCTGCAGGCAGAGATCGATCATTTGTAGGGCGACGCGTGTGTTGCCCGGATCACGTTCGAGCGCCTGCTGCAGCACCTCCAAGCCTGTGTAACGCATGTCACCATCGGCACGTGGATGACAATCTTGTGCTCCTCGGCAAGCTCCTTGCTGTCGAAACGCTCTGCAGGGGCTTGTAATCTACGGCGTGTCTAAGATTTAGCCGTTCTGACTTGTTTTAACTTACACTTCAGTTTTGCTCGCTGTTAGCTGCTGCAGACGCTGCTTCTTGTGCGAGCTGACAGGCTCATTTTTAAGCACATCTAATGGGATTTCCGGTGCACATAGCTTGGAGCTCTTGCTACTACTACTAGCCCCTCCTCACTGCACATTGTCATTCGTTCGGTTTTAAAAATAGGTTTTACACCCATCAGCTGAGGGGTGAAAATGTGAATTGCTTTAGCCATTTTAGAGAGCCTTTGCATATGTGTATCTTACCCTTTGTGGCTCCGATTGCTTGAGGCCAAGCAATTTGCGTGTCTGATCGTTTGTTGCATAGCACATTTCTCGAAACTCGTAAAAATCATTGATTTTATCCACGCATAGGCTGCACATTGTCTGCGGCATTTTGTCATTAGGTGCCACCTGCAAAATGGGGGGTTTTTTTTTCTTAAGAATCTGGCCACGCCCATTTATAATAATATATTGTGCTTACCATGAAGCCAACCACCTCGAATACCTTTTGGCCCAGTGTGGGCTCGTCCAGATCTATAATTTCGCTTGCATTTGGCAAAATCTTCACCTTGGACGGATTATCGATGCCGCACAGGCGACAGATCTTGTACAGGTTTGCCTTGAGCGCTCCATCAATCTTGAAAGCAAAACGCTCCATTTTGATGTCGCAGTGATTTTAATTAGATACCCCAATATTCTTTTGCTACATATTTATTTGTTTAACTTGACGCAAAAAGTTTTCAATTTTTTTTGGTTATTACCCAAAGGCGCAAGTGTGGCCAAACAATAGTTTTTTCTTCTTTCATTCGCGCATGGTCACTCTAGTCAGAGCTGCCCATCCAGGCGAGAAAAATATTGAGCAGTCGTAGATAATACAGTAGTAAGGAGCAATTTTTAATCTATTTTAATTCAAGAATATTCAATATTCCCGGATTGTGATAGCAGACTCCAACAAATAATAAAACAATATAACTGAAAGCCTGATACTTGTGTATGTTATGTAACTGGCGATATTTTATTATAGTTACATACAGTGATTTCTTATGATTGGTACATTAACAGATCTTACATAGAAATTAAAAAAACATATCGACTGAACTTGCAGCTGTGTTGTAGATATTTTTCCACGTAATATTTTATTTGAATATATTTTAATTGTGCTACAAACGTAGGTACAATATACAAATACAAGGTATTTGGTGAACAGTCACATATTCGCCGATATTGACATCTCTACGCAGTCGTAGAAATTTATATATATATTTTTTATTACATATATATACAGCGGAGTGCAGAACTTTGTACGAGAAAAATAAGGAAATAATAACAATGCACACCTTAGAGGGGTATTTAAATCGACGAGAGAGTGGCTGGCTGCATCGAAATAAACACACGGCCGAGGAGAATTCTGTGATGCGTCGCATTTACAGTTCGATGGGCATGTTTAACAGTTATCATTCCAATTGTAAGCCTGGCAAGGCCGGACAGGATACGGGTGCCATCTTCAATCTAGAATTCAATGCCGATGGCAATGTTGTTGTCGCTGCCACTGAACGCAAATGCGTCCTTGTCTTTGATGCAATCACACAAAAAGAAATCTTCAAAATACCCGATGCGCACACGGACTGCGTTAATTGCATCAAGTAAATGTGGCACATCATCCACTCAGCCATCAGCAGTTTGCAGATTGATTTTATTTTTTTATTTTTAGATTCTTTGACGATCGCCTTTTTGCCACGGGCTCCGATGACTTTACAGTTGCTCTGTGGGATCTGCGCAATATGAAGCAGAAGCTGCGCTTGCTCCATGGTCATTCCAATTGGGTGAAGAACATTGAGTACTCTTCGAAGGACAAACTGTTGGTCACATCGGGTTTCGACGGCAGCATATTCACATGGGACATTAACTCGCACACGGAGCACGGTTTGATCTCACAGCGCGTCTTTCATGCCAGCGGACTGATGCGTTGCCGCATTTCGCCAGCGGGTGACAAATTGGTTCTGTGCACCAGCAGCGGTTACATTATGATCATCCATCACTTGGACTTGACAACGTTGCACAAGGATCTGTGTGGTTTCAGGGTGAGTGGCAAAATAAAATCAAATACGAATTTGAGTTAGAATCTTGTACACCACTTCCAGCCGGGCATCTACAGACTTATGCAAATGGGTGATCAGTACATACCTCAGGCCGCTAAATATGATCATGTCTTCTCGAAGCGTCAGAAAAAGAATCGGGTGGAGCTGGTCACCGATTTTCCGGAACAGAATGATGCGGAAATGATAATGGCCCTGCAGATACATCCACAGTGCCGTTGCATGCTGACGCGTAACGTGAGCTGCGATGAGCAAAGCGAATGGACATGTGTACATGATATACACGAGGAACCCGAGCAGCCCACGGATAATGTAAAAGACGATGATGACGATGAGCCCAGTGCCAAGAAGAATCGCAGACGATTGTCGCAGCAGACAGATCAATCGGATCACGATCAGCATCAGACAGGATCGCCACGTTCATCGGCCAGAGTGCGTCAACGAGTAATTTATCCGAGACGCGTGCCCGGCAGCATTCCCTCAGCACGCTCCGATGGCTTCATACCAGACATCTGGGCAGCTGAGGTGACCGTGCAGGAGCGAGCCATACGCCAAAGCCGCTCACGCAACGAAAACAATCATGTTAGTGGCTATAACTTTGTGTATGCCATCAGCAGCGGAGTGCTGCCATTGCGCACAACGGTGATGAGTACAAGAGGCGGATATGTAGTCGTCGATGACAGACCGCTCTTAGAAGATGCGGCGCCGACAAACACAGAAACACCTCGCAGCAGCAGTAATGGCAATGGCAACAGGAGCACCAGCATAGGCAGCAGCACAAGCAGCAGCAGCACAGGCAGCAGCAGCACTAGCAGCAGCAGCTACACCACCAATAGCACAAGCAGCAGCAGCAGCAGTGGCAGCAGCAGCAGTAATGGAACGAGCCAACTGGTCACCATTGAGATTCGACCAAATATGCCAATGCGACAGCTGAGCAACGTTTCGGCTGTGGCGACATCGTATGATAATCCCTCGCACACCATATTGGTGAATGCCAAGAAGCTGCTGTACTACGCTTCGGAGACGAACAACAAGCCCGGTTTCATTAAGGAGCCCGGCTTCTCGGCGGACGGCCGCATTATCTGCTCACCATATGCGAATGGGGTGCGTCTGCTGGGGTATCAGGACGATTGCAGTGATTATCCCAGCCACATGATGGTCGAGCAGATGAAGCATAGTCCGCGGCAGCTGGTCGAACTGGCCAACATTATCGAGCATCAGGATGTGGTGCTATGCTCCAAATTCAGCCCCAAAGAACCACTACTCGTGACGGGCTGCAATGGCGGTGAGATATCCTGGTACAGGCCGCGCTTCTAGAGGATGCGTCGATTCTCAAAATTTGTTTTACTTTCTAAGCAACTAAGAACGTTTATTATTCACCTATCTCCCATGATAGACACCACAACAAAAACAACACTTAATTGTAAAGCTTGGCGATTACATTGGACCGATTAAATTAAAATCCTTTATTTGTATATATATAATTTGTATTTGTAGTTTGTATTTTGTATTTGCATTTGTATTGGTTTTGTGGTATTTGCGGCTGCCTGCCGTCTACAGTGAGGTTTGCAAGTATATTCACACATATATATATAATATATATATGTACGTAGGCTACATATTTTTAATAATAAGAATCATTATAAAACTACAAATATCGTTATTTTATCCACTAAATTAACGGTCTGTGTTTGTGTCTAATAGTAATTCCCATAGCCGCTCCATTGGCCATAATTGTAGCTCGCACCGGTGCCAGCGCCACCAGAGCCATAACCACCACCCCATTGATTGTAGTATGAGTCGTACGACTGCTGCTGTTGCTGCTGCTGCTGTGGCGGATAGGCGCCACTGTTCTGCTGCTGGGCATAATAGGCACCAGAGTTCACGGGATTGTAATTGTAGTTGGCATTCGCCGCTGTCGCCGATCCACCATTGTTATAGGCAGCAAGTGGTGCAGATGAGCCGCCACCGATGGCACTGGCGCCATCTTTACCACCAGTGGAGTTCTTGCGACTTGGACTTGTATCGCTATCGGGGAGGTAAGCAACATGATGATTAGTGATTAGTTTTAATAGTTAATTTCTATTGACTAACCTCTTCTTTTGTACCTCATTGGCCTTGCTGAGCGCCAGTTGGAGTGCACGCTGTGCATCTTGTAATCCCTTGGCCGTGCTGCCAAAGTCCTCGAGGAACTCAACTTTGCGCTGAGCAAAAAGCACTCTCTGGTCAGGTTCAATATCGGCGCGTGCCATAAACTTGTCCATAATCTGAACGATCTCGGGCTCAACAACCTGTGGCCGCTGCAGGCAGAGATCAATCATTTGTAGGGCGACGCGTGTGTTGGCCGGATCACGTTCGAGCGCCTGCTGCAGCACCTCCAAGCCGGCATCGAGATCGTGGCACAGCTTATTTAGGAATCGGGCATACTTGATGGCCAAACTGCCGGCAATGGCTTTGTTCTTGGTGCCTTCGATGTAATGCTTGTAAAGCTCACGGCACTTGTCCAGGGCGCCACGACGTCGCTCTACATTGATGCGGCGATAGGTAATCTGGAGAACATTTGGGCAACGTTGCTCGATGCGCTCCAGCACCTCGGCGGCGCCATCAAAATTGAGCTGACATTCCTCGAAGGCGGCCCACATCAAATGTAGGCTGGGCTTCTCGGGATGATGAATGCGACATGCGCGCCGATAGACCCCTCGTGTTATATCCACAATATTCTGGCTTTGCTCGCTATTACCCAACGACTCCAGATAGCGCAACATCTTTAACCAGAACTCATCGTACAGAGCGCACGCGATGAGACAGCGTTCAAAGAGCACTAGGATGCGTTCACGATCACCCTTCTCAATCTCAAAGTCCAGGTAGTCTTTCCAGTTCTTGAGCTGGGCACGCTCCAGTGGCTTGACATGGAAGTAGGGACGCTTGATGCCCTCCTCGAAGGACCAGCGCGCTGTGACCGCACCAACGGTTAACTTGTGTAGCTTGCGACGCGCAGAAATGACTTTGTCCTTGATTGAAGTGATTTCCTCCTCGCCGAGTGTGCTGAGATCGCTGTAATCAATTGGCGCCGGTTTCGATGTGGCTGAGGATTCGCTGAGGGTCAGATCGGTAGTGGATTCTTCTACAGCTGTTTCAATTGCATCCTTTGGCTCCTTACCGCCATCAGCTGCATTTTCCTTCTGCTTCTCATCGCGTTCACGTTCCTTTTCACGCTCACCCTTGGCTTCCTTGGAGCTGCCACTGTCACGACGACTTTTGGATGAGGATTTCGAGGATTTGCTCAACTGGCGATCGTGCCAATCCTTGCGCAATCGCAACAGCTCCTCATTGCCAATGGTGGCGGTTATTGCATGCTGATTAATAACATCCTGAAAACTACGGAAGGTGAAATTGAAATATTAAAAGCGGGCAAACAAATGGGACAGATATCACTCCTTGACTTACTTGTCAAAGTGTCCGTTGTAGCCTTGGGTGGGTATGGTCAGCAGACGATCGTATATCTGGACGACACGCTGATAACGCTTCGATTCGTTTTCCCAGCGTATGTAGGCATCCCAGAGCTTGTCGGAGCGGAACTCGAGCCCGCATGCCTGGACAGCTCGCTCGTATTGGCTGCGGATGAATTGCTCCTCGTCGCTGTGGTGCGACTTGATGTGCATCAGATAGTGTATCCATAAATCCACCGATAGCGGAATGGCTTCCAAGCCGCGCTCAAATACCTAAATTTTTTTTTTTTTTTATCAATTTAGTTTTTTTTTGGAACAAAATTTTACAATCGGTTTTTTTTCAGGTATTTTGGTTTTTGATCGTAGAGAAGAAATAGAAATGTTTACAAAAATTGAAAAAAAATTATTATAGCACGCTTCAGACTTATTTTTGATAAACTAACTTGTTGCTTTTTTTTTGTTGGTGGTGGTGTCGATGTTTTTTTTTTCATTTTTGTAACTTACAGAGTAAACTAGAATGACCTTAAATAAGCTTAAATAACAATACGTAATAAAGTAGACACAGAAAATAACACACGTTTTCTATTGAGTATTTTTTTTTTTTTCTTTTTTTTTTTTTACACAGAGAGACTTAAAAATTTCATTTAAACGCCATTTGTACTTACTTACGGCCTCACGAGAAGGTGCTGAAGGAGGAGTTGTTTGTGGTGACAACGACAACGACAACGAGAACGTGCGAAGAGGATCAGAGAAGTTGACAAGAGAACAAACGACGACTGTCGAGTCGAATTGGAGAGTATTGATTGACTGTGGAACTGGACTGGTGGTATACAACTTGCGTTGTGGAATACATCAATTTGTTTCATACATACATATGTATGTAACAATAACAACAATAATAACTGCACCCATCATATCGGGAATGAAAGTAAAATGTCGACTAGCCGCCCCCCTAGTATGATGAATGATGGGTATTAACAATTGTGAACGATTGATTGCATCTAAGGTACAGCTAAGTGAACACACACATTTAAACAACACGATTATCATTTAAACACACGCTCTGGAAAGAGGACGAGTAGAGTCAAAAAAAATAAATAATAAAAATATAAAGAAAAACCCGGGGTCTACGATTAAGAAATCCATAGCTTATGCGTATAATTTACATGGATAAAAAAATATGGTTAAACTGGAAATAATTTAAATTGAATTTAGGGAAAAATATCACATTCAGAATTAAATCAATAGTTTTAAAAACCAAACGGTTGAACTAAGCTGAAGAGCCATGGACAAAGTGTAAATAAATTTATAAAAAAACTAAAATTGAAACTTATAACGAATGCATATAGAATCGATCGCTCAATCGTGGACCCCGTTGATATGCTGAGACCCGATACTAACTGATGACTAAAGAGGTGTCGAGAATCATTTGTTTCTGTTTCTTTTTTTTTGTGTTTTGCTTCCGTAATTTAGTTTCTTTGGTTTTGGTAATTTGTTGTTTTTATTGAATGTAGTTATTTTTATTCAGTTATAATAAATTGCATTATAACAAATATATAAATATATATATATATATATAGAGATGTGGAATATCAAATTGTCGTAATCGTAAGTAAGAGTAAGCGTAAAACAAAGAATCGCAAAGATATGTTTAATTTAATTGAAATGTGTGCGGGTACTCACCTTATAGCAATTGGCCTTAATACCCTTGCGCTTCTCATAGTCCGCATACTTGCGCCAGTAGCCATAGCAGTAGGGATAATGCGACAGGAATGTGTCGTAAGCCTCGCGCGCCGCCTCAGCATCGGACTGAAGAATAATTGGAAGTTTATTTCAATTTATATTGATTATATTAAAAGAGGATCTACCTCGCTGTCCACATATTGTAGCAGATATGTCCAGCCGGTAAAGTCGGATGCATCGTCTTTGACAACGCGCCAGTATTTGTCGAGATCGGGCAATTTTTTGCGCTCTTTCTCTTTCTCCTTGTCCTTTTCTTTGTCTTTGTCCTTCTCCTTTTCTTTGTCTTTATCACGCTCTTTATCCTTCTTTTGAGTGTCCTTCTCTTTATCCTTGTCCTTATGCTCAACATCTGCTTAAAAAATGTAGAAGATTATTTGTAATGGATGTCTTGCAACAATTTTACTTAATTTCCAACCTTCATCTACTCTGGGACGCTTCTCCAAGGGATGCGCATCATTACTCTCTGATGTTGGACTGCCGGGATTATATTGTTCAGTTGATGTAAGTTTTGTGCTCGTTTCATTATGGCTCTGCTCGTCGTCATCCCGTGCAGACTGTGGCACATCAACATTCTTGCCAGCTTTACGCTTTACTCTCGTCTTCACCTCGTTAACATTGTTGTTATTGTTATTGTTGTGCGTGGGCAATTCATCCTCAGATATGACTTCAGCATCGGCTGGCAGCTCAGCTCGCTGCGGTGCCGGCAACTCCTCATCGGATACCTCTTCCGCATCATTGATCTCGGGCTTGCTGGGTGGCGGCAATTCATCCTCTGAAATGATTTCAGTATTCACAATAGTCGCATTGCTTGTGTCCATCATTTCATCGCCCAAACTCTCGGCAATAGCATGATGTGAACTCGAATCATCCGACGAGTTGTGCTTGCTTCCACCAAGCGGCTGCAGTGCATCGGGCACATTCGATTCAAAGTCGGATTTTTTGTTAATATCGCTTTCATCATTGCCGGCCACCGAAGGCAGACTGTTGGCATTATCACCAACCAGAGAGGCCAAGAGCGACGTATCTACGCCATCTTCGTTGCGACTACTCTCCTTGACATCGTCACTAGTCTCCGAATGTTGTTCGGCAACGACACCAAAGGGAAACGAGGAACTCTTCTCATCTACACCGACCGTTGTTTCGGTTGTTGCCAGCATCTCAACATCGTCGTCTAGTTGCTCATACTGTGCCTCCTCTGCGGCGGCACGCTCTTGTTCCTCTTCTTCGGTGAGCACCATCATTTGTTGACTAATTGGGTCGTTCTCCTCCTCTTGATCACTCAACTGAAAAGCAAACAATGTATATATATCTATATCGTATATTGCCTAATGACCATGTAGTAATTAAAAACTAATCTCTCTCTCGCTCTCTGGTTTGATTTATCAGTTGGCCCTTGCAGAAAATCATATGGAGGCCATCATTTGCGAACGGAACAACGCCACATCCGCATGAAGATGCGTCTTTTTTCATCAAATTGCAAACCAAAAAGCAGAACCCCACGCATAGTGCGTGGGTGTGTGTGCATATGTGTGTTACTGACCTGTGCCTGCCGTTTGGATGTTCGACGTGTGGTTCGCGTTTGTGTTGGCGCTGCTGTTGCCGGCGGACGTCCAGAGCGTGTGCGGCGCCCTGAAAAGCCCAAGTTATTATTCAAATCCGATTAGCAACAAATATAGAAAAAACGAGCGCTTGAAACATTAATACATTTGTAGATGTGTGTGCATGTGTGCGTAATTTCCGCGTGATGCTCACGTTTTTTTTTCTTTATAATTTTCAGATTGCAATCCGTTTTCGGTTGTTATGCACGATATGAAAAAAGAGCAATGTGACAAACAGCATACGGCTCACTCCAATTAAATAAATTGTATGATTTTTTCAGTTGTATTTACCTGAATTTTCTATTACAACGTTTTCGTCTTGTTCAGACGCCATTTTTGGATTTGTCACACATACAATGCGGTCACACTATATTATAAAACTGGTCAAAACAACAATGTGACGGCAGCGTGTTTATTGAAAAATCCATAGGCTTTATATAAGCTTAACATATCGATATATATCGTGTGTGCAACCCTTAAAATGCATAGGCGTCGCATCTTACAACACTGTTTGTCAAAATGGCGACTTGAGAATTCATAGCGTGACAAAAACAAAGCGCATTTCACAGTATTTTTCGTGTTTTTGTGCAAGATTTATGTGTTTTATTGTGCAAAATTAAACAAAATGTATAAGCAAATAGTGCTGTGAGTCCAAACAATTAAACAGTGTATGAAATTTTGCAGAGGCAACGATAGAAGTTAAGAAACGCCGACCGCATAACCTTTACGTGTCGCAGTTGCGAATGGAGTGTAAAGGCAAAGCAAAGAGAATGAAAGAAGAGGCGCCAAGCAAAAAATTGCCGCCTAAATTATATGGCGGCGATTATGCGGCCAATGCAAGCACCCCCACCAAAGCGGCCCACGATGAGATACTGAGCTCCTTGTTGCGGATCAACAATTTCGATTCCATATCGAGCATCAAAGACGAATCCCTCGACATCGATCTGTCCGCCTGCGTTACAATCAGCTCGGCCAGCTTCATCAATGGCAACAGCCTGTCGTCCACAGATTTTTGGCGCGTTCTCGATGAGAGCGCACAAAACAATACGGAATTAAATCTATCCTCAGATGTGTGCCGTGATGAATTAAGTGCACCCAGTCCCAGTCCCACACCCAGTGCGAATCTATCGAATGGCAGCGCCAATGACAATCATAATTCCGAGTTCAATGTTACGTTCCTGCGGCCGGAGCCGCCAAATGCGTTCACGAACTCACCGTTTAAAAAGATAACAACAACAGCAACGACGACGGCGGCGACAACGCCAGTGAAGCTCCCATCACCGGAGCAATTGCCTATGGTGCAGCAGATGGTTTCACAACGTAAGCCACGTTTGCCCGCTGCAACAGCGGTACGGTTAAGGGTCTTCAAGGAGGAGCTCTTCGATGAGAAGGAGCTGTCCCCCAAGGGAGTTGAGCTGTTGACCAAAGTGGAGCATTCAGAGTCGGATCATTTGCCGCCAGCGTTTACCATTTTCCAGCAACCACAGCAGCAACAACAGCAGCAGCAGCCGCCAGTGAATGATATGCCGCCACCGGCTGTGCCGTTGGATTTCAATGGTAAACTAGAGTTGGAAACGCCGCCGCCACCGCTCTACAAGTGCCTAGACTGCAACGGCCTGATACTAGACAATCAGCAGCTGGTGAGCAGCCACAAGGCGGCAGCGCATCGATTGCGCATCACCTACAACTGCACCGAATGCCAGCGAGAGTTTGAGCTCTTGGCCGGGCTCAAGAAACACCTGAAGACGCATCGCAGCGAGGGACGTAAGGATACGTGGAAAAAGTGCCCAGACTGTGGCAAATGGTAAGTCCACAGATAGAGCTACAAATCTCTATTATATATATTTAACTCGTTTGAATCTTTTATTTGTAGTTTAAAGCTGGGCAGCATGTGGATGCACCGGAAGATCCACAGCGATAATAAGAAATATCAGTGCGATATCTGTGGCCAGAAGTTTGTGCAGAAAATCAATTTGACGCACCACGCACGCATCCACTCCTCGGAGAAGCCGTACGAGTGCCCCGAATGCCAGAAACGATTCCAGGAGCGCTCCCATCTGCAGCGCCATCAAAAGTATCATGCACAGACTCGCTCCTATCGCTGTGAGAAATGTGGCAAAATGTACAAAACTGAACGTTGCCTCAAGGTGCATAATTTGGTGCATCTGGAGCAGCGTCCCTTCGCGTGCAATGTGTGCGACAAGAGTTTCATTAGCAACTCGAAGTTGAAGCAGCATTCGAATATTCATACGGGCATGCGACCGTTTAAATGCAACTATTGCCCACGCGACTTTACTAACTTTCCCAATTGGCTGAAGCATACGCGACGCCGTCACAAGGTGGATCACAAGACTGGCGAGCATCTCGAGAACATTCCCTCCTACTGCTCCAAGAAATCAACGACAGCCAAGGCACAGAAAGCAGCCGCTGCTGCTGCTGCTGCTGCGGCGGCGTCGACGACGACGGCGACAACAGCCGGATCTCCAACATCAGAGGAGCTGACTCTCAGCACAGTTGGTGGAGAGGCGACGTCCACATCCTCATCAACGCCGCAGATAGCCAAGGTGTCGTCAGCTGCAGCGCCATCTCCAGCTGCTAAACAAACACGCAAAAAGAAGCAACCACAACAAGCAACTCTTGCCGCCTTGGGCATCACTTTGCCAGCCGGAACGGCACTACAGCAGGTTCATCGGCCGCAGCCGCCAACACAGTCCACAAGCAAACAGTCAAATGTTGCCCCGCCACTGGCACCACCACCACAAGCAGCAGGAGCTATAGCAGCAACCGCTCCAGCCAAGCAGATGAAAGCGAAGCGCGAGCGCAAACAGTTGGCGCCAAAACAGCTGCAACAGAAGCCATCTCCGCCAGCGGGCAGCACTCCTCACACTCTGCCCGTTGCAATGCAGCAAATAAAAAAGGAACCATTGCAGACGCAGGGTCCATTCCTGGATCTGCACGGCCTTAGCCTCACCTCGGCCGAGGAGCTGATCATGGAGCAAGCCCTCGAGATGGAAGAGTGCGGATTATATGATACACCCGTGGGCAACAATGAAATGGGCACCTCAGACAATGCAACCGCCTCGGATGCAGCAACTGCCCTGCACTTTCAAATCAAAAATGAATTACCCGATGAACTGCTACCTGACGACGATTTCTGTAAGTCTATTATATACACAAATATTGATTTGATTTATCCTTAAATATGTATCTATATGTATACATATATAAAATGTGAAATGGGAGATTCTATCAATTATATCAATCGAAGATTGTAGCTAAGTTTTTGTAATTGAATTTTTAGTTGGCAAAATTTAAAGACTCTATTTTACATTTATAATTTAATTAATTACATTTTTTCATTTGGCCCATTTCTTTTTTGCAGTGCCTCACAAACCCAACAGTGGCAATCGCTTAGCCTGTCCATCGCTGGAATCATCACCGTTCTCCTCACCCGCATCCATGGAACTGGCTGCGGTGTCCACCACCACCACCAGCAGCAGTAGCACCACCAAATCCACATCAGCTGTGAATGTGAACACGGGTCGCACAGCCAACTATTATTTGCCAGCATTTACGCTGAATGCCCAAGGCAAGTTGACCAGCACTGGCAATTGCACGGGAACGGGAACAGGAGCAAACAATGCTATTGTCAATGGACCGACAACAGTTTCTGTTGTGAATATGCCAATGTTGGTGCACTCGAATCAGATGTTGCCATCCGTGGACACGCTGCTCTTTACCACCCAGACGGGCAATCGATTCTTCTCGGGCAAGGCAACCTCAGGAGGCGCATCAGTCTCAACGACGACCCATTTGACATGATCGCACGACGGCTGAATGCCGTCGTCATATCTCAACGATCTCCTGTGTCTTAATTAAGCTAGGGTTTTGCTGCGACCACTTCCGCTTTGCCGAGAATATATTTATATATATATATATATATCTATATATATACATATTGAGCAATGATTCGGATTATCTTCAGTGTAGTCCTTAATATTTTTTAGGATATGTAGTACGACGCTATGTTTGTTTTGAATAAGTAGGCAATAAGAGGATTTCTACATAGAGTTAAGTATTAATGTAAATACAATACACACACACATACATACATATAAACACACAACTACAAACACCTACACGAACACATGTATGCATATACATATAAAATTTATGTGTATTTGTATATGTATTTTTATGATTTACCACCAACACTACAATTATTATTTCTACGCTTAACACCAATTACAATAAAAAAAATTTAAATAAAATTCGAAAAGATTTAAGAAAAAATTTCACTTCCAACTCCACTGTTCTCCAACTAGACTGCTAAACTGTAGTCGGGCTTGAACTAGTGCTGGTCAAACTTGTTCCCACCTCAAATGTGCGATTTGGCTCGGGGTGGTTATTTCGCAAAGGGTAGTTTTGTGTCCTTGACTGCGTGTGTGCAAAAACTACAGCTGAAAAATTACTGCATATGTTGTTATAGATAGCACAGAAGAAGCTGTTTGCCGTGATGCCATTTTGTCTGGAGGGAATTGAATTCTCAATAGTCAGAAATAGATAATTAGGTTGCTGTTCAAGATATAGATAAGAGGCGTTTATGCATTTACTAAATTGCCTTAAGAAGAAACATGGCATACTTTATGGAGCAAGTAGTTCGCTAAGGTGGAGCACGTGAACGAAGTATCTTGCTGTATTGGCTAAATTTAAAGGTTATTAGTTCCCAAGACATAAACTCTTCAAGTCTTTGAGGATACACGAATTAGATTGCTGAATTGGCTAAGGATAAAAAGGAGGTATACTATAAGAGACATTCACTTAGGTTGCTGTATTGGCTAAATGACTTCAGGGCAAAAGCTTGCATACCTTTGGGGGCCACTACTCTGAGGGAAAAATTATGGAATACTTTTAGGGCCAAATCAAAAACATGTGTCCTTCAGGCTCCTCAAGGATGTGGTATGTCCTTTTACAAAAGTAGATCTAACTCCATAAAATCATTTAATTGACTAATATGAGTTAGGTTTGATGAAAAATTGACTTATTTTCTTTTGGACCTTTTTTATTTACCTATTAAAAAATTAATATAGGGAAAAGCTCTTACCATTTCGGTTTGTCAGGCGCCTTCCGTTCTTTTAAATTTATTGGCAGTTCATTAAATTCATATTCAATTTATAATCAGCTTGAAATCCTTTTGTATTTTCCCAAAAAAATGCCCATAATTTCCTAAAAAAAACTCTCAAGACAGCAAGAGATATAAATAAGTTATTAATTCCTTGGAAAAACAGACATAACATTTGCCGTGAAAACCTTGTTCTTACAACACGCAAGAAATAAAATTTGAATATTTATTTATTTCATTTATTTCAAGGGGTTGTGCGTTGGACCTAGACCTGGACTATGGACCACAAATTGTGAAAACCAGTTTTGTGTGTGTGTGTGTGTGTGTGTGTTATTTTGCCTTTTGTGGACAAAAGGATGCAACTTCCATTAGAACTTTTTGGTAATTTCAGCTGCGTTGCAGCTTCCGCGAGTTCATAGCGCTGATGGATGGATGGATGGGTCACGCACACATCTACATATGTATATAAGTATATTCCTATAGAGACATGGGCACATGCATCCTGCGGCATATGAAATTCAAAACCCGTTTTTTTTAACCGTGTGCTGAAAAGCTGCGCAGCGTCCGGCATTTAATCTGCTGCACATGCGTAGCCCGACTGAAATTAGAAAGGATTTGTTTGGTCAAATCCTTGGGCTGCCATCAAATTTGAATATATTACATACACACATAACCCTAAAGGGGCGACATACACAACACAACGAGACACTGCTGCCCAGGGGTCGATCCTTGGCTCCGTCCATGTGTAATTCAATCGGGGGTAGCAAAAGTGTTGCATTGTAACTTTATAATTTTGGGTCAGCTCCGGTTGCTCTCACTCTTTCTACTCCCAGTAAAACTGCATGCAAATATCGCATCAATTTTATTTTTTAACCGAATATTGTCAGAGTTTTCCGCTCTTGAATTTTTGTTTTGGTAGTCCTTTTGTGGCAAAAATTGAGTAAAAGATCACTTTTGATTTCCCACTTTTATGTGTTGTTGAATTTAAAATTATTAAATAAAAGCTTTTCAAATTGTGGTTAGTTTTTTTTGGGGTGATCATGATGTGAATTTGTGTATGGAAATAAATGAGATTAAATAATCTAATTAAGCAACAAATATTGTAAAAGGGATTTTGTTCTGTGTAATTTAGAAAATTTAAGGTAAACAAATTGAATTTGTAATAATCATTAACTGTAATTGAAATGAGTATGAAACACGTTTAAAAGGAATAAGCCTTCAAATGTTGCCCAATATTCTCCATGAAAGTCATAAGCAAAAATAAACAAATTAATTGATAGTTGAAGGCATTTTTTAATTTTTGGAAGCATTGCCAAAGCCAAAAATTATATTTATGTTTTTGAAATAGTATCTGGACTCACGACATTATGTTTTTAAAGGTTCTATAGTTAACAACAAATAAGTGATTTCAAGCAAAAGCAATCCTTATTTTTGCAAAAGGACACGTTTATAGCTAGTCCTATCCATTTAAGATACTACAGAAAATGATGTTTCATTAGAAAACATATGTATCTACACTATGATGGAATTATTTGAATACTTTTCCCGTACTTAGCCTGAATGGTAGTAAATTTGCTATCCTTTGGCCCATTAATCTGCATGACTATTGGCACTTCGGGGCCATAAATTCAGGCTTAATTTGACATTGACCCACAAAACCAATCTAGGGGCAGAGGCCTCCGCTAAGCCAACGTCTTGCCGTCTTCGGGTGAATGCATTTACTTCAGCAAGCTGACATAACAATGAGAAAAAGGAAACCCCAAGACGATCCTTGAACCAACCCCGCGCTGGGTCAATGAAAAATTGCTTCAGTTTTGATGCAAAAAATCTTCAAATTCGTCACAAAAAACTAAAAAAGGAAAAGGAAAAAATGAGAAAAATGCTTTAAGCAAGGGTTGCCAGAGGCCATCAAGGTAGCAAGGAGCAGCCGTTTTTTATTGTTTACCTTTCACCTCTGTTCGTAATTTACTGTGAACCCGATCGTGGATCGCGGATTGAAGATGATGCCTATCTGTGATATATTTTTCTTGGGGTTGCTATTTGTGCAAATAGCAGCAAGGACCTTTAGATCTTGCGATTCTATTTTGCACCCTTTGATGCCTCGGTTATTTGATCGCTCGTAAATTTCTTTACGCGCACTTTTCTGCCACTCGCTAGAGATTGCAATCCCTGCTGGCGATTTTCGCACTGTGGGAATTCTCAGTTGCTTGCGTTTGAAATCCTTGCAACATTTGAGAAAATGCTTGCACTCTTGATTGATGGCTGTATAGGGTTTCAATAATATCCAAAAAATGGGCTTAAGGAAGGACGCCTTTTGCCACGCTGTGCTCAACTCAAAAATAACCAATTTTCATATTTCATGTATTAGTTCTGTAAAAGCTTAACAAGGATATCATGTAATTAATCTGAACACTTTCACACTATTATCATTTATGCAAATCGCTTTATGGTTTTCAATTGACCACAACACAAAGTTGCCCTAATTTTTCACTTTCTTTTTTTACGGAAAAGTGGAAAATAATTTATGTAAATATTTTGATTGTTTGTTGTTTTTTCTTTTGTGACGCGTGTCCAGCAAAGTTAACCCCTTGAAATGACCCAAGTGACCAGTAATTTAGCCCTGCCACGTGCTGCCCAAAGGACTTTCCAGCGGTCAGTCGGTCAGCCAGAACGAGTTTTGGTAAATGAAGGCGAGATTTTCAGTACACACATTCTCCTTTTTGAGTCGCTCATCTCTAACAGTCTCGCAGATACTGGCCATGCTTGAACAACCCCCTTTTTTTATACCATATACCCATTAATATTTGAAAAAAGCGATAACAGGCAGCAGGAGTTATGTCCACAAATATATTTACAAAAAAACCAATCAAAGTAAATAAAGTAAAAATCGGATGCGAAATGTTTAATAAAAAAAAAACATTTAACATTAAACTCAAAGGTTGTTACAGATACACAAGTTACTTGACTGAAATTCAAAGCAGATACAGGGTATCTGTTGGTCAGGCACTCTTGCCAATTGATCACTTTTATTTGTTTTCAGTCAGTTTTTATTTTCATTTGAAATGTTTGTGATTTGAAATTTTTATAAATGCTACATTTTGGCAAAGGATTCGCCATCATTGTGCAAGTATCGAAAGGGGTAGCTGTGCCGCCAAAGGACAAAGGATGCTGCTGCTGATGTCGCTGCTGATGCTGTGTGCCGTTACTTGACAGCGTGTTCAATTGTAAAGGACACACATAAAAGCGATGCGTGTACGCAACAACAATTTTACTGACCTTCCATCGTCTCTATGCCCGTAGAATTTTGGAAAACGCGAGAGAGTCAGAGAGAGAGAGAGGCAGAAAGGCGTAAAAAAGGGAGAACATTGCTCTCTTAAATACATTTTTTGCATTTGCCAAAAATTGCTCGTAGATCCACGCAATTTATAAGTTTTTCTTTTATTTTTCAAAAGCATTTCACATTTTTTAGTAATAGTATTTGTTGGCTTGCCAAATTCACACGAAATGCTTTGAAATTATTAGATTATTAATTATTAGATAATTAATATATATATTATAGTTGGGGAGAAAGTTTGCACTGCGACCTATAAGGTCTATTGTGCCCCCTTACTGAGCCTACAGCTCTTCCATCAGTCCCAACTCCTGCACGAATGCTAGAATCTTTGTTGGGTTGAGGGTTTCTATGTCCTTGGGCCTCATGATATGCTGCCCTAGGATGTTGCATCTTTTCCTGCTTAAGGCAACGCATTCTGCTAGGATGTGCGTCGAGGATTCCTCCTCGTATCCGCAAAACCTGCATACATTGCTGCTGCAAATACCTAACTTGGTTAGGTGACTTCTCAGTCTACAGCTTCCTGTCAATAGACCTGTGAGTATTCTAAGTCTATTCTTCCTCATGCATATCACTTGCTTAAATCGCTTTTGATTATAGCCACCTAGGAGACTTCTGGCTTGCATATAGTTTATACCCTGGTATTTTAAAGAATGTATTTATTTCTGAAATGCATTTGTATTTTGATTTTAATTTTAATCCGAAATTCGTTTCCCACACAGATTGCAATCTAGTGAAACAAATATAAAAAATAGAATCATAGTCTGCACTTCCTTAGCCATAATAGCTTCCCACAGAGCGTATAATAGGCAACTGTAAAATGGAAATGCGTAAAATTTCCACGTTTTCCCTGGCTTGCACATTTTTGCCAAGTCAGCAATGTAAGCGAAATAATTATGCAAATCATATTTCGAAAGTTTGCATCATTTTGGCATATTCAATTAGGCGGTGAGTCCTAAAAGGTCCTGGCCGGGGCGACAAAGGGGTTTGTGCAACTCTCCTTCCTGTTTGGCACATTTTTGACTTGTGTCAGTGTTATGCAAATTTCTGGGTTCCCTGCGATTCGACTTCGAGAAAGACTTCAACTTCGAGTGGCGTCCCCAGATTTGATTTTGATGTTCTGTTGTTTGTTGTTTGGCATTAACCGTGTTAAATGTTAATTTTTCTCAAGTGCCAATGGTCGGGCCAAGATGCCCTACTCTGCCAGACATTTATGGGTTACTCAATTGATTTTCATTTAATATTCATGTATTTCAAATTATTGGTATTTGTGGGTAGTTGATTGGAAATTGGCAAATATTGAACAACAGCGCTGGGAATTTCGACTGTGACTAGAAGGGAAAATATTTGGAATACTATTTTAGAATGAAATCTTATAGACTGAATACTATATTTTCTTTTTAAAGTAACGTTTTTAAGGAGTTTAGTTTACAGACAATAATATAATATGCGAGGCATGAGGTAAAATGTAATTATTTTAACTAGTTCTATCAAATATGGTAATACAGATGTCAGAGAGAATCATTTGTTATTATATTATTATTATTTGTCTTCTAACAGAATGCGTCGCCTTCACCAGGAAAAGATGCAGCATCCTAGGGCAGCATATCATGAGGCCCAAGGACATAGAAACCCTCAACTCAACAAAGATTCTAGCATTCGCGCAGGAGTTGGGATTGATGGAAGAGCTGTAGGCTCAGTAAGGGGCCACATTAGACCTTATAGGTCGCAGTGCTAACTATCCCCAATTATAATAATAATAATTATTATTTGTCTGCAAGAGAGCTAACTGAAAAAAACTTCCACAAAACTGCTAGTTTTAAAATACATTTTTCTAAGCTCTTGCAAATCTCGCCAGGTTTAAATCTGCTACAACTTGGAATGAATATGAATGCAATTTTCTCAAGTCGATTTTTCGGCTTGCAAAATGAAAAGGATAACTGCAACCCTTCATCCTTCGCACATCAATTTATAAATTTCCCATGCTTGTTGTTTATGCAATTTGCAAGATCAAATATCAGGAAAATATCAAAAGAGTGCAAAGCGCATTTTGCACATTTCTGATGCAGTTGTATTCATTATGCAAGCAACTTGAACCGAAACTACAAAAGGTAGCAAAAAAATTGCAAACCCTTTTGCTCAGACAGGCAGAAAACCGTAAAACACTTTTTGCATAACCGTAAAAGGAAAAGTGTGCAACCCTTTGGGGCAAGCAAGACCAAGACGAAGGATAAGTCGAGGCGAGGCGGGGACTTTCACATAAATCTCTTCGATGTATGTGCGGCAGCTGACGTCATTAACACTGCATTTGTCATTGATTTCCGTTAAAGGATTTGCAGTAAAATTGTATCCTATTTTGATGGTTTTCCTGTGCCAGGAAATCTGAGACTTTTTAATAGTCAGGCAGGACTTCCTTGTAATAAATGATCGATAGCTCAAATGATGATGATAGCGTCATGGAAAGTTGTCCTTGGGAAGGACTTTGCTCAGTTGATATACTAAATAAATTTTTGGTAAAAATTTATGTTTGCGCCTCCTAAGCTGAGGGAACAGCTTAACGAAGTGGCACACATAAAAATTTGACCTTTTGGCCAGCCGACTGTCAAGATCATCTCATCGATGAGCAAGTCCTTGCATATATAATCCCATTAATTGCATTATTAGCAAGCCAAGGCGAATATATAAACAGCTCAATAAATTTTGTGTGAAAATGTGAGAAATAATCTAGGTAAATTTGGAAAAAAGCAAAAAATGACCAAGAAGCGAGCAACCCTCCAGTTGAGCGAGAGAGCCAGCTGATCAGTTGCGTTTGATCCTCATCCACATCCACACATCCATATCATCATCAATATTGTGTAACCTAATGGACCCTGACCCTGGCCGGCTGCACTAAGCTGTGGCAAAAGTGTCCTTCTGCTCGACTGCATCGCATTGAGTCGTTTGCTATTTTTCTTTAATTTCCGCTGAGGCGAAACTGCAAACCCCATAATAGGGGTGGGATTCGGAGAGCATTTCGTAGACAGCGCTAATGTCTTGCGCAACTTTTATGCTTCAATGTCCAAACAAATATTAATCAAAGTTGGCAAAGACAAGATTCTGGGAATGCACACTCTCATCATTTAATGTTTGCTTAGGATGCCAATGCCAACAAATTTCTAATTATTGTCGATTTTTTTGGCGTAGAACTCTTAGACTAGAAAAATTAGATAAAAGAGTTTTTAATCTTGGATTTTATCTATGGTTTTTGCATCCTTGGTTTTTTTTTTTTTATCAATTCCAATCACAAGTTTTCATTCATTTGTACTGCAGTTGTTCTCCATCTGTGAATCACATTCGGCATAGTTTTGACAAGGACTCAAGCAGGCTGAAATCTCAGTTGGGAAAAAAACGTGCTTCGATCAATGATATCATCTAGCAAGGGATCGTTGTGTGTTGGCGTTGTACGACTCATTGCGCAACTGCCAAAACTACGTTTGAGATTTTTCCACAAAAAGGAAAACGAAATTCGTATAGAAAATGCCCAAAACCAATCCTCCCTCAATTGGAAGCCAAACTCATAACAAGATGTTGCTCAAGCGGCGCATTTGTCTAAGCATGCTGCGTAATCCTTTTTGTAAGGACACGTTTGTGTGTGTGTGTGTGTGTATGTGTGAAAGGATTGCGTTTGTAAGAGAGTAGAATTTGGGACAAATGTCTCGGCATACGCGTATCTCCGACAAGGAACCTCAACAAACGCTCCGAAACGGCAGCTGAAGATGATCAACAATTTTTTCCTTTCCTTTCCGCATAAAAAGGATGCGTTGGGGCGCCGCGTTGTCCTGTTTGTTGTGACGATGTAATAAGATTATAATTCCATAATTTCCTATCCATTTTTTGCGTTTAAGTTACAGCAGAGTTCAGAAACCTTTGCCAGCTGATCACATGCAGTGAAAGGATATTCGCCCAAGGGTTGCAAAAATCGAAAACCATTTGATGTCTCCAAGTGCAACCCTTTAATTATCCTTTCATTTTCCTACCTGCCTCGATTGCATCTCAAATTCCTGCACAATTTAGCAACATTTTACCCAAAAAAACGGATAAACAATTTGCAACATACCCAGGCAAAAGTATCCAATAACATCAAATACTATCATTAATTTTAATATTGTCATTAGTTTACGGCAACTTTCAGATCCTTCGAATCTGAAGAAATCAATAAGAGAATCGTGAGAAAATTGTTACGATCGTAACTTGAGTCCTATTCTGGGCAACTTTTTTGCCAAACTCATAAGGATCATCAATCAAATCGGACACTCGCTGAAAAGGCAAATATTTATGATAAATTATTTAGCCAAGTTCATTGCCATCTTGAAAAGCGTGAAAATGTCAGAATAATTTCGACAATTTTTCAATTAATTTTCTTAGAAAATTTGCTAAAAAACCAACGAAACATCAGCTGTCGATGCCCAAACAAAAAAACGTCTATTTTTTACAACCCTCTTGTGTGTCAAGGTGTACCATTAATAAATTATGTAAATTTTTGCAATGAAGACTCGATGCAAAAGTAAAAATAAAAAACACATTTAAAAATATTTACATAATTTCGGCGCAGGCGACTTTCAATGTGAGGTGGCTGCCAGGCAACCAGCATATCCTGCAACAGCCAGTGTTATGCTAATGATGACCTGTGACGGGAAGTGTCAGGGGAAGAGGGTCACAAATTTAACCTCATCGAACAGCGCACGCGCGGCATGTGAAAATATATGCAAATTAGACTGATGAAGGCAATGAATGAAAAAAGGACGAACAAATCGATTGGCCAGGGGCAACAGCAATCGATTGATTTCGAATATTGAACATGCGAGTTGGTGAGGTGAGGAAGTGCCTCATGGGACTACTGATAAATTCTGTTGGTTTGAGACTGAAGTGGACTCGGCAATTGTGGCCAGAGTTGAGTGACATGCGCATAGGCAGGATAGTAACAGTTTGGATCTGTATGCCATGCATGCCCAGCTATTGATTACAGAAAAGGTTTTCCGGCAAAATGGCAACTGAGGAATCAATGGAAATTTGCATGAAAATGCGCACAAAAGCACAAAGCACTGAAAAGAACCAATTCCAAGTTCGCTTTGTGCTCCATAACGACGAGCAGAGCTCTGACATATTTTATTTGTACTCTAGTGATATGCAAATTTGCATATGAGAATTTGATGTTCAGTTACAAATGTTTCCGAATGGTAAACTTTTTGTTAGCATTGCTTTTTACTGCTCCTGAAAGTCATGGAAAGTCAGTGGTTGATATACACATATATATATTATACTTCATACGATAACAATCAGCTTGACAACTATTATTTCAGTCTGTACAAATGTCTAACTTGATTTCAGGACAGAGCAGGAATTAGCATACAGGAAACGTTAATTGGATGACATGTTTAAATTATCTCGATCCTAGTAAGCCGAGCAAAGCAATGCAAATCATAATTTTGAAAGTGCTATTTTTTAGGACTATTCTGATAGTAATTGACTATTTTAGAGTGTATTCTTAACAGCACTCTCAAGGAGTGATAAATTTTGGAATTCATTTTTCTAATTATGTCAATTGCCTGTGGCATCCTTTGTCCGATTCTCACAATTTATGCTAAAAATAAACAAAAATGTTTCATAAGGAACACCCTTAAAAAATGACTTTGTTTTGGGCTCTATTTAAACTCCGATTTTTTTTAGCTAAAAGACAACTTTCAGCGTCGGATATAAATTAGAAAATCCCTCAATATTTTACTTGACGCTTATGGAAAATTTGTTGATCGTTTTTCTTAAATTTGGGTGTCTTTTTGCATAAATCTCCGAGACTGTCAACGAGCACTGGAATTGGCAAGGGGACCCTATAAATTTGAGCGTTTGTCAACAAATATCTCTTAAGGATGATGATGCCTGTAATGGATGAGATATTTAAATCAAATGAAGATCTTGGCAATGACAATGCAAATGTGCTAAGTGTTGACACAAAGATACTCCTCGACTCTGCTCAGTTTCTTCTAAGAAGGAAGTAAGGGGAGATCGCTGACCAACTGAGTGAGTGACCAACCCTAATAAGGACACGCGTCCGAGTCGTTAAATCATTTAACGCTGGTCAAGGCATTGAAACCAGTTACTCAACTTAGGTTTATCGGAACAGAAGGGTAAGGAGAGTCAGGTTAGGATGGGTGGCTAATGGTCAGTATTGAAGTGCGCTATACACGAGACTAGTTGGAGGCTGAAAATCATCCGATAAGCAATCGCCATTTTGTTTGCTGATCGTATCTTTTGGTAAGTTTTTTTTTCTCGAGAAATGTCCGTTAATGTGTGAACATGCTTGGGTTCAACAAAATGGCTGACCTGCAGGACAAGCAGCTCAAAGAGGCCAAGCAGAACGATGTAGAACATGTTGTGTTAGACTTGCTCGAAATAGAATACCCCAATTGTGGACCAAGTAGGAAATTTGAAATGCACGACCGCAAGCTAACCCTTTGAGCAGCCATTGTCCTGTTGTCCTGCGAAAGCAACAACTCATGCCCAACAACCGCCACCCCAAGGAATATGGTAAAAGCAACTGTCAGGATGCATCCTTTTATCATCGCACTCGTGATGCTGCCGCTGCTTTCATATATATTCATATTGACCAGATCCTGCAATGGACCGCCATATGTCATGTTCCTACAAAGGGTTCGTCCTTTTTTTTTTTGCTCGAAATTTTCTTCGCGGCCTTTTCCGTAAATTAATGCCAGTGTCCAAACCGGTTTATCGCTTTTTTTTATTCAAGGTCCGGTTTTTAGGCAAGGAAGTCGTCCTTTTCGGATCCCTTCAACCCTTTTGTAGTGTGGCTGCGCAAAAGCGAATAAAATTGCAGCGTTCGCTTTTATGTGTTGCCCAAAAGGCCAGGGATTAGATGGGAAATCTCTTTCTCAAGTTTTAGTAGGGGTACATTTTAAAATAGCCGTTATAAATTACAGTTATGCAACACAATCTGAGGCCGTCATCAGTTCAAATTCTTGACCATCTCAATTTGTCCACGCGCACACAGGATGACCTCTACTAAATGACCACTTAACTCCTTTCCGGCAAACCTGTTTGACAGCCTGACCAATAAGGACGAGTAACGCGTGCTCTTTAAATCCATAAAGGATAAACACACGCGCTGACCAATGGTCAGGCAGCAGCTACCTCGCGCATCCCTCCGGTGCTCAGGCCACTCCTTGAAGATAATCTGCGACGCGTGTCCCATTATTCTAATGGAGATCTCATTAGCCGTGACAATCTTCATGGGCATGCAAAGGATCAAGGGTCAACATAGTTGACCAAGCAAAATTCAAATGCAAAAATTTGCCATAAATGCCAAAGGCATATATATTGAGCTATCATCCTGACTTCGGTCTCAAGCTGAGCATTTTCCATTCATTCATTTTTCGGGGGTAAAAGTTGATATTTAGTTGAGGCAATAAATCTGCGGCCAAACGCATCCCAAAACAAAGGATCTCAAAAAGGAAGAAATAGGCAAAATATCTATGCATTTTCTATCTAGAGAATGGAGGTCTTAAGGGTGTCCCAAATCGACCCTCTGCTTGAATATTCAAACTGTTTTTGTTTACACTCTCGGCATAAATTGTGAGAAAGGACAAAGGACAATGCCACAGGCAATTGACGTAATTAGGAAGATAAGTTTTAAATGTTTCCAGCGATTCTTTCTCACGCTGAGGACATTGCCGATAAAAACTTAAATGTCTTCCTTATTTTCAAAATGCCCAACTAACTATCTAAATGTGCGATTACTATATCAACTTTCAGATCAATTAAATTCCCATCAGCTTACAAAATGTCATGCTTTGTGTGGGCTTGGAACTTTTTATAATTAAAACATATTCCACAATTTGCCTGCCAAAGGATCTTAGGATAATTTCTAATATCAACTTTTTTGAGTTAGAGCTCAAATATATTTGAGTAGCCGATTGTTATCCGTAACATAACACAACCATTGACTTTCCATAACATAGAAAAATAATGAAGCAATCAATGCTCAAACATTCGCAGACAAGAGCCAACATTTGTAGCTGCATATGAAACTCACATATGCAAATTTATGCTCGACTAAAGTAAAAATGAATTCACAAAGTCGGAAATGAAAATAAAACATGTTCGGTTCCTGTTCCTGTTCCTGTAGTTATGGCGTACAAGGCGCACTCAGGAATTGGTTCTATTCCAGGTTTTGTGCTTTTGTGCGTATTTTCATGCAAATTTCCATTAGTTCCTCAGTTGCTCCGTTGCCATTTTGTTGGGAAACCTTTTTGGTAATCAATAGCTGGGCATGCTTGCTATGCCTGATCCTAAATGTTACTGCCGTTCTCTTATCCATGTCACTCAATTATGGCAACAATTGGTAAATCTGTTCCAATCTCAAAATTGCCAACCAAGTGACAAACCAACAGAGCAGAGCAGAGCAGAGCAGACCATTCGCTAGCGAAATCAATCGATGGCTACAATTCGACATTCGCCCCTCGCGAATCGATTGCCTGAAGGGATTTGCTTTCCCTTCAACTTCCTCAACTGATTTGCATAAATTTCCACATGGCGCGCGTCGCAGGAACCCTCCTCCGACACAGGTCGCGATTAGCATAACACTGGCAGGTATTAATGCTGCCCGGAATTGATCCTGATCCTTGCTGTCCTGCTGCTGTCTCGCTCTCGCTCGCGCTTGTGCCAAAATTATGTAAATTCATTTATTTTTTTGCGCTTACCAATATTTGACAACAATAATTTATGCAAATTACACTGGCACAGATTTTGTGCGCCGGCGCAACGGATGTTACATGTCGCGACCGTTTTTTAAGGGTTTGCGCTTGCTTCGCATTTTTGCAACGTTTTTTTTTATATGCAAATTTTTTTTGTTGCCTCGTCCTAGCATATTTTTGGCATTTTCAATTGAATATTTTTGCGCGATTGTAATGTAGATTTTTTTGTTGTTTGATTGTAATTTTAATTTTGTGCGCCAAAAAATAGTTTATTTTATTTTTTTTTGCATTTGAATGGATTCGATTATTTTCTGAAATCGCAGCTGGCACTGCTGTTGCATAAGTTCCTTGAGATCAGCTCGAATTCGGCGAATAATTTGCAAAAGGTTTTCTTTAGTTTGCCAAGATGCGGGCTCTACATTTGGCGTCACCTTTGTATTTATGGAAATGTGATTTGGCGTTTTAATTGGTTTTAGCCTTTCCGGAGTGTGAGAAAATACCAAAATGTAAAACGGCCGCTTGTTTCTAGGAAAATCGGATACTATATTATTATATTAGGCATAACGATAGTATCTATCTATCTGAGTAATTGAAAATGCTTAGAGTTCGGGATTATATAGAGTTTTCGATAGACTAAAATCAAAATAGCGTTCAGTACCAAAATAAAGAGGACTCTTAAAGCATTAAGTTACAATCCTACATTTCTTAGCAGCAGAAATATTCCAAACAACAAGTCTTTCGACTATTCGAGTATTGAATTTTTTGTAAAGTCACGAAAGTAATTAAAATTAAAGTTCTATTTAGATTTGATAACATTTATAATCATTTGTAATGTTTAATAATTTTGTTTTTATCACTAGAAAAAAGCGGTACTTTGCTTACTATTTTTTCAGGATTTTTTTCGGCTTAGTTGTAATATTGATTTTCCTGTATAAATATACCTTGACAAAAATATATTTATATTTATTTGCCTCAAATTTATTTAGTGTGAATATTATGTTTATGAAGAAATTTCAACGGTTCTCCTGAGACTTTCATTGAATTCATTTACATTTCTTTAGTACCCCTGCTCTCTTTGCTCGCAGTGCACAGGGGAAATTCCTGAACAGTCGTTGGTGCTCGCAATGACATTTTTTCTGCCCAAAACTCGATTTTCTGCCGAAATTTACATGGACGCTGGCATTTTATTGGTTGGCATCAAAAAACTGGGCAAAAAACGGCGACAAACTCGCAGCAAGTTTTCCGCACATTTTCCACAAAACAGGACTCTAAATATATATGCAGGGGTTGTGCGCCCTTAACAACCACCACCAGGCGGGGTTCGCAACTCCGTTTTTTAAGAGAGGCCGAGATGCGAGAGAGCGAATTGCAGATCAGTTTTTTAAGAGCGTTTCATCTTCATATATCTTTTTATGGAGAGGGTTGCTGCTGGGACATTTGCGCAATTTCTGCTATATTAGCTGGTCGCAGCGGAAGAGTTGAAACAGTTTGAGCTACGCAGCCGAACTTCGAGGATCGCCATCAAGAATCTGAGGTCGTGATCTGTATCGAGCGTGTGATGTGAAAATTGTGAAAAATCTTGTGAACCAAGAATTATTTTTTGGATTTTCTTAAATTTGAATTTGTGCTGTATAATCGAAATATTTAAAAAGTGATCGCAAAATGTCCAATCAAATGGAATTTATAATGCAGCTTTATATGATGAGCCTGCTGCAGCAGCAACAACAACAGCAGCAACTTCAGCAACAGCAACAGCAACAGCAACAACAAATTCAACAACATCCACTGCAACAGCAACAGCAACAACAACAGTTGTTAGGATTTGCCTATACACCCAAAGAGGATATCAGCAGCAGCAGCGGCAACAGCAACACTTGCCTGCAACAGCAACAGCAACAACAACACAAGACAAGAACGCATAAACGAACAAATTCGCAAAACACGAACTGTAGTAGTAGCCGTAGTTGTAGTCCCAATAGTAATTTGAACACTTTATCAACACAACAACAATATGAACAAAATGCTACACCCATAACACCAACAACACCTAACACTACAAACTTTGCCTATCAGTTGCCACAAATGTTGCTGACGCAGTACATAATGCAACAGCAGCAGCAACATTTGCTGGCAACTTCAACCTCAAATCTGCTTCTAACTCCTAATACACCCAGCTCCACACAGCAATCACTGTGGGAGCCATTTCCCCCCTCCTCGCAAAGTGAGCAATTTACTACAAACAATTTTTTACAATCCTCCACAGTGACATCAACGCCAAACGAGCAAGCAGCAGCAGCAACAGCAGCAACAGCACCAACAACAGCAGCAGCAACCGTTTCGGCAGTCACAGTCAAATATGAGCAGGATTTCAACGATGAGGACGAGAAGCCGCTGTCCACTTTAAACAGCTGCAACTCCTCCAATAATCACCACAAGTTGATGCAGCTGCAGTCGGGCGGGCAATCGCTGGAGAGTACGAGCAACAGCGATATCAACGACTCGCCCAGCATGGTAAGCTATCAATTTAAGATGATTGAAAAGAAACACAATTGACAGGTTTCTTTTTCGGATGTATTGACTTATATGAACGACTACCACAACAGCATCTATTACTACTCCTATTACTCCAAAAAACATTATTAGTTATTTTATTATTGGTAGTTCTTCTACAAAATTACTCTAAGAACTTTTACTTCCATTACTAATGCTACTAAAAGTACTACAACTACTGTTACTAATAGTAACACTGCTACTAATAGTAATTCTACTACGATTAATATTGCTCCCAACATTGGTTCTACTACTATTACTAATGCTACTAAGAATACTACTATTAATAGTACTGTTGCGACTACTACTAATTCCATTAGTACTATTACTACTCCAACTTTTACCATTCCTACTACTACATCATCTAATATTACTACTTCTACAAATACTACTTTACACTGCCTGTACTGCTACCATTTTTGTTACTATTTTTCTACTGCTACTACTATTAGCTACAAAACGCAACCAAATTCAAATTTCGCAGTTTTCTTCATACTTAAAAACCGAAATCATTTTTTTTCCATTTGAATTTTTTTTCAAATTCACTATGATGTATTCATTTTTTTTTTTGTCAAGCTGTATTGGTTCAATGCACTTCTTCTGTTTATTTGAAACTCCCACGCTGAGTGTAATTCGAGAGCAGCTCTGCTCTGTAAATAGGAAAGCTCTTCATTCGTGCGCTTTGCTCGAAATATTGTCGCAAATTTGCTTGCTTAATGTAAACAAGAACATCATGATTCCAAGGAAAATAGAGCAGCTGCGGTTTTCTCTATATATATAAATATATATATATATATCTATATTTGGTGCCATTGGCACCAAGCAGTCTGGTTCTCGAAACACATTTATTACTTAATATTTGATGTTCATTGTTTTTTTTTCATTGCAGTATACGCCCGTCAAACAGCCAGCGGATTCGTCATATAATGTCGTCGCCTCCATCGATAGTGAGGCAACGACATTTAACACTCCCCGGGGAGCACCGAGCAGCAATTCGCTGTTAACACCACCGTCGTCCAGTGATCAGAGCAAAGCCAGCATTGTCAGCCTGACAACGGCCAGTAGTCTGGATGCCTTTCTGCAGAACGAGGAGAATCTGAAGAATCTGCGTAAGGTGTCCTCGTATCTGGAGTGCGAGAATACGCTCTGTCGCCAGGAGACGTTGCGTGAACATTTCCATTGCTATGATGAGCCCTGCCAGGGCAAGATACTAAGCAAAAAGGATGACATTATCCGCCACCTTAAGTGGCACAAGAAGCGCAAGGAGAGCCTCAAATTGGCATTTGCTCGCTTCTCCTCCTCGGATGATTGTGCGCCTGAATACGGTGAGGGTTGCGTCTACAATTGGAAACAGACGCACTATCATTGTGTCTATGAGCACTGTCCCAAGGTATATGTGAGCACCAGTGATGTCCAGATGCATGCCAACTTCCATCGCAAGGACTCGGAGATTGTGAATGAGGGCTTTCGGCGTTTTCGCGCCCATGAAAACTGTCGCATCGAGGATTGCCCCTTCTTTGGCAAGAAGATATCTCACTATCATTGTTGTCGCGAGGGTTGCAATCACACTTTCAAAAACAAAGCGGATATGGGTGAGTGATGCTTTATCTATATAAATATATATATATGAATATATATAAATAAATGTTGATCACGCTTCCTGCAGACAAGCACAAGACGTATCACCTGAAGGACTATCAGTTGACGCAGGACGGCTTCAAGAAGATCCTCAAAACGGAGCAGTGTCCCTTCGAGTCCTGCAAGTTCTCCACGGTGTGCAATCACATCCACTGTGTCCGCGAGAATTGCAATTATATTCTGCACTCGAGTAGTCAAATGATTAGCCATAAACGGAAACACGATCGCCAGGATGGCGAGCAAGCATACCAGCAATTCAAGGACAAACAGGAGGAGATGGAGGATGCGGCTTCATGCGATGCAACACCTCAACCAATTACCAGCAACAGCACCAGCTCCAACTCCACATCCACATCCAACACACCGCTCTCCTCGCTTTCAGCGGAGCATTTCCTTGCCCGCAAACGTGGTCGCCCGCCCAAGAAGATTGTAAGCTGCCAATCTCCTCAAGCACTGGCAACAAATTTACTCAGTCTATTCCCTATTTTAGCAACTGCCCGTGAATAAACTTGAGTCAGAGGCAAAGCGTCACAAGCTGACTGACACGGCGAGTCATCCAGCGATGCCAGCACAGATCCCGCCCCAACAAGCCAACAACAATGCGATTTTTCCCAGTTTGATGCCAATCTCAACGTCGCCAAATTTCCAACAGACGCACCTCATGGCCCTCTTTCAGCTGCAGAATCCGCTCTTCTTCCAAAATCTGTATCCCGGGGCCGCAGCCGCAAATATGCTGGCCGTGCCACAGAATGCATCTATTTTTGGCAACTTAGCTGCTTTCAGCGCGGCAGCTGCTGCGGCAGCGACGGGTGGCGTGCAACAGCCAAAGTCAGAGTTTAGCATTAAGCCCGAGTTCAAAGAGTAAATGGCAACGACCTACACAGAAAGAAAAATTACCAACAAAATTTGAGTAGCTACAAAACTTGGCATCAGAACAGTTCACTCAAAATGAGGCCAACAAATTGTTGCACATTTCTTTAACTAAGTTCCAAGTGCTCCAAATTTCACTAGAATATTTTTTCCTATCCAAATCTATTAGTTTTTCTTCAAAATTTGATTAATAATGTTTAGCTAATTCAATCTTCGATCTGAACGATCTGAGTACAAGATACTTGACATTTTTTCTTTCTGTGAAGCGGCTAAGATATATATAGAGATGTATAAATGTAAAGATGTATAGGTGTATCCGGTATGTGTACATACATATATATATATATAGTTGTAGTGCTATAATAGACTGACTGATTAGGACGTTTTGTTTGACAGAGACCAGGGCATCGGGCTCTAAGCAGGTTTTCGGGTTTTACCGGGTAAATGTTGATGCATGGTCAAGACGTTCCTTTGCCTTCCTCAACCCATACAAAAGCGAACTCGGCCACATTTTGTTGGCTTAAAAGTCTCAGCAAAATGTTGCTGAATTTGCTTTTTCAATATGATTTTATTTCAGCTTTCATTAAAAAAAAACAAAGAAAAATAAAACTTAATTTAAGTTAAACTAAAACTGTGATGCCTTGATTGCTTATCGTTTAAACAAATGTAAACAAAATAATTGAAATGTTTGAAATTTATAAATATGACGTTAGGAGCTCTTAGATTGATACCAAATAAATATCAAATTGCTTTGTGATATGCTAATGAAAATTCCAAATGATTTTTCAATTTGTAAATGAAATAATAATAATAAATAAAATGCAATTTGTTTTCTCTTAAAATAAATTATATGAGATTGTATGAGTCAAGTTTTGAAATGTGTTTTTTTTAATAATAAAATTTATTATAATTAGTACAATATTCGATGTAGAAATTATCTCTATATAAATATACTTTTGTTGACTACTTAAACACCCGATTAAGCCTAAAGAATGCTTGCTGGAATTTGTGTGAGTAGTATACTCTATAATGCTTGAGGAACAGTGTATAGGAATACAACGGTAATCGCGTTACACTAGTAGACATTAACCGCAGACCCCTAAAAAATACATGGCCAAGTGCGCAATCTTGGTCTTTTACTACACAGCCAAACGTATTACCGCTGACTCTAAGCAGACATATAGAAATATGTTCAAGTTCATGAACGCGCTGATAAAAATTACTGACCACATTAAATGGAGAGACATAATACTTAGCAGGAGTACTGAGTCTCTGAAAAAATTGCGCTCTTGAGTTTTATTATGGGGCAGCGGAAAAACAACACAAACAAGTTTGAGTTGTAAAGTGGAGAGATTTTCCAATAAAGATCGCTCTTTCCGTTTTACCAAGTTACTCTTACAAACAGAACTCATCACTGTGCCACCTGACTCAAGAGAAGTGCGGTGAGCTTGTTTGGCAAACAAGTGCCTTGACTGCAGGAACAAGTTGACTTAGTTCTGTTTCAGCCATTGCATGGATAAGTTCGGGTCTCTGTTATATGATTGAACAAAATTGAGAGAGTTGTGATAGTTATGCAGAAAATGAAAGGATTTATATAATTAAGAATGTACATATTGCCAAATAAATAAAATTAAGTTAAGCAAATTGTAAAATTGTAAACTTTTGCTTACCAGTACAAAACATCGAAATAAAAGAATAAAATACTTGAATTAATTTATATGCAAATGAAAACTGTTTTTCTTCTATAGTTATATACTTACACATCATTTATTGATGAATTTTAATGTAAATGTGATATGCTGTCAGCGAAGCACTATCAAAATGAAAATACTCTTTCTGCATCCATCCTCTGTTCATCAAGTATATGAACGAAATTCATTTTATTGCCTGAAGGAAAAAAATTCATTAAGCTGTCTGAAGAATGACTGAGAAAAATCACAGCAAAATTTGTTAACCGGTTTTGTTCGGATCACAGGAACAAGGTCGTCGGACGCAGTTGCTTGAGCAGCGTATTAAAAATTCCCTGGAACAATAAAATGTGAGATTGCAGTAATAAAAATAAGTAGCTGGTTGGAGTTTAGGTATAATTCTCAATAATAGCCACAACAATTAAATTCATTGGTTTAAATAATTTTGCCAGCCACCTCTTTTCCATTTTGTGCTGCGGAGCACAAGCCTTTACAGTCAATGGATGAAGGGAAATATTTGAAGAAAACGTTAAATGCATCTTGACACAATTCCTGTATTATTAGTAGACATAAAACAGCCATTAAACAGGGTAATCGCCTTTTGCCTGCATTAGACCAGTTGCTTGCTGGTTGCATATCATATATTAGAGTGTGCAACCACAAACAAATCAAGTTAATCACCTTGCATCATTTAAACTGATTGCTTAATAAAATGCTAAGCATTAGTTTGATTATATAATAATCATAAATAATGAACCTAAAGATAATTAAATACCGACACCGACGCCGATGGAGAGATCTAAAGAAGCCGGTTTATGTTCTTGAAATTGTAGGTGTGTATTCCATGCTGAAACTTGGGCAGCAAGTGTTTCTGTTGCCTTTTGTTTGCTTTGGCTATTAAGATTTGGGTGCATGGCTTTTTGGCTGGAGGCATGGGGCATAAACTTTTGTTGCAACTGTAATGCATGGCTTGCAAGAGGCACCAGGCGCAGAAAACATTAATGTTACTACATATTTATATACGCACACACGCAGAACCGTAGTAATACTTACTGTTATAAAAGAACAAGTTTTTTGACCTGTAAGCCATAATTTGAGGGAATACTGAGGGAAAGAACATAAAGGCTTTTACTAATCAGGCGACCAGTCGTCATGCCTGGCAAACACCACTAATTGTTAGCGACATGGATGAAAGCAACCACTCAAATAATATGTATTATTATTAATACAGAGGCAATTTTGAAGACGTTTTTTATGATGGGTCTTATAAGGAATAGATTAGGAACAAATGCATCACAATAGCAATAAAGATAGAAGTTGGACTTATGTTTATTCATAACGTGTTCTTAAGTACTTACATTATTTTCATAATCAACATATATTAACCATTGGAATGTGGTTATTATGTAATACTCAGGTGCAAGAATTGGCTCAAATGTTTGATAAGAGAACAATGACAACAACAATAACTGCAATTCGTAACGGTAACAGAAACAACATCAAAAGTTGTTGTTGGGGCACAGTTGACACAGTTCCTACAGTCGAGACTGAGAACCGAAACTCTGCGTTTGAATCAAAAGAGATTTTGAAATTGGAACTGAATGTGAATGGAATAATAAATAATTTATAAAATTGTATTATTCAACATTGCGATATTATGACAGATCTTTAAGAATATCTTTATATATTTATTTATGTATTTTTCTCTTCTATTTTGTAGCTATGTCCGCTATTTCTTGCCGGAATTTTAAATGATGTTTGTCTAAATACATGGCTCAAGAACAGAAACTTTTGTAAACTGTTTTCAGCGCATGCTGATTATTTTCCGGCACTAACTATATGTGCCAAAAATTGAGAAGTCGGTAATTGAAGTGGTTATTTTGACATAAGCAAAACTGCGAGAACTCTTAACAGTTTGGCTTATGCCAAAAGAAAAGAATAATTTTGTTTATTTTATTCCTTATTTCGAAAATGCACTTGAGTTGAATAATAAGTGTTTATTATTTAATATCTATTATTAAATTAAGTATGGCCATGATTTTTTTTTAAGTTTTCGAGGCCTCAAGCGAATAATCTTTTTCTTCACAGGCCTCAGCGCTGGCTCCTCAGTTGCTCTGTGGGCATCAGGATTGACTTTTGCATTAATTTGATCTCAGATCTTAGATAAATATAACATGTATAAAGTCAGCGTTTTTAATATGTTTGTTGGCGCCTCAATTAAGTGAGTGGTTAGTGAGAGAATCTCTTTAAGTTGAATGTGATATTTGTACATTAGTCTGGAAGTCTGGAGGCAATCACCCACTTACCATATTAAGTAGTTTGAGTAATAATATAGATAAGATGTGAATGCAATGCACACTTGTAATCCACAAGATAAGAATAGGAATGTTGATAGCTTGGGCCAAGGAACTCATCTTGTTATGGCACTTGCATGCTGGGCCTAATTAAAGCTTTCCTAATTTTATAGTCAAAGAGAGACTTTGATGACAACAAGCTCTTATCATTAATTGCACCAAAGTGTTTAGTCAGGGAGGAATTCATGATGTCGCTGTTGTTGTCTCTTGCATTGTAAGTGAATTAATTGAGCTGAATGCACCTAACTGTGTGATTGAGGGAGCCGAGGTGGGCCCTGGTGGTGTGGCAAAATGACGTCCAACGACTAAGGCAGCCGTTACCTTCTCTACCTTCTACTCCTCATCGTCATCCACCTCCTGCTCATCTTGTGCATGTGTTCGTTTGGTCTTCCAGTAGATAAAGATACAAATCTGCACGAAGCCTGTTTCCTGTTGCACTGGGGTGCATTAATTTGCATGATGCACACAATCGGCCGCAGCAGCCAACGCCACTTATATATACACATACATATTTGCACACACATGCCTATATATACATATATATATATTGTATATGTATATAGCTGACTAGCTGTTCGTGCCTTAAGCAGGTGCATACTTGGATAATGGCAAGCAGCGTCGCAATGAGTGTAGAACGTCCAACCCACATATAAAAGTGAATCGTTTCTTGGTTGCATCATCTTGTCGCCAATAATGATGCAGCACAGACTGTACATATAGCTTTTTTATTTGGTTTTTGTGTTTTCCTTTTCTTTTTTTCTTGTTTTTTTTTTGTTTTGTACCTTGAAGTGTGCTTTTGCGTTCCAGGAAGCTCTTCAATTTTCTTTTACAGTTTGCTCTTGCGTGCTTCGTTATTTTCCGAATGAACAATATATATATATGTATATAAATTACAATGAAATCGTTGTGGCAATGTAATTACATAGCTATGACTAATTGGAAGCGGGACAGCATAGGATAATGGGCAGAATCATAGTTTAGATGATTACACATCATAATCATAGCAAACATCGTATTCATACGCTTATCACTATTATCTAGCTTTTGCCACCGATAACTGCTTTATTTTTTATTTCAAATATCTATTTTCTGGAGTAACTATAACTGACTATAAATAAGAGAAGAGCCCAACTGATGAGATGGATTGATAAGCGCTAGCTCAATTATACTTAGATATTTTTTATTTGCTCATTATTGAGACACATTCCCATTAGAAGATTAGCCCGAATCTGCCGATGGCGTGCTACTCTATTATAGGCCTAAGTTTTACCGGATATAGTCAGTGGAAACGCCTGGTAGATTGGATCGTAGGAATGCGATCTCACTGAGATCGCCGTTGTGCAGGTGTCGTGCCACCAAGTGTACATTTTCAATAAAGACGCTGCACGAATGTGACTCCCTGACGAAAAGCTTTGTGTTAAGAGCAATTACAATTCCTCACTTCGGCATCCACACGGAAAGTGTACATGCAATTGCAGAATTGCCTTTTCCCGTGTAGACAGTCAAAGACCTATTAATGGACAGTGCTCCCGGGCTGCAATTCTGGTTAGCCCATCAATTATATTCTTGGCCCTTAAATAGGCCGACGCACATGGGCCCAGTTTGACCCCGTTGGCATAATTATATTCTTAGTAATAACGGAAATTATAGTCATATTATATATTTTCGTATTTACATGTTTTAAAAATATTTGTTATAATCTTTAACTTTTACATTTGTTACAAAAGTTTTTATATTACATTAAATAAATATTGAAATGAAATAAAATAGATAAAACTAAATTCGTTCGAACATAATTACAAAAATATTGAAAACTAAGACAGTAAATGATATACATATACATATTTAGATTAGGTTAATCATTTTTGACTTCATACAAAATGTTTGTGCAAAATGCATATTAAAAAGTAAAAAACATTTCAGTCGAAATCTGCCGACTAATTAATACTCTGTTTTTTTTTTTGTTTTTTAGGACATGAGGACACATAGCAGGAGGCAATTCTTCTGACTCGAAAACTGTGATGTTAACAACATTCGAATGTTTCGGAGGTATAATCATATTTTTGGTTCGATTATAATCGATGTTCAAAATTAAGGGAGATACTTTGATTTAATAAAATATGTATTTCAAACAGGCGGACGGATAGACAGCATATATTTTTTGGGTTTTTTTTTTTGGGCACAGAGCATAGAAAGAAGGCCACTTATAAATGTGAATTGGTAATTAACTGGTTCTAGATATTTTATATAACATCAAACAATATTTAATTTCAAGGAGGGTGTTAACCAACGATACGCGGCAGGCTTCGAATTGGAACATTAGCTTCTCCAGTCGGCTGTACTTAGTTGGGAACTAAGTATGTGACTGATAAAATTGCGTACTTATAGTTATTCATTTGGGGCTATGAGTCGGAGTAAATGATGCATCTTTTACTCTTGCCAACCGACGCCAGGGAATTACTGTTTGGACTCCAACTGACTGCATTCACCGCCGAGCTGTGAAAGAGAATAAAACCAAGCAAAATCACAAGATTGATGAGAAATCAGCGCAGAATATACAAATAGCGGACTTAAGTGTGTAATTATGATCGGATGCATTGATTGCATTTGAAAGCCAACTGCGCACCTGTGCCCTTTGAGTGTCGTTTCAAGAAATCCATTCACATTCCATATATATATTGTACCATCCGCCGATCCACAGGCGATCTTTGTGGCAACCGAATTGAAGGTGGCTCGCGCGAAATCACAACTGATCTTAAAGTTCTCATTTCTGTCCAAAAAACGAAATTAGATGCATAAATGTTATTTTTGAAATTTAATGTTCAAACTTACGAAAATGTGGATATAACTTGATTCTTTCGTAAGTCTAATAGTTTTATTGTATCATCTCGAACGGAACATATCAAGTAATTGCAATCTGTTCAAATAAAGAAAAGAGCGTCTTTGAATAAATACTAAACTTGCTTTGTTTAAGACGCATACCTTTTGATAAATCCAGTGAGGTAATTTTGGCAGGCATAAGCACATCGTCGGCTTGTTTCTCCGTACGTATATCCCAGAAGCGGATTTTCTTATCATAATGGCCACTTATTATTGTCGAACCCAAACTATCCGTTGTGCATAAGTCATTGCAACTGGAGCCGGCAAATTTTGTTTCTATGCAGGCGATGCTGCGTAAATCCCAAATCTTCAAAGTGCGGTCGTGACTTCCGGTTACAACTTTAATGGGCTCTTGGACATATTTGGCGGTCATCACCTTGCCACTGTGGCCAGTCAGTGTGTGCTGCAATGAACGAAGAGTGAAACCATTCCAGATTAAATACACAGTAAAAACAAAAGCACAAAAACATAAAAAAAAAAAACTAAAGCTAAAAAAAATGATGTTATGTGAACCGTTCTTTACCATAGGTCATTTCAATTAAATTTCAGTTAGGCACTTTTCTCACTGTGTACTGCAGAGATACTAAGCAGAGATAAACGTAAGATAGTTCACAAATATACCAGATGCATTAAAAACTTGGACGCTGTGGAACCCGCTGCCTCACAAAATAACACCCTATTAGGTAAGTTTTTCCAAGAACAACGTGTAATTAAAGTTGTAAGCACTTTTAATTATGGCGTTTAAAAACGCTGCTATTATATCTTTTTATAACGAATTATTGAATAAGGTTAGGTTGTGTGTGCTCAGCAGGGTCTGGGTGTTGCTCTCAAACAAACAAGGGGTTAAAAGGTTATTAAGTGACAACACTTTAATGTACTGTACGAAAGTTACGGTTTGGCAGAAGTTATTGACACTTAGATCGCAGCTGGCGCTACCAACAGACATTTAACTCTTGGGATAAATGATGCCGTACGCAAAATAAATCTGAAGATTTGTCGAATGGAAAACATAATTTGTGCAGCAAACTAGAAACTGCTAAGGAAAAAATTCTAACATTTTCACACTCTTCTTTAAGGTGCTAAGAAGCAAATTAAATAGTTCTTTCAAACATAAGCAAACAGTCGCGTGAAATGTGAGGAGAACTTATGAAGGTGTTGGTAACCAGAAGAGCCAGTTTATGTCCCTGACCAAGTTTTCCCCAGCAACGTCAAGTGCCGAAGCACCTACTCTTAACAAGGTATTAGAAAGAGCATCAAGCGGAATGTTATCAACCCGGCAACTGAAGCTGAACGGTCAATGGACGCTCTGTAGACTTTGAGCATAACTTGCACTTGACAACAGGTTTATGCGTTTTGGCTTCTCTTGCGCCTCTCTTTATGTGGAGAGTTGGAGTTTAGACGAAAATAGCACTTTCATCGCTGACGTATTGCCAGAATTGAGGCATGACTCTCTTACGCATCCAGCACACTCAAGCTGAGAATCATGCTGGTGACTTGGTCTTCAATCTTCAATGGAATGTCAAACGCGCATTGCAGTAATGAAAGGCTTCTTATGAGCAATATAAGAACATAACATTGGTCAAATGAGTTTAGTTCTGCGGCAACCTTGCAGTATTCAAGAACGTGCTCCGACTACTCCCAAAAGTACGTAGCTAACTGAATACAAGCATCAATTCAGCGACAAAGTTAAGACAGAGACTTTTTAAACAGTGTTGTGAACAATCGTTGTCATTTGAAGCACAAGCTATAGTTTGAAAAATTACCTATTTAAATCGATTAATTTCAACAGAGAACTATTTTCCGCCGGAAGGTGTGTTGCACCTTTGAGCTATTAGTACAATCATCTTTCATTCAAAAATCCAACCCATAACAATTAACAAAGTGTAAATCAAATAATGGAAGGTGCTTAGCTACTTTCCTCAGGGCTCAAATGTCTAATTGAAAAGTAAACTGTGATTTTATAATATTTTGTATATTTCGTGCCTAGTTTTTTAAAAATTGAAATATGTTCGGTTATATATTTTTCGAATTTTACGATATCCAAATTCCAATATAACAATTTAATTAAGTTGTGCAAAAGGTTTTTTCTTATCATTAACATAAAAATTTGGCTTAAGATTCAGAAAATTGTCAAAAATTGACTGAAATCGATTTTTAAGCCAACGTTTTTGCCCATGTCTCGGAAGTTAAAAAATTCTTTTTCTCAATTTGAATAAAATTCAATTTTTGCTCTTATAAATAGGAATAAATAACTACGAATAAGGGCAGAGCTGCTCTGACAGCGTACCAAGTAAAATGTGAATTGGGAAAATATTTAGGTCTTTCCCACAAAAATGTAATTTTAGGCAATTAAAAACAAAAAAAAACCTGCTGAAATGTTGTGCAGTGGGAAAAAGCGGTTGAGGAGCGATGCTGATGTTGTCATTAATTCCAATAGCAATAATTCAGGCAAGAACCAAGAACTGCAATCACGTATATCTATTTATGTTTAGATGTATGTTGTTGCGGGATTCGCGGTATGATGATAAGACGGCAGCTTCAGTCAATGTGCTCATTTCAATGGCACGGCGTGGACAGCAGCGGGACTGTCTCAAGATGTGCGCAAAAAGAACCGTTTAAATGTCAATCCAGAAATACCAGTTAGAAAAGGCGGTGCAGCAGATACAGATACAGATGCACAAGCACAATCACAAGCACAAGCACAAGCACAAGCGCAAGCGCAAGCGCACATAGCGCAGATACTTGCAAGAAATCGCACTTATATGTTTAGTCACATGCGCACAATGTGAAGCACCAAACACTGAGATGCGGCTGCCAAAGCCTAACATTGCTATTTAGGCCAATTCAATGCAGGTTCTCTTCTTCTTCTACGCTTCATGTCATATTTTGCCATTGATTTGATAATTGCCTATGTAGAGGTGTACGCACAGTACAGACAGTATGCGATTCTCAGCTGAATAAGCAAATTATCATTGTATAATTAATATATATCTTATTTCTTATACATGATATTTTACATGAAGAAATGATTGATTACTGTTTGACTGTGTAATATAAATCGTATTTCTTGTACATGATATCGTATATCATTATCATTCAATATATCATTTTTGTTTTACATATTTGACATCAAGAAATGATAATTAATTAAAGTTCTCTCAAGTTTTGGCTTGTGAGTGATAAATATCGACTTCGAAGATATTTATTCGTAATCCATTCACAGATTGAGTTAAGGACATTATTATGTTATCGGGTTGCATTCCTTGCGACCTGATGATCAGCACAAATTGTTTAAGAACTAATTGCATAGAGTGTGAATCTGAAGGAAGAAGTGGCAAATGATGGTTTGTAATCATGTTAATGTCGACACTAAACAGGTGTATTCTTAAATGGCGCTTGTAGTTTGTTGACTTGACTACCGAGCCATCTCTTACTGGCTACGACAAGGGTAATTATGCTTTGCCTTCTTCTCTGCTGATTTTCCAACACGATACTGCAATTTAATTTAATTTATTTTTGCTGCTTGTTGCAGGATCATCATGCAGCAGCAACCGTGCACACTTTTTTGTTCTCCCTTTAACGCCTAATTATGGTGATTCACTTGAGTGTTCTTCAGAGGATTTTACCCCTGAGATATTGCATTTACAACTTAGTTCCCAATAATTAAAGATATCTTATCGGCCTATACAGCAAATGGGGTTGGGAAGCGTTTCTATTTTTAATATTTCGTGCCAAAGTTATCAGTTTTGTTTGGCCCCCGATAGAAAGTGGGTTATAATGACAAACGTCGGCTACCTTTCCATGTACTCTCCGTAGCTGATTTACATTGAGTCATGTGTAAGACGGTAAATGTAAATTAAAATGCTAATATCTCCCACGAGATGTACATTGGAATGCAGTGAGAAGAAAGATCAGCTTCCACATTAGCATAGTCTGCATTCATACGATGTTTCTATGATTATTATGATGGAGCTAGTTTTCAAATTAATGCTAGTTAGCATAGAAAATTTGCCAGCTTCTTACGAAAAGTTGGGCATTGTATGGACTGAGTGGATCTATAAGTAAGTCAAATATGTTTTCAACTGGAATTTATTACAACTTCAACTCTCGACAATATCTTAACGAAATTAAGACAGTTGATTTTTGGTCGTAACCATACTATACAATAAAATCAGGTAATCTCAAGTTGGCGTACGACGAAAACTGTCAATCAGCAGATGTCATTCGACAATGTTGCATTTAAGATGTTTGCCCCATGCCAAAGATGCCAAAAGACAGAGCTCAACTGGCTTCGTTAGTTGGGCTTCTTTGTCAGTTAACAATGCACCGAACTCAACTCAAACAAACAATATTTGAAACGCTTTAACCTAATTTGAGAGCAAATCGAATAAACCTAGTAGAATTGTAAATACTCACCGATTCTCGTGAGACATATATATTCCATAAGCAGATATGTATTGAAGGTGTTTACTTGAACTCTTAACTGATTTTAGAAAAAGTTAGATTGAATTGAATTTGTAACTGACTTTTAAGAGGATTCCCATTTCATACTTGCGTTGACTTAGGTTCAGAAGGAACCAATTGCAATACTTTATAATGGTATTATAAACCCGTAACAAGTGTTCATCTTTGCACGCAAGATAATCCAAGTTGCACGCAAAGATTACAGTCTTTTGCTACACCGCCTCACTTTTTATTAGTATGATGTATTATAAGGCATAAAAGGTTGACTCTGGTCTGGTCGACAAAATGTTATTTATACATGTAGACAGAGGTAATCATACCATATTAAGGCCATTAGGATTGATCCCGGGAACGCATTGCATACGTAAGGTTATGGGGAAGGGGAATGGGAATGGGAATGGCAGCCCAGCAGGGAGCCAAGACAATTTTGCACTGACAAAATGACACCTTGGGCCGTGGCACGAATGAAAAGATAATTAAATTAATACCATTGCCATTATTTTTCTTAACGTTTTTTTTTTTTGCAATCGCAAAAGAAATCAAAAATAGACAACGCACACACAGGACTCCATCCAGCATATCTTTCCAATGAAAAACATAAAACCATTACGCAGTATGAGGCCAACGCACTTTTTGCTGCCTCTACTTTTGCTGTGCTGCCTGTGCCCAAAGGCAGCCGATGGACGGGGCTCTCGCATTGACCGAACGAATAGTGCAACTGCAACAGCAACAGCCGCAGCCGCAACAGCAGCAGCATCAGCTAGCAGTAGTGACAATTTGGCGGACTTGGTACCAGTCGTCATTCAGCTGGCAAAGGCATCAATGCCTGAAAGTGACAAAACAAAGAGCACCGACAACAGCAAGCAGAAGAATGATCAATCATTGTATCTGGCTAATACCGGCACGCGGCAGCGCGGGACCACAAAGACCAAATTGGTTGACGGTAAATATTTGTGCAAGCAGCAGCAGTTGGGGAGGGTTAAGGAATAAAGAAGGAAATCCAACTTGTTAATCGATAACCTTTACAAATGCGTTTAACAATTTTTATTGATACCAGATGCCAACCAGACCACAAATCAAGCAGTGATGCAATTATCAAAGGAACAGAAGCATGAGGACATCGTCTTCGAACACCTTTTGCCAGCTAGCCACTATCACAACTCGATCAGCGAGTGCGATCCAGATTTGCTGGGCTTCGAAATTATCACAGGGTAAGCACATAATCTCGCCGATTTTAATGCTCATAATTGATAATGCATATTACTTGTGATTAATGTTGTGGTCTCGATTATTATTTGCAGCTATGTTTTCTCAGCACCCGGCAGAGTGATGGAGTCAATACCTGGCACATTAATGCTCACCGACTGCTTGGAAGCCTGTCAGACGAATGAAACATGCCATTCTGTAAATTATGAAACTGGTCTTTGCGTTCTATTTTCATCCAATGCAGATATTTTGTCCGGTAAGTTGAGATACATTCCTGCTCAAACTTAAATTTAGTTGCTATATATATACTTTAATTTAATATATTTAATTTGTAACTTTCATTTTAATTTGTTTTCTGAATTTAAGTTAGTTTGTATAAATTAAAAAAAAAACAGTTGAAACAGTTCTGATGCAAGATTTAACTTTTAGGCGCCCTGACAAAATCACAATTCCCAGTTTTCACCATGTATGCACAAAAGACCTGCTTAGGTGTGCGTCCTTGCGCAAGGGCTTGGTGTATTGATCGAGTACAAAACTATAGGCTCGAAGGACATGCAAAAAGGACAATGTCCGTGACATCGCGTCGTGATTGCCTCGAATTGTGTCTCGGCGAAAATGAATTTATATGCAGGTGAGTCGAGAATACATTTTTTATAACTAATTTGTTGCTATATCTCTCGAATTTGTTGCTTAACAATAATTTATATATACCTGCAGATCGGCAAATTACAATCGGGATACGAATACGTGTGAACTCGCTGAAATGGACCGCTTTACATTGGCCGGTTCGAATCTATTCCAGGCACATAACGGCAGCGAATACTTGGAGAACAATTGCGCTGAGGAACCAAATAAACTATGCGAATTTAAGCGTTTGCCTGGCAGAATTCTGAAAACTGTGGACTCGGTATATCAAGATATTGGCAGCATTGATGAGTGCCGCGATTTGTGTCTCAATTCACCATATAGGTAAAAACTTAATTTTAATTATGAACAGAAACGCAATTAAGAAAATGTTGTTAATTATTGAGAACATTTGGTTTTGTCTCTATTCAGATGCCATTCGTATGATTATGGTGATACTGGGGATATGGTCTGTCGACTCTCGCATCATAGCCGGGCAACACTTTTGGATGTTCAAGATCCGTATTTGGAGGTGCCCGAGGCTGCCACATATGAACTGTCATCGTGTTATAATGTGACCATCGAGTGTGGAGCTGGAGACATGGTCGCTCGCATACGCACATCGAAGCTCTTCGATGGCAAGGTGTACGCGAAGGGTTCGCCCAAATCTTGTTCAGTGGATGTGAGCAGCTCCCTGGACTTTGAGATACGTATGGACTATCAGAATCTGGAGTGCAATGTTCGTCAGAGTGGATCTGGTCGCTATATGAACGACGTTGTTATTCAGCATCATGACACCATAGTCACGTCATCAGATTTGGGCCTGGCTGTGACCTGTCAATATGATTTTACCAACAAGTCGGTGACAAATGATGTCGATTTGGGTGTTATGGGCGATGTGGAGACAGCACTATCTGAGGAGGTGATCGTTGATTCGCCCAATGTGCTGATGCGGATCACCTCCAGAGATGGCTCAGATATGATGCGCACGGCAGAGGTGGGCGATCCCCTTGCCCTTCACTTTGAGATCGTTGATCAACAGAGTCCGTATGAGATATTTGTACGCGAATTGGTTGCCATGGATGGGGCGGATAATGCTGAGATAACGCTAATAGACTCACAAGGCTGCCCTACAGATCCTCTAATTATGGGACCCATACTCAAAAGCACATCGTCGGGCAAAATCGTGTTCTCCAATTTCGATGCCTTTAAGTTTCCATCGAGTGATATGGTCCAGTTTCGTGCTTTAGTCACGCCCTGTATGCCCAGCTGTGAGCCGGTGAAATGTGAGCAGCACGATGTTATTCAGGAATTCAGATCGTCACTATCTTATGGACGTCGACGGCGCGAGATTCATGCAACATGTAAGTAGATTCTATTATACCCTATTATCATCTGAATTATGGGTGAAGGCATTGAAGTGAGTTCTATCTAGCTCTGAGACCCATTGGCATCAAAATTTTTATTTATTCAAGGAATTTTTGATAAGTGTCTGAAAATTAACCTGATCTATTATTTTGTTAACTTGCAGCAAATGTGGTCGGCCACCAATCAAGACGGACAAGTCGTGAGGCAAGAGCTGGATTGGCGGAGGGCCTACCAAGTCAGGAGGACATGCTTCTGGTACAATCGATTCAGATTACCGAAAAATTTGGTTTCGGCAAAAGGGAGCAAGTGCAGCAGCATAAGAATACAAATACAAATACAAATACATTGAAGGATAATTATGACAATGCTTTCATTGTGAACAACAATAGAGCAACAGAATATTGCATTAACGGCATCGGTAAGCAGCGAGTGATAATTATTAACTGATCTCATGCAATCTAATCTAGGCGAACAACAAACGTCTGTTTCAGGTTTCATTGTGGCTGCCACAATATTTTTTATAGCGCAGTTCATTGTTATTGCGATGTGGTCGTTTCTATATCGACGACGAGATAATCAACAGCCATATGTTAATCACTTTCTAAAAGCAGCCACGAAATACTCAAACAACGGCGGCAGCAGCAGCAGCATCGCTTTTGGCAAATGAGATGCCAAGCGCCCCAGCGCCAACAAAGGAGACATTTTTGTGGGCGTTCTGATGAAATCGCTTCAAAAATATTGCAATATTTTAGTTAATAAAATGTAGAGAACATATTATAGGATTTAAGAAAACAAGTAAAAAAACAATAATAATAACAAAAAGTGATATTTGGAAAATGAACAATTTATAAAGTGATTATCTATAAGTGAAAATTTAAAACCTAAGACGAATATTTACTCAATGAATTGAAAAAAAGCGACATTTCTCAAGTTAACACTTTTTTCTATACCCCTGCAGAGGATGTTCTGATTTTGGGAAAGAAATAACTAAATTTCGACTTTTGCAAGAGTATTTTATCGTCATTCATTTTTATTTCTGATTGGTTATGTGAAATTTAAGATACTGATTTATAATTCCTATACCTATATAATCGTGTAAATCACTTAAAGACTGAGTAATCTTTTGTCAACGCTTAAGCAATATGAATTTTGTCATAATTTAAACTATAAGATTGAAAATTTTGTATTCGGAAACGTGTTTAAGATTAGGAAGCGACAAGTGCTAAAGGTCTCCATCACACACAATACATTGTAAATAATAAATGAAAATGTTTGTGTCCACCTTACTTAAAATATCAAGTATCAAATCATACCATTAGTTGTAGAAATATATCTCCAAGACTTAAAAATACAATTTATTTATATGATTAAATAAAATGCTAAACTAAATTTGCATATTTGAATGTAGTACTCACTCTTAACCGATTATCCATTACGGTCCAGACTCTGGCGCCATAATCGTTCGATGTGCCCAAGACATACGAACCAGTTGAGTCAAAATCGACAGAGTTAATGCCGGCACTACTCCCACTAAGCACAGCACGGGGCTCCGTAGCACCTAGAAGTCAATCAATATACGACGGTTAAATAATACACTTGGCCAACTCACTTCTCCGCACAGAGTAGCTACCTTTGCCAATGTCCCAGAGTTTGACTTTTCTATCAGCACCGCCCGTGGCAACCATTCGACCCACCGGACTCCAGCGCACTGCATGCGCTTCATTCTCGTGCGCCTCGAACTTCATTAATATATTTGTTGGATTTGGCTGTCCTAGGTAGCCGGCGGCTTTCACTGTGTCAATGCCACGGCGTAAATCATGACCCGTTTCGCCGGCCGTAAATCTGGCATTGATGTATTCCTCATCGTCGAGCCCTAAAGCTTCCATGGCGCCGTTTATCGATGCCTCATCGAATTCGTCGTCACTCACAGTGGCCCCTCCACCAAACTGAGAGGGACTCGAGTTGCGATGCAGTGGTGTACCACCGGCCGCTGGAACTATCGGATTAACTGCCGAGTTCGGTTCTCGGACGGCGTCCTCCAAGTCACGTTTTAGCTTTGCCGAACGTTTCCTGAAAATTGACGGCAGTCTTTTTCTAGATATTTTTGAAATCGGTTACACATTTTATGTTGAACCAAATAGAATCAAATCAAGAAGATAAAAAAAACAATAGAATCGAGAAAGCTCGACTACATGACTACCCTGTACCCAATTGTCAAAAGCGTATGCTGATTAAATGTGCAACTCTTTGTGAGTTTTTTGGCTTGACTAATTTTTGTAACGAATTTTTTGTACAGTTCAAGTTTTGATGATGCAACTTCTCTGGGCTGCTGATAATGTGTGGATCGGAGCAGAAGCTGTATATATATGATATCTAAGAGCTGCGGGATCACTCTAGACTTAAAGCCATCACTTTCTTCAAAAAAAGTTAATTTTTTGGGTACAGGGTATTTCAAAAATAACGCAACCAAATTAAGATGATTAAATACATGTTTCCAAAATGCAAGCTGAAAATTGTATGATTTTTTAATAAATATTCATATTAGTTGTTGGTGTAATAATCAATTGTAATTAGTATTGATGGTGTTAGTTGTTATCTGAAGAACAGGAACAGGCTTCAAATAATTATTATATAGTTGTGTACCAATTTTAGAGACAGTATTACAAATTAACAATCATTTTGTCGAGACATTATTTGTAAAAGTATTATTTTTTTTTTTTTACATCATTAAATTGTAATGTATACGTATAATGAAACTACCTCATAGCGACGCCCTCATTCGGACCTATGCAAATTGCTAGATCTATGGAGCTGATAGGGCTGATCAATAAACTGATAATAATAAAATAAAACAAACTGATAGTGATAGTGTATCTTGTTTGCTATTGCATACAGACTCATGGCTATATTATGTCTGTTCTGATGTTTTTTCATAGTACACAGGTACTTCCACGTTTCCCATATTCCTCTATTCACTATTTATTCAGTTCACGTGTTATTTATTTAGATTACGTATTAAATATTTGAAAAATCATGTGATTAATAATACATAAAACTACATACATCAAGTAAATAAATATGTCGTCTACGTTTTGCAAGCTGACTAATTTCGTTGCAAATTATAATTATACTTTATTGCACCTGTCGGCTATAAAAATATTTATATATATATATATTTGTATAGCCCACTTTCAAGATAACAATTCAGTGAACATATATGTGCAGTATGAAGTGGAGCAAAAACAACAAAGTTTCCACTAGAATGGAGAATTTGTTTGGAATGGTAATTTATGGTAATTTGAAAATGTAAATTCACACATGCACATATGAATGGGGTAATTTGTATACGTATATAAGTTGGGAAAGAGTATTATTTCATTGCATTTTTACCTTATGATACTTTCGTTCTCCTCATTCAGTTTATCAGCATCTTTTGACTTATAACGCATTAATCGTTCCAACAAACATCGATTTTCATCCTGCAAATCGAAAGAAATATTTATATTAAGTTAAAAATCTGCATTAAATAATATTTGCTGTATATTATAATATATAAATATATTTTTTTTGTTATTATTAAATTATAAGCGTTCAAAAAATGTGTTTTATGGCAGATCTAATTTATCAATAGACGTATTCTTTAGCAGCTGCATGATTTGGGGAGCTTCGACTCGATTTCGTTTTGATGCTGATCAATAATATATATGTTGATAGCTTTGTTAACAAAATTATAATAATATAAAAAGTTTCCAATAGTCAATTATCGAATCTCATACTCATTAGTCATTTATATATTATAATGAACTTTATTAAGACTGATTTGCATATGACAAGACAGACAGAAAATAAGCTGAATACATTAAATTTGCTGAATCTGTCACTCATTACTATATATACACATGTGTATATCCCAAGCCACGCGTAAATGACTAAGCGAGAACAGCTCTGTCTAACATTGTTCCGTCCTTGCCCAGGGCTGGGTTTTCCTGTTCTCTCTTGCGTTCGCGTTACATAAATAAAATTGTAGACAGGGACATAAGGTGGCAAACCGAAAGTTATCAAGGTCAATTGAGGACTACTGTTAACTAGAGATGCGCTACTGTTTGCTTAACATGCCCATTACTATATACATATATGTATATCCCAATGTATTAGTGAGTGACAGATTCAGCAAATTTAATGCTAATGAATACCATCTACGAATTTGAATAACTGAAAGCTATTTCCTCAAACAAATACACACATATATGCTCTATACTACAACAGATATCAGCAACTTACCAAGACTCGTTAAGATTGAATAAGCAATGATAATGGCATAAAATTTAAGAAAAAATAAGATAATTTAGATTAAGTAATAATATTTAAAGTCTATGTTTAGTAGAAAAGTACATACATAAATTTAAAAGGCAATGCTACTATGATGATGACAGCACAGTCAATATAAATATAAACAATAAAGGCATACGTGCATGTAATAAATTAGGCACCAACTAACCTGAACATTTCGCATCTTATCTTCGAGTGAACTGAACGCCAACTGTAATGCTGTGTGCTCATCCAGCAATGTTGTGTTCAGTTTCTTAAGTTCATCCAAACTGGAGCGGAATAGCTGGACCTCTGCCCGTAAACTATGATTGGCATTTTGTTGTTCGTAAAGACTGCAAATGTAGTGTAATATGTGAGGTTAACTAAACTCGGCAACAATAGTAGTCTCATCTCCTTAATCACCTATGCTCCTTCTCGCTTAGTAGCTTCTTTTGCTGCTCCACCTTCAGATTCAGATCAACAATCATTTGGGAGTGTTCACCCTTCCTTTTGTGCAGATCTGTGAGTTCCTCCTGCTGTGCCAACAGCTTTTTTTCCAGCGTAGCCATGGCGACATTGGGGCCAGTGCCACCTGTTGACACCGCATTTCGCAGTTGCTCGTTCTCGACGGACAGTTTCAGATTGTCTGATTTCAGCTGCGCAACATGATCTATAAGACGGTTGTCTACGAAAAAAGCAAAAGTAAAGTTTTAATAAGTACAAAATTCTATTGAGTTTAGCCCGTAGTCAGATCTGGTTAGCAATGAACTGAGTACATATATATGTATACTTATATGAGCAATATATTTCTTACTTTGCACAATAATCTCCTTAAAGTTTTGGCATTCCTTGCGGTCTCGTTCTCGCAGTCTTTGAACAACGAGCTCGCGCCACACGAACTCCTCGGTGGACATTCTGAAATCTGCTTCAATAGCTCGCCACTATATTTTTATTTTCCTCTTTGATGCTTTTGCCGTCACAATACGTATGCAAACATATTTCTCTTGCAACAGTTATCCACTAAATTTCCAGAATCTGTGCGTTGCAATGACTTGCGAAAGAAAATGCTTTTACAACCAATTAATGTTCTTTTATTGCTGAGACAATTTGTTGTGACCGGACAATAATGTTGTACGCTATTTTGATGGACAGCTGTTTATTTGTGGTGGCTCGTCGATAAGTCGCCAATCGAAACTCACTGAAAAATACCAATGTTGGTGTTAAGATCTTGTTAAGTTGCGGGTAGTTGACACGAGCGAAAAAGTGATAGGTATGCTCGTATCAAGGTGCATTTTATTAATTATTATTATACAATTTAAATTTTACTGATGGTTTAGCAACAATCGGTGTGGAGCATATGGCGGTCTGTTATTTGTGTGGCAACGCCATGCAGCTGAGAGTGCAACCCGATTCTGGCAATCTGCACTGCTTTGTTGAAACTGCTTTTGGACCTGCAACAACAAACCAACAAACTAGCTACACCATCAAACGCAATTTTAAAATTCAGTAAAAGTCGATGGCCCCTTGAGCACTCAAGAGCGCACTCAAAATTCTTTTGTTTCAATTACCAAACCAACGGACAAATACTTGTATTTATTTTTGTAATTGAATTTTGCATGTTTTACAGACCTAAGCATATTTCCACTAGGTTTGCATTTTGAGAAATATCTGTTTATTTCTTTCAAAAATAAAAATATAATTTGGCAATTTCGTTCGCTTTAACGATATTAAAATTATTTTAAATCTTTTATTATAGCTGGCAATGATGTCACGCTCCTTTTGCTTGGCTTGCTTGAATAGATGTGGCAACGCCATGTACAGGCGGGCAGTGATCTGCATTTTGGAAAAAACTATTTTGTTCCACATGCAAGGTTATTAACAGATAAACGAATTTCGATTCAGTTTGAATATTTAAAGCAAAGTTTTATTTTTATTGCTGCAACTTAAACATTGACAAGTCAGATTAAATGAATGAGATCTTAAATTAAGATACCTAATGCAACTTATTTATCAACGTATAAGATATAAATTAAAAAGTCAATTAGTAACTGCGCCTAGTTGGGGCTCCATATTTTTCGGTACATAAATTTTAGTTAACAAATTTTCAGAAATAAAATGGCATTAAATTTAATTAGAACACTTAAGTTTAAGTAGTTAGTTAGCAGCCTAAGGCTGAGAACATGAATTATAAGTACATTGCTCTTATGGGGAAGCCACATCAAAGCCAACTCCCGTAAGACTAATGTGCTTGAGAGACTTTCTACCAATTAATGCGTGCCGAGAGAGAGAGAGAGAGAGAGAGAGAAAGATAACTGAGAGCGAGATCGAGAACCAGTGTCAATGTCAGCATTGCTAAGTCTTCGCTGCTGAATGCACAGTTGTGGTACAAATGTACCAACGCTTGTACCTTAATTATTCCACTGGTTTTCATTTAATCATCTTCGTGTAGATTTATTTTCTCAATTTCTTATGGCGATCAGGAATATGTATAATTCAGAGTGTTGCACTTTTAGTGACTAATTATAATGACCTCTGCAAGGGTATCGAAAATGAGTAAGTCAAGATCAGTAGTTTTAGTTCCCAGAGCTTTGTTTAGCCTGTTCTAAATACGCATAATGGAAGCAATTGTATCGAAACATCGCTAAACACGCAAAGGCAATTAAAATTGTTTAAAAACATGCAAACTCTCCTCCTACAAGTAATACGTGGATGCCACTTCTGCTGCTGCTGCTGCTGCGGCTGTTGCTGCCACTGCTGCTGCTGCTGCTGCTAGTTGGTACAATGCAGTCACCACTCTGGCTGAGGGTGTTGGTTACCAAAGTGGAAATAACGAAACAAGAATGATGTCCGCTCGACGCTAATCAACTAATATATACCCTATAACGACATCTTCTGCAATATACTTTTAGTTTTAGTTATTTTATTTTAATAATTAATTATATTTGACATATCTATTTGCAATTATATCTCTCGGTGTCTCTTTATTTATTTTATGTTATTAATTTTCAGCTTTTTCTCTATTATTACTGGCTCAAATTATTATTATACATTTTTCGTATATTTCACATTTCTTTGTTCTTCCGTTTCTTTGCACTGAGTATCGTCCAGTTGAGCACTCTCGGGTTGATTATTCTGGTTTAATCTAAAGGTTTTCATAATAACAAAAAAAAAGAGCAAAGAACATTTTTCTTAGTTTAGATAAATTCAAGCGATAATAAACTTATCGGAAATTAAATAATATACAATGGATAAAGAACCTTGAAACTTGAGTTTTCATCACATCAATTTCAAACTCATTTTCAGAGCTCGGCTTACAAATTGAATTCGATACGTGTTTGACCGGAAAAAGGGCGGAGTATGAATGGATACAATGTTATAGCGTGAACACTTCAAAAGTCAAACACTTCAAAATTCAAACACTCCAAAAACCGGATAATTCTGCCCATATCTAATAATGTCTCTATAATAAAAACTTAATGCCGCAATAATGGCGTATAATTTATGCAGATTGGGACACTTATCATCGACACCTGCGCTTAAGACAGGGTCCTACTACCGGTTATTGCCTTAACTCTGTTAGCCGCTTCAAGATACCAAAGCATCCATTTTAAGATTAAGCCATTCTTGTTCAAAGTGTTCCGTTGTGATAAATAACAATTACTTCCACTCTCTGTCCGTATAGCTACACATTGTTGCTGGTTTTTTATGGCTCTTGCAAACTAACAACTGAATTCCGCTCTCTTCCATTATTTATTCTTACGGTAATTAACTTGAGGTTTCTCTTTAACTATTAGTATGTGCAACACTCTGATAATGTGCAACACTTTATGTATTTCATAAATATACCAATATAATTTGATCTACTTCTGTGATAATTTCCCACATAGGATTTGCTAGCTCCACTTAATGTGCAAATATTTGGTACAAATGTACAGAACTGCAGACATAAATACATACATCGTAATGCATTTACATACGTACAAACATACAGGTGTTTAATGACAAAAATGTGGCTACGATTTATGCAAATGGTGCAACACACACACACATTCAAACATATGTCATATATATGTATGTGTTGCCAGCATAGCAAAGCAGCAAACGAATCGCTTGGCCATTTTAGGAAAATGTTGTTGTGTTTTCGGCACCACAACCATTAAAAATACCTGCAAAATGCAGACTCAGAGGCTGCTGCCAACGCGTAAATGCAAAAGCAACCTGCCTTTCAGAAACTTCATTCATTTAATGCTGCACAACGAAGGAGCCCCACAGAGTCCCAAGCTGAAATGTGGTCGACGTTGTACATAGCAGTCACCAACTAATAGAAGAGCGAAACAATAAAAAAAAAAAAAATAGACAACAACTAAAGCAACAACAACATGCACACAGAGACCAATAAAACAATTGAGAAGCTGTAAAAACCACAACAAAGAAGAAGAGTTTTAAACTGGTTTTTAGCACAACATAACTGAAACAAGTTGGAGCTGTTTATTAAATGTTAACCTAACAGTCAACTGTTAACCGTTTGCAATTGGCTTCCATTGGCCTGCTGCTGTTGCTGCTGCTGCTGCTGCTGCTGCTGCTGCATATGCTGCACCTGCAGATCGCGAAAAAATAAACACAAATATGCACCACACTCCTGGCCAGTTGAATAGGTTGGGGTGCGGTGACTATGTGAAATGTGATAATTACAGTGTTGATAGCCGATTTCAATAAACTGTATTGCCACTTACACCAGTTGCAATTGTATACGGAATGTAAAGTATTTATCAAACTCTATTTACATACACGCAAATGCACATAATTTATTTATGTATATCTACAATAGTTATTTGTATATAATCCTTTTACTTGTATCACCAGCCAAACGAGTAAGTAAAACCGGTTTATGCCATAGACAAACCAGATTTCTTAACCGTTTCGATCGGAACGTGCTTCGCTTTGAATCGAGTCGAGCGCCCACTTGTTGCTGTTGCTGTTTGTACCACGGTCGGCAAAAGTCAGTCTTAAGCCAGCTACCTGTGATTTCAGGTGTTGTAATTGTCGTGCGCGCTTGGCTCCCATCCACATTTTTTCACACACGTAATTCGCGTTTGAGCCACCAACACCACCACCACCACCAGCAGCAGCACCAGCAGCAGCAGCAGCAGGCTTGAATATGTGTGCACAAAACGAAGTGTAAATAAAAGTAAATAAGCGGATAGCAAATCTATCGTATCTGCTACACTTCTGTGGCTTTTAATAAGGCTAACAACATAAAAAAAACTTCATTCTACAGTTTTGTATTGCAAATGAAGTTCGTGTAACGATGTGTTCATTAGTGTAATAAATATTATCATTGCAGCAGTTGAAAAAGGTAATTAAGAAACAAAATTCGTAACTTCAAATCTGTTAAATTACCGCTTATGCTAAAAAGTGTGTGCGAATGTGTGTGTATGTGTGTGTGTGTGAAAATTATTGTGACTTGGATGAAAGCTGAGAATCTTGTTTTTTCGCCATCTCAACAGATATCACTTTCTAACACTTGTATATACATATATATCTGTGCGAGTGTTTGTGTGTGCCTGTGTCTGTTTGTATATGGCTAAAATGACGGATCTTCATGTGCGAGAAATGCAAAAACAAAAACCAAAGAGCCTAAAGTGAAATCCATAATGTTTACAGTTGGTATAAAGCAAACAGATATTCACATGATAACTGTAAGATATACAGATGTGATGTATGCAAATGATATAACAAAAATGACTATATGAAAAACTACCATGGTTACCACAAAGAAAACATAGCCAAACTTAATTAGAGATCATATATGTAAACTGTAAAACTATAAAGCAAATAAATACAGATTATATCAATTATGTCTGCTAATTGTCAAGCAAACATAGCTGTATATATATCAAATCGAGTACACCTTACATATACTCTATATATGCCAAACTCTCCAAGCATGCCAGTTAAATTACAGCCACCATAAAGCAAACATGAACATGATAACTGTAAGATACATAAAGCTAAGAGATGAAATATGTAAATTATAAACCAAACAAGTCGCTATATAAGAAAAACTACCATGTGCTCAACAAAGAAGATATAAATTATGTCTGCCAATAGTAAAGAGTCCGTGACTCTATATAAAAAAATATCTTGGCTCTATATGCTGCACTCTCGGAGTACGGCAGATAAATTACGATTGCAACGCTGGAAAACGTTTCAATTTTCCATCAATTACAATTGCCAGGATGTTTGCAGTCACTTTTTTTGTTGTCGTGCTCGGCAGCAACTTGGAGTGGAGAATCGACCCCAATAATGTGTTGTGGCAGTGGAAAAGCATTATTATGTTGGGGTAAATGGCAAATGAGGTCACGTGTGCAGAGCGCGCGCGTTTGCAAATAAAATAAACTGCTGTCACAGGTACTCCTCGTCGTAGTCGTCGTCGTATACGTTGAGACAGACTTTGCCAGACGATGAAAATCAACTTGCCACACTACTTTTACTGCACGCAGCCGCAGCCACTGCCAGAGTCGCATTCACATCCACAGCCACAGCAGCTGTCGACAGTATTGAGTAGTTGTAATATTGTTTTTGTTTGGCGTATTTTTGTGTTGAGCAGGTTTTCAAAGATTTGTTTTTTTTCTTTTTCTTTTTTTGGTTTTTTGCTTAACTAGTGTGGGTGTCTCTCTCTCTGTGTGTGTGAGTATTTTGTGCTCGGCCATCGTTTTGTTGGCAAAAGTGAAACTTAAATGTATTCGAATCGTGCGAGAATCATTTATCGGTATGCAAATGTTTACTTTAAGAAACCAAATACCCGTTTGTTTTCTCGGTTAATGTACAATATTGTCCAGCATTGTACATGAAAATCTTAACTGTTATTTGCCCAAGAGAAACCAAGTGAAAGTTGTCCTTTATCCGGTATGTATAGGGGCTGACTTGGAGCCGGTAAGAGAAAGACAACTTATCCAGTTTTCAAATCTTTTAAATGTTTGACCAGAAAATACAAATAAAATTTATCTAATATTGCCAATTACGGTACTAATAAAACATTCCGACTGATATATTATTTGATTTTAGATTTTAATAAATAAAAAAGGAAATCAAAAAAATTTCATTTGTATTTCAAATATGTTAAAATATAGACTAAGAAAACTACTTTTCCCTACCTCTTGCTAATTTTCCCTATTAGAAAAAGCTTGGAAGAAATCATGAAAAGAAAATCGCTAGCGTTTGATAGAAATCTATTCGTGTATTTATTATATATATAGATACTATTAGATACATATATATCTTAAAATGTGTCTTTCATATGAAATGCATTTTTTATTTTTAGAAGTAAACCACTTCGCTTGATAAAGAAATTTGTGGAAATTTGCAGCCAAGTTTGCAGATAAGTTGTTTATAGAGCAAATTCAAGCTTTTTCCTGTAAGATTATGTTATAATTTTGTTGAGTGTAGTTGTAAATATAATTGAATACATTTGTTCTTATGTATGCATCCGCTTACCACCAACTTTTTATATTCTTGGTGCGGTTGCATTTTCGATTGGTAATGCTGACTTGCGACAGTTCAGCTTGATTTCTGTTGAAATCCAGAATATGACACCATACTTAGCAAAATGCGGTTGAGCATTTAATCAAACGAGTATATTGATGTGTGTGTGTGTGTGTGTGTGTATTAATAGGTGAATATGTCCATATAGCGATTTATTTGAATTGGGTCTCCAAAATGCTTTGGGCCTTGATGAAAACATTTTCGGTTTCACATCATTTAACCTTTGACATATTTACTGATTTACCGGTTTCTTGGCGCATCAAATATTTTTGCTAAACGTGTCTGAAAAGAGGCACCCTATTGAAGAGCGTTCAAAAAGTGTGCATTTAGCAAAAAGCGACAGACGAAAAAAATGTGCAAGATTTCTGTTTAGGCTACATTAAAAAAATTGGAATCCAAATATTTTTGATTATGCACGTATTTTTGCCACTGTTGCTTGCAATCACTTTGCTTGATAACATATGCACTATTTTTACTGCCAACTATCTCCAGTTCAGTTGTATACTGTTCTTATATATGTATAACCACTAAGCAGACTCTGCTTAACTGGAGCAAATTAATTACAATACTGACATAAGTGCTAAAGCTAACCTAATGTTATTATAATTATACCTTTTCCACCACTTGCTAGTAGAATCTGCCCTAAAGGAAAATATTACTTTGGCTCTAATAAACGGACCATAGAATGATGCTATAATTATGCCTTTCCTCGCCTTGCAAGTCAAATTTTCCGCTTAAGAAAAACATTCGAAAAATCATATCCAGCTCTTGCTGATTGAATGTTCCCCAGATTCTTCTGGATTTGCGTGCTCGTAATAACGTATATCCGAGCTTCAGCAATAATTTTCCAGTTTTTTCCGTTAAGCCTTAGACGTTGATCAGCAATTACTAATCAGCAATCAGTCAGCGAGCACAGACTGTTTTATTTATGTGGAAGATGCTCGCTACTTAAATTACGAAAGAATGCATTAATTATGTTGCTCCCTATGGTCCAGAGCACACACACACACACACATACACACATGCTCACGCGCACACACATGCATGCATACATACCAGTATGTGTGAAGTTCAGAATACATATGGCCAGACTTATGCGAAAGATTACGTTCTTTATGTGGTCAGCTTAGTCTTGTGTTTGTTGGACTGTGTGCTGTGTGTTGTGTGTGTGTGTGTGTGTGTGTGTGTGTGTGTGTGGTGTGTGTGTGTCGTGCAGTGTTCACGAATATCAGCAGGCAACAGCATCTTATCTTAGATTTCCGAAGGTCTATATATGGTCAATACTAAAGTGGGCAACAAGAAAAACGCGTAGACAGCACCAAGATGGGTAAGTTAAATATTTATTGCATATTGATGTCAGGCCATTTAAGGTTCTGCCAGCCACCTTTGTGCGTAAATAAATATACTACATACTTACAATTGATTTCTGATGCTTTATAAAGTTCAAGAACAATAGCTCAATTTTATATGTTTGTGCAAAAGTTCACCTTCCCTCGATGACAGACCCTTGAGAAGTTTGATTTATGTCGATTTATTTTTATTATTCTAAGTGCATATATATGTATATTATAAACCATGTAAGACTTGATTATTTATAGACGTTAATTTTTGTATATATAAACTAAATATGCAAGTCTATAAGTTTATATATAGGGTATCTTATGGATAGTGTTTATATTTTAATGATGTTTGTTGTCTTTGCAGTTAAAATGACTTTCTACAGTGTGATGAGACCATTTGGAGCTTACTTTCTGGGGCTTCTTCTAATGCTTGGCTGCTGTGAAGATGCAGTCGGTGTTCTAGGTAAATCACAAATGTGCGAGGTGGAAACTGGGCAAACAAACATTATACTGGATATTGAGGAGAGTCGAGGGAATTGTAAGTATTCTAGTATGAACATTAAGAACATTAAGAATAAATAGGTAATTACGAATTCCCCAGTGAACTTCACACAGTACGTGAAGCAAATATATCCTTTAATGGCTATACACACTCTTCTCCGCTGAAATGTGAGTTGAAGCAGGAAAGTGGAAATCAGAGCCGTAACATCGTCTCTTTCCTCTCTCCCTATCTCTCTCCTTTCCTGCCCATTGTATGTGTTCACATTTTGCAATAATTGCAACGAACTTTCTAGATACTTGATTGCCTCCACACACAAAGACAAGTTCGTATAAATACCTTAAGTCAGTCCGCCAAAGAGAAAGGCATATGTCGACACATACATAGATACACATGCAAGTACATACATAGGGGATTTCCATAGCTTCGAGTTGTCTTTGACATCTTTCTGACTTGGTTAAAAGGAAAATGCAGCTTGAGTTCCGAACTGCACTGATACTAATAAAATTCCAATTACCCGTTTTATTAATGAATGTGTGTATCTGATTTGTAACATCTATTCATGCAGTCATTGGACAATCGACAACACCAGCTCAGCTGCCAATTTATGGGGACCCCTCCACGGAAATAGCGCTCGATCTAGTTTTTCCGAAGGGACATCCCACATTCCAATTGGATGGAAAGAGTCTAAAGCTGCTTCAACCACTCGATCGTGACGAGGAGAATTTAAGTCACATTGTCTTCCAGGTGAGTCTAAATTAAAGTTAAGATACCTCCCAGCATCTGAAGAAAACATTTTCTGAAATTTTACTGAAAAACATTATTGAGTTTTAAGAAAATTGGATTGACAATCAATTGAAATGTTGGCTTTTAAAGTTAACTTATTATATACGTAGAATCTGACTGAATGGAAGAATCTTTGAATAAATATTAAGTGAGTTTTTTTCTTATACCGTGATCCAATTAAAAATGGGTAAAAAGGGTATTGGGAATTTGCACAAGCGTGGGTATTAGGATGAGTAAATCATTTTCAACCCCATAACCTATACATAAATCAGCATGAACAGCAGATTCGATATGTCCATTTCCATCGGTCCGTTCGTCGGGTTGTCTGTCTATATGAACTCGCGCATCTCAAAGACTGTTAGAGTTAGAGACCTCAAATTTGGAATATAGGTTTTTGTATTCTACAGGTTTAATTCATTTTATCGGGAACTTGGGCCTCTTTGAAAATTCCGATACATATCGATTTCAGATTGCAGTCAAAGCTCCAATTTGAAAGACAGGGCCTTCCAATTTTCTGCATATTGATCTCAGTTCGGACAATTTCAGTTGTGAATGAAAGGTTGCGCGGCCTTCCATTTTCCTTTTCAAAAGGTTAGGCCATAAAACTAGAGTACTATATTCTACTGCAGAGTATCGCTTAGTCGAGCTCACTCGACTACAACTTTCTTACATGTTTTATCCGAAGATTTTGGCTTGCGTGTAAAAATTAAATGCAATGATTTTTTGTTTTAGGTCTCGTGCACGATTCGGGAAACGAATAAGAAGAGAAACATTCCGCTTATTGTACGGGTGTCCGACGTCAATGACAATGCGCCGCAATTCATGAACACGCCGTATGAGGTCACTGTACCAGAGGTAAGTACACTTTAAGTACTTAAGTTTACCTACTAAAAACATAATAATAATAATAACAAATAATATAAGTAGTATTGTCTGCTCATCCGTTATGTTTTCTTAAAATAAACGAATGTACAAATTAGTGTGGCTTCATTTTGTGCCAAGTCGTAATTCCCTCATTAATTTATGGTATTTACTTACCATGTTTTGTTTTCATCTTTTTTAATCAAAAGTTGCGAACAAACTGGTTTCTAGAGCCAGATACAAGACCTTTTTGGGCAACTGCCAACTGAATCTTCATCAGCGGTCTTAAACAGAATATTTTGCTGCTTACTATATATTTTTATACACACATACATAGATATATATATATATATATATTTCTTATATATATATATATACTGTGCTATTGTGTTTTCTTGTCTGCTTTGCGTTTTTCCAGTTGCGTGTGCTGGGATCAAACAATGCCTGGAATAATTTATTTGCATTTTAATATGACAAACACAAGCTCGAATTATTTGCACTGGAATTTATAAAGCTTCAGTTTTGAACAGGTTAAATGTATTGACGCATATTTAGCATATTTATCTGGTTGAATAGCATGCAATAGCTCCTTCTCAAATGGGTGTCAATCACTTTGTTGGCTTTCCATTTGCAATGAGTTGTTTACTAATAGGTTCGTGCTCAACTGAGAACTATCAACTAAAATGAATGCATTAAGTTCGAGCTATAAGCTATTATCTTCTTAATTGATATATCTAAAAAATTATAGTTTTTTTTGGGAATGACTGCAATTTACTGTTAGTGGCTCTGAATTATACTGTATCAAGTCAAGGAACAACAATTTTCGGACAACATTTAAGTTAAAATTGTAGCATTGAAAAGTAAACTCGACCATTAGCCAAACATATTTTCTGCATAAATATACAAGAGTATATAAACCACTTTGTTAATATATATGTATATATATAAAATGAGCATATAAATCACAAGTTGTTTTTAGTTTTTCCATTTTATGGCTAGGGCGACAGACCCACCAGTCGCCATGTTGCTTGTTTATTGTCTACGGAGTAGACAAAAGGATTTCGTGCATGAGATAAGTATCGCCACTAATGCAAATAAACTTACATAAATATGCATGTGTAAAATACATAGAAAATAATCATTTTCAAGCAATTCCAATGCATTGAAGATATTTATTCAGTGACTGCATATTGCATCTTTATGTGGTTTTTTTTTGGCTAAACTTAAACTCAGACATTTTGTGTTCCTTCAACCTGATTGCACAATGCGCAAAGTTCAACCAGCGCCAACAGAAGTAAAATATAAATATCATTATTCTCTGTCGTTTAGTCTTTAGCTGAAGACCAACCAATGGCTGGCTGTAACCTTACGTACACTCAGAAAAAAGACATCAGTTATTTTATAGATTCACACAAAACTCAATTTACCAAGAAAATCAGCTTCAACTTCTAACATCTGCAAAATCATATTTATTATTATATTTGTAATCTCTAAGAAACACATTTTTAGGATATGTTCAAAACATGTACCTTGTAATTTACAAATGATAGATCGAAATTTTCGAAGGACAGATACATATGGCGAGCTGCTTTTAGCCATAAGTAATTTTTCCAAACACTTAAAATCCTTTTATTGGGAGGATCAAATCTGGTTCTTAATCTGTTTAGAATATGCACATTTTTGCAGATTTCACTAGCCTCAAACTGTGCTCAACAAGCAAAATGTATTCCTCTAATGTAAATTAGTCAAATCAATAAACAGGGTAAGCAGGGTATACAGGGTATATACAACACTTGTTTTGACGTGTTGCACCTTGCGACAAAATTGCATAAGACATGGCAACAATAACAATTGCGCCTATTTGTGGGCTGTTTGACTTGTACCGCTTTGCCATTTAATGTACATAAGAAGAGAGACCAATTGAAAAGTTCAACACAATGACTAAGTAACTTCTCGCCCCAAGCCAGGCGACATGCGAATGTTAAACCAGTAACAAGTAACCCTGAGGTAAAACACAAAAAAAAAAAAATAGGAAAAAAAAGATGCTAACACACACATACCAACACACACAGACACAATACAGACTAGCCCATGTATATAGGGATAGTTAAATGTAAAAGGCTGTTCGCATTTTGTGCTTTTTGTTTGCCCGTTATATAACTGCACTTTTGGTGCATCTCCCTCTCTCAATGTTGTTGGGCACGTTTTGTCACCCAGCTTGTTTCTGTTGTTTACCGGATTGCTGGCTATTTCTGCTGGCTGCTGTCTGCTGTCTGCTGGCTGCTGTCTGCTGGTTGGTGGCTGCCCAAACCATTTAACAACAATAGCGTTGCACAGTTGCACAGTTGCACAGTTTGCTACATAATTTTCATGAACATGCCATTTTTGGTTTCCGGTGCAACGTATTTAGCATATTTTCACGGCACAAAACGGTAACAATCATTATCATTATAATTCAAATTTATAGTAGCTCATTTTTGGAATCAAGAATTATTGCTTCGTTTTCGATAGTTGAATTATCAACGTACTCATATATGTAAAAAATATATATTCTTAATCATGATCAACAGCTGAGTGGATCAAGCAATGACCGTCCGTCTGTCTGTCTAAAAGAGCTACAGACTTTTAGTTAGAATTAAGAAATCAAGTTAGTTGAATTTTATAAATAACTGTCCCATTTCCTGGGAATCGATACATATACATATCCGATTTTAAAGACATGCATTTGCATATTATTGACCGACAATTTTATTTCTCAAAATATATTCCGATATTGTTCTCATTACTATCAATTGCGTTAATATGAAGATAGATTTTTAAGTACCTTATTTTATTAATGATTATTTATTATTTGCAACTTTTACAGAGCACTCCTTTGGGCACGACAGTTTTTCGGAATATACAGGCGATCGATAAGGATGCTGGCGTTAATGGTCTAGTTGAGTACTTTATAGTTAAGGGCAATACCAATACTACCGAGGACGAGAAGTTAACTAGTGCCGATGGTTACGGATCTTTTGCCATATCATTTCCCCATCAGGGACAAGTGAGTAGCACTCTAAAATTGTATAAGTTCTCAATTCTAATTCTTTACTTTATCCACATCATATTTAGGTCACTGTAGCAAAGACTTTGGATTATGAAAAGATTCAACGCTATTATTTGACTATCGTCGCATCGGTGAGTAACATTTTAGACCATACAGATTGTTAGTCGACTTATTTTCTGACGGTCCACTTATATAATTATTCTATTGCGTTATTTAAATTATTAGTTTCAAGTTAAGTTTTTAGAGCGTAAAAATGTGTCATTAGTGTAAGTTATTATTACGCTAATGAATAGTCTCGATTGATACAATAACTCAACAATGGAAATATTTCTTAAACTTAAACTCAAAACTGAAAAACATATATAACGCCAAAGTTGAAATTTGCTTAAACTATAATTAAAATCAATGCGCATTACGTTCGGAATTTCTCACTGTGGGATGATTAATAGAGGCCAACAATTATTCATTGTTGATTAATTATTATTAACTATTTAATATATATATTTTTTATTTTTTAAGGATCGAGCGCGAAGTGTTTCCGAGCGACTGTCGTCGACGGCGACCCTAACTGTAAATATAGCCGACTCCGATGACATGGATCCGTCCTTCATCTATCGTGGCTGTGCGCTTCTCGATGGTGCCTGCATTAATCCCGAGTATACGGCATCGGTGCCGGCAGGATCGGTGCAAGGAGTGCTCAATGTGCTGCCTGAACGAATACAGGCGGTGGATCTGGATACGATCAGTTCCCGAATACGATATAGTTTTGCCAGTGGAATGCCTGGCAACTATGCCGACTACTTTGAGATCGATGAGGAGACGGGTGTTTTGAAGCAGATCAAAGCTGTAGATACTTCGACGGCGAAAAGATATGATATAATAGTTCGAGCTGAAGAGATCTCCCCTGCGCCGCGACGCTTCACAACAGCCAAGCTGACGATTGCTGTGAAGCCAGTTGATGCCAATCCACCAGTCATATCGTCCTCCGATATCGAGGGATATGTTGATGAGAATTCACCAATCGGAACGAAAGTTTTGGATACTAATGGCAAACCAATTACATTTAGAACAACGGACGATGACTTGGGTGAGGATGATCCGAAGCCGGAGTACATTTACGAACTGACGACACCGTCATTTAATGTGACAAGCGATGGCACTTTGATTGTCTATGAGGAGGGCTTGGACCGAGATCCGCCAGCGCCAGGACGCTACAAATTTCAGGTTGTCGCCCGAGAGCCCCGAACAAATGCAGCGAGTGCTCCTTTGAGTCTAACCGTACATTTGCGTGATGTTAACGATAATGCTCCCAAACTGGCGATGGTTGCTCCCATCTCAATATCGGCTGGTGATCAACACGAGCAGCGACTGGTCACACAAATGATGGCCACCGATATTGACGAGGGACCCAATGCCGTTGTCACTTACTCCATTTACCATGTCTCCAACAATGGCATGCAAAAGTTCAAGATCAACGAGCAGACGGGAGAGATTGAGACTCGGGGTCGTCTACTCGCTGGCGAGCAATATAGCATAACGGTGCAGGCAAGCGATATCGGAGGACTCTCATCCCAGGCCATTGTGGAGGTGACTGTAACACCTGGACCCAATACGAAGCCACCACGATTCACTAATGTGCTGTACGAGGTGCAGGTTAGCGAGGGTGCTGAAATAAATTCCACAGTCACCGTCGTCCATGCCGATGATCCCGAAAATGATCCCGTCATCTATTCGATCATGTCCGGCAACGATTTAAGGCAATTCTCGGTGGGTCAACAGAGTGGTGTTATTATGGTCATACGGAAATTGGATCGCGAGAGTCTAACACGGTACCAACTAATTGTGAAGGCAGAAGATAATGGCGGTCTGTCCAGCAGTGCCACAGTCAATATTAAGGTCACCGATATCAACGACAAAAATCCCGAATTCGATGAACTCAACCAGCCCTATGTATTCCACGTGGATGAAGCCAAGGATGACGCCTTTGTTGGCATTGTGCACGCCACAGATGCGGATGAGGGTGTAAATGCAGAGATCACCTACTCCATACCAACGGATATACCATTTGCCATCAACGGTAAATCGGGTGAGATTCGCACATCCAGTGAGCTGGACTATGAGCGGGTGAATGAATACAAATTTGTGGTGACGGCCAAGGATGGGGCACCCGATGCCCGGCTGGGTACGGCAAGCGTTACGGTCATTGTGCACGATCTGCCGGATGAGGTGCCCAAGTTCAATGATGCGCGCATCAATGTGCGAATACCAGAGAACCAAGCCGACTTCCTGGTGGCCACTGTCCAAGCCCACGATCCCGACACCATGCCAGAGATCACCTATGTGCTACGCAAGGGTGACGAAGAGTTGTTCAAAATTGCCCCCAAAACGGGCGAAATACGCACAACGAAGGGTCTGGACTACGAGAAGGAGCGGCAACATGAGTTACTCGTGGGCACAATTGAGAATGACGGTGAATCGGCTGGTGACACTGTGCGTATTGTCGTCGAGGTGGAGGATCGCAACGATGTGCGTCCCGTATTCATCACAGTGCCGGGTCCGGTGACGGTTAACGATGATCAAGCCATTGGATCGGTGATAGCGACTATGCCGGCAATCGATGCCGATGGCACCCCGCCCAACAATGTGATTCGATACGAGCTGGTTGGTCGCGGCAAGGCTCTGAAATATTTCCAAGTCGATCCCGATACGGGTGCACTACGCATTCGCGATGAGTTGCGTAAGGAAGATGATACGGAATATCAGTTGGATATACGAGCCTACGATATGGGTGAACCTCAGCTCAGCTCAGTGGCCATGCTGCCTGTGTTTGTGCGCCATCTGCTGCTCGATCCCAGTGAGGAGAATTCAATGGAAAGCAAGATGAACCTGGACAGTGGACTGATTGTCAGCTCAGAGACAGTCGGATTAGCGTTTAGCGATGACAGCTATGTCATCAGTGTGCCGGAATCAACAGCCGTGAATAGCACTTTGAAGCTCATTCAAATCATCAACTCCAAGAAACCATCCAAAGGGGCACCCAACTTCAAGTGCGAGTTCATACAAGGAAACGAGCTGGGAGTCTTCGAACTGGGTCTCGAGGATTACGGTTGCTTGTTGGTCCTTGCTAAGCCATTGGATTATGAAAGTAAAGTCTCATACACTTTGGAATTACGCTTAGCGTCCCAGCGCTATTTTGTGAGCCCGCGCAAGGATCGTACCACCGTCAACATCATGGTCCAGGATGAAAATGATAATCCACCTGAATTTGTTTTTAATCGCTTCCATGGCCAGAATGATACGTATTATGCCGTAATCACACCGGAAATGGACATCGATATGACAATTTTGCAAGTGAGGGCAACCGATCGAGACTCGGGCAAATTTGGATCTTTGAGATACAAGCTCTATGACGAAGAGGAGCCCAGCATCAAGGATGATCATCTGGTAAGTAGCAATGAGATTTGGATAACCTTTTAGAGCACATTCTAATTTTGCCAGCTAAAGTGTTTTGGAGACATTTAATAACCATGTAAAAAAAGATCTACCATAGACCTACATATCAAGCCATAGAGCTAATCAAATCTTCGACTTTTGCAGCCATCGTCATACTTTATGCTAACTGAGGATACGGGTATTTTGCGTACGGCTAAGCTCTTTAATGATGCCAATTTTCCGATGATATTCTACGTGGAGGCAAGTGATAATGATGCCATCGAGCAGGGCTCACATCACACAAGGGCACGCATCGTTATCAATCGGTTAACGGATGTCAATCGAATGGCTCTGGCGTTCTCCAATGCGGCACCCAATAAGATACGGAACCATTATGCGGCACTGGAGGAACTGATCGAGGAGACGACCCATGGATTGGTCAGTGGCATTGAAAGGATAAGCAATCGCAAATACTTGACGAGCAATGGCACTGTCCTGGAGAATCCGGATGCAACCGATGTATGGTTTTACCTTATCGATCCCAAATCGGAGACATTACTAGCTCGCAACGATACTGTTGTCCAGGATACGTTGCTCGAGTCATCAGTTGCCTCGGCATTGAACTTGGCAGCTTCAGACTTGGCACATGCCAATGCCGATGGAATTCACGCACCAATCCAAGTGAAGGAACAGGTTCACAAGGTAAGCGTATTGTATGCAAAATAAAAGTCATATAATAACGTAAAAATTGTATTTCTAGGTCAAAACTGCTAGTAGCATCGATGACGAAGTTTTCTCCTTCACACTCATTTCCATATCTATCATAATACTGATTCTGGGCACCATCGGCATAATCTATATATGCATATCATGGTCCAAGTAAGTAATATTACATTGGCGAAAAGAAGCTTGTGCTTAAAAAATTTACTTGAAAAATTAATTTGACGTTTCATGAACCGATTAAAAATCCCAACTAATCACACAATATCTGTTTACAATATGAGAGAACCCTACGATCAAATAACTAATCGACTACGTTTCTTCCACATAGATATAAAAATTTCAAGGAACGCATTCGTCATTATTCGGCACCAAGTCCGACACGCTATGATCCTGTGATAGTCAACTCGCAAGCCTCGAATGTTGGCGATGCTGTGGCTAATTTGAAGGAGTACGAAACACAAATGCTTGCTATGGCTGTTCCCCCCGATGGTGATGAGGACTTGCAGCTGGATTTCAGTGCAAAGAATCACGCCTTTTCCCTAGACAATGTCAGCTATATAACACATAAGCAAAATGGCGCCGGAGACATGCAGTCGAGTCCCACGCAAATGGATGGGAATCTGAGCACAATTTCCACACTTCGCCACAACAATCTGAATAATCTAGCCAATAACATAAACAACAACAACAATTTGACGATGAACAATCGTCAGAATACTTTTAATCGTACACTGGAAATGAATTCGCGTAACAATGCCAATCCACTTGCCATTCCGGCGAATTGTACGCCCGGCACATTAACATTGGGGCGTATTAAGCACCATAATAGCAATAACTATCTGAACGATAGCTATAAATATGATGCATCGAGCCGAAATAATTTGGCCAATGCCAGTGCCCAAAACAATGGATTTAGCACAATGGGCAGGCGTGGCAACACCTTTGGCGGAATGGCATCCTTGAATGGTGCTGGAGAGCTGATGACCAACACTCTTGGTCGCAATAACCAGCAGAATAATCGTCTAAATGCTGACGAACTGCCCATTACCAATCCGTTGTTCCAAAGGTAAGTTACTCTATTCAAATATTATAAATATTTAATATGTGTCAATGTAAATTTAAGCATTTAATTTCCATTTCCTAACTTATAAATGTTACGCAGAACTTCAACTCAATATTTTTCTATCTAAACTAAAACAAACCAAGCAATATAAAAATATTTGATTAATAATATTGTATACCCAAATGCCATGAGATAAACCCATTTATAAGCTAGATTGTTCAATTTACAACTGCAATTTTGCTTTAAAATTTAATACAAAAAGATAATGTAATGGATTTCGCTCTGTCTTTCAGATCTAATGGTGATGGTCATAATCACAATATGAGTTTTACCAACGAGAATGTGATTTTTGCCAAGCGAGACTACGGCCAAATGAGCTTCTCCTATTTGAATGACTTGGATCGATCGGAGGTGGAGACGACAACGGAGCTATGAAGGATTAACTACTTACAATTTAGTTTGAAATTTTAATGTATTTATTACTGTTGTATTTATCTGTACATACGATTTGTACGAATAAGCAATTTTCGTTTAAGGCATTTAAGTAGTTACAAATTCTCGAAAATTGCTCTTAGATTATTTGAAGTAATGTGCAGATGCCATTATATTGAGAATGTAATTCCAACAAGCTGTAAATATAATAAGCTGATAAAATCTAATTATTTTTTGTACATAAGCAGTAAGCAACTGCAGTCATTAGTTTCTTATAAGTAGTGGCATTTTAAAAAACACATTGGTTATATACAAATATATATATATATATATATTATGTATTAAGAAAATTGAGTTTATCTAGGATTATAAGTTTTGCAGGCCATAATTATATCTTTGATATCAAATTGAACTGAAGAAAATGCCTGTAAGCAATTTATATGCATCTACTTTGATAAGTAGTTAAATATGTTGAACAACAATATATATGAAATATAATATAATATATATTAAAAAAAAACAAATTTTATTTTGCGCTAACAAGCCCGTGCTTGGTATCGTTGGGCCACTTGAATGTGCTGCTCGTTAGTACTTCAACTCACAAATGAATACCTGGCAACCCTAACCAATATATTTCAGTATCGATATTTAAGCAACCAAGACGCCGAACATCTCAGAGGCCGATATTTCTTGATCCCGTTATTTAAATCATTTCTTAATTTCACAGAAAAAGCCATGGCGGACGAATCTTTTAAAAGTGCAGTATCAAAAAATACATCAATTAATGATGATACTGCAACTGCAGTATCAAAGGTTGCATCAATAAAAGCTGCTACTACAACGGACAACTTCGTAGAATGTCCATATGACAAATCGCATTGCATGAAGCCAAACCGTTTGACTGTCCATTTGATTCGATGTGCTCGAAATAATCCGAACATCAAATTAATTCGCTGTCTATTTAACACTACTAACTGCCACTGGAGCCAACTGTTTCAATTGTGGATCCGGACAAGACGAGCGAGAATTGGGATGATGATTGGTCTCCTACGTATTGTCCAGCGGATTATTGCGAGAGAAACAACATCCCTCGCATGGTGCACGGCTTATCAAAATCTGAGCGTTTAGCGTTCCGGACAAGTCAGCGTCAACGTTTCGGCGGCTTACAAAAAAAGTAAATTTGAATTACTTAAACTATTAATATTTAAGTGACAGCTAAATATGCAAATGAAGAGCAACATAATTTTTTATTATCGTATCATCATATATCAGAATTATATCGAAATACATTGTTAAATATTATAATCATAATAAAGTTAAAAGTTAGCAGCACATGTATGAAGGAGCTGCATTGGATCACCATATCTAATGGCTGCCATAGCCCGACGATTTTCGCTCGAATCTCCAATTCTATCATAAGTACTTGTGGCTATAAGTATATTTCTATTACTTTCCAAGCCAAAGCTCGAGAAATAAATGAATTATGCAAAATATCTAAAATACCTTCCACCAAATATTAAATGTAGTTGCCTTTATGTGAAGTACCTTTTTTTTTTTTTTTTTGGTATTTTTGCTCTTTTTGACACTTGGTCACATTATTTGCAAATATTTAGTGCAATCGATTAGCAAAATTTGTTTGCATTTGTAGACCGGCAAAATGGCAAAATTGGATGAACGTATTGGCTTTATTGGAGGCGGAAGCATGGCATTCGCCATTGGTTCTGGCCTCATCAGTGGTGGCATTGTGAAGGCCAGCCAGGTTATGGTCTCCGGGCCCCACATTGAGAATCTGTCCCGCTGGCGTGAATTGGGCGCCTCGATCACCGATGAAAACTACGACGTAATCGAGCACACAGATATCATTTTTATTTGCGTCAAGCCGCTTGTGCTGGAGCAATGTGCAGCTCAGCTCAAATACAAACATGTTCCGTCTGCCAAGGTTGCCAACAAACTGTTCGTCTCCGTGCTGGCCGGAACAACATTGAAAACGCTCGAGGAGAGATTCGCATTTATTGAGAGTTTGGGATTGAAAATGATCCGAGCAATGCCGAATACATCGATGCAAGTGGGTGAAGGCTGCACGGTGTACACTGGCAACACGCATGTCTCACATCAGGATCTGGAAAAGGTCCATCTGATGCTGAACTCCTTGGGATTGGCCCAACAAGTGCCCGAACCGATGATTGATGCAGTCACTGGTGTTGCCGGCTGTGGGCCAGCCTTCGTATATACAATCATTGAGGCGCTAGCCGATGGTGGCGTAAAGCAAGGCGTACCCCGACAGATGGCCATTCAGTTTGCCGCCCAGACATTGCTGGGAGCAGCCAAAACGGTGCTGTTAACCGGCAAGCATCCGGCAGTGCTACGTGATGAGGTTTGCTCACCAGGCGGAGCAACAATCGTCGGTGTACACGAGCTGGAGAAGGGCAATCTGAGGTAATTGTTAAGAATCTCACATCAAATGAGATAATGGAAGTTATTTTCTCCTGTTGTTTTTTAGGGCTACCCTTATAAATGCTGTGGAAAAGTCTTCGTTGCGTTCAGCGGAGCTGGGTAAAAAGTAATGACAATATCGATAAAGATGCTCAATTAAAGATCTGTCTATATATCTATATATATACATGGCAAATAGTTCCAATTAAATATACTAAATTCAATGATAATAATATTTATATTTATTCACGATCCTTCTTGCTGACATACTCCACACACTTGGATGGATCGGTGGGAAAATATTCTTGGCATTTGGTCATCAAACGCTTCAGGCCCTGAATATATTTGCGTTGTGTTTCGTCGTTCATCACATGAGCCACATTCTTGGAGAAAATCTTCTCGCGACCAGTTCTTGCGTGAATGCCCACCATGGTCACGCCAATGGGCCACGGAGCGTTGCCAATGGCCATTTCCAAGTAGGCATCACTCGCTGAGATGTAGTTGCGATTGAGCAGGTGCTTGCATATATCCCGCAAGCTGTCCAGAATATCCTCGGGTAGCGTATGATGCTTCAGTTTGCGAAACAATGGCTTCACATACTCCTTGGTCTGGGTGTAAATGACGCGAGCCATTTTCACCTTGGTCGACATTTTCTCGTGCTTGGTGTAGCTGGCAATCTGTGCGTTCCACAGCTTCAAGAGGAATGTGAGCAGTGTTATTATCACATCCATATCGTAATCCTTGTTGCGACCCATCTTTTGGGCCATTGTCTGTATGCTCTCCCACGAAATTGTCTCGTCCAGTTCGGCAAAATCGGATTTCTTGTCCTCCTTCGCTGTGGGTGTGTTCGCGAACATCTCTTGCAGATACGCAGCATCTACTTGTTCCATTGCTTCTTGGAAATCATTGCGGAATCCACGATTCGCCTCCGGTTGTGAGATCTCACAGATGCGTAATCTATCAAAAGCCTCCGGCTCCGTCTCACCAAATAGTAGGACGGGTTCGCCACGCTCCCGCAGGCGTCGTATGACCTCCAGGCGTGGCAGTATATTCTGGCCATCGGCCACAAAACTGTAGGCGCCCTCAGCTCGGGGGGAAACAATCAATTCCTGTTTTTTGTAGCCCACTTTTTGTAGCACTTCCTCGGTGTCTTTTGCACTGAGCTCGCCGCGACGAAAATACTTTTTCTTTTCGTCAATCAGTTGCTTCTCCTCAAGTAATTTACGCTTACGCGCAATTTCCGCTTTTAATATATCCATTTTGTGTTTATATTGTAATTGTAACTAATATTATTATTGTGCACAACTAATAAACTATTTCAAGTATGACCAAAATACTGAAACACATTTTAATACCAAACTTGAAGAGAAATTCAGTATGACCGTTTTTGAATACTAACAGGAACAAGAATTAGTGCAGCCCTGGTTATCATATGGTAACAAAATTTTGTCGTACTTAGAAGAAAAATCCCATCCACCTACACTGGCCAATACAGCTTTTGTAAACATACAAATCGACAGAACAACAACAATACACAATGCCAAAGAAAATGGGTATAAATTCGAAAGCAGCCGAGGCCCGCGAACGTATCAGCGCCAACAAAAAGGCGACCCAGGAGCGTAGTGCAAAAGATGCGGAGGATCGTTTGTGGCGAGACGATGACAAGAATTTGGCCAAGAAGCAACAGCGACGCGAGGAAGAAGAAAAGAAACGCGCGGAAACAGCGCGACGCAAAGCGGAATCGAAGGCTTTACTGGATGAGGAGGTGAGCTCGATAAACACGCAGCGCAAGCAGCCGTTGGCCAAGATAAATCGACAGCAGATCATGGAGGAATTGAGTCGAAAACAACGCGTTCTCGAGGCCATCAATGAAGCCAACAAGCCGCCGCCAACGCGAGTCGTCGTCCAGCAGAATGCTATCGAGGAGAATTTAAATCGATCGCTCGCTGATACGATGGTTGCCACAAATGTTGACCAGGCCCTGGCAGTACTTACGTGAGTGCCTCAACAAATCCTATTCCATATTTGCATTAATTTGTTCCATTTTTTCTGGTTTCTAGTGTCAATGACAACGAGGACGATAAGCATCCGGAGAAACGTATGCGGGCAGCATATAAAACATTCGAAGCAAATAATATGCCACGCATTAAAGCTGAGAATCCCTCGTTGCGTATGTCTCAGTGGAAGCAAATGTTAATGAAGGAATGGAACAAGTCTCCCGATAATCCTTTTAATCAGTAACTTGTCGTCATGGAAATCTTGACTGCTTAGCAGTGGAAGGCAGCATCCTCACAAACTGGAGAGAACAGAGAAAAAACAAAACAATTTTGAAATTGTTATTTAATTTATGCTTACTTTAATTGTAGATTTGAGAGTATAATTACCAATCTTATTTATTATTCTGTTCATTTAATGGTCTTATTAATTTATGCACATAATCTTAGTACAAACCGAGTCGGTTTGTTGTTAGTTTATTTAAATGTGGCTTGATCTTAAACAAATCTATTTGCATTTACTTTTATTGGGCCGGGAAAGATTACAGCAAAACGAGATATTTCTAAAAAGATATTCAGTCATTAAAATAATCATATAAATAATAATTAAAAGTCAAGTTTCATTTTTAGACAAGTATAAATGGAATATATTCGAATCGAAATCAGAGTTCATAGTTGTGGAAAACCAGCCAAACGGAGCAAACTGAACCGTTAAATATTTAATATCTTTGGATGCGGCGACTTGATTATTACGAAGAAATTGTCGGGCTGTAAGACGTCAATTATATTTCCATTTATTGCCAAAAAATACTAATGTCCATAAGTGTTGCGCAATAAACAACAAACAAACACACAAACCAAGCTAAAAACCTTTACGACACCCATGTGTGTAGATAAGTGTGTATGTAATGTGGACATTAACTTGTAATAAAGAGCGGCATAATTGACGACCGCTTTTCTTTGCCCATTAAATTGTCAATGCTTAGTTTGTTTAATTTTTATTTTTATTTTTGCTCGTAACTAGTTCCGGTTGCGTACTTTAAAAATGCAATAAATGTACTATATATTTTTGAAAGCACTCATTTCGCTTTCACCACATATGAGACTCATTATTTTTGAATATTTTCCAAATGACTTGACAAACGATATGAAAATTTTTGTAATTTGAATTCTCGGAACTGTATGATAAATCGAAATATTCTTTTTATCAGTTTGTAGAAAAATATGTACATTTTTATTAACTTGAATACGTATTTTTAAATTTTAAATAATTTCTTAAATCAAATTCAATATTCGTATTTATTGACTCCGCAATACATATACAATATACAAGAAGAAAAAGAAAAACAGTGCTGCATGAATAAGGTCCACAAGAGCTGAGTTTAACAGCAACAGTTTTAACAGATTATGTTAACCAGGCAGCTGGCGCGCACACATAGCTCATTGAGCCATTCATTTGGCTGTGCTTTCTTTTTTAATAAAAATTTCTTTAGACGCATCGGTGCTTCATTCTTCATTCAGTGCGAGACCGTTAACAGTAACAGACGCGTCGTGTTTGATCAACGTGTGCAAGAGAAATGTAAAACTTGAAAACCAATACAATATTGAAATTGTTGTTGTTAGATGTTGTTATATGTTGTGTGTGTGTGTCGAGTACAACTAAATAAAAAAAAGAAAATTATCAGTCGGTAGCGACAAAAGACGTAAAGACGTGCTTGGGAAATTAATGAAATTTCGTATGCCGTCGCCATCGGAAATCGCAAACGGTAATTGTGACCTCTCTCGCTCTGTCGTTTTGTTTTTATTTAGCGTTCGGTCAGCGAGTTCGATTCGCGTGAGGATTTTCGGCAATATATCACATACAAATGATATATATACATATATATGTGTATATATATATATATAAAGTAAATAGAGGATTGCCAACAATTCAGTAACCCAATGATTGGTTTTGTGAAATCTTTAAGTCCAAAGTTATTGGCTACACTTGGACATTTATTTTACAGTTATATCTACATACACTTGTAATTAGCATTCTGTATGCCATTTTGTGCAAACAACATTGCTTTGCATTGCCCAAGTTTGTGTCTTGAGTCATTTCACTTATACTCTGTAAACATCGAATGTTAGAAATGTAAAGCGAAATCTTACATTTACATTTACTTATGTCATGGAATATATGCAACAGATTAATATAAATATATTGGAAATTACAGACTATTTAGAATTCATATTCTAACTATCCTAAATATTATTCATTTATAACCATAGCTATATGTATATGGAGTAAGAATATATATATATATATATTTTCATTAGTAAATTACTGTTTGTATGCGCATTAATGAGCATAAGTGGATACAAACATATTCATATATATATATATATATATATTGTATTTATATATACATTAGTTGCGGCTTTCATCTGGAAATGGTCTGTTTTTCATGTTGATTACTTTTATTACCTTTTTTTTATTTTTTTGCTGCTGTACCTTTTGACACACATTCGCATGAATCTAGAACTTGTGTCTCTTTTTTTATTGTATTATTTGTACTACCGCTTAGTTGACTTTTAATGCGAACAACATGTTAATTTCTTGGCCCTAATTTTCTCGTTTAACCTGTGATATACAATGTACACACATAAATACATTTCATACGTACAAATGCCCAAGTTATTATGTCTGCCTGCAATTAATCGCGAATTCTTCAAACATGTGTCTTATGCAAAATAACTAAAGATTGCGTGTTTGCTTTTTCATTTGTAATACACAACATCTACATATAAAGAAGTGTGTGTGTGTGTGTGTTAGCGCATAGTTAGTTGGTTATATTAATATTGCCCGTTAAAGATGATGTGCATTTTGTGTGGCACACACATTTATAAAGCAAGCAAATCAATTTGATATTGTAAATCAGGTAAATGGACCAGTGAGTCTATTGTCTATTGACTTAAATCCACTGCACATAAAGTAAAACTTAAACAGTCAACGAACCTTCTATCATATAATATTATGGCACGCACGAGCGCATTCATATCAAGTGCACTTCTACTATTTATCAGCCACGTAACTTTTCCAATGCGCCAAATAATCAAGAGACCATAAAAACGTACGTAAGCGTTTTTAATCCATAAGATTGCCAGCAGCCAAGCTATACAGATGCTGGATGCAATTCTCATTAAAAAACTATATTAGGTATATGCAAAAGATCAATTGAGACAAGAACCCTAGGAGAAAATCATATTATTTAATAATCTAACATCAGTAAAGATTTAAGCAAGCAATATTCATATCCATGTTGACAGCCTAAAAAGTCATCTAGCTAGGCAAGCTATAACTGAAGCAAAAGAAGATGCAGTGACTTAAGCTGGACTCGTATACGAACCATGACTATATGGCTACATACTCAGAAGGGGGCACAATAGATCAAACTAGATCGCATTAAATGAAGCACCTCAACAATTAATACATAAATCATCCTTTCTCGATCAATCTAACTTACAGTAGTATTTAATTCAATGCCAAAAACGTTTAAGTTCTTCATCATATGCACATTCTCTCATTTTTATGCAGCATAGTGGTCGTTTTCACCAGCTGGCTTTTATGTGAGAGTCGAGTGTCGCGTGTCGCGTGTCGATTGTCGATTGTCCATTAATAATAGTGTGGCTATAGCATATAAATACATACTTTCTTGCAAGTGCATAATTTCTATATTACTTGCCGTTTATGAACAACTGCACGAACTTTAGTTGGCTCTTCAGCAAGCTTACGACAATTTCACTGTTGCTTTTGCATTGTTTGTGGCCATATTAAAAGAAAAGCTAAAACGCTACCTTATTTAAATATATATTTAACAAAAAGTGTCAACACTTTTCATTTTGCTCAGTGGGCTAATGCATTTCCGAATGCAAATTAACTGACCTATTCGTAGCATTCCTTTTGCAGAGAAAACACTGTGGACTAAATTCGTCTATGTATATCATTATACCCACTACTATTTATGTATATATAAATATGTATATAGACATATTTTTTTAGCTTTTTATAGATCATAGGATTTGAGGTAATGATTCACAGTGCTTTCCCAAACCAATTTTATGAAATTCCAATCACCAAACTGAAACTTGCTGTTGAACCACCACAACAAGGCATCATCATCATCGTCTTTATATATGTACTATGTATACACATATGTACATATATGCGAATGTATCTGTGTGTGTGTGTGTGTGTGCGTCTGCCTGTTTGCATGTGTGTGTGTGTGTGTATTTGTATATCTTTATGTAAATTTGAGTGGCCGAAGCCGATTACGCACCTTAAAAAGTGAAATTTTTGCCATTGTTTTATTTGGCTTTCTGTTTCTTGGTTATTTTTTTTTTGTAAACTTTATCATCTTGCAAAAATGTAAAAAACAGATTTTACGGTATCAAGTAAAAGTAACTAAGGTTTAATAAATATCGTCTTACATTAAATATATAGTAATCGATTTTTAACAATCAGAAGAAACTACTCTAAACAAAGCAAATTAACTAAAGATTTACTAAGAAACAAAATGTTAACAGCATAACGAGAATCAGGCTTGGCTCTAAAGCAGATTGATTAAAAACACAAATTAAAATCGAGTATGAATAATATACAGGTATTGGCATTATAAAATAATGTAATAAGATGATGTAGCATTATCAGAAAATTAACGAAATTAACTTTGACAAACGGGTGAAAATTTGTCAGCTTACACAAACAAAATGTTCCACAATGAGAAGAATAATTTCTGCTTACACAAATGTACATTATTCATCTTTAACAGACCTGATGCCACAAGTCAATGAAGTGTGTGTATTTGACCACACTTAAAAAAAAAGGGGGCAAAAAACATTTGTAATGTTACCAAAAGATAATAAACATAACAAGCCACACAACAATAGCCGAACAAAATGCATGTGTAATCATTTGTGAATAGTTGGCCCGTTGGCCAGGCCCTAGGCCAGGCCCAAACCCATCTGTTGGCCTATCTGCGCATTCCATTCCCAACAGTCACAACTGGTGGTGGTGGTTGTGTGGCAATGCAGGCAGTACTTGGACATTAACGGGGTCAGCTCTTATAATGGCTAAGGCACTGGATGCTATATGCTTTTTGGGGCTAAGTCTGCACGTGTTTAATTCAAAAATATATATACATATATATATATAGTTATATGGATCGTGTTATAAGAAGAACAAAAATAAATTTCACTGATTTTCATTCCGTTTTTTTTTTTGTTTAATGTATCTTGCCGCTACGGCTTCGCCACTTAGTGTTGGCTTCACTGTGAAATAAAAATTGTTTGCTTTTTGTTGTTGTTGTCGTTGTTGCTTGTGGTTAAAGTTGAGCATAAAGTCGTTGTGTGTGTGTGTGTGTGTGTGCGCCGACGCCGACGTCAGAAGTTGAGCGAGAAATTTTTGACTGTCAAAAGTGAAAGTTGCAGCTGCAGCCAATGCCGTTGAAAGAAATGTAGAAAAGCGGTAGCTGGCTTGCTGGGTAGCTGGGTAGCTGGGTAGCCGAAGCCCCGCCTGATGAATCAACTTACAGCACTCCGCAATAATAGTAGAAGCGACAGTTTAAAGTTGAGTCTTGCGAAGCGCCTTTGAATTTTAAAGCTGTGCAATTAAACTCTAGACTCATTTAAGACGCCAAATTTTCGTTATTATGTTTTGGGTTTCATTATTATAGATATAATATCTCTATGAGATATTTGATTTGAGCAGACACAACAGCTGATTGCATGTGGCTTACAATTAACTTGAATTGCTTTCTTAAAAACAGTTGTTAGATCTCTTCGCAGGGCACATCAAAAGAAACCATTTTCATTAAGCACAATATGTAATATTATAATTTAACATCGGTTCGACAAGTGCCACTAAATCATAACTGGGTCAATGCTTGGCAGAGTTCAATAAACTCTGCTTCCATAAAGAGAGCGCGCAATGCCAAGGCAAGCAGGCCATAACTCTCTTTTAATATTTAAATTTAATTAAATTAGCACTTTCTACACGACGACCATTGGCGGTATCAAATTTTCTCGCTGGCTCATATTGAATAATAATTTTGAGCAATTAGCACAGTGACCCAAATGCCTTTATTAAGAGAGAGAAAAATAGCTTGGAACATTTAAGGCAACGGAAGCAGCACTATCACCAATTCACTATGCATCAAAATTTGTCCAAGCATAAATCATAAATGATAAAGAAAAGTCAATTCCAAACACACACACACACTCTAACGCACACACTAACGCACACGTACTAGGTTATATAAACAGGCACAAGTTTGTGTCTTAAGTCTTTCGTTTTGCACCCTAGAACTGAGAAATCGGCGCTGGTCTTGTGCGCGGAATTTGAGCTGCCTTATTGACAGGTTTTTCGTGTTTAACTTAAAACCAAATCGAACACATTGGCTTCATTTCTTGCTCCGTTCATATTTCGCATATCCTGCACAACTCAAATTTGCTAAAAGGTGTATCGTTAACATTATCCCGATGCAGATTTACTAAAGAGTCAAATAACTACTTAAAGAAACTAATCAAAAAAGAGTTAAAGAAGAAGAAAGACAGATAAATATTTGTTATATATCTATAATCAACTTCCTTCCCTAAATAATAACTTTAAGAAACATATCAACAACAAAAATTAAAGTCATGATCACATATTGCAGTGCATATTTTCTGGCTTTATCTTAAATCAAAAATGGCACCTTGGACTTACTTACAGGGTATTTACTAGCGTGTCAAATTCTGGCTTAGTTTCGGTTTGTCGTCCACGGCATTATCGATGGTGCGTAGCAAAAATTGTCAAGTAAACAAGTTTCCTAAAATATGACCCATTTACCCAGATAACCAGTGCTTGGATCTGTCATATTCAGGTATTTGTGGCGCTTAAATGCAAATAGCTGCTACTTACTTAGTTATCCGAGTTTCGATTGTCAGCACTAGAAACTTGTTGAATGCCCAATTATTCGACGTCACGGTGTTTGAGAATAATTGACAATTCGTTTGACAATTTAAATGAAAGTTGATTGGTATCTCAACGCACCACTTGCACCACTTGCACCACTTGCACTCGCTCAATGCTGCAGCAATGAAACTAGTCGCTGCTTAACGTACATGCAGAGCGAACGATTGTGGTAATGAGTTTGCCACTGACAATTGCCAATTCGCAATTCGCAATTCACAATTGTCTTGCCATAAATATTTGTTGGCTTTCAAGAGCCAATCTTGGCTAATTGAGCAATATTACTTCTGTGAAGAACTATTAACTGATACAAGTGAGTATATAAATAAACTGTATAAATGTAGTATAGTAATGGATATACTAGTCGGAATCTGTATACATTTATTTGATAGAGTCGTTTATGGGTGCAGTGTATAATAACGAGTGCAGCATCATCTACTTGACAAATTTTCACTTTTTCTTTTATTTGTTGATTGTTTGTTTGATTGTTTGATGAAAAGCAAAACATGAAGCCGCTCCTCAATGCTGCAAGTGCCACCACCAAATTTGGCGAGCTCCAATTGAATTGGCAGCAAAGCGACTTACTAAAGTTGTAATCGCTATGATAAGGGGTATCATCATCATCATCATCATCATCATTATCATTATAATGATGTACATATGTACAAACATATGTGTAGACAACATGCGACATGCAACTGAAATATTATATGTTTGACAACGAAAAGCATTTGTTGTTCAAGTCCAAGAAATATATCGTATTCGACAGCTGTAACTAACAATGATGCCTCAGTTTTGATATGCACTATATATCATTATCATTATTATATATTCAAAATGTATAAGGCATGATTTCGGAATACATTTAATGATTCTGTCTCCAATCATACAGTAAAAAAGTGAAGCCCGGGGCAGGCAGGCGGAACGGCTTAACGGAACAACTTAGCTTTGCGTACACTCAGAAAAAAAATCTTTCGCCCTGCGGGGATTTACGAAGATTTCAAATAAAAAACAGATCTTTCAGATCAAATTATTTAATATGTTTTTATATATTTCCATCTTTGCAGCTACTAAAAACATCGGCAATATGGGAGCCTATTATCTGGCTATCGCTGGGCTGCTCATGCTGTTGTGCAGAATAGGTGAAGCCACGATATCCGATCAGACAGCCTCGGCGCTGCTGCCATTGGAGGCGCGCAACTTGGATACTTCCGGAGAGGAGGATGTGATCTCCAATAGTTATGTGCTGCCAAATCAGATCTTTAACGACGGCAAACCATATTATGCGCGTCAAGATCCCGTCTCTGGTCAATTGGATTTCACGGCCAAGAAACCGGCGGGCATTGAGCCGGAGGTCAACGAGGTGCTCAACTCCAAAGAGAAGATTGTGCTTAGCAGCAGCTCAACTCCAAACATCCACGACTTTCTCAATCTGCCCGTTAAGTACTCGTCGTCGAAATTTGTGTACCCATTGGTGTCCAGTTCGTATGCCAATTTGAAGTATCAAGGCAGCAATAAGAACTACATTACGAACAAGAAACCCACTATGGTGGTAGCACCGGTTACTCCAGTGGTGTCCAACAATTATTACCCGGTGGCCACAACCAAACTGACTGCAGTCCCACCAACCGAAGCGGGCTACTATTCGAGTACAAAGAAAGTACCAGCAAGAACAAGTGCAGCTACCACCACCACATTGGCAACCACAACCACGACGACACCAACAACTACAACCACAACAGCAACAACACCAAGACAAACAACAACAAGGCAAACAACGACCACACATCGTCCCTTCATTCAAGCGATATCCACAACGCCGCAACCCATACGAACGAGTACAACACGACGGAAGTTCATGCCGGTTAGGAAACAAACCATACCAACGACGACAACGGCGAGGACAACGGAGCAAACTGCTCCCGCCAAGCAGCCAACAACACCCAAACAGCAACCGAAGCCCACAAAAAGTAGCAGTCAGCAGGTCAAGTTTACCACCCATCATCCGACGCCATCGGCAGACATCTTTCCCACGGAGCCAACGACAACCACCAAAATGTATTCAACACCTAGGAATGACATGATTGCCACCGGTCCGACAACGCCACGCATCTTGACCACCCCGCATCTTACATTGGATGCCACAAAAATACCAAATCTTGACCCAGCGGATGTCTACTACACGCTGGGACAAAAGAACACAAAGGCCGAGCAGGAGCAGCAGTCGGCTGCCAATAAGAAGCCAACAATGACATTGAGCGACATTTTCAACAATCTGGCCGAGGAGGAGAATGCCGTGGCCAACAACTATCAGCAGAATCAGGGCTTTGATGCCCAGGGCAATCTCATTGAGCCCATAGCACCATCCCAGCCATCGCCATTTGCCATGCAACAGTCCCACTCACAGCAGTCTCGTCCGATGACAATGCATCAGAATCAGAAGATTCCACCTGGCGTACATTCGGGTCCGCCACCAACACACTACCCAAATCCCAATGAGCAGAAGGTAATCTCGGGCAGCCTGGAGAACTATGACAATCAGTATGTGTCGTACCAGGTGCAGCAACCGAATGTGATGCAGTATCGACCCATACCGGGTCAAATTAACAATGTTGTCATCTCACCTGGTCAGCAGTCCGCTTCGTTTGTCCTGGGGAGTCAACAGCAAGTGAGTCATAGTCATCCTGGCAGTTTTGGCAATGTGGAAAAGGACACGCGACCTTTTCCCCAGGAAACGGCCGGAGTGCAGTACGGCCAGGTCATTAATGAGGAGATGGTCAACATTCAGCGTCCACAGCCTCCCACACAACAACAACAGCAGCAACAGCAGCAGCAACAACTGCAGCAACAACATCAGCAGCAACAGCAGCAACAACAGCAGCAACAACAGCAGCAACAGCAGCAGCAACAGCAGCAACAACAGCAGCAACAACAGCAGCAACAACAGCAACAACAGCAGCAACAACAGCAACAGTTCCCAATTCCTCCAAGCAATCAGCAACAGATGCCCATTTATCAGCCCAATATTAAATATCAACCAGTTGCACCTGTCGCGCCTGAATCAACTATAGTCGGTACTGTGTTGGGAACAGGCATTGGCGTTGCTCCTGGTAGTTACGCAGAGCCACCCGAAGCACCTTCGCCATATCAGCAATTACCGCTGATTGGTTCCAATTCGCGTCCAGCCCAACAGCAACAAACTGGCAATCCAAATGGCCATCAAAAGATGCACCCCACCGTGGCAGCCCAGAGTAAGCCAACAGACAAGGACACCAAGGAGTTGTTGGTCTCCAGCAATATACGCTTCCCATCCAAGCAAGAGGATTCTCTGGAGTTGGCCTCGTCTATGGTTGCTTCAGGTCCACCCACTTCTGCCCATATTAATGGGCATGCCCAGCCGTTGAGTCTGCAGCAGATACAGAACGCCAATCCTGTGGTGTTTCCCAAGCTCAGTGATGATGAGGGCGTTCAGATTCAACAGCACGAAGTACTCAACCTGAAACAGCACGAACACCACTTGGTAAACTATCGACTTTATCGATTTTTATCGATCTGTTACTCATTTTGACCTCTTTCTCTTTTGTAGAAATTCCCAACTCAACAGCTGATCAACAACGAGCAATTGGCTCAATCACCCTCCAGGGATATGGAACCACCACCACGCTATGCTCCATTACATAATCCCACTCAGGCACCATCGGCTCCGGGAAAACCTTTCTACAAGGAATTCGATCGCAAGTCTCAGCATCCAACTGGTCCACGTCCCAACATAAATCTGCCCAACATTTTGCCACAATTTCGGCCCAATGCCAAAATCTCCGCTGGTCATGGCCATGGCAACCTGAAACCGGAGCCTGGCAACATACGTCTGCCCATGCAGGGAGGCAAACTGCCGTATAATCCTTCAACTCCGCCACAATTTGCCAATAGACGTCAGCCGTTGCAACAGCAATATTTGCAGAAACGTTATCCTCTAAATCGCATGGCAGAATACGAACGTGGCCCTCCCGTCAACAGACGTGTCTACCGCGTGCCTTCGAATAATGTCCAAAGACTCCCTCAGCTGAGGGATCGCATGTATCCTCGTCACCCCCAGGGTCCCATGCGTCCAATTGATAACTACTATCCGGTTGAGCGGAATGCCCCGATTGCACCAGAGGCAGCCAAACTGGTTAGTGCCGACCTAGGTGATTTTGAGGAGGAGGATTTGGTTATTAATGATCCACCACAGGCACCCAACAAGGATATACCAAATAGTCCAAATGACTCCAAACTGGAGGCAGTGATTACACTGCAAATGCTGCAGTCGCAAAAGAAAAATAATAACGGTGAGGACACTGGAGCTGGCGAAATTCAAGTAACATCCGATAATGATCCACAAGAGGCCAACGATCACAAGTCCGATCCAAATGATGTATACGCAGTGTATGCCTCAAAAGCGGACACTATTTTGCATCCGGATGCGGATGGTTCGTCTGCCGTGGAATATCAGAATACACCCTTCTCCGTGATACGCGATCAGCCCCAAGAGCCCATTTTGAAGAACAAGAAACCGCAATCGTTGCAACAGCAGTCAAAAATTCAGCCACTACACAAGCAAAAGTTTCCGTATCCGATCGAGAAACCGGATCCATCCTACACAGAACTGCAACAGGCGGCTGTGCCCGGTGTCCTAATTGCGCCACGCATCATTAACAGTGCCTTTAATACTGGCACAGAAGCACCAATTGCTATTGCCTATACGCCGACCGAACCGAATCCCTTCTCAAGAAACGGTCCAGCGAAACAGGAACCGCATCATTTGAACAAACCGAATGCTGCTGAGACACAAACCGAAGAAGTGCTGGGCATAGATTTCGATTTACGTGGCCACAACTATGAGAAGAACTTTATGGCCCCCTTTTACCCCAGCGTCAGCTTGGGTGGCGCCAGTGGTACTGGTGGTGCGACCAGTAATCCATCCTTAACCAACTGGAAAATTGTGTCATCTGCCTCCGATCAACAGTTGTACGAGAAGAATAATATAAATCGTGCCGATGTTGAGGCTGTGGCAGATCAAAAGAGAATTGAGCCCAAGAATTCGACAACGGAAAAGTATTCCGAATTGGATAATTTCCAGCCGGAATTGCAGGGCGGCTTCCGGCCAATCTATCCAGCTGACTATATGCACTTGCAGGAACAACAGCAGGAGACAACACTGAGCAACGAACGCAATAAACCATTGGCTCTGGCACTGGTGGGATCACTGACGACCCAAACACCCAAAACTATAACTTCAGCTGGGACGACATCTAAACCGGGACCATTAGCAAGTACGCCAAAAACCACAGTAACCACAACAACGGCAGCGAAAACCACTGCTGAAGTGCAGCTGAAAAGTGTGCCTCAAAGTACAACAACAACAAAATCCCCAAGTAACCAGCTAAAACCGACGGCAGCCAAAAAGTCAACATTTGAAACGAGTCTGGCTGCTCTACTTTTCGGCGATGATGATGAATATGAAGATGGTGCTCGGAAGTCCGTTCAGAATCCAAAACCCGCCGTGAGGCCCATAAATGTGGCACGTATGGGACCGCGTAGTCTATTTGCCAGATAACTGCATTAGGCACTATTTCATTCTCTTAGCAGCATTTTAGATTGTAATATTTATTTGAAACAAACAAACAAAAAACTAAAATGTGTATAAAACTTGTAAACGAATCATGTAATAATTGCGTTATTGCAGCTAATCTTTAGTCGTAAGCGGACAGACATGCTAGACGCTAGCCACCAATGAATGAACTTACACCTAAGACTTTTGCGAGTCTGATTTGAAATACACAACAAATATTGTGCGTTTTCTTATTGGACTCCCGAATCGTCGCTAAATAATCACAAGCATGTATTCAAATCTACGTACAAACCTCTTCTACAACATACCGAACACGCATACATATTTATTTAACTTATACATATATAATAATAATAAATAAAAGTCGGCAAATCAATTTGCAAATCAATCGAAAAACTTTCTTTCCTCCAACTTTCAAAATCAGAAATAATGTTGCACTCAAAATCAGAGTTGTAATCTGTAAACCGAAATTATTCGAATTTGGTTTATTCTTATTGAAATGTTCAATTATTCCCGGAAACATCTTCATTTAAGCGGAATAATAAAAAACATACTTAATTCAAGCACGAAAATAAACTCAAATGTGAATTGAAAACCGGCTGTACTTGAATTAAGTATAGCGTTTTTCGCTCTATATAGTTGAATAACAAAAACCGCGCCCCTTTTATGTTTAAAATACATTATTTATTATAAAACTCGGTAATGGATATCTCCACATTTGGAGCGTACTCACAATCGTACATTAATGTGTTTTTATGATGGACACGATTTTGGGGAACCAAAAGTCGGTTCAATTGCCCTTATTAATGATGAATGAATTATGCTTAACTGTAGTGCTAATGCAATGTTAATATAATACTTGAGTGTTACCATTAAACAGTTGACATAAATAAAGTATTTAACAATGGAAATTTGTTGACGTGCAAATGTGTTTTGTTTGATGATGTGAAGGATGGTGTTAGTGTGTGTGTTAGTCAAATATGCATACATATGTACAACTTTTACCGTTACTTAAATATATATATATATATATATATAAAGAGCATTAAGTGGCTTCAATAACGAACCAACTGCAACCAATTTGCAAATTTTGACTCAGTCTTAGCTGTGCATTTGAATTTATTCAAGTTGCTTTTGTCTTGGAAACTCAAAGTGATCGGAATCCATTTAAATAGTGCAGCGCGATTCTTAAGTCCATCTAGCTCGAAAGTAAAAGTTTCCACTAGAAATTACAGAATTATCTTGTCGAAATTCGCATGACTAACAGATGCCAGTTTCCCAAATCCACAATGTCGCGCACATATACATATATATATAAAAACGTTAATTTCATTTGCACACACACACATGTACATATATATATATATAATAATGTACAAACACATAGACACAAACGCACATTATTTTGCACTGATTCTTACGACATATGTACATGTATCTTATAATTACAAATTGATGTCATTTATTATCGGTTCTCGTTATGAAATTTTGTCACTAAGTCTAGATTATTTTTACAAATTAAAAGTCGTTTTTCTTTTCCTATTTTGTTGTTCTTTTGTTTTTATAGATTTGTCAGTGCTTAGGGAGGGATAGCCTTAATGTATAGAAGGGGCTTCACCTGCGTTTAGTATGTATGTGTATTTGTATACTAGTATGTGAACATACAAACCAAGTTAGTCTCGGAGATCGAAACGTTTATATAGACGGATATGACTAAATTAGCCGTTGAAGAATAATATGTATCAATTTTGTATGGTCACAGATAATTGTTTCTGCTGATTATATACATTAGCTTTATTTATCATTATCAATACCATTATTACCCATATTTATGGTCCAAGGTATAAGAAATACAAATATATTTAGATACATATTATTATAATTATTATTATTATTATTAATATTATTACAGCTATGCCATTTTCTCGGAAGTCTAACAGCTAAAACACTAAATAATGTAAATAAATACTTTTCTCGATTGAATTACAATTATTTACTAGTTTTTTTTTGCATAACATAGATTTATATAAATAGAAGGACTAGGAACCAGTACAACATATTAGAAAAAATGTTCGGAAAATGAAAAAATGTTGCTATACATAATAAACTACTTTACAATTTGAAACGACCTATTTGACTTACAATTTAGTATCTGAACATTTTATGCTTCGCAATTAAATAATAAAAAAAAAATATATATATATATATATGTATTTAGATTTGGAGTATATATATAGAAGTGCTAACGTTTAATCAGTGAAACGTAAAGCGATTGCAAAATTGGAAATCATCAATAAACTGACCAAAAACTAAATATCTTGTGTGCAAACTGATCGATCATCAAGCTCTCTTCTCTCATATGTAAAACTAACCGAAAGTTGTATATAAAAGAAAAATGAAACTTTGCCAACACATTTTGGAAATTGCTTAATAATTATTCAAAGCCAATATGGCTAGCCACCCAGCCCGCTGCTGCCCATTGATTGTTGCTGTTGCTGCTGGTGCTGCTGTTGCTTCTTTTTGTCGAATATGGAAAGCTTCGACTTGACGGCTCCCTCGCAGACCATCATGCGCTGCTGTGCCGGTCGCTTGTCCAATTCAAAGCACAACGAATCTGGATTTAAATGCCGCTTAAAGTCGGAATAGCGATGTGCCTCGTACGACAGATAGCTGGAGCCCAGGGCTGAGGCAGCCACGGCAGCGGCAACTGTTCCATTCCCACTACGATTATGCACCGACGGCGGCAATGAATCCTGCCGCTTACGCTCAAAATATTCCACGATTTTGGCTATTTGTGCGGATCGTGTACTCGGCAGAGCGGTGAATGATCGATCATCCCAGAGCAGGGAATCGGAGCTGATGTCATCCGAGCTATCCGTGTAGATGGACGAGGTGCGATTCTTGCAATACAGCAACTGATTTGTCGCAAACGGGCTGCGTTGCAGCAGCGAATGGATTTCCGAATCGAGAGCGAGTCGATTGATTATGCCCGCCGTGGCCGACATCTGGGCATCGCCGCCACTCACCAGCGAGTGGTGGCAGGTGTAGCGCCTGTGATGTGTACGCGGTGCAATAATCTCGGCATCCAGCTCATCCATTGAATCCAGTGCTGTTGACGACGATGTGTTGCAGACGCCACTGCCACTGCCACTCCTACTGCCACCGCCGGCAATCGACGCAGTTTCGTTATCAATCGTTAGCAAAACGGATGAAGATGTCGTATCATTATGATGATGATGATGATCGGCAACGGCAGCTGCAGCAACAATTGAGCCCGGCGTCGCATAGTAACAGCAACGACACAAACTTGCCAGTTTATCGCTAAAAAGAATAAATAATGTTTAATAATGTTGTTGTTGTTGTTGGAACGTTGCGTCTTTTACGCCTCCTCGAATTCGTTTACTTGAGTTTATTATTGCCCACAGTCTCGATCCTCAGCTGGGACTTTAACTGATCGTAACAGCAGCTGCTATTATTGGAGCCGACCACCAACGATCCGATGCCGCACAATTGCCGCGTATAGCTGGTGGTGTTCGCCGTGATCGCCGCATCCGATTCCTCATTAAAGCACGAATAGAAACCACTCTCAATGGAATCGCGCCGTGTCAGACTACGTTTGGCGGGTAATAGCTCGCAAGACGATGTTTTCAGTTCATTCAATTCGGATGCGGCCGTCTCCTCCTCCTCCTCCTCCACCTCCTCATCATCATCCTCCTCCTCCTCCAGCTGGTGCGGTGTACTCTGCGAAACGACATCCATTTGGGAATGCGATGAGCTGTTCTTCGACTCATCCTTAATATTATGCTCAATGCAACTTGACGCATCGACAACGAGAGTCATCGTTGTCAGCGCATTGCTGGAGGCACTCGTTTTGAGTAGGGCGGGTGTTGCTTCAAGTTCGTTGCTGTTGGGATATTTTGTTATGGTTCCACTGCTGCCACGAAAAAGCGGATGGGTGTAGAGGGAGTTTGCGCGATATTTGCGTGCAACGGGCATTGTGGAGGGACGGACAGCGCTGTCATCGCTGCTGGACTCGGCATCCGCACAATTGCCGCCACCATCGAGATCCTCGCCCTCCGAATTGCAATAGTCACAGTCATCCATGTCGGGCAGTGCTGATGCATCTATCGTTGCTGTTGCAGTTGAAGTTGCAGTTGCAGTTGTTGTTGCAGTTGTTGTTGCCGTTGCCGTTGCATTTGCCGTTGCGTTGCTGCTGCGATGCGGCAATTTCAGTTCGATGGCGCTGTATTTGCGCGACAATTGGGGGGAGACGGGCAGACTCTTTGGTTCACTACAAGTAGTTGTTGTTGTTGTCGCTTTTGTTGTTGTTCCTGCTGTTTTCGCCGTTGTTGCAGCACCTGGCGCCGCTTTGGTGTCACTGTCCGTCGTCATTGTCTTATTTTGCATGGCAACCAGCTCCTTGAAGAATGGCGCAGACATCTCGAAGCACGAGCTAAACAAATCACCGACACCCGCTGCATATGTCTTTGGATTGGCGCCCAATATCTTTTTAACACCACGCAGCTGCGCCAGCGCCGTGAATGGATTTGGTTTGACACCATTGTGATCCTTGGCTAACGATGGCTTATATTGCGGATCTTTCAGGCACATCGTTTCACCAACTTTACGCAGCGTTAGCACCGCTGATATTGGTGGCGGCAGTGGTGGTGGCTCCGGCACCGTTGACACTGGCATCAGCACCGCCGCTGTTTCCGCACCACCATGTGGCAATTGTCGCGGTGGTGTCGGTGAATGGGTCGAGGATCGCTGTCGCTGCATTTGATGACAGCGCGCCTTATCGCTGGGCGACGTATGCAGCGGAAAGTGTATGATATTCTCGCTGAGTGATCGTCGATGCAACAGTATCTCGGCCTCCAATTTCTGTGTGGCACGACGCACACGTGATTGCAATATATGCTGATCGTAATCATTGCTGTTCTCGGCCAGCAGCCAGTTGGGTGTGTCGGGCAAGGCAGCCGATGCGGATTTACAACCGATACTCGGGGGAAATCGAAAACCATCCTCATCGACGTCGCGCAATCGGCCCTCGGGTGATGCACTCATTGTGGCAACAATCGGTGGCACAGTTGCCGTTGCCTTTTCGATGTCACTACTATTTGGCAGGGAATTGATCAATTCCAGCGAACTGAGCGGACTCGACATGTACATTGATTCCTGTTCGTATTTCTCGGACAGCAACGTCAACTTTTTGGCTGCATCATGGAAAGTTGGTCGACTCTTGGGATCGTACTGTGAAGATGAAATTGGTTAATATTTATAAATAAATGGATTAAAGTGCATAGTTATGCAATAACTTACGAGACAACAGTAAAAGGCTAGCCTTAAAAATACAGGTGGCGTATCCATCGGACAGAGTTCAACAAACGACAGATAATCCAAGCCGAATGAGGCGGTACGTGGCATCAGGTCTGGGTCGGCCTCGATGCGTGCGATAATCTCACACTGAATAATGCCGAATGAGAAAACATCGCTGGTCTGATCGTACCATTGGCCTTTTAGACACTCGGGACTAACCCAGTACGGTGAGCCAACTGTCTCTAAACGTGATTTGCTGCTGCAATCAAACACAAAATACATTAATTCACAATGTGAACATCAAAACAATTCAAAATACAATCAAAATTGTATGCACATAATAAAAAGTATTAATTATCAACCTTGTCCATATCATAATTATAGACAAGCTTAATTATTAGATTAGATTAGATTAGATATGAAAAATGTGCTTACGATTTCACTGGTATTTTGGCAGCCAAGCCAAAGTCACCGACAACAGCTTCGTATTGTTCATCTGCGAGATGACGAATGAGCACGTTCTATATAATATATATAGAAAACAGATGTTCACATTTTAGTTAAGCTATTTAAGGTGCAAGTTTGTGTTGCACTCACCTTGCTTGTTAAATCTCGATGAAAAATACCCGCTTCGTGAACATACGTCATGCCGCGCGCTATATCCAGCGCCAGTCTTATTTTCTTTGCAGCGCTGAGAAACCGATCTTGGTTAGCCAGTAGCTGCTCCAGTGAGCCACCGTTGATGTACTCTGTCAGCGCATGTAGTTGTCCTTCCTGCACACAAACTCCCATAAAGCTATGGAATAAAAAAAATAATTCGAGTTATTAAGGTATAACTAAGTAATTAATGTACATAGATATAAAGGTAAAATTCAGGTATATATACTCTTGTAAATTTTATATTATTCATTTTTTTATTATTATAGTTAGTTAATGGTTAATATCAAGTTGGTTAAAGTGGAGGAGGAGCATTGCGAGTGCTCTTCTCTAACTAAGTGATTTCGATTTTGGAAAGTAATTTTATACCAAGGTGTTCGCCTCAAATCGAGTTAATTGTATGCATTGATGAGGGGTTCAATGTTAAGGTCTCTATGCATAATTAATCAATTACTAAGTCTGATTATGGCGTCGAGTTGTTGAACTTTGTTAATGTGGGATTGCAAATGCGATAAGTACTTATTGGTAATAGCATTAGTTTGTTTGTTGTCTATACACTTGTAGGGGGCATTATTATGTTGGCATTCATAGTTTTCGCTAGTTAGGAACTTACCTTAATATATTAGGATGCGATAATTTATTAAGCAGTTGCACTTCCCTCAACATGTTGGGTCGATTGGCGCGCAATTGGTTCATTTTCAGCACCATCACCTTGCCAGTCGTACGATGTGTGACCTATTTCAAGAAATAAGATGTAATGAGTATGATTAATGAGACATTCTTGCAGTACAAACTTAATTGTTCTACTGTTCAACACTGAAAATTATGTTAATTTACATTCAATGCTACCGTGCATCCTTACATATGTTAAGTCCCTCATTAATGTGTACTAATTATGTTAAGCAGCACAATTATGTTAAGCAGCACAATTATGTTAAGCAACAGAATTATGTTAAGCAACAGAATTATGTTAAGCAACTGAATTTAGTCCCGAATAAACTTTGCTTGAGCACACAACGACGGTGGTACTTGGGTTTCATTATCTTATCCAGACATTCCCTGTATTCCCAATACTTACTAATCACCTGATTGATTCTCTGCATCAACACAGATGCGATTAAGATCTTGTCTAATTACAAATAAACTGGATTAAGTGACTATTGCGTTCAGCTGTTTGGCTTTCGAATGAGTGAGATCATCGCTGGGCAATAATTAAACATTTTTTTGTTGTTTTTTTTAAGATCATAAGGAAGTATCTTTTAAGGCTGCATACATTTTAAAATATCGAAAAAAATGAATAAATAAATAGTAATAGCTATAAGGAAGGCTTGTTTATTGCACACAACGGCCTAGGCAATAAAAACTTGAACTTTCATATATCGCCGGACATTCACTATCCAGTTATGGGAGGAGTCCGCCTTGGCGCAGCAATTAAGTCATCATTTTTTTTATTATTTTTAACTCCCCCTATTTAAATATGTTGTGATATTTTTGTAATGGCGAATCGGATATATATATATATATGATCACATTTATCCTCTACAAAGCTACTTCTAATTGTATATATAGTAATAATATACAAAAAATGAGCACACTGATAGCGTAAATTACTTACTACATCCACACATGCCGCAATGAGTGTTATGTCAACATTTTGACAGTGTGGTAGCTTAAATAATTTGGGTGCATGGTATTGTGGCAATTTCACTTTCAGCTGGGAAATGCGATATGGCAATTGCGGAAGTAAAACAACAAGAAAACGCCAAGCGGCACCAAATATACAACAACAAAAACAAGAAGAAGAAAAAAAAAACCAAATCCTTTTTCCACCAAAACCAAGATGAAGCCGTGTGTAATGCAACAAACCAGTTGCCGGACGCCTGTCACAGACGTCCAATTGAAGCTCTGGCAACATCAGCAGCAGCAGCAGCAGCAGGTAACAAAAACCCGCCTGATGTTGCTGTTGTTGTTGTTGTTTGTTACACGGACAATTTAGCTACGAGTTTCAAGTCCACACATTCGGAGATATTCCCAAACTAGTTTTGATGAAACGGCATTGACCACGATTGACATCGATTGCATCGCCAGCGAAATTATTTGAACAATTCCCACATGCAATTTGGGCTTAACTGTTAACAAACACCATTTTTAATATGATTTTCAAAAGTTGCGTTTCGTTTTTCATGTTTGAACAACTTTTCAGTGAACGTCGAGATTCGAACATTCGAAAAATATCGTCTGCTATATTCGATGATGCCCCGTTTTTGATTTGTTTCTTTGTATTTTTTATTATTATTTTTGTTATGCTTTGTGCAATAATCACAAATGTGAACTCGAAAAAAAAGGTGTTTTCGCTTGCAACGCTTTACAAGTTGGCAGCGCACACAGCACAATGTCAACTGTTTTCGAATAAACGTGTTCGCTTACAGCTGGAAATACGTCAGCTAAAATGCAGTGCGATTTCGCACACATATTTAAATTGTCCACTCGCGTGGCACTTGCGCTGCCACGAGAATATACATAAGTAATTGTGGCAAGCGGATAACATTTGCCGTTCGTTTTCGCAAACAAAATGTACAATTGTGTCAGCGATATACCGGCAACAAGCCTGATGATTCTACACTGAAAACAATTAAGTAGAAAGTATTGCCGAGTGCTGGCGATAAATATGATGTTTCTGGCATTTGGTCGATTAGGGGCAAAAGCATTTAAATGCTTAACAAATATGTGTTTACCAAATTCCCAAATTATATTTCTTTTCTTTTCGTTTTTTTGGCCAATTTTAATTTTCAGTTAATTTGATAATTTCCAAATGTTTTCGTTATTTTTTGTGTGAGCAATACTAAAATTTCGAATTTATTTACGTTTTCTTTTTTGAATGGCAAAATTTCACCTCTCAAATATTATTTGAGATAAGAATTTAAACATGGACTTCAGATACCAAAAACAAAAAAATTTAAATATGCTTTTTTTGCTGTCTTTGGATCAAGTTCTTTAACATTTATTTATATATATATATATATAGTCATCTTTAGTCTTCGATATTCTGGTGCTCGTCAATCAAAAGCAGAAGAGATTGTTGACCAGGAAAACCAACTGGACTGAAGACACGCAAACAGCACAAAAATAGGAAGCTGCCGCTTGTGGCAAGCAAGGTTGTTTTTTATCTCTTTCTTTTTTTTTAAGTTTACCCAATTAATACAAAATTCCATTCCATATTTATATTGATATCGAGCAGTTGATAGAGATCTGCTGCGCCCCCCTTTACCATTATGCTGGATATTATCAAGACCAGTTTTTAGACAATGGGGGTTGTTGGCGAGTGTCGCCACGGTTAACAGTGAACACAGCTCGCTGTTCTGACCAGCTAAATTGAGGTCGTCGCCATTAGCAAAACAAACTGTTAGCCAGTCGCCGTCGTCGTCGTCGGCCGACTGGAATGGAATCTGGCCTAGTTTGCTTTCTTTCACGCCGGCTGCCAAGCTGCCAAGCGCTTCTCGTCTGTCTCTCTGTCGGTCCGTCTGTCTCTGTATTTATATCTAGACTTTTTCCAAGCTGGCTTCGCGTTCTTTTTGGCCATGCTTCTTTTTGCTGTTGTGCAACTCATCTGCGGCGCGGCCAAGCCGGCTAAACGGTTATTTTAAATATTCTTTTTTTTTTTTGTTATTTATGGCTGCACATTTCAACATTTACAACAAATACATTTAACTAGTCGGGCAAGGCGACCTGCTAGACTCAAGTTCAATTGATTAATCATGTTGTGATCGGCGCAAGTCGTGCATCGAGTGGAGTGTCCGAGACGCTCATGTCATGCAAGGTGGCAATGTGTTCTCTGATCTTTATCAGGATGCAGCTACAATTCGAGAAAAAAATCACGCATAAATTTGGAAAATCGCTCTGAATATTATAACATTTTTCGAGCACTTGGAACCTACGAAAAATATTGGAGTACATATACAAAAATAATACAAATAATTATTAAATTGAAAACGGGATAAAAAAAACACAAAACATGAAAAAAAAAGTCAAAAATCTGTTTCTTAATAATAGAAAATATATTTTGAAAGAAGCGGTACTGAAATTCAGAAAGTGGTAATGCAATTATGATCTCTCCACTCTAAGAGTCTGTCTAGCTGCTGTCAGTATTAATGACTATGACTATTAAGAGTGGGCGTAAAAAACATCCTGGAAATTGGACACGATTATTTTTAACGATTTTTTTTTGCTTCGTTGTGGAAATATACTTTCTGAACAGCCAATTGATTTAAGCTTGGCGCCAAAAGTATGGTGATTTTTTTCGCCCGAGCTGTGCATTTCTATAAATAAGCGATATGAACCATAAAACGGTTGAAATTTGAACATGGGCAACTGGCCAAAAGAGGTGAACTCAATACTTGAACTATTTGAGCATATTTAACAATATTTATAACTCTGCATAGCCATGGATGGCAAATTAATTAGCACTTGTAGCAACATTGTTGAATGTCTGTGCAATCTTATCAGAATCGCCAAAAACAATTCAACCAAAATCGCTTGAGACCTCCAATACAAAGATAATGTGTGTGTACACATACGTTAATTTTAATTTCGCTATCGCAAATAATTTGGTAATTTACTGCCCATTATCAGTGAACAAACAAATAAATAACAAAAGAAACGTTTTTTGTGTGTGTGTATGTGTGTGTGTGTTTCGTAGGCGTAATCACATTTAATTATACATGTGACAGCAAATAGTTTAATAATACACATAACGTTAATTATACTGACTTAAAGTATTTCGATTTGTATCGAGGAGCAGTTTGGCTGCAAGACTTTGCACAACAATTTATTGCATCGATTGCATATAACTAATCGTTGTGGATATGCTTTTGTTGTTGTTGCTGTTGTTGTTGTTGTTGCCGTTGCATTTTATGTGATTTTAATTGTTAACGGAAAATCCAAAGAGTTATGTAAATGTTTGGGTTCGTCTGTATTGGTTTACTTTTGATCAATACACATGTTTAAACACCCATTTCGTGTGTTGAGCAAGCAGGCAGACATAAACAGAGAGACAGAGAGAGAGAGAGAGAGAGAGAGAGAGAAAGAGAGAGAGAGAGAGGGGATGCATATACCCATCAACTTATAGAAATACCACACTTTCAATCATCTTTACGGGCAGGCAGCAGCAACAGCAACAACAACAGCAGCAGCAACAGCAGCAGCAACAGCAACAGCAGCAGCAACAGCAGCAGCAGCAGCAACAGCAGCAGCAGCAGCAGCAGCATTGAGTGCAACTTACAATAAACTAGTTTGCTGCAAAATGGACTGAGGCTTGTTTACAACTGATGGGCTTTTTACCTAGAAGCTTAATTGAGTTTGCATTTAACATTTTATCTCGCCCGCCTTTGGTTTTTCTATGGGCGCCTTTTTACGATTATGCAACACACACAACACACACAACACACACAGCGTAAAAATCAATTAGTTTTTGCCCGTCTTTTTCTTCTTCTTCTTTTTGTATATCAATACTAAGCGAAGACTGCCTGCTGTGTTAAACAGTCAACACAATGTTTGTTTCTTGATGTGCCGACAACAACACTCTGAGTGAGTAAGTGCCACAGACTAACTTAAATTTTGCCATAAAAGCTGAACAGATAAAGTTCATTTCATTTCAACCATAAATCTATCACAATTTCAAATTTATGACTATAAATTTAGTATAGAAGATCCCGTATGAAATGTGCAGATAAAGTTTATTTCAGGCATATTGATAAGAATCGACTACCGAAATAGCAGCGAAATCAACGAATTTGGTGATTTACCACAGTAAACAACTAAAAACGTGGCCCGATCTTAATCCTATTGATTGCTAATGACATCATTAACTTGGTCAAAAGTATGCGCACACATTTTGAAGCAGTTTTAGGAAGAAAAGGAGGCCGCACTAGATATTAACAACTATTTTCGAAGTTTTGTTAATACTTTAAGGCATGTTTATCTTGTAAGACAAGATTGCGAGAACAGTTATTGGCCTGTTTGGTATCTATCTATATATTTATATACCTTTAAAACCCTTGATCAAGTGTAAAAATGCATGCATTCATTTAGGCAGTGTTCCAAACACCGTTTGTATTATGGTTTACTTACTTATAATACTTTGGAACACATTTTAAATATTATTCCTACTTTTGATTTTTGCTGAGGCAAAGTTACATCAATGAATGAATTTGTTTAAATATTAATGAATTTTACAATTTAAATGTTGTTTAACAATTAGTTCGGTAATACACTAACCACAAACTCCAATCATAACTCAAAAAAGAATTGAAATATGCTTAAATCTTTTCACTTTACGGCACTTGGCGAACGAGCAATTATGAACACATAATTAATTAGCTAACGTATAAATATGTAACATAGTCTCATAAGTTCAATGACAAAACTTCACATGCACTCGCTTCACAAAAAACAACAACAACAACAACAAATAAAAAACAATAATAAAACAAAATTTTTGCAAGGCACCAAGCCGTGGTAAGTATAAAAGTCAAGAAGAAAAGTGAAATGCTGCTACTGCAAAATAAGAAATAAATAATTGCTTTTTACCCCACACACACACACACTCACACACACACACTCAAGATAGGAGTTGTAGCAGTTTTGGAGTAGGTACAGTTGACTGCACAAATCAAGCAGTGGGGGGAGGGTACAGTACAGGCAAAGGAGGAGGTTTCAGGTGTGGGGGGAGGGGGCTAACGGTATGCCGAGCAAGCAGCAACTAAGCCGCGCATCAGAGCTCATTCAATTTCACATTTCAAATGTGAGAGAAAAAAACAACAACAACAAAAACACACACACACACACACAATGTATATTATTTTGTTGCCCATGGTGTTGTGTGTTGGCGTCTTCTGTTTGGTTTGTTCGCGCTCTTTAGTTTCGTTTGAACACAAAAAAAAAAAAACCCCGGTGGAAATTAACCGTATACAAGTTTGTACATACTTATCCCCGTATGAAATTTACAATGTATATTGAAACCCCTATCAAGTACAATAACCCCCCCAACACTTCCCACACACACGCACACACTCGCACATTTGTAATTTTTGTTTCATTAATACTTGCGAGCAGTTGTCGCGTGCAGTTGAAATAGAAAGTGCGCATCAATTGCATTGTTTTTTGCACTGCATCATGTTAAAATGGTTGGCAAAAGAAAATCATGTTTATTTTATTTATTTCTTTTTTTTTTATTAGTAATTTGAGTCTTGGAAACACCCAATAAAATTAATCAACCCAACACTTAACATATTTACACCTTACTCCTCTCCTCTGCGTGAATTGTGCAGCATTTGACTAAAGGATTCCCTCAACAAACTATTTCAAATATTTTAACCGTACTCTGTGGTACATAATATTATTGTTTATTTACTATATACTTTATTTTAATTTTATTTTATTTCATTCTCTTATTACTTTCCTTTACTTTAAATTTGTGCACTTTGATTTTTTTTTGTGATCTTTTTTCGTCAATATTAATAAACAAATCAAAAATAATTATTTTTTCTTGAAACCTGTTTGAGAAATGTGAATTCATTTAAGTCCACAAAACAAATAAGCAAATAAATAAATGAGTCATATTATAAAACATTTATTTAAAATTGTCGCCTGCTTAGTGCACACTAAACAAAACAATAATAATAATTAAATGAGTATTATTTGAGTGTCGGCTGTTTAGGCCACATTAAATAAACCAATAAAGAAATGAGTAATATTTGAACAAATGTTTCTGGCTGCATTCTTGCTTAACAAACCCTAAAATTATTGCCAAGTGTTTTGCACTTGATGTGCACATCAAAATACGCCCATTGCTGTCTTCATTGATATACTGTAGCGCCTTTATGTACACACTACACACTACACACACACACACATGCATGCATCTGTTCATCTGTTCTGTGTTTACTATTTTTTTTTTGTTCACACACCTTAACAAGCATATATATGTAGTATATGTAGTATATATATATGCATATTTTTGAAACATTCTCGAAAGCAAGCAACATCGTAAAATTATTTGGCACACTTACAAATCGTAGCAACATTTTGTGGGCAGATCACGCGACGTGGGGCGCGTGTAGTGTAAAAATAGATGCAAGTGGGTGTTTGGCAGCTATACAACATATCGTAGCTTAACAGATGACACATCGCACGATATTGGGCATATAATGATAAGGCCCATATACCACACATATACACCCCCACACACACACACACACATACCCGCATACATTTTTACATTCCTAAACACGTAATGAGCAAGGGCAAATTTTTGTAAACTAAGTTGATTTAAACACTCAACAGCGCGAGACACTAAAAAAAATAAAATCGCTTGGAACAGGCTGAGTGAATTCAACTCCAAATTGAAACATTAATCACACATATATATATGTATATATATATATATGTCTCCACGCTGGACGCGCACGCAATGGCTGCAGCCGATGTGGCAGCTGCATGTGCAACCAGTCGTTTATTTCTTGCGTCCTAACTAACTAGGCAAACAAACGAACTAACAGCAAATGTTCCCATTTTGCAAAAATAAATACAATTTAACGGTACAATTTGTTTCCATTTGCTTTCTTTTTTTTCTTCTTTTTCTTTTTAATTAAGTTGTTGCTATATAAGTATGATTTAGGTAAACAAGTAAAAAAAAAAGAAACAAGACTTATATTAATGGCCAGAGGTGTGAAATACCGTTAAACGTCCTGTCCTGTCAACACTGTCTTCTCTTAATGAATATTGATTTCTTTTGTTAGCGAAAGCGCAAAAAAATAAATCAAAAGAAGAAGAAGACTTAATGGACATATGTACGCAAAATCATAGATTATTCTATAAACTACAAGATATCTTATCAATAATATTATATAACATTTGAAGGTGTGCAACACTGGCAAGGAAAACAATATCAAACACATCACAATAGGCGCGCTGACCAAATGATTACGGTACTGATTGGAATTGGCGTTTGCTCTGGCTCTGGCTCGGGCTCGGGCTGCTCTTATATAAGACTTTTGAAGACTTTCGTTTGGATCGGATCGCCGGCTGCTGTGGGCCGTTTTTTTCTTCTTCTTCTTTCTATTAAACGTTACAGCTTTTGTTGTTATTAAAAGTGTTTTTGCCGGCGGATTTGTGCGTAAAACATTTTTCGCAAAACTAAGCGCAGATTGTTATGTAAATTGATTTTCCTTTCAAATTGTTGTGCGTTTCTTTTTTTTCATTAAATTAAGTAAAAAAAAGACAATAAATAATGCAATACTTAATCCAATTATGGTTGCGATTATTACTTCTTTAAGTTTTACTGCTAAAGTTCAATATTTGATAATAAATAATGTTGGCAACATTTTTAATGACTTCGACACACTTCGATTGAAGCAGAGACGCGGCACAAAGCACAACATTAAAGGCAAATCATAATTATAAATTACAGTTAATCCTAAATGTGAACTTTCCGACTTGCAGCTATCGACGATGTGATCCGATGCGATCCGGAAATGTAATCGAATCATCCAAGCAATGAACAAAATGGAATGGAATGGAATGGAATAACGGACGAAGTGAACGCACCTTACACACGACACGTACAACATTAGGGGTACTATTCCAGATCCCAGACACATCATGGATCATGGAGACCGCACTAAGGTATTGCTGCATTGTGTATTGTGTTGGTCACGTGGAACTCTTATTTACCGCAATATGGCGACCACGTGAGAAATGCGCACGCAATACTCAACGCTGAATACTCAACGATATAAATAAAATGTGCACTTTTCACCATGAAAGTGAAGTGCCGTTTTTTTTTTACTATAATGATGAATTTTATCAATGAATAACAATAAACACTATACGAGTGTGTGCGTGCGTGTGTGTGTGTGTGGTAAACTTTCATCAAAGAAAAAATACTTTGTAACTAAGCTGAAAGGTTTGTAACGTTTTTTTCCATGGCATCATTGTTATACGCATGCATGACAAAATACATATATAAAAGAAAAATAGTAACGAAATTTGTCTATACAAATTTGGTCAAAACACAACTAACGAAAATGAAAGTTAACGACAATTGTATACCCTCCATTTATGACATTTCAAAATGTAGTTTTTTTTCTATCGATTTTGAACGAGTTTAATTCCCAGTCACTTTTTTTATGGTCGAATCGTTTATTGTGTGATACAAAAGATGCCTTTTGGCAATTAATATTATTGAATATGTCTCCTTTTTATGGGACCAGATGTTATTTGTACTTTCAGATAGCCAACATTAAATAAGCATTAAGAAGTTTAGCAGCATTTGCATTATCATTATCAGTATCAGTCACATTACAGGTTCAAATCGAAATCTTTTTAATTCGACAAAGAATAAAATAAATATATAACAAAAAAATTCGACACATTCTACAAGAGATATGAGAACAATAGGATGGAATTTTGAAGTCAGTGAGTCACATATCTGAATTATGACTAAACAAGTTCAATTAATATTGTTGAATAGATCCCTTTATGGCTTCTCACTCAAGTACACAATCTTGGAAAATGTTTATTTGATAGATAGAATTGGTTTTCAACAATGTTATCAGTCAAATTTGAGAAGTACACATTGAAATGTTTACAATTCAACAAAGAACATAATAAATGACAAGTAAACGAACAATTAGATTGAATGTTACTTCTCATATCTTATATTCGAAAGTAAAACGCCATATTGTTTTTAATCATGGCCGAACAAGTTCTAAAACAATAAAAAAACAGAAGAGAAAATCGAAAGTTGAAGACAAATAAAAGAATTCAGCTGTTTTTTAAACGTTATTAAACGTTTTGGGTGCACGAGTTTCCAACAGCTTTTTTAAAATGCTGTTTTAATAACTGAAGCGCCATTTAATTACGAAAGCAACTTTCTATAATATATGATATATGTATGTAAAGATACATAGATACTTATGTAAAACTTATAGCTACCTTTCTGCCTAAAACTCGGTATATTCAAAAAGTTTTCAAAACTCTGCTAACAGCTGATTATTATACAAGCATATTTTTGACAAAAGCCAAATTGAACAAGGAAAAAAAGTTGTTTGCCACTTACCCGGTAAACTTCCGAGAAGAAACCGGAACCGATTTTCTCCTTGACAAAGTCATCCACCGAATACAGGGCTGAGACAGCCGTACGCAGAGCCTTGCACGACGAGCCGGTGACCAGTCGATCCGAGGATATAGTGCGTGTCACTGGTGGCGGTGGATGGCCATTGGTGATGCCGCCGTTAATGGTGATGTTACCGTTAGTCACATTACTGCTGTCCTTGTGGAGCACCGAGGAGGTCGCATCAGTCGGGAACATATCACCATTTGCCTTCTCCTGCAGGCCGGCAACTCTGTACGACGACGAACCACACATGCCCGGTGTGTTGTCTTGCCACAGGAACGGATTGGAGGAATCCACTTGATCGCAGGATCTCTCCTGCATTATGATGCTGCCGCTGCTGATGTTGTTTTCCGGCGGACCGGGACCACTGTGTTGGTTTAGGCTCATTTTTATCAGCTACGACGTATTTTGTTGTTGTTGGTGGAAGGATTTTTGTTTTTGTTTTGTTTTTTTTGGCTGGATTAAGCTACGCTTGTATGTGGCAAACTCACATTGGACACTCTCACAATGGGTGGTGGTGCAGGGCGGTGCCAGACGGTCGCAAATTGGTTAGATGTCAATCAATTTTTTAGGCACGACCCTAGCACAGCAATTACAAAAAACTACGATTATTTGGCCAAGTTAGTTGACAACTAATTACAAATTCAAGTACAACAATTTTTCATATGTATTTTTTTTTGCTTCTGTTAAATGACAATAGCAAAAAACCCGTAGCTGTGAGACGTCATTTGTCAGTTTTGGCACACAATTGAACGGAAGATTTTTGACTCAAACGGAAGCGCTCTGGAAGTCTAAGAAGAAGAAGAGAATATAGTTTAGTTAAGGAAAACTAAAAATATGGTTTAGTAAACAAGTTTTGCAATAAATATTTGTATTTAATGTGCACATTGTTTTTTTTTTGTGTTAGTTAAACAACCTTCGCTTTGTGCCCAAGTATATCTCTTAAAACGCCGCGCCAATAATTAGAATCAATATGATAATTATGCATTTTGCTCAATCTCAAACAGTATTTATATTATCTCTGTTAATTGAATCTGTGCTGTTGTGCTTCAGCTTATGCGGCACTTAAAAAATGGTGCGGAGAGGCATTAATTACTTTGCCAAATATTTATGGTGCGTCCTCACGTGCACTTACAGTGCCTGCAAAAAATTAAATTTGCTTTCATGTTTCGTATGTTGGAAACCTTCGAATACAGAACTAATATATCTCCAAATAATGATCCTGATTATCTTGTTATGTGTAGTAATAAGACATAAATAAGATTAATTATTATTATTGGCATATGCTATCATGCCGATATGCTGTATTGGAAAAATAGCTTTTAGAACATTTTCATTATCTTTTGAATTACCAAAAACATCCATCAGTTCTAAAACCCATCACGAATCCTTTTAATAACAAATATCTTTAATGCTGTAAGCTTAAGATTCATCGATCTGGATGCCAAAGTTAAGAGTCGAAGACAAAGTCTAATCATAATCCGAATCGACTATGCTGTTATCAATATTTACCTTTATTATAATAAACATCGCTTCAAAATCGCTATGCGAACATTTTTCGATTTTCTATAAAGAATAAAGAAACATTTCACAAACACTCTTCAATCACTCACAATTTTTTGGAATATGCGCTTTCCACCTCAATGCCATAAACTAGACTGCCCCTATTGTTGAGTGATGATTTAGGTTCTATTCAATCAATGGCAAACAAAATCCTCTTCTACAGACAGAATATTATTTTGGTGTTATTTTTTCTTCCGTAGCTATACCACACAAATCAATATTTTAGTTTGCTTTCTTACGAAGCAAGTGGCAAAAAAAAGTCAATATTTGTTGTTGACATCTTTTGGCTTTTGCGATCAATAAAGCCAACAATAATATTTGTATGCTCCTCAAGCAAATTTGTATTTTACTTTTTTTTGTGTAAAATATACTCTAATTTTGTAAAGTTACGTGCCTAAGTTAAATTGGCTCAAGGTTAAATCGATATATATGTAAAGCTAGATCTGAGTGGTGTAGCTGAAGCAGCACTATGCCAATATATATATATATATATATATATTGCAATACTAAGTCAAGTTGATAAGATTTCAAATACGTACTGAACGAACTTTGCCCAGCACACACATCACGATGAGAACGATAATTGACCATTTTCAGATAATAAATATTTAAATTTAGCCTGCATTAAAATTCGTAAACTGGTATCTTTATATCATTAAGTATTCACGTGGCGTGTGATTTAAAATGACTTAATTTGAATTGACGTGAATTGAATTAAATTGCACCGCAAGTTCAGAGTTGTTTGCCATTCTGACAAAGCACATTATTTGCAATAAAAAACCAGCAAAAGCAAACACTTTAATGTAAACCACGAATATATCCAAGAATTTTTAGCCACCAGGGACAGTCGCCACAATACACTGGAAACGCGCTATCGTCGCTCTTGTGCCTTCGAATAAACTGTGCCGAAAATCGAAACAAAAAAAATGGTTTGCGGCTGGCGAACCGCAAGCAGCAGCTGCAAGGACTGATAAACAAATGATGATGACATAACAAATAGTTGCCTTTGGTGTGTGTGTGTTCTAATCGGAAATAATATGACAACAACATCAAGTTGGCAATTTGATTTGCACCTCTTTATCAGCAAACCTTGAGATAAGATAATGGCAAAAATAGTCGAGCAAATCGAAAATTTGGCCAGAAAACTTATCACTAACTAACGGCATTACCAAATACCTCGAAATGTCACTCCGAATTAAATGAGAAATCAGCAAGAATTTTGTTGTTTATCATTTAAAGCACTCGCGATCTTTTGGGGTAAAATATCAGGAGTACCAGACTACCCATCCACACTGGATCACAGTTGCTTGAAGACTGTGTGCCATTTTCGCGATTTTCTCAAACATTTCCCGGATATTGCACAAAGACAATAAACTCTTTTTTTTCGAGTCAGCGCGTACAATAAAATGACAATAATTCAGAACACAACGCAAACAACTGATGATAAAGTTCTATAAACAAAGCGATCTAGAGTTTTTAAGAACAAAAACATATAAGACGCAAATGGGCCACTGAGGCACACAGAGAGAGGGACTCACAGACCAGACGCAGATAAAATAAAAACAAATCACATTGTCGCACAGTGGAGCAAATGTTTTGTTTTATCATGTAAATAAAATTGCGCACATGCCAAGCAACGATTTAAATTCAAATTGTTTAAAATCAAATGAAATAACTTTTTTTTCAATTGAATAATTTGACAAAAAAGGGAAATTGCCTGCAGCGAGAAGTAGATGAATTGGAATATTTATTTATCAATTTCTTTGATGTGCAAAGAATTCGCTTAAGAATTTTTAAGCTGTCTAACTGTAAACTGCAAATTCTTGCACTGTGAAAAATGTGTATATTTCGAGGCTTGAGAACTATTTAAATTAGCTTTGAAATGCAAAAAAAAAAGAAATTGTTTTCGCCTGGTTTATTTTCGACTTCAAGTGCAAGTAGAATTAGAAATTAAGAAGAGAAAACTACAACAAAATCAGAAGACGAACATCAAACGACAGAGCAAAAAAAAAACCAACTAGTACAGGCACACGAACACACACATACGTAGTGAATATGCAGCTGGCATCAAGCGAAAAAAGGTGCAAAACGGAAACTACAATTGGTGCTTGGCCGCCGCCGACCACCACCACCAAATCCAATAAGCATCACACTGAATCACTCACACTGACTTCAAATGCAGCAATGGTTTAACATACACACACACAAGCACATACATATAAATGAATGAATGAATGCATAATAAGAAGTGAAACATCTGTCGCCGCATTTTGCACTTTACGTTAAAAAGTGTCTTTCCAGTAAAAAGAAAAGAGATAGAAAAAAACGAGAAAAGAAAAAGAAAAGAAAAAGAGAATGCAATTTGATGGTATTGGAAAACGAGACGATGAAGCTTCTTTCCCATCATCTGCGCTTAGTTTGTGTTATTTTTACATTTCCGCTGCTTACAAAAATATTTAGATATGCGTGTATGTGCCTGTGTGTGTGTGTAGCCCTCCGCATTAAAACAGCATTCCAAGCGCACACCGACACACACACACATGCACGCAGACACAGCCAGACAGACATAAATGAGGAGGCGGAGCAAAGGGCAGAGCAGAGCAAAACTTGTGTATAATATGCATAATAATTATAGATATTTATTTAATATATACATTGCTAAAAATACACACATATATTTAGGAACTGTATAGTGTATATTTAATAATATTTTGTTACAGAAATATTGATGTACTGTCCCAGGCAAAGGTCAAATCTATGGGCAGCAAACGCTTCCGACGAAAATGCAGCAGAAAAGAGAACGAAACATGTACCAAGTACTTACACACCAACACACATCAGCACACACACACACACAATAAAGCAGAGACGCCTACACAGACACACATTGCATACAAATGCATTTTTAGATCCCATTTAAAGAAAAATTCCCAATTAATGTTTTTTTCTTACAAACAAAAATGTATACAAATAGTAATAAAATGTATATATATTTACCAGTTATGTTAGTTGTTATAATCCAATAAGTACGTTGTGTGTATATGTGTTTTTTCTTTTTGGCAGCAATTGTATTCAAATTTGAAATTAAAACACAATCACAAGTTGAACACAAAATTATAACTTTTTCTTGGGGCTTGGAAGCAAAATTTCACTAAATTTAATGTCTTCGTTTTGTTTACATACATTTATACATATTTATTTGTATATATGTACTTTTTTTTTATAAACGATAACATTTTTCTGTGATGCACTTAACGAGCCGACATTCCGATTCGGTAAGTTTTTTTAATGATGTGCAAAGTTATATATATGCAATAAAGAAGCAATGGGTAATTTTTTGTTTATTATTTTCATTTGCAATCGCGTAAAATCGTATGCAAAATAACTCACGACGCGAATCCACGTCAAGCTTCGCTTCTGTCTCGATTATTTTAACATATTAATTTCGCAAGTGTGACCACACTCGGCTAACGCAAATATACCAACAGCTAACCGTGCAAACTCAAATCTGGTATTTTTTAATTTTACCAAACATTTTTGTACTATATTTTTTTGTTTTGATCAGCACATTTGCCCATCAGAATTGGTTTTGTTATAAATAAAAGCCAATATATTTATTGTAATTAAAAGTCTATTTATGCTTTTTAATGAACTTCATATACTTTTTGGCATTAAAGTTGTCCTCCACTTCGTCCATAATCTTCACCTTCTTTCGCGGCTTTCGAGCCTCCAAACGCGCCTTGCGCTCCGAATCGGACAATGTGCTCAGATCCAGTGGTAGCTGAAATGTTAACAACATTGTTGGCAATTACATTCATTATTCCTACCTCTTATGTAATTTACCTTAATTATTTTACGTGGTTCGTGATATCGAATGTTAATCGTAGATCCATCTGGGTGCACAACAATTGTTGGATAGATGCGACAATACACAGATCGATGTAAACGCGTCACGGATGCCGTTGCCGATGAAAGCGCGCGCATTTGTTGCAATCCATACGGCAAAAGTTTCAACATTTTAATTAAAGAATAATCGCAACAATTGCAATTGCCTCCCAACAGCAATAGCAAGTGCGTCCAGTGTGACCAAATGTTAAAAGTAACATATGTTATGCGAACGATTCTCGACTACAACTATTCGATAGACCGGACTGTCGATAATAAATCTTTTATTGAAGTAAGTCGTGTGAAAATTTGCATGTAAGAATTATACATAATAATTTAATAGAAAAAAGGTTAAAATCAATTTACAAAACTCGAAAAGCAGTGCACGCATATAATATTATACAATATCATTTGCAGTTAACGTTTATAATATATTTGTGGTACATTTTGAGTTGCGACAAAAATTACATAATTGTTGCAGAACTCATTTTGGCTGCAAACTGAAAATAGGCAAAACTTTTTGGGATCTTTGACAAGAATCGTGTATAAGTTTGTCCCATTTTGCTGCTTGACTAAGTTACTAACAGTTTTTGTTTTAATTTCTAGCATAAAAATGGCCGCACGCCGAATTGCCGCATCTTCGATAAATTGGTCCGCTCTCGCGGAACGTGTTCCGGCGAACCAGAAGACCAGCTTTGGCGCCTTCAAGACCAAGGCGGATATTTATGTGCGTGCCGTGATGGCGAATCCGGAGACGCCACCAAAGATCGATTGGGCTTACTACAAGCGACTGGTACCCGTTGCCGGCCTCGTCGACAGCTTCCAGAAGCAATATGAAGCGGTGTCGGTTCCATATCCCAAGGACAATGTGTCGCCACAGGTGGATGCCGAGATCAAAGAATCCCAGTCAGAGATTGGCTCCTACAAGAAGGCGTCGGAGCAGCGTATCCAGAACTATCAGAAGGAGATTGCCCATCTGAAGGCACTGCTGCCATACGACCAGATGACCATGGAGGATTATCGCGATGCATTCCCCGACAGCGCTTTGGATCCACTTAACAAGCCCACTCTCTGGCCACACACGCCCGAGGAACAGGTCGGCTACAAGTCCAAGGAACAGCTGGAGGCCGAGGCCCAGGGACACCACTAAAAGAGTCGAGTAGCAGCATCAATAATTAATTGTTTTTGATTCGAAATGTAAACATTGAGAGTTGTTTGAAACCGAAATAAAACCTTAGAAATCGAATCGAATAAAATTGCTCATTTAGCGAGTTGGCAGTTCGGCGAGAACCAATCGCTGCCTATCGATAGCTTACCGATATGGTATATTTGCAGAACAAATATGCAAACTATGTATTCTCACTCCACAGCGACTCAATACATATGCAGATAGTCATACTGTTATTTTATATTTAAATGCGTTTCAAGCACTTTAATCAAACTAACTCTTAAATGCAGAATTGTAAGTCTTATGTGTTGAACACATGCGGCATTTGCATATGCAGACATTTAATATTGTTCAGGCGATGGAATCTTATAGATTCGGAAAAATCTGAATAACTGCATCGCTTGCTCTTATGCACTACAGCAGTTTTTGCCCCAGGCGTCCTCAGCAGCCATCTTCTTTTGCTTGTGGATTTGTCTTTGTATTCGAGTAAATCAAGTAGCAGTAGGAGATTGGTGTAAAAATGCATATTTATTTGTTTAGACCCTCATATTCAAGAGTCGTGCATTTTTTTTTTACATATGACATATTATGCTATAGATTAATATACACAGTCGCTGACAGAATGAGTGTTAAGAGAATGATTTTCGCATGTGTTTTAGTTTTTGTTGTGTGTTTGCTGGCATTAGTGGCCATACTTCTGGAAGTCCCATTCGCGATTATCGAGTGGGCAGACCTGGCGCGTCTTTAGCCAACGCGAAATGCAATGGAAATGAAAGGCATGATTGCAAACGCCCCAAGCAACGGTGCACTCCTCGCTGGTGGCCGATGCCTGGTTGGCTTGGCACTCAATGCATAGGTCCATTATATGATTCCGACAAATAGCGCAGTTATCCACAACGATATCCCAGGCCCAGAGCGCCACTGCATTCCACTTTTTTACTTCGAATCGTTTCTTCTCGCCTTTGCTGCTGCTGGACGGAGCCTCGAACTCTTCCTCATCGACCTCCATTTATCTTGTTTGCTGTTAATTTATACGTACAATTCCCCAGTTGAAACAATGCAGAATGGTGTATGGATAGAAGTATCGATACATTAACTCATGTAGCTTAACATTACTTATTAACAGTTATTAATAGCTCACGGAACTGAACTGTTCATGGACTCGGCTCCGGTTAACAGTGGTTCGCCGCACACACACACACAAAATGCACTAAGGAAATTTTGGTTAGCTAGCAGCAGCAAATAATAAAGTAAAAAAAAGTCAAATTCGAAGACAAACGAAGACGAAAAAAATAGACGACGGCGGCGTTGCATGAACTATTTAACAATTTTGCTGTGCAATCGAAAACAGACGATGCTCTCGCGCCGGAGCAAGGACAAAACGCAGGCACACAAGGAGGGCGTCGTCGGCAAGTATGTGAAAAAGGAGACGCCACCGGAAATACCGGTGATCAATGTGTGGACATCCTACACGGATCAGGCGCAGCACAATCAGCGGAATGCGGCTGCCGCAGCTGCAGCAGCGAAAAAGAAGTCGCTGCAACGCTGTGCGAGCAGCTCGCCATCGTGTGAGTTTAAGCAGCTGCGCAGCTCGAGCAGCAGCCGCAACACCTACTCCTGCAACGATGCTCAGCCGGATTATTATCATGCGCGGCGCGCCCAAAGTCAGCTGCCGCTCAACAACAACAATAATAATGCTGCGACGCATGCCCCAGCACAATTTCGTGGCGCCAGCAGCAGCAGCCAGCTGATGATGCAGGGCAACAACAATCACAACAACAACTATGTGAATATTGAGCAAATGGAGCGGATGAGCCGCCAGCAATCGTCGCCGTCATCGTCGCCATTTCAGCGCAGCTACTCTACGCAGAAGCATTCGCAGTCGCATCTGCCCACGACTAGTTATGATGCGGATCAGGGTGTGCTCAGCGCATCCTATGCAAATATGCTGCAAATGCCACGACAACAAGCAGCCAACTCCTCCGCCTCCTCCACGGCCCCGGCACAGTTTGCTCTGCAACAGCAGCAGCGACTGCAGCAACAAAATGCCTATGGTTCCATGCTGCGTTTCGATGCCTCAACAGTTGCCGCCAAGAGTCATCAGACACGTTATCCGCTCACAAGGTAAGGATTGGGTTTGCTGTCAGCTTTCTTTAATCGATACTCCTTGCAGATCACCCATGGAGCAGCAACAACAAATGACTGGCTATTCAAGTGATTCGTATCCCATCTATGAGAATCCGTATCGTGTCTCCTCGATGCGCGTCACTCAATCCCAGCGCTCCGAATCTCCCATTTATAGCAATACCACTGCATCCTCAGCGACGCTAGCTCAACAACAACAGCATCATCATCATCAGCAGCAGCAGCATCATCCACATCCACATCCCCATCATCTACCGCATCCACATGGACATGCACATGGACATGCGCATACCCATCATTTGCCTGTGCCCTCCATCGGCTCATTGGGCGGCAGTTCGGGCAGCGTTCGTGGCGCCTCCGCCTCTGTACAATCGCTGTATGCACCGCCATTGACGCCGCCGGCATCGAATGCATCCTCGACGGATGTGAACAACGGCAATGGAGCACTGCAAAAGGTGCCGTCACAGCAATCGCTGAGCGAGAGCGAGGAGTTGCCCCTGCCACCCGGTTGGGCCACACAATACACGCTGCACGGCCGCAAATACTACATTGATCACAATGCGCACACAACGCACTGGAATCATCCGTTGGAGCGCGAAGGATTGCCAGTGGGTTGGCGCCGCGTCGTCTCCAAGCTGCACGGCACCTACTACGAGAATCAGTATACGGGCCAGTGCCAGCGACAGCATCCGTGTCTCACATCCTACTACGTTTACACAACGTCCGCGGAGCCGCCGAAAGCCATTCGACCGGAGGCAACAATGTATTCACCGCCATCGCACACCCACAACGCTTTGGTGCCGGCGAATCCTTACCTGCTGGAGGAGATACCCAAATGGTTGGCCGTCTACTCGGAGGCGGACTCCACGAAGGATCATCTGCTGCATTTCAATATGTTTAGTCTGCCCGAACTGGAGGGTTTCGATAGCATGCTGGTGCGTCTCTTCAAGCAGGAACTGGGCACCATTGTCGGCTTCTACGAGCGATATCGGTGAGTTATACATATATATATATATATATAGTAAATTTAAACTTTGAATCTTATAATTGTAGTCGCGCTTTAATCCTCGAGAAGAATCGACGCGCTGCACACAGCAACAGCAAGCAGCAGTGATTTATCCTGAACTGGAATATATATAGGTATATATATACATATATACATGTGGAATATATAACAGAATACTCAGCTATAGTTGCCTGATACTGTGCCCTTTTTCGCTGCCTACACACAACGAACGCCGCATCCTAATCCCCCCAATATATGTTTATATATAATTTCTAATTTATTTATTCAATCTTTTCCTTCTTATCAGTTTGTAAACTTGTATCGACTATATATATATAAGTAACTGACTAAATAAGTTGTGAATTTATGCAGTTGTGTTCAGTTATGTTTAATTTATTATTTTTTAGATGCGGCTTCTTGTGTATTTCTGTGTGTGTGTGTGTGTGTGCGAGTGTGTGTGCATATTAAATCACTTTTCTTAGAAACTGTTGAAGTGTGTTCAATATGATTTCCGTTATCTTGTCTACCTTTTTGCTGATTATTGTTTACAATCGCGGCTGTACGGAATGGACCTCAAAACTGCAAGTAAGGTAAGCTAATCTTATCTCAAAAATTCAGACTTGAATGGGTTTGAAAAACATTCGTCTATCAATGTGAACAACAATCTGAGACAAAAACGCTATAATTAAGTTGTTCGTATTGGAACTGAAGGCGCTTATTCAGCAGTGAACAGCGGGCACCGATAGTGTTTATTATGGCCAATTGGAATAGGCCAACTTTATAGCTTTTATATATATATATTTGAAGTCAGTTTGAATACTTTTCATTTGTTTAAAAGTTGAAAATTCATTATCACAAGTTCAAAAATGATATTTTTTTGAAGTGAGTTCGAATTCTGCACATTTGCTTGCAGGTTAAAAAATTAATGAATTTATTATTAATTAAAAATAAAAAATGAAAACAGTTTTAAAAATCAAATATATTTTATTAAATATTTATTTCAAGTCAGTTTCAATTATTATTTATATTTATGTAAAAAAATGTATTAATTTATAGTAAATTAATCAAAAACTTTTTTAACTTTGAGTTATGCTATAAGGAAACATATAGCACACATGTGTAGGAAGAGTTTGAAGGTGTTCCAAGTAGCCATAGCAGTTTTTTTTGGGTCGCTAGTCGTTGTTTGTTATTAATAAATAAACAACCAGCATTGGCCTAGTGGCAGCATTAGAATTTAGTTAGTCATTTAATAGGTCACATCTGTTGCACCTCCATTATCTATCTATGATTATAAGTATTTCTTTCGAATGCGAATTTCGCTATAATTTTGGTATTTCTGAGAATGATAATGCAAATGTCAATGACATAAAAGTGGAATTATTGTACAAGTTATTGAGCTAGGTTTTTTCCTGGGTTTTTTCACATTACTTGTCATAAAAATTGTGTCATCAATGAAAAAAATTAGAAAATGTAATTAATTTGAGGTTATGTTTCACACCCAGTGAAGAAATACATATATGGCGAAAAAATAAAATATAATAATTAATATAATTATTTTGGGGTTAATAAAATGTATTGTTAATAATAATAATAATAATCGAATAATATATATATATATATATTGTATCCAGATTCATTTTATTTTTTAATGACAAATTGAAATTTAAAAACTCACTTTTAATTGCAACTTTTTTAGCTTTTGTTTTAAATTTAATTTCAAAATATTTAAATTTAAAATACGAAAATAAGACCAAGTATTCAAAAATGCACTTTTTTAACTTTTGTTTTAAAATTTATTTAAAAATATTTATATTTAACATACGCAAATAAAACCAAGTAATCAATTACGTACTTAAACGAAAAAAACATGGGAATACTTTAAGAACGCGCAGTAAATTGAATTTGAATACACAAACGAGTATTCGACTCGAATTTCAAGTGCAAACTCGAAACACCAAAAAATCCCCAGAAATACAGAACAAAAAAAAAAGCTTCAATCGTTTGGCGAACTTTTGTTTGCTTTGCTGCTTGGTTTGCTTGCTCAGCTTGCTTGCTTGGGTTGCGCTTGTTATGATAAATTAGCGGCGGATTTCCAGTGTGTGACTGACTTCCAGTGTAAGTGTAGTGTATAAGTGTATTTGGCGCTGTGCAGTTTGGCGTCAGTCAGTGTCTTGACAGTCAGTCGGTCAGTCGGCCGTTGTTGGCATCGTTTAAGCAAACACACACGCACACACACACACACACGCACATTTATTACTGTTCAGCAGCGAAGCCAACGACAAGCCTGGTTAATTACAACAGTTAAACAGTTAAACACATTGTTTCAGAGTGCAAAACACACGCAACGGTTAATGTGACAAAATGCTGGAATTAAACTCAGTTTCAACTTAACTTCAACTTAAGATACAAATTACTTCAATTCTGTGGCGATTTGTGTTCATTTTGTTCGATTTCGAGTGCTTTCCAATCCAATACAAAAGTTGAGAAGTGAAAGTTCTAATCCGGCTGCAAAAAAATAAATGAATAAAATAAAAATCGACTTGATAAAATTTGTGCTGAATCTTGGTTTTTTCATTATCGCTTTTTTATACGATTTGTGAAGCGCTTTTTTATTGCTGTATGTACATAAACAAATGCAGGCAAAGGTATTTTTTTTTAATTTATGACTGTCTGTCTGTCTGTCTGTCTGTTTACTTACAGAGCGAGCTCAGTGTCAATTGCATTTATTATCCAACGTGACCAGTTTTTTCCTTTAATAGATTGCAATTTGAATTAGACCGGTATTTTCACGTGCTCTGTGTATTAATTAATTTAGATATCTTTATCGACGTGTCGGAATTGCCCAAACATTTATAGACCCAACTGTAATAAGCCGATTAACGTTATCAGTCGACGCTTTTGCTGAGTCACACATATATATATATATATTTTTGCATCATCATCTGTTGTGCTATGCTTTGTTACGTTACCATTGATTTGCAACAAGAGGCAGCTTGAGTTGTACTTGAGCAACACTCCACAAACACATTTCTCACTCCTCTTATTTCTGATATGCAAACGTATCTACATATATATATATATATATATATATGGCTATTTATGTGACTGGTTGTTAGCTCAGCTTGTGCGTATAAAAATAAAATCGTTTTTTTTTTTTTGTTTTTTTTTTGTTGTTATTGGCCGCACAATAAAAGGTCGTCATGAAGTTGTAATAAAGTTAAAAACATACGCAAGCAATTTCTAGTGTCAATCAATAAATGAATAACAGTTTTTTTCTACGGCTATCAATTGAAACCTGCTTTTAACAGCCCTTTCATTTAACTGCATTCTCGCCATTTTCAATTGATTGCAGAATATTTTTTAACTCTCAATTAACGCGCTGCAGATGCAAGCAACTATATATATATATATATATGTATATATATGACGTTGCTGATTGGAGTTTGTGTGGCAGATGTTGAGTTGTTGTTGAGTTAAGTAAAACAGAATCTTTTGAAGCATATATCATCATCAACAACAACAACAACGACAACAACAACAACAACAGCAGCAACAACAACAACAACAACAGATACATTGTTGTGTTGCTTGGTTGCACTTCGAAAGAGTCTGTTTTTCTTTAAGTCGAATCAACATCTGTCCCAAAACAATTTGGAGTCATTCAAGGCACAAAAGTAAAGCAATGCCGAAGATTAAATACCCTGTTAGATTGGAGTAACTCTGCTAGAAATAAAAAAAAAAATAAAAAAAAAATAAAATTCTTCAAAAATTCTAATTTTTAAAGTAAATTTATTATTTTTTATTTATTATTATTATTATTATTATATATACTTATTGATTTATATATTGTTTTTTTTTTTAATTTTGGATTTTTTAAATTTTTTCCCATGACAGCTATTACTATCTATTTAGCTATTTCTCAGTTATATATGTATATATCTTTTAGCTATATCTATCAAAGCTATATCCTATAGTGGTCAGTTAGTATATATATATATATATTTTTTTTTTAAGTTTGGTCAGAATATCTTCAAAAATAGGAAAGGATATATAATAGATAACAGATATATAATGCTGCAGATCAATATTATATATATATACTTAATGGCTTACAAACTGTACTACATCATTATAATACCCTGTAAAAGATAATGAATTTTGCCAAAATATGTAAAGTTTCCCAGAATTGATTTATTATTTGATTTATTTCTTTTTGTTGCCATATTTCTCGCTTGCGACTTTTGTGTTTTGCACTCAATTATTTGCACAAATACAATTGTGCACAGAATAAATCAATTTACTGTTAAATATGAATGCTAATGAAATATTTAATTTACAGTTTTTTTGGCTGGAATAACAGTTAAAGATGAAACACTGCGCGGGCATAATGCTGCAAGCGCTGGCTGTGATAGTAGCAAGTGAGCTTTCAAATAAATATTTCAAGAATTTAACGGTAAATAATATTCGGTTCGACAAACAGTTGCTGCTGGCAGTGCGCAAAGTGCAGTTTTTACCGTTGACTCTCATGACTTGACCGTGCTGCTGAATAAGCAGAAAAGTTTTGTAATTTATGCCAGGTGAGTAGGGGGGGGGGGGGGGGGGAATACATATTTATATAACTGTTGCTAAGCGAGTGTTAAATACATTTAGAAATAATGCCGAGGAATATGTAAATGTGACTTTGGTGCGGCAACATGAGAATCATTTGGATTTGGAACCCGAATCCTTTGTTAGCGCATCGGGCTCATCGCTGGATCAGACGGTCGTTGTGACGGGAAGACGTGCAGGAAATGTCGAGATCACAGCCAGCAGTAATTCCAGCGATAAATCCATGTGAGTTATAACTAATTACATAATTTTTTTTTGGTTTATCAATTTTATTTTTTTTAATTCCTTTTCAGCACCGATGGACTTTTTGTGCGGGTTGTTGTCGCCAAATCGGAAGCGATTATTTATACCTCCATCATTTTTGGCTGGATATATTTTGTGGCATGGTCCGTTTCATTTTATCCACAAATATGGATCAACTATCGTCGCCGATCGGTTGAGGGCTTAAACTTTGACTTTCTCGCCCTGAATATTGTGGGATTCACGCTTTATAGTTTGTTCAACTGCGGACTGTATTTTGTGGAGAGCCTGCAGGATGAGTATGGCGAGCGGCATCCTCGGGGCGTAAATCCCGTTATGCTAAATGATGTCGTCTTCTCGTTGCACGCCATGTTTGCCACATGCATTACAATTGGACAGTGTTTCCTGTTTGAGGTAAGTAGTTCAACGAAAATGTCAAATTTGTATTAATAATAATTGTTATTAGCGTGGCATGCAACGTGTCTCAAAAATCGCCTGTGGTCTGCTGGCATTATTTGCTTTGGCCGTCATCATATATGCTGGCTTGGCTATAGGATCTGTAACACATTGGCTGGATTTCCTATACTTCTGCAGGTAAGCTTCAAATATATATGTCAAATGAGTATTATTAATCTTAATAATCCAAAAACTTGCGCAGCTATATAAAGTTGACCATAACTATCATCAAGTATATACCACAAGCCCTGATGAACTACAGGAGAAAAAGTACTTCTGGATGGTACGTGATCATAATAATATCATTATTCAAAATAATAATTTATATTTGCCAAAGTTTTGCTTATGAAATCAATTTTTATTTTTATTTTTTAGGAGTATTGGAAATATTTTATTGGATTTTACGGGCGGTACTCTCAGCATGTTGCAAATGATTTTGAATGCGCATAATTATGGTGAGCACTGTCGAAATTTATCATATTTAACTTAACTTTTTTAACTTATTTATTTATTTACAGACGATTGGGTGTCAATATTTGGAGATCCCACCAAATTTGGTCTGGGCTTGTTCTCAGTGCTATTTGACATATTTTTCATGCTGCAGCATTACGTATTTTACAGGTCCTAATTATATCCTTAATTATTAGTTGCCTTATTAAATATTTTCTTTTTTTTATTGTTTTGCAGACATTCGGATAATTTGAATATTTCCGATCTAACGATGAGCACAGAAGCCCCAAAAGAGCTTCCAAATAGCGAGACAATTGAGAAATAGATTTAAGCTTAAAGATATTGTTGACTTTTAACTGTAAAAGTTCATTTTAGATTTGTTTAAGTATTTTGTATACTGTATTTACGACTCAAACGTATTAAAACCAAATTTATTTAAACCAACTTTATTTGAACTATGATTTCAATAATAAAATATTCAAATATAAAATGATTTAATTTAATTTAAATCGATTTTTATGTCGATCACTATTTAAGATCGAAATCGATGTGTGGTATACCCCTAATGCCTAGCGCGCATTTATCGACAACAGCTGTTTCAGATCACAAGTTATTGCGCAACACTGTGACTGTTGAGGTGGAAAGAAGAAGGCACTTGTTTATTTTGTTTTGTTTTCAAAACATATTTGACATAAATATTATAAATAATAAAATAGACAAATACATGCCACATGGATGTATAATATTCATTTGAAAAGAGTATGTTAAGTGAGCTGGCAATGTCTTCGAAGAAGAACGGGTAATGTCAAATTACGATCACCATCCACAAAAGTTGACATGCGCATGCATGAACATGCTCGTATTTAGGAGGTGTTAAATAATTATGAATATATTGCATTATATATTCTTATTTGCTTTGCATTTCGCAACGCACATGTTTTTGCAATTACTCGAGCAAATATCTGTTAAATAATTAAATTAAGTGTTATTCTACGAATACCAGCTCAAGTTATAGCTCCACTTATATATTTTTTGCTGTTTTTATGTTTATTATTATTAAAACCTGCTTCACCCGCAGACTAAACACCGATTTTCCAGGCACGGAGGAAGCTGCTGGCTTGGCAACTCAGGAAACGCAGGAAATTGATGGAACCGAGGATTTGTAAGTTCAGGCGCTGGGCAACAGATGGCGCTCATCAGTTACAAATTGAATATTAAATCTCGAAATGAACAACTTTATATGTAAATAAGTTGCATGCAATATATATAGATTTATTCATATAGGATTAAAGTAGACAAACAATAACTGATCTCATCGATAAATAATCATATTTGCAGGGCCATGGAGCCGATGGCTTATCTACAAGGCCTGAACGTAAGTGAAAGTGTTCAAAAGTTATATTGATAATACTAATTTTGGTTTACTTGCAGTCGGGCAACTTGATGCAATTTAGCCAGGTAAACAAGATGTTACTTAAAGCGCTGTGACAAATCCGTTTGCACCAGAATGACCGAGAACGTGGCCACTGTGGAGAGGACGCTGGTTATGAGTGATATGTCAATCTCAAGCAGACCCATTGGCTTGATTTTGAACTTGATGGTGGTCACTTGGAGCGAGAATGCATGGACACATTGCTGATAGCGCCAATCAACCTGCTGCAATTGCAGCTGCTGCAAAATGCTGCCAGTCGATTGTATGCCCACTAAAATATCATTGCTGACATAGGTCAGCAGGCCAATTTCCGCAATCGATATGGCAAAGAACATCAGATTGATGAGTGCACCGAATGTGTCGTACGGCTTGCGGCCAATCACTGACTCTGCAATGGCAAAATACTGATCAAAGAAACCGATTGTGATGCCCAACACGTGGCAAATTAACGAGAGGATTATGGAGAATGACATCGGATCCATATATTTGATGGCGTGTGTGCATATCATGTAATAGTTCTCGGCGAGCATGTCAATCTCATCGGCCAAACTGCAGTAGCGCTGTGTGCGATAATAATTCGATTGGAGTTTCTTTTGCTGCTCGTCTTGCAACAGATTCACCTGCTGCACCTGCATTTTCAGCCGTTCATTCAACGCTTCCATAATGTTCTTCGTGATGATCATTGCACCAAAGTAGCAGCTATTTAATAGATTCGATATAACCATCGGCAACAGTCTGTAAAGTGACCAGGCCCAGTTCAGATCCGGCTCATGGCGTCTCTGCTGCAATATCAATGCAATCTCGGTGAACAGCGGGAATCCAATGCCTTTGAACAATGCCATCACCACCGAATTCCTAACCGTGTCCTTATCCAAGTCGAACTTGTCCAGTGTGTCAAAGAGTGGCACATTGCTCATCATCTTTGCCACCTGATCGCTCACTATCATTTGTCTAACGAAATTGATAATCGCCGCCGTTATGTTCATATAACTATATAGCTTGACGGCATCGTGCAGATTCAGTTGCGACTCCATGTAATCCACATACATTTGCCGCACATAGATACTCGTAAAAAGAACCGTCACCATTATGGCATAGGCCAAGTATTTGCTCGAGAAGACGAAACGTTGCCGTCCCCGACGATTGTAGCGTACGGCAAACAAACCGAATAAGGTCAACATCGAAGTCATCAGCACGAGCAGGATTTGAACGAGTTTCGCCTGACCCCGAATGGGTCGACGCGATAAGCTGCCGATGCCAAAGGAGGCCATTTGCCACGAAGAGTCGCTCACAGACTGACTGCCAACAATTTTAATTGATACTTTATTGGCTAACCAAACGAGTTATCCTGATGTCCTGTCAGTCGAGAACGAGCAATCAATCATAACTAATCGAACATAACTGTTCACATTATATATTTATATCTATTTGTCGATTTTCGTTTCTATTCGCAGCAATCCGCGTTGCGCGACATGATGCTACAGGATATCAAGTCACAGATCAGCTCGCTGCCCAAGCTGATTAATCACAATAATGGCGACTATCAGTTTGGCATGGTGCTCGATGAGCCCCCAAAGTCCCACTGGATGTTCTCGCTGCCATTGAACAAACTCTACATCCGCATGCATAAGACCTTCAATATTGATGTCAAGTTCAAAACCAGATTGCCAATTCAACCGTTGAATTTGCGCGCATTCCTGTGCTTTGTCAAGGATGTGAGTGGACCTGTGTTGCGTTGCCAGAATCATCTCAGCACCGATCCCAGTGAGTGTATAGATTTGGCTCCACAAAATGTATTCAATTTGAAGTATTTTCTGGTTGCTTTTCAGTCAGGGACAATCCGGGTATGCGAGAGAGCCTGTTGCGCTGCGAGAATCCAAGCACTACGTATTGTGGCACGAGTCAGGGCAAGAGTATTGAGGAGCGTTACTCGGTGCTGGTGCCGCTGAATATGAGTCGTTCCAGCCATTTGGGTGGAGGATTTGTTCGCCAAACGCTCGCTTTTAGTTTTGCCTGCCAGAATTCATGTTTCGGGCGCAGGGAAACCAGTTTGGTGTTCTGCCTGGAGAACACCAGGTAAGTTCCTCGATTCAATTGCAAAACTTTTCCAACTAATATACTCTTCTTGCAGCGGGGATGTGCTTGGACAGCAGGTGTTATATGTCAAAATATGCACGTGTCCGAAACGCGATCGTAACCAAGAGGAACGCCATTTGGAGAGCAATAAGTGCAAAACGCCTTCGATTGCATCGGAGGATGAGGACTCCTGCGCCGCGAAGCGGCGTCGTCGAAATCTACCAACGGATAAGGCTGTTAAGGAGGAGAACGAGAGCAACGATAGCAGCGATGTGCAACCTGTACCAGCCGACTGGGAGGTCACGCGTTCACTCGATGGCGATTATCGTCTGGTTGTCAAGTGTCCCAAGAAGGAGCTGCTCTTGCAGAGCATCGAGGGCATGATTGAGAAGACCGCCGTCGAAATCCTGCGAAATCCACATAATATCAAAATACGACAACATGCCCATCATTTGCTCAACCTGAAGAGTATGTGTTCTTAATCCGATTTTGAAACCATTATAATCTATCTTTTATTGTTTTTGCAGAAAGCGCTCTGAAGTTGACTTAGCTTAAGATGTTATTGCTGAAGCACAACAATTACTTAATTTAAACATTTGAAAGTGCCAATTTTTGTTAAAATTATTACCTTATGACAAAGTACAATTTATCGACAATAATTTATAAATAATAAGTATTTAATTTGTGCCGCAAAAGTTGATGTAATCTAAGTATTCCCACACAATAAGTTTCACATTAATTTTAAGCCATAATACACTGAAAAATATTGTGTGTATTGAATAAACTTAAGCTGGAAAATCCTATCTTGTAATGCCAAATTTTCCAAAACTGTTTTGTTTTTAAATCAAGTTTGAATTTAAGGTTTTTGAATTATGAACCATAAATCGCATTGAAATACAGATAAATCAAAAAAGTTATCGATAAATTAAGTTATCAAATTCAAAGTTTGCTTAACTTGCACATGAAATGAGTATTTTTAGTTGAAGTTCTTAAACTAAAAACTAGATTGTTTCAAAATTAAATTTTAAACTTGATTTCATTCATTATAATTCATACTTTATGTCAGCATATTCAAAAGTAAATGTTTGGAATTTGAAAAACAAAATAAAAGTTAAAATGAAACTTAAGACAGAGCTTTTCTCGATTGCCATTAACGGTTAATTGTTTTAACGGTTTAATTGTGCGCTTTTCCGACTTTTCTAAATCGAAACCGTTGTTTCTACGGTCAATGCACCCCAAGCATAATAGATATCTAGCCAGGCAGCAAATGTTGCAAGATCTGCTTGGATTTTTCGTATGCATGCATGAATTGCATTTTCCTTTTTTTCATTTTCTTTTCGTTTGTTTTTTTTTGCGCATTTATTTTTTGTAATTTAAGTGAATGGTAAAAAAGCAAAGCAGTGCGCCACATTTCCGTTTCGATCTGGGCGTTTTTGCACATGTGCGAAATGGCAAAGATCAGCCAGCAGATGTTTAAGTTGTAAGCGTGTTTTTTTTCTTGCCACATGCACGCTTATCAACAAATAAGCAGCAGGCATTTATTATATTTAACTTTTACTCATTGCCACACACACACACACATGCACACACATGCACACATTTGCATGCACATGTATGCACATGTATGCGACTGCTCTAAGCACATGTCCATTGACATAGGACAGTGCCAAAGAAGAAGAAGAAGTAGCAGAAGACTCTGACTGGCGGAATTTGTAATTTTAACGGCTTTCTCTTTTTGGAATGAAGAAAGAGCACAACAGATTTCACTCAAAACTAGTAAATATTGAGTGCATGCCTGTTGTACACCTACATTGTTTGCGATTGAGTTAAACTTTCTTCAATTATGACAAAAAATGCACTCACTCATAATTTTCGGCTGTTTATAAATATTGATATCTTATTTATATAAATTATTTCTGATTTTGCTGTTATATCAATCAGAAAAAATTGTGATTATCAGCACAAATTTCTTGCCCTGTTTTTATGTGGCAATTTTTGCCATAATTGCATTAAGAGTGTAATGAAAAACCTTTCATGTTACGCAGTTTTGCTTCACGAGTTATACACTGAGTATTTTTCCAGTTGAGTGAGTACTTTGCCATTTTACTCGTTTCTTCATCTTATTGCTGTGTTTACTTATAAGTAGAGTTTCTCGAGCCTTGCTTTCACACACATACTTAACTACTTACTGCATATTAAGTGAAGACAGCAGGTGAAACTGCTCCCACATACACACATACATACATGCATATGCCATTCAATTCCACTCAAAGCTCAGGCACCCAGGGAGAAGCTCACCTCTCCCAACAACAACAGCAACGATCGCTACTCATTTTTTTTTTGCAGTCAAAAGCAGAAAGATGACGCGACAACGATGTTGGCTGAGAGAAAAATCTCCAGTTCGCATAGAAAAAGAGTGAGACGATGACGACGACGACGACGACTGGAAACGGTGCGCGTTGCTTTTAGCTTTTTTCAGCTATAGCTTTAGCTTCAGTTATATTTTGATATCAGTCGCTTGACACACGCGCTTGACGCACGCGCACGAAAAGAAAAATATATATTTTTGTATATATTTAATTATTTATATTTATTGTTTTGTATGTGAGTGAGTGAAAAATGGTGGAAACGGCTACAACAACAACCATAACGCGTGCCACAATCACTGTGCCAGCAACGCCGGCCCCTGCCACGCCCCCAACAACAATTGCAACTACAACTGCAACTTCAAATGCAGCTGCTTCTTCTTCTCCCTCTGCTGGTGCTTCAGTGCAACGAAATGATGAAACAACTCGTCACATTTTCAATTTCAAAATTATTGTTTTTCTCTTGCTGTTGCCGTTTATTATACTTGCCGTCGGTCTCAAGCACATCTTGGATTATCTCTTTGCCCTTGGACTCAAAGAGAAGGATGTCAGCGGCAAGGTGGCATTGGTAAGAAATGGAAGGGAATTGAAGGGAAGGGAAGCTCTATGCGAGTAAATGTGTATTGAAAGCTTCAACCATAAAAATTAATCTTATACATATAGGAGTGAGAGAGATTTGATTGGTTGATGTACTAATTATTATCTGACATATGTGTTATACTCTAGTTTTGATCTGCACCTATAATCATTCCAGCTTAATGCACATACACATGCACTCATGTATCTAAGTATGTATGTGTGTATATATGTATAAAAGTTACGCAGTTTTCTTTTTCAGTTTCCAGTGGCTGCTTCTCTTAACATCCAAATGGGTGCGGCTCGCTTGTCTCGCTTACCAAGCAAAAGTTTTATTGTTGTTGTTGTTTTTATTAAAACAAATATTTACGCCAAAAACAGTCAACGGCTTGCATATCACACACACACACACACAGACATTAACTGTTGCTGTGCTCCCTTGCTGGGAATGTGGAAAGTGAACTGAACTCTGATAATAATAATAATAATAATAATAAAAAATGAATTTTAAAGCTTGGCTAAAATTGCATTTCTTTAAATGGCGAAACCAGTTAATCAAATGTTGCCTACATGCAGTCATAAATTGAGTTACGATTTGATGCTTGAAAAAGTCAATTGATAAGGTCAACACTGATGCCCAAAAATGATAACCAAGAGAGCCATACACACACACACACGCACACACACATATATGGGAAGTGTTTATATGCATTACTAAAATGGAATGTTTTTTTTCCAACTGAATTCCATTTGCATAGCATGGTGTAGGTGTGTCCGATATACGAATTTGTACATACACAAACACACATAGATATACATATGTATGCGTCATTGAAGCGCAGTTTGTTATAAATATTCGGACGATCGTTTACACAGATAGCACCACTCACTAATACCAGTGCACAATGGAACAAAACAGGTTTATTTCCGATGTGTTTGCAATTTCGAATTTCAACTTCACTTTTGTTTTCTTCCCTTTGACAACACTAAAATCGGTTGAGTTTTGCACAGCTTCGCAATGTCACGGCCAAAAGTAAACAATGTGAACTAAAGATTACAGAATACAGATAAGTATATACGTATATACGTAGAGATACGTATAGATATGTACATAAGAGTTTACAAATGTACACATTGATTGCGTTGTATCGCTTTGTTTAGATAGTTGTAGATGTACACACAAAATAATGTTTTTGCTTCTTGTTATTTATCATCGGAAATTAAAAATTAAAAATAAATATTATAGTTTTTTGAACCCTACTAACATTGTACAGTTAATTTAGTGGCAAACACAGCACACTCAACTGGGATCAAATCATTTTAATTACGGTCAAGAGTCACTCAATTATTGTTAATTTGTTGCACATCAAAAGCAGCATAGTTTCGTTTGTACAGCATTACGTTAGTAAAGTGCTTCATTGTTTTCAAATAAAGCCAATTAATTTGTACTAATTTGCCTTTTGAAGTCACTAAGTAGTTGTCTATTACCTATATACATATGTGTATATGTATGTAGACATACGCACACAGAAAAAGTATGAGTGTTTATCATATGCACATAAAAAGGTTAGAAACACAAATTAAATTCTGGCATTACACTCAGAAAAAAACGCACTTAAAAAGTTGCCTTAGTTTTGGCATGATAATTCAGAAAGTAAGTTCCCTCGACTGAACTTTATATCTTTTTTCTATTCTTAATTCCATAAGATTTATTTCTAAAATTTCGATTTTAAAGTCGTATATATATAAGTATAAAGAATATGTTATTAATTGAAAACCACGCCCATTTCAGGTGACAGGCGGTGGCAGTGGCTTGGGTCGCGAAATTTGTTTGGAGCTTGCGCGCAGAGGTTGCAAGGTGGCTGTGGTTGATGTCAATTCGAAGGGCTGCTATGAAACCGTGGAGCTGCTATCCAAAATACCCCGTTGCACAGCAAAGGCCTATAAGGTGAGCAATCTTAGCAAGTGATTTTAATAGTAATTTTGAATCCATTTGCCATTTGCCTCCTTGTGCCACAGAATGATGTGTCTTCGCCACGCGAACTGCAGCTGATGGCTGTGCGAGTGGAGAAGGAATTGGGTCCCGTCGAGATACTGGTCAACAATGCCTCCCTGATGCCAATGACATCGACGCCGCATTTGAAAAGCGACGAGATTGATACCATTCTGCAGCTAAACCTCGGATCTTACATTATGGTATGCGCCTTGAACGAGCGATTTTAATTTGTTAGATTGATTATTTGATTGATTTTAGACCACAAAAGAGTTTCTGCCCAAGATGATTACAAGGAAATCAGGTCACTTGGTGGCAGTTAATGCCTTAGCAGGTTAGCTTTAACCCCCCTCTACATTTAATCGTTTTTTATGCTTTAATTGTAATTATGTATCTTGCACAAATAGGACTGGTGCCGCTGCCTGGCGCCGGCATCTACACAGCGACCAAATATGGCATTATGGGATTCATGGAAGCCCTACGCGCGGAACTTCGCCTCTCCGACTGTGACTACGTGCGGACAACAGTTGCCAATGCGTACTTGATGAGGACCAGCGGCGATTTGCCACTGCTAAGCGAGGCGGGGTAAGCTATATATCAGATAACCAAAAATACTTATTCTTTTCCAATTGGGAAACAGTTTCCAAATTTTAGAAATTAGTCAAAAACTTGTTGGATTGAGGAAAACTCAGAAAAATCAATCAGACCAAATTGAGAAATAGCTTAAATTGAGTTCCTCATGTTAGAAATAGTGTAATAGTGAAATAGTATATTATAATCGATAATCAGTTGCACAACAGTTAAGAGGAAGTGGGCAGGGCAGATGAGGAGGGAACAGAAAAGATAATTTGATCCATTGGAATTGAGTTCATTATTAAGTAATTTGACTAGCAACATAATGGCGAGCATAACACGAGGATTAGTTCGAGAGGGAAGGTCAATTGGAGAAGGTATATAGGTATATGAAGTCATAGCGACGAAGAGCAGAAAGTAAGCATTTCTTTTGCACTGCTTACGAACTGATTCGGTGAATCGCAATTGGATATTGAATATTTTTATAAATTTTACTTTCATTCATTTATGTATTTATTTATTTATTTAATATTAACTAATATTATAAGAAAAAGAAAGAAGACGATTAAAAAATTAGACAAATTTATAATTTTATATTTTGCATATTTTAAAATTTGTATTTTTAATTGAATTATTTGGATTATTTACATTTGGAATATTCACTTAACTATCGATTTCAATTTTGAACCAAATATTTCTCATTTTATTTAATTTTCCTTACAATTATCTAAATTAATTATATATACTTTTATATACTTACTTTCCTGCAGTATCTCCAGCACTTATCCTGGCCTTCCTACGGCCTACGTGGCTGAGAAAATCGTCAAGGGCGTCCTCTTCAATGAGCGTATGATCTATGTGCCCAAAATATTCGGCATCACCGTTTGGCTGCTCAGGTAATTAGTTATTAATTATTTGACATACTTTAATAACTGTAATTAAACATTATGTTTCAGATTGTTGCCAACCAAATGGCAGGATTATATGTTGTTGCGACTATATCATTTCGATGTGCGCAGCGCACACTTGTTCTACTGGAAGTGAACGGGAATATGCAGGAATAACAGTCATTATGTGTTGCCATGGCACCTAGCTGACTTTCCAGTTTTCAATTAAGCTGTAGACAGTTGTATTAGCATAAATTTTAGATATAAGCATTATGTACTATTTATTTTTCTAAATCGAAATTCAAATCATTTCCAATTAAATAATTCAGCTGTATTATGAATATGCTATAAACTTGTACACTCTGAGAAAAAATCGCTCTAAATTGTAACTCTCCTTATAATACAGAAACTGTACTTCTTAAACGATAGATTGCACCTTTCCTCAAAACGAGGGCTTGTCATTATTTTTTTTATTTATTTCTCGTTTCACATAAATCACAAACTTACATCTATAAATATTGGAAATAATGAATTTTACGACGTTTTCTAACACTAATACCAATAATTTATTATCTATTTAAAAATATATTGTTGTATATTAATATGATAACTCTAACTACAACTAAACATTCATATTTGATATATATATTTATGTAACAAAGTCTCGAAATGCGTTGCTCGAAACTGCTTTTCCATTTTTTAATTTCTACAAACAAAAGCGAAACTATTTTGATTTCGATTATTAGCATTTAAGGTCGATTTTCAATATTTCAGTTCGATTTTTTTCCGAGTGTATTTGTGGCGCACAGTAGTTTTAACAGGTTATCAAATGCCATCAACATTTATTCGGCCGGGGACCCCATATGGCGCACAGGCTGAAGTGCAGGCAGGCAATGTCAAACACACTCCAGCCAAATTTGCCGTTATCCGACATGTGCATGTGGCCCAAGCCAGTGCTGAAAAATGTTGCCGTACTTAAACATACCCCTTAAAAGAACTAAAACGATTTAGATAGTAGAAATGCAACAACCCATTTGAAATTTAGACAGACGAAATGAATTCTCAAATTTAGAAATATATTTAGTGAAATAGGAAAATTATTTTATCTAAATTCAGAATTAGTTTCGTATTTAATAATTATGTAATATTTAAAAAATTTCTCAATGAAATAGGCAAAATTTCAAATATTTTTATTTTATACATTTTTTCCAAATTTTATTTTTTTTTGAAGTGTACTTCAAAAGTCGGCACAAACAAACAACAAGCAGCAACTCAGAGATAAATTCAAATTACAGTTATGACATTAGGCACTGTTTGATGCTGGCTGGCAATGGCAAAGACCCCCAGGCACCTGAAGACACACATCCTAGGCACATGCACTCATAAAACCCCATTCCCATTCCCATTCGCATTCCCATTCCCCCCCGCTCCTTTCGCTCCTACTTCGGTTCATGTGTGCGTTGCGCATGCGTAACTGCATTTTATCCATAAATAAAACGCACTAATTACATATGTGCTAGGGTTACAATTACAGACGCAGAGGGCGAGACGGGGGCTCGTCGAGTGTTTTATAGCTGCATTTATGTGCTCTTGCCCCCGCGGAGTTCACTCGCTCAAAACATCGATTTCTTACGGCATCTATGTGAGTGTGTGTATGTGTGCGTGTGTGTGTGTGTTTCCAAACAGTATTTGATTTGCACTGTTTCGGAATTTTGTTTATTGTTTTGTTAGTGGTTGTCATTGGCCCCAACTCGTTTTATTTTATTTTTTTTCCGCTCAAGCTCTTGCTCATATATAGAACTCAATGCCCTCCTAGGGCCCGCTGCAACCATCTCACTCCAACGCGCAAGAGCAGCACAGATCGCGAGACGCTGTCTGTTCGTCGCTCCATGTGGTCTCAGGATAGTTAAGCTGTGTTTTTTTGTGTTTTTTTCATTTGATGTTTTCTAGCAGCTCAAATTATAATACCTAAAACAGCAACAGAAGACACTTGCTGCCATAAAATAAGAAAATCGAATTTATTTATGATCGGCAACACAATTAATTGTCATAACTGAAAAATGTATCTTTTTTTTAAGTTGAAGTTTATTTTGAGTTTTAATTTTCAAAATTTACCTCTTTTTAGTTGAAGTTTATTTTGGATTTTTGGCAATTTCAGTTTTGCTAATTATTATTGTTGCTCATATTCAAATTTATTTTTCTATGTGTTGCACTCTGATTTTATTAATTCTATTTTCAAAGTGCACTCTTTTATTATTATCACGCACATTTTACGTTGCGCCTGCAACATTCATACACACACTTGTCAAACTGTCAACCCGAAATAGCATATTTATGCGCTTTTATGAGGCCGTCAATGTGTGTTTTTGAGTTTTGTGAACTCTAAAAAATGTTGCACTATAAATAGGCAGGCAGTATGCAACAAGCCAACCCAAGTATAAATCAATTTTGGCCCCATACTGCGGTACCCAATAGCCATACACACATATACACATACTACATACATACATACATACATACATGCATATTTATATTAATGTATACTCGCTCCAATTATCAGGCATGCAAGGTGGGAAATGGTGTAGGCAAAATAATTGTAATTTAATTTTTTTAATATGTACAGATGTTTTTTAGTAGTGATTTTAAATCATTTATTTTTTTATTTATTTATATATTTATTTACTTGATTTATATTTTTTCTGTATGTGTCTGGTTTAATTGAGTTCTTTCGATAATACATTTTTTGTGCTCTTTCGTTATGTTTGACAAATAAATGGAAGTTGTTTAAATTTATTTTTTCTGATCTTTGAACTTGTCAAATTTGTCTGGATTAAATACAATTAATATATATTTGCATCTGGGCCAAGCTGTTTATACAAAGAGCTGAAGTTGGGCCAATAGAACAAGCAGCATGCGACATATGTGGTCTAAGTAAGCATGCAAAATATGCTTACAAAAATATGGATGCTCATCGAAAAAAGATTAAGATTGACATGGAAAAACATTTGTGCAATAATAAATTAACAATTAACAAAATGAAGCTACTTTAATTAACGTTATGTATTATAGTGAATGTCCTTTACAGCTGGCAAACAGGGTATGGCATACGTCGATCACTTCCGTTGAGTACTTGTGCTTGTTGCGACGACTTGCTGCATGTTTCATTTTCAAATGCCAGTCACAATTTGTTCTTGTCGAGTCCTGACTGCCTTTTTTGTGTTGCTCATTTGTTTGTGTTTATCCTTTCGCTTTTAATTGTGCATAGGCAGCTGCTGCTGCTGCTGTTGACAGTATTATATATTTATGTAAATACATATATATGTATGTATGTGTAGTCTCAGTGTTTGCTTTGCTAATAACAGAGTCAGCAGTGCGTTGACAGAGTATCCTTCAAGTGCCTGCGTTTGCTGTTTAAATCCACAAATGCTTTAGCATCGTGGTCAAAACTTAATGACCAGGTTTTTTTTTAAAGGATTTGTGTTCCAAATGTGACTGTAAACAATTTTGCCAGCTCCTGACTTGTATTAATAGTTTTGGTTATTTATTTAAATTTCATATTCTATCATCAATCATCATCAAACTAGCTATTTGACATTTGTCTAAAAAGTTTAAAGTTTTTCAGCAGCATATTCAGAAATATTTTTCAAATGCACCGGTAAAGGGCTATCAGCGATCCATGCGATACTACAAATTTATATTGGGTTCCTCCAACCGTGAATAAATATGTCAATACCAATTTTTTACGCGTAGCTGTCAAAGTCAAAGATATTAAAGCACAAAAAAAAAGGACCAGAAGGGAATCGACAGCTAAATAAACAGAGTGAAGAACAGGAGCTCTTAGGCAGCTGTGATTCGGTTATGCTTGCAACAAGCCACACATTTCCAACTGTTAAATTATGACATGCAACTGTCAGTGTCAAGTGCCGTTTGCTGTTGCGTGAGAAAATGTTATCCTTGTACCCCAAACAACAGACACTTTTCAATTGTCCTGTGTGTGGATGCAGCAAGTGTGCTGCTGCAGTAGCAGTGGCATCCACATATGCCTTACCAGCTACCACGTAGCTGCTGTTCATGGCTGTCTGTCCGCTCGTCCGCCAGGATCGGTTTCAGGTTCCTAAGTACTTGTTTTTTTTCGCTTCTATTTTGTGCAGCTAATTTATTTACTTTTGGCTTTGTTTTATGAGTTTTTCAGCTTTTTTTTCATTTTTAAACTGAAACACATGTCATATTCTGACTTGGTGTTTGGTGTGTTGCATAAGAAATCCTTGCCTCACAGGACATCATGCTGCTGCTGTCTATTAGGTCCTTTGTGATTTTTTTGTTTTTGTTGCTTCCCGTGACCTGTTTCAGCACTTTAAATTGGTGTCGACAGCCACGCTGAGAAATTGCCTCACCCTTTTTTTGTACTCACTTTTTTTTTGTTGGTTTTCTGAGTGCTTTGCATTCTTGTACTTATGAAAATTAAAGAAAAAAAAAAAAGTAATTAACATTCACGTTTCTAAGCACTTTTGCTTATCACTCTTCTTCACTGCTTGCACATTCGCTGTCAGCTGCAACATCTGCTACGACACCAGTTCCTTAGTCGTGGGAAACCACGGCGCTCAGGTTTAATGGAGCTCTATTCGAACACACTTTGATTTAAGTCCTGAGAGCTGTGCTTAACTTTTTGTGCATAACGAAAAAGCCCTACAGACGGTAATATCATCATTTAGAAATAAATATATTGGCGACGCAGTGCTCTCTTGTGCCTTACCAGATCCAAAATCTCAGTTTTTAAAAAAGGCGTAGGTGGACTGCGAGGCGAACAAGGAAGTTGGCCAATCATGGAGTATTCCGCCGCCGCGTTAATATTACGCAGGAATAACTCCGCTGCGTCGTCTATATCAGCCGGTGAACGCAGCTCCATGTTCAAGTTGACAAGCTGCTCCAACCTCTGTCGGAATCGGGTGATGTTTGCCTTGCGCGGCAGAAGACGTGCCTTGGGAGCATTTAGAGTAACAGCCATTCTATACTCAACGATCAAAGGGATGCGATCGGAGTTAAGCTCAATTCGCTCAGATATACCAAGACAGTCAGAACGTATTCCAGCGTACACAGCAAAGTCAATTGCTGTCGGCCTATGACTACCGTACGAATAGTGCGTTGCACCTCCCGTGGCAAGTACTTGTAGGTTGGAGTCTCTCACGCAATCCGCAAGCGCAATCCCACGGCGAGTGTCCAAAGCAGCACCCCAGAGATGGTGTTGAGCATTCCAGTCTCCATCACCATCATCGAGTAGTACAGCAAGTTCTCGAGGCCTTGGAAAGTAAGCACTGCTGTCTTCCTTGATATCCAGCAAGCGTTTGATCGCGTATGGCATGATGGCCAGCATCTTTATGCTTAAGTCCCAACTTCCATCGGCGCAGTATTTACTGCTCAGGTCCTACCTGCTTGGCCGTTATTTTAAGGTTGAAGTTAGGGGCGAGCGATCAAACATCCGCCGTATCGGAGCGGGTGTACCGCAGGGTAGTGTGCTTGGACCTGCCCTGTACACATTGTACACCGCGGACTTGCCGATTATAGTAGCCAGAAACACGCTGCTTGCCACATTCCCAGATGACACTCTGTTCCTTGCTAACTCCTCCACTGATTGGAGAGCCGCAACGGTTCTTGGATGGTTTTAGTACATGGGCCAACCGGTGGAACATCAGCATCAATGAGAACAAGTTTCAGCACTGTACGTTTGCGCTCAGGAGTGGTAACTGTCCAACCGTCCGACTCAACAACACGACCATATCTCAGGGGAACCATGTTCGCTACCTGGGTATGTATCTGGACAGGAAACTTACCTGGCGCAAACACATACAGATCACCGCAGCAGCGTGTAGATCCAAGAGGGCGAAACTCAATTGGCTGCTGAAGTCATCCAGCAAACTCAGCTTGAGCAACAAGCTGCTGGTGTACAGGAGCATCATCGTGGCCACATGGACATATGGGATTCCATTTTGGGGCACAGCGGCAAAATCTTGGGTTAACAAAATTCAAGTCTTGCAGAACAAGGTGCTAAGAGACATCTCAGGAGCTCCACCTTATGTGCGCAATATGACGCTGCACAACGACTTCTGTGTTCCGACAGTCTTCAGACAAATAAACCGACATACAAGTCGATACAATGACCGGTTACATAACCATGTTAACCCATTGGCTTGGTCACTAGGGTCGAATACAACCCGCAGACGCTTAAAGCGCCTCCACACCAGCGACATCTGGACTGTTGGGCGTTAATATTTTTCGTTAATGTTAGCAAAAATGTTATACTTAACCTTACATTTGATGTTACGTAATATTGTAATACGTTAAAAACAATTATTTGTTTATGCTATTAATTTAAATCCCCTGTTATTATTTATTCAATCTTCAAAACAATATTTTATAACCTTTAAGTAGGTTGATCAATATTAAATTAAATTGCTACATTAAAAAAAAAAAAAAAAAGAAATAAGTATTTATATATCAAGTGTAGGACAAATCACACTTGACAAGTGGCAATAAATAGCAAATGGAATATGTGCAAAATGCTAATAATAGTTTCTGTTGCTGTGTACCGATTGTATCGTAGTCGCGATAAACGACTATGGTATTCCCGGTAGTAACTTAGTTCAGTCTACCAAAATCTGTTGTGCTTGCAACATGTCTATAACCGATGAGCTCACTAAACTGAAGTCTTTTGGGGCGGTGCTGTTGCTCATTTGCAGCTGTCCTATATTGCTGGTGGCAGCTGCAGCAACCAGCTTATATAAATGGCTTATTAAGCCCATGAAAAGTGTAAATGGTGAAGTTGCCTTGGTAAGTGATGAAAAGTGATGAAATATGTCTATGTATATTATACATCAATTGGTAGTCCCTGCACTTAGAATTGTGCTACGATAAGGATCGATTTATGAAGTAAACTTGATCTGCGCGTGGGGAACGAGAATTTAAATTCCAAATTCTAGCTCTCTTATACAGTGGCGGACACCTAATTTGGTCAAGTGTCAAAGAGAAAAAGTAATTGCCTGCCATAAGCTAACCATTCATTATTTTTCAAAAATTCCAAAGACCGATGGTAGGTACATGTATTAACCACCAAAATTTATATATTACCCCAATACACTGGGGTTTCCCCACCCGCTAGGTAGAGTTATGTAAAAAAGTACCCTATTTTGAGGGGAAATTTTATTTGGATCAGGTACATTGTGGACACCTGGGTGCCATAAAACCCGGATTTTTTACCTAAAGTCGAGTATTTTCGGTATAAATAGACCAATCCTTCGTAGTCAGTTTAGTTTTATCCTGCATCTCGGGTGCAATAAGCCAACAAGGACTATGGACAAACAGACTACCATTGCACAACGGAAACTCATCCCGGAACACTTCCAAAACGGATATTCACATCGCCAAATAGCTGAAATGGTCAATCTGAGCAACACAACTGTGTATAACATCATTTGGCGCTTCGTCGACTCAAATCGTATTGAGGACAAGGGCAGAATGGCACCAAACAAGATTTTCACCGATGAGGAGGAGCGAAGGATCATCAGGAAAATAAGGGGAAATCCCAAGCTATCGGCTCCAAAAGTGGCTCAACAGATGCAGGATGAAATGGGGAAAAAGTGCTGTGTGGAAACTGTGCACAGGTTTCTGCGCAAACATGACTTTAATGCCCGAGTACCACGGAAGAAGCCCTTTATAAGCGCGAAAAATAAAGGGACTTGGATGACATTCGCCAAAAAACACTTGGACAAGGATTTGGAGTTCTGGAACATAGTCATATTTGTATATGAGTCCAAATTCACCATTTTTGACTCTTACGGACGGAATTGTGTGTGGCGACAGTCCAATACTGACCTGAATCCCAAACACGTAAAGGCAACAGTCACGCATGGTGGAGGAAGTGACATGGCATGGGTATGTATCTCGTCAGCCGGATTCCGGAATTTTGTGATTTTTGAAACAACAATGGACAAGAATGTGTACTTCAACATACTAAAGGAAAATTTACTCCAAAGTGCCGAGAAGGTAGGAATCCAACGTACTTTCCGGTTCAACCAGGACAACGATCCCAAGCATGAGGCCCAGATAGTACAGTCCTGGCTCATCAGGACTTTTTTTCTTTGACACTTGACCAAATTAGGTGTCCGCCACTGTATATGGCTATATCTTCTCGGTTGTTAATCCTGTTTAAGATTAGACAACTTACTGGGTCAGCTCTGATTTTTTGTATTAGTTAACCTTTGAAGTACTAACAAACAGCACATTCGAGTGGCCCAAGCGATATCAAGCACGGGCGGATTTACGCGGGAACCCAGTCAAAACAGGAATCAACCTAACGAACAACCGACCGAGGGGAGTTGCGCCGGCTACACGAAGATAGCGAATTGGTAGATATCTGAGATAAGACAACAGTTCTAGAGGAAGCACAGCTTGTTAATGGGAAAGGCATATTGTAATTTGTACATAAGATTCTAAATGGGTTACAAGTTTGAAAGTTAAGAGGCAGAAAATAATTTATATATTATATCATTATTTTATTTTATTTATTGATAATAAAGTAAACATCACTGAATCGAAGCTAGACAGTTGCAAATTTTAGTTAAATGCTAGCCTGTTTGAAAACAGTTACTTAAGTGTCTTCAATCTTTGCATTTTATTCACTTGATTTGCATTTCTAATAACAGAGAAACAATTAAACTTATTAAAAACTTCGCATTCATTCATATACAGGTGACTGGAGGTGCTAATGGACTTGGTCGAGAAATAGCTTACGAATTGGCCAAAAGGGGTTGCCACTTGGCCATAGCTGATGTTAATATAAATGGCGCCATCGAAACTGTCAACCATATTAAAGAGATGTATAAAGTTCGCGCCAAGGCGTATAAGGTAAGTAACTCCAATCATAATTACAGTTGCAATGTATATCTTATATATATACATATATCTGATCAAAGGTAAATGTAGTCAATTACACGGAACTTGTTGAGCTGAGATCAAATATCATCAAAGACCTTGGACCCGTTACGGTACTGATTAACAACGCCGGCATTTTGCTGGACAAATCTTCTGAACCCAACGATATTCAGCAATTGATTGATGTTAACCTCAAGTCCCACTTTTGGGTGAGCCTATATCAATAGTAGATCTTGTTATTCTATATATTTACTGGTTTTTAATTGGCCTTTTAGACTAAAAATGTGTTTCTGCCCACCATGAAGCAGCTGGACAAGGGGCACATTGTCAGCATCGCATCTCTCGCTGGTAAGTATGCCCATTTATAAACCAATTTAACCTAAACTCGATACGCATCTGGGAAAAAAGTCGGTCCATGTAGTATATATATATATATATACAGTTGCATAAGTCTCGTAATCAAAAGTGAATAAGTGAAAATAGATTGTAATGTAGAAAAACTAGGAATAATAATATAAGATAAATCTGAGTTTAAGTCAAACAGAATACAATTACTTTAAGTAACTTTTTTAAATTCAACACCATGTAAAATGTGTCTGACTTTAAACAGCAATACTTAGTTGATCATGCCTTAGCCTCTAATGAAGACAATCGAACATAAATTTCAGCTAAAAGTGGATTTGTTTGTTGTATTGTTGAAGCACTTAGAAAAACGTGCTTAAATCAATTATTTTGAACTGAATTCCATCCAAGACAATTATATCTCTAGTTTTTTATTATACAATAATATAGAGTTAATAGTTGGAGCATTACGACTCTATATATATGTATTCTGTTGTAATCAAGAGTCAAAAGCAGTTTCAAATCAAGGTTTACTTTATTGTTTACTTGTTCAAGTATTGAAAGCAACTTAACTACGCAAAGAGAAACACAATACATGTGTTGCCAGAACTTCGAAATTAATCGATATCTAGTATTAATCGATACATAAGTAACGATCGTAACGATGTGTTCCAAGAGCTTCGATTTTAATCGATACATAAGTACCGATCGTAACGATGTGTTTCAAAAGCGTCGATTTTAATCTATATCTGGTATTAATCGGATCATAAGTAACGATCGTAACGATGCGATCCCAGAGATTCGATATTAATCGATATCTAGTATTAATCAATACTTAAGTAACGAGCGTATTCATTTTGCTTACCTCTTACTCTTCCTACCAGGCCTCATAACAATACCCAACCACAGCGGCTACTGTGCCTCCAAGTTCGGGGTTAGAGGCCATATGAAGTCACTGCGAATGGAGCTAGCTCTTGGTGGGCATCACAATATACACGCCTGCACCGTTTTTCCCTGGTTCCTCGATACGAATGACGCCGTTCATGATTTCTGCAAAAAATCCTATGCTCACCACATTTATCCGGTGATAAGCGGATCTGCTGCTGCCCGTCGAACTGTTGAAGGAATGCTTGCTGGCGAACGGGAAATCGTTTTGCCATCAATATTTGCTATAACGTATCGCGTGCTATGGTAAGTATAGGATCTGTATGTTGTGAATGTTAATTTCATATATATCGTTTCTTTCGCAGCCTACTTCCCATCAGCTGGCAGGAAAGTCTTCTGCTCCGTGTAGGTGATAAGCAATTTCAGATTATGAATGCGTTGCAGTCCTGAATGAAGTCTATATTATCATTTTTTTTTTTGTGAGTTTCGATATATATATGTATATATAATGAATGGTGTTTGGATCGTGGTGGTGGATCGAAAGATAAGATAAGATAAGTGGAAAGATAAGTTTAAAATACATGCCAACATTTTTGGATTCAACTAATGTGGCATATTCTGTCGTGCCACAAATATATGAGAATAATAATCCGTGCTGAAATAATGTGTCAGCAGATTAAGTCCGGTCAACGATGATATTTTATCATTATTTATTTGTATTCATATTTTGATTTTAATTTAAATTTGACAGCGATTTGTTGGCTCATTTCGCATAACAAGCGTTTGGATTGGTCAGCATGGTCAGTTCATCCTTGCATCCTTGCCGGCATTTATCAGTTGGCCGCTTGGCTGTCAACTCGTTTGCCTCCACACAATTTTGTCGTTTGTCGTTTGTCGTTTTTGGGTATTTTTCGTTGTTGTTTGTTTTCCTGTTTGTTTGTGTCTTATTCGCTGTGCATTGTGCGTTTTGTGCATTCCGAAAAAACTTGCTCGGAATTTGAGAAAATTTGACATACTTTAGGGCGCCTATTGTCCCTACTCCGATTAATTTCAAACAGGGGTTTTCTATATCTAAAGGCCACATTCAAGGAGTACCTGCTAGACATACATACAGTCCAGATATGAATGGTAAGTGTCTTTCTGCAGCAACTATTTAATTAACTTCTGGTGCTATGTGCGTACATACATACATACGTACGTATACATATTTATGCTATCAATAGTAGACTAATTTATTAGATCAATAAAGATATTCGACTCGACGCTACGGAAGAGCTGAGAGTGCTCAAGAACAAATTGAACAGAATTTTGTGTAATTACAAAGATAAACAAAGGGCTGACTTAGCGTGCACACACACACACACACACACACGCACACACGCACACACAGACAGCAATTGCGGCGGCATTGACACTCACAAATGCATTTAATAATTTCCATTTGCGGCGAACTGAAAATGTGACAGCCAGAAAAGCCAGCTGCTGCTGCTGCTGCTGATGTTGCATTCGAAACCATCCAATTGGAGGCACTCAAATGTGTGTGAGTGTGCGGTGAGATAAATTAATGCCGCCTGGCATCACAAGTGCTGCAATCGGGTTTAGCCTGATGCTACATGGAGCACCTCATCATTGTAAGTATTCTCCACATTCAAATAAAATGTCATCTTATGGAAAATATATAAAATAGAAGAAAAAATGGAATAAAATAGGCCCTGTTTGACTTGCCACATTTAAATTGCCCTCTGCATGTTGATATGCACACAGAGTAAACATAATTTATTTACAGGGTACTTTCCAGTGCAGCAATCTTGTTTGTTTTTTATTTTTGTTTGTTATTGTTAGTAATACACACAAAATTTGAACTACATCTAACGGAACATCGACATCTGTGCAGGAGGTAATTTTTTATATATACATATATACAGAAGGTATTCCTGATCACCATGGCATCACCATGGTACATAGTACAGCATGTTCTCGAGGCCTTGGAAAATAAGCACTGCTGTCTTCCTTGATATCCAGCAAGCGTTTGATCGCGTATGGCATGATGGCCTGCATTTTTAAGCTTAAGTCCCAACTTCCATCGGCGCAGTATTTACTGCTCAGGTCCTACCTGCTTGGCCGTTATTTTAAGGTTGAAGTTAGGGGCGAGCGATCAAACATCCGCCGTATCGGAGCGGGTGTACCGCAGGGTAGTGTGCTTGGACCTGCCCTGTACACATTGTACACCACGGACTTGCCGATTATAGTAGCCAGAAACACGCTGCTTGCCACATACGCAGATGACACTCTGTTCCTTGCTAACTCCTCCACTGATTGGAGAGCCGCAGCGGTTACGCAAAGGTTCTTGGATGGTTTTAGAACCTGGTCCAACCGATGTAACATCTGCGTCAATGAGAACAAGTTTCAGCACTGTACGTTTGCGCTCAGGAGTGGTAACTGTCCACCCGTCCGACTCAACAACACGATCATACCTCAGGGGAACCATGTTCGCATACCTGGGTATGTATATGGGCAGGAAACTTACCTGGCGCAAACACATACAGTTCACGGCAGCAGCGTGTAGATCCAAAAGGTCGAAACTCAATTGGCTGCTGAAGTCATCCAGCAAACTCAGCATGAGCAACAAGCTGCTGGTGTATAGGAGCATCATCGTGCCCACATGGACATATGGGATTCCATTTTGGGGCACAGCGGCAAAAACTTGGGTTAACCAAGTAGCAGGAATTCAACAATACATGCCCAGAATCAAATATAGATCATATATGTCCATATGACTCCATATACCAGCACTTTCGTCACGTGTATGATGAATTACAAATGACAAATTCACTGATGCAACGTACACGAAAACGCCGGTCCCCATTTGATGCAGTGGGCAACATTGCACACAGTCTATTCGGAGTATTCGACTCGGATTATGCCAATGGAATGACCAAAGTGATCGAAAAGGTAAAAACCAATGAAGACTTCTTACGGACATTACTGAAGAATCAAACTTCAATACTTGATTCAACAATTAACATCGTCAAGAAGACAAGATCTGCATCTGACAATCGACTACGACTACTTGAACAACAAGTCGAAATCATTAGTCAAAACAGAGGAAAAAACACTAGTGCACGTCTCACGGAGGCCTACCTGGCATTAACAGTTCAATTGACACTGTTAGCAGCTAGCCTTCAACGCATGCAATCGGAAATTGTAGACGTACTTACGGGAATTCGCCACTATACAATAAGCCCAATAATAATTTCGCCCGATCAATTAAGGGAACAATTGGATCAAATACGGGATCATTTGCCGCCAGATCAAATGCCACCAGTGACATCATCTAACGTGATGCATCTTTACAGAATTATGCAAGCAGAAGGCACAGTCACCGACAATCATGTAATATTTAGAATCAAACTACCACTAGTATCAACATCAATATTAGAACTTTTTAATATTGTGCCAATTCCAATGTGGGACTCTACAAGCTGGCGACTATTTGAGCTCAAGACACCTATTATAGCTGTGAACGGGGTCACCAAAATGTTTGTGTGTAAGGGAAGTATTCAGCACATAAACTGACTACTAAAGAGCGTCGCAACTAGCACTTGTAACTAGGTGGACTACGGAGAGTGAAATCCTTCGATGCGCACAGTAAGTGCGATGGTAGAAATCAAAACTACGGAGTTGACGATTAGTTTCGAACTGATCTTGCTCTAATGAGCATGGCTTTATTTATACTTAATTCTTAACTCTAAAATACATTATTTGACAGTTTTTGTGTGGCGCGTGCATCAAGTGCAGCGATCGCAATTCCCACGCTCCTACTTTCTAGTGTGGCCGTTGTTATGCTTCCGCTGAGGGCAGCAATCGTAATATGGGTCAACCAAGTGGTGGAGTTCGCTGACGTAGGCACGTGCTGGTTGTGATATGAGCTTGTTGTCCCACGGTGGGCTTCTTGTATAATATGCTGACCAAAGGTAAGTGTGCCTTTGGTTCTGATCGCTGCTTGGCGTTGATTTTGTTGTTGACGAAATGTGCTGACGCATGTGCTGACGCGTTCGTTGCAGTTGTTGCGAGGGCTGTCTATAGCATATGTGGTAGTTGTTGCGAGGGGTGCATATAGCATATGTCAAAGCTATATGGCTCCTCACAAATGAGGCAACCGCTTAAGTCAGCGTTTGCAATATTATTTGTTGATATTTACTTATTAGCTGTGTGTCTGCGCAAACTGCAGCGCACGTACAAATACCTTATTATTTAATTATATGAGCCTAAACACGTGTTATTATTTAGACGTTGTACAAAACATTATTTTATAACTTTTCATTTGGTTGATTAATATTAAATTAAATTGCCACAATAAAAAAAAAAAAAAGGTTGGTAATACACAAAAGTTGAGCAACATCTAACGCAACATCGACTTCGGTACAGGAGGTAATTTTTTTATATAGCCCTACAGAAGGTATTATCATCATTTAGTATCACTTGTAAATCCATAAAAAAGTAAATATTTATATATCAAGTGTATGACAAATCTCATTGTTAAGTCGCAAATGGAATGCGTGCAAAATGCTAGCTGTAATCCGATTGTATCGGTGTCGCGATAAACGACTACGGCATTCCCGGTAGTAAGTTAGTTCAGTTTACTGAAGACTGTTGCGCTTGCATGTCTATGTCATGTCTATAACCGATGAGCTCACTAAACTGAAGTCCTTTGGAGCGGTGCTGTTGCTCATTTGCAGCTGTCCTATATTGCTGGTGGCAGCTGCAGCAACCAGCTTATATAAATGGCTTATTAAGCCCATGAAAAGTGTAAAGGGTGAAGTTGCCTTGGTAAGTGATGAAAAGTGATGAAATATGTCTATGTATATTATACATCAATTGGTAGTCTCTGCACTTAGAATTGTGCTACGATAAGAAGTAAACTTGATCTGCGCGTGGGGAACGAGAATTTAAATTCCAAATTCTAGCGATGCTAGCTGTCTTATATATGGCTATATCGTCTCGGTTGTTAATCCTGTTTAAGATTAGAAAACTTACTGGGTCAGCTTTGATTTTTTTTAGTTAACCTGTGAAGTACTAACAAACAGCACATTCAAGTGGCCCAAACGGGCGGGTTTACGAGGGGAGGTGCGCCGGCTACACGAAGATAGCGAATTGGTAGATAGCTGAGATAAGACAACAGTTCTAATAGATGAACAAGAGGAAGCACAACTTGTTAATGGGAAAGGCATATTATAATTTGTACATAACATTCTAAATGGGTTACAAGTTTGAAGGTTAAGAGGCAGAAATTCCGTGTATTTCTAATCGGAACTGTAAAATTATTTTATTATCTTATTTATTGATAATAAAGTAAAGTTATAAAAGTTTGAAAACGGTTACTTAATTAAAGACCGTTGCTTTTTATTCACTTGATGTGCATTTCTAATAACAGAGACAAAATTAAACTTATTAAAAACTTCGCATTCATTCATATACAGGTGACTGGAGGTGCTAATGGACTTGGTCGAGAAATAGCTTACGAATTGGCCAAAAGGGGTTGCCACTTGGCCATAGCTGATGTTAATATAAATGGCGCCATCGAAACTGTCAACCATATTAAAGAGATGTATAAAGTTGGCGCCAAGGCGTATAAGGTAAGTAAATCCAATCATAATTACAGTTGCAATGTATATCTTTTATATATATATATCTGAGCAAAGGTGAATGTAGTCGATCAAACTGAACTTGTTGAGCTGAGATCAAATATCATGAAAGACCTTGGACCCGTTACGGTACTAATTAACAACGCAGGCATTATGCTGGACACGTCTTCTGAACCCAATAGTATTCAGCAAATGATTGATGTTAACCTCACGTCCCACTTTTGGGTGAGCCTATATCAATAGTAGATCTTGTTATTCTATATATTTACTGGTTTTTCATTGGCCTTTTAGACTAAAAATGTGTTTCTGCCCACCATGAAGCAGTTGGCCAAGGGGTACATTGTCAGCATCGCATCTATCTTTGGTAAGTATGTCCATTTATAAACCAATTTAACCTAAACTCGATACGCATCTGGGAAAAATTCGATTGATATTTCTTTGGAAAACAGAGATATAGTGTATACACATATATATCAATAGTTGCATAAGTCTCGAGTTGCATAATCTGAGTTAAAGTCCAATAGAATAGAATTACTTTAAGCAACTTTTTTAAATTCAACACCATGTAAAATGTGTCTGACTTTAAACAGCAATACTTAGTTGATCATGCCTTAGCCTCTAATGAAGACAATCGAACATAAATTTTAGTTTAAAGTGGATATCTAGTATTAATCGATACATAAGTAACGATCGTAACGATGTTTCAAAAGCGTGGATTTTAATCGATATCTGGTATTAATCGGATCATAAGTAATGATCGTAACGATGTGATCCCAGAGATTCGATATTAATCGATATCTAGTATTAATCAATACTTGATTTTCAAACATATATCCACATATTCATTTTGCTTATTTGCTTACCTCTTACTCTTGCTACCAGGCCTCATAACATTACCCAACCACAGCGGCTACTGTGCCTCCAAGTTCGGGGTTAGAGGCCATATGAAGTCACTGCGAATGGAGCTAGCTCTTGGTGCGCATCACAATATACACGCCTGCACCGTATTTCCCTGGTTCCTCGATACGAATGATGCCGTTAATGATTTCTGCAAAAAATCCTATGTTCACCATATTTATCCGGTGATAAGCGGATCTGCTGCTGCCCGTCGAACTGTTGAAGGAATGCTTGCTGGCGAACGGGAAATCGTTTTGCCATCAATATTTGCTATAATGTATCGCGTGCTATGGTAAGTATAGGATCTGTATGTTGTGAATGTTAATTTCATATATATCGTTTCTTTCGCAGCCTACTTCCCATCAGCTGGCAGGAAAGTCTTCTGCTCCGTGTAGGTGATAAGCAATTTCAGACTATGAATGCGTTGCAGTCCTGAATGAAGTCAATATTATCATTTTTTTTGGGAGTTTCGATATATATATATATAATGAATGGTGTTTTTTGTATCGAAAGATAAGGTAAGATAAGTGGGAAGATAAGTTTTAAATACATGCCAACATTTTTGGATTCAACTAATGTGGCATATTCTGTCGTGCCACAAATATATAAGAATAATAATCCGTGCTGAAATAATGTGTCAGCAGATTAAGTCCGGTCAACGATGATATTTTATCACTATTTATTTGTATTCATATTTTGATTTTAATTTAAGTTTGACAGCGATTTGTTGGCTCATTTCGCATAACAAGCGTTTAAATACATTGCTGTGGATTGGTCAGCATGGTCAGTTCATCCTTGCATCCTTGCCTGCATTTATCAGTTGGCCGCTTGGCTGTCAACTCGTTTGCCTCCACACAATTTTGTCGCTTGTCGTTTGTCGTTTTTGGGTATTTTTCGTTGTTGTTTGTTTTCCTGTTTGTTTGTGTCGTCTTCGCTGTGCATTGTGCGTTTTGTGCATTCCGAAAAAACTTGCTCGGAATTTGAGAAAATTTGACATACTTTAGGGCGCCTATTGCACCTACTCCGATTAATTTCAAACAGGGGTTTTCTATTCTACATTTTTTCCAAAATGTTGGAAACAATATGTCTAATTTTCAGGATGTTTCTTATATCTAAAGGCCACATTAAAGAAGTACCTGCTGGACATACCGACAGTCCAGATATGAATGGTGCTATGTGCGTACATACGTACGTATACATATTTGTGCTATCAATAGTAGACTAATTTATTAGATCAATAAAGATATTCGACTCGACGCTACGAAAGAGCTGGTTTGGTCACTAGGGTCGAATACAACCCGCAGACGCTTAAAGCGCCTCCACACCAGCGACCTCTGGACAGCTGGACGCTAATTGTACCGTTAAAGTGCAACAATGCTATATTTGATCTTATAATAGATGTTATGTGATATTGTAATACGTTAAATCTATCTAAATTCCCTGTTATTATTTATACTTTGTACAAAACAATATCTTATAACTTTTCATTTGGTTGATTAATATTAAACTAAATTCCTACATTATAAAAAAAAGGTATTATCATAATTTATTGATTCATCTCAATGTCTAGTCGAAATAAAAAGCAAATGGAATGTGTGCAAAATGCTAATAATAGTTTCTGAAGCTGTGCTCCGGTTGTATCTTAGTCGCGATAAACGACTACAGCATTCCCGGTAGTAACTTAGCTCAGTCTACTAAAATCTGTTGTGCTTGCAACATGTCTATAACCGATGAGCTCACTAAACTGAAGTACATTGGGGCGGTGCTGTTGCTCACTTGCAGCTGTCCTATATTGCTGGTGGCAGCTGCAGCAACCAGCTTATATAAATGGCTTATTAAGCCCATGAAAAGTGTAAAGGGTGAAGTTGCCTTGGTAAGTGATGAAAAGTGATGAAATATGTCTATGTATATTATACATCAATTGGTAGTCTCTGCACTTAGAATTGTGCTACGATAAGAAGTAAACTTGATCTGCGCGTGGGGAACGAGAATTTAAATTCCAAATTCTAGCGATGCTAGCTGTCTTATATATGGCTATATCGTCTCGGTTGTTAATCCTGTTTAAGATTATAAAACTTACTGGGTCAGCTTTGATTTTTTGTATTAGTTAACCTTTGAAGTACTAACAAACAGCACATTCAAGTGGCCCAAACGGGCGGGTTTACGCGCGAACCCAGTCAAAACAGGATTCAACCTAACGAACAACCGACCGAGGGGAGGTGCGCCGGCTACACGAAGATAGCGAATTGGTAGATAGCTGAGACAAGACAACAGTTCTAATAGATGAACAAGAGGAAGCAGAACTTGTTAATGGAAAAGGCATATTATAATTATAAAAATCGAAGCTCGACAGTTGCAATTTTAGTTAAATGCTAGCCTGTTTGAAAACAGTTACTTAAGTGTCTTTAATCGTTGCTTTCCATTCACTTGATTTGCATTTCTAATAACAGAGACAAAATTAAGCTATAAAAAACTTCGCATTCATTTCATATACAGGTGACTGGAGGTGCTAATGGACTTGGTCGAGAAATAGCTTACGAATTGGCCAAAAGGGGTTGCCACTTGGCCATAGCTGATGTTAATATAAATGGCGCCATCGAAACTGTCAACCATATTAAAGAGATGTATAAAGTTGGCGCCAAGGCGTACAAGGTAAGTAAATCCAATCATAATTACAGTTGCAATGTATATCATATATATATATATATATATATATATATATAAATCTGAGCAAAGGTGAATGTAGTCAATTACACGGAACTTGTTGAGCTGAGATCAAATATCATGAAAGACCTTGGACCCGTTACGGTACTGATTAACAACGCCGGCATTTTGCTAGGAAAGTCTTTTGAACCCAATGATATTCATCAAATGATTGATGTTAACCTCACGTCCCACTTTTGGGTGAGCCTATATCAATAGTAGATCTTGTTATTCTATACATTTAGTGGTTTTTCATTGACCTTTTAGACTAAAAATGTGTTTCTGCCCACCATGAAGCAGTTGGCCAAGGGGCACATTGTCAGCATCGCATCTATCGCTGGTAAGTATGCCCATTTATAAACCAATTTAACCTAAACTCGATACGCATCTGGGAAAAAAATCGGCACATGTAGTATATATATATATATCTACAGTTGCATAAGTCTCGTAATCAAAAGTGAACAAGTGAAAATAGATTGTAATATAGAAAAACTAGGAATAATAATATAAGATAAATCTGAGTTTAAGTCAAACAGAATAGAATTACTTTAAGCAACTTTTTTAAATTCAACACCATGTAAAATGTGTCTGACTTTAAACAGCAATACTTAGTTGATCATGCCTTAGCCTCTAATGAAGACAATCGAACATAAATTTCAGCTAAAAGTGGATTTGTTTGTTGTATTGTTGAAGCACTTAGAAAAACGTGCTTAAATCAATTATTTTGAACTGAATTCCATCCAAGACAATTATATCTCTAGTTTTTTATTATACAATAATATAGAGTTAATAGTTGGAGCATTACGACTCTATATATATGTATTCTGTTGTAATCAAGAGTCAAAAGCAGTTTCAAATCAAGGTTTACTTTATTGTTTACTTGTTCAAGTATTGAAAGCAACTTAACTACGCAAAGAGAAACACAATACATGTGTTGCCAGAACTTCGAAATTAATCGATATCTAGTATTAATCGATACATAAGTAACGATCGTAACGATGTGTTCCAAGAGCTTCGATTTTAATCGATACATAAGTACCGATCGTAACGATGTGTTTCAAAAGCGTCGATTTTAATCTATATCTGGTATTAATCGGATCATAAGTAACGATCGTAACGATGCGATCCCAGAGATTCGATATTAATCGATATCTAGTATTAATCAATACTTAAGTAACGATCGTTGCTGTGATTTTCAAACATATATCCACATATTCATTTTGCTTATTTGCTTACCTCTTACTCTTGCTACCAGGCCTCATAACAGTACCCAACCACAGCGCCTACTGTGCCTCCAAGTTCGGGGTTAGAGGCCATATGAAGTCACTGCGAATGGAGCTAGCTCTTGGTGGGCATCACAATATACACGCCTGCACCGTATTTCCCTGGTTCCTCGATACGAATGACGCCGTTCATGATTTAACCAAAAAAACCTATGCTCACCATATTTATCCGGTGATAAGCGGATCTGCTGCTGCCCGTCGAACTGTTGAAGGAATGCTTGCTGGCGAACGGGAAATCGTTTTGCCATCAATATTTGCTATAACGTATCGCGTGCTATGGTGAGTATAGGATCTGTATGTTGTGAATGTTAATTTCATATATATCGTTTCTTTCGCAGCCTACTTCCCATCAGCTGGCAGGAAAGTCTTCTGCTCCGTGTAGGTGATAAGCAATTTCAGATTATGAATGCGTTGCAGTCCTGAATGAAGTCTATATTATCATTTTTTTTTTTGGGAGTTTCGATATATATATATGTATATATAATGAATGGTGTTTGGATCGTGGTGGTGGATCGAAAGATAAGATAAGATAAGTGGAAAGATAAGTTTTAAATACATGCCAACAGTTTTGGATTCAACTAATGTGGCATATTCTGTCGTGCCACAAATATATAAGAATAATAATCAGCAGATTAAGTCCAGTCAACGATGGTATTTTATCACTATTTATTTGTATTCATATTTTGATTTTAATTTAAATTTGACAGCGATTTGTTGGCTCATTTCGCATAAAAAGCGTTTAAATACATTGCTGTGGATTGGTCAGCATGGTCAGTTCATCCTTGCATCCTTGCCTGCATTTATCAGTTGGCCGCTTGGCTGTCAACTCGTTTGTCTCCACACAATTTTGTCGTTGTCGTTTGTCGATTTTGGGTATTTTTCGTTGTTGTTTGTTTTCCAAGTTTTATGAGTCTTCTTCGCATTTATCATAATTTATTGATTCATCTCATTGCCTAGTCGAAATAAAAAGCAAATGGAATGTGTGCAAAATGCTAATATTAGTTTCTGTAGCTGTGCTCCGATTGTATCTTAGTCGCGATAAACGACTACAGCATTCCCGGTAGTAACTTAGTTCAGTCTACAAAAATCTGTTGTGCTTGCAACATGTCTATAACCGATGAGCTCACTAAACTGAAGTACATTGGGGCGGTGCTGTTGCTCACTTGCAGCTGTCCTATATTGCTGGTGGCAGCTGCAGCAACCAGCTTATATAAATGGCTTATTAAGCCCATGAAAAGTGTAGAGGGTGAAGTTGCCTTGGTAAGTGATGAAAAGTGATGAAATATGTCTATTTATATTATACATCCATTGGTAGTCTCTGCATTTAGAATTGTGCTACGATAAGAAGTAAACTTGATCTGCGCGTGGGCAACGAGAATTTAAATTCCAAATTCTCGCAATGCTAGCTCTCTTATATATGGCTATATCGTCTCGGTTGTTAAACTTGTTTAAGATTAAAAAACTTACTGGTTTCGCTTATTTGATTTTTTGTATTAATTAACATTTGGAGAACTAACAAACAGCACATTCAAGTTGCCCAAACGATATCAAGCACGGGCGGGTTTAAGCGCGAACCCAGTCAAAACAGGAATCAACCTAACGAACAACCGACCGAGGGGAGTTGCGCCGGCTACACGAAGATAGCGAATTGGTAGATATCTGAGATAAGACAACAGTTCTAGAGGAAGCACAGCTTGTTAATGGGAAAGGCATATTGTAATTTGTACATAAGATTCTAAATGGGTTACAAGTTTGAAAGTTAAGAGGCAGAAAATTATTTATATATTATATCATTATTTTATTTTATTTATTGATAATAAAGTAAACATCACTGAATCGAAGCTAGACAGTTGCAATTTTAGTTAAATGCTAGCCTGTTTGAAAACAGTTACTTAATTGTCTTTAATCGTTGCTATCCATTCACTTGATTTGCATTTCTAATAACAGAGAAACAATTAAACTATAAACAACTTCGCATTCATTTCATATACAGGTGACTGGAGGTTCAAATGGACTTGGTCGAGAAATAGCTTACGAATTGGCCAAAAGGGGTTGCCACTTGGCCGTCATAGCTGATGTTAATATAAATGGCGCCATCGAAACTGTCAACCATATTAAAGAGATGTATAAAGTTCGCGCCAAGGCGTATAAGGTAAGTAAATCCAATCATAATTACAGTTGCAATGTATATCTTATATATATATATAAATCTGAGCAAAGGTGAATGTAGTCAATTACACGGAACTTGTTGAGCTGAGATCAAATATCATGAAAGACCTTGGACCCGTTACGGTACTAATTAACAACGCAGGCATTATGCTGGACAAGTCTTCTGAACCCAACGATATTCAGCATATGATTGATGTTAACCTCACGTCCCACTTTTGGGTGAGCCTATATCAATAGTAGATCTTGTTATTCTATATATTTACTGGTTTTTCATTGGCCTTTTAGACTAAAAATGTGTTTCTGCCCACCATGAAGCAGTTGGCCAAGGGGTACATTGTCAGCATCGCATCTATCTCTGGTAAGTATGCCCATTATACGCATCTGGGAAAAAAATCGGCCCATGTAGTATATATATATGTATCTACAGTTGCATAAGTCTCGTAATCAAAAGTGAACAAGTGAAAATAGATTGTAATGTAGAAAAACTAGGAATAATAATATAAGATAAATCTGAGTTTAAGTCAAACAGAATAGAATTACTTTAAGCAACTTTTTTAAATTCAACACCATGTAAAATGTGTCTGACTTTAAACAGCAATACTTAGTTGATCATGCCTTAGCCTCTAATGAAGACAATCGAACATAAATTTCAGCTAATAGTGGATTTGTTTGTTGTATTGTTGAAGCACTTAGAAAAAAGTGCTTAAATCAATTATTTTGAACTGAATTCCATCCAAGACAATTATATCTCTAGTTTTTTATTATACAATAATATAGAGTTAATAGTTGGAGCATTACGACTCTATATATATATATTCTGTTGTAATCAAGAGTCAAAAGCAGTTTCAAATCAAGGTTTACTTTATTGTTTACTTGTTCAAGTATTGAAAGCAACTTAACTACGCAAAGAGAAACACAATACATGTGTTGCCAGAACTTCGATATTAATCGATATCTAGTATTAATCGATACATAAGTAACGAGCTGTGATTTTCACACGTATTTCAACATATTCATTTTGCTTATTTGCTTTCCTCTTGCTCTTGCTACCAGGCCTCATAGCAATACCCAACCACAGCGGCTACTCTACCACCAAGTTCGGGGTTAGAGGCCATATGAAGTCACTGCGAATGGAGCTAGCTCTTGGTGGGCATCACAATATACACGCCTGCACCGTATTTCCCTGGTTCCTCGATACGAATGACGCCGTTCATGATTTAAGCAAAAAAACCTATATTCATCAAATTTATCCGGTGATAAGCGGATCTGCTGCTGCCCGTCGAACTGTTGAAGGAATGCTTGCTGGCGAACGGGAAATCGTTTTGCCATTAATATTTGCTATAACGTATCGCGTGCTATGGTGAGTATAGGATCTGTATGTTGTGAATGTTAATTTCATATATATCGTTTCTTTCGCAGCCTACTCCCCATCAGCTGGCAGGAAAGTCTTCTGCTCCGTTTTCACCATAAGCAATTTCAGACTATGAAAACGTTGCAGTCCTGAATGAAGTCTATATGTTTTTTTTTTTTTTTGTGAGTTTCAATATATAATGAATGGTGTTTGGATCGTGGTGGTGAATGGTGGTGGATCAAAAGATAAGATAAGATAAGTGGGAAGAGAAGTTTTAAATACATGCCAACATTTTTGGATTCAACTAATGTGGCATATTCTGTCGTGCCACAAATATATAAGAATAATAATCCGTGCTGAAATAATGTGTCAGCAGATTAAGTCCGGTCAACGATGGTATTTTATCACTATTTATTTGTTTTCATATTTTGATTTTAATTTAAATTTGAAAGCGATTTGTTGGCTCATTTCGCATAACAAGCGTTTTAAATACATTGCTGTGGATTGGTCAGCATGGTCAGTTCATCCTTGCCTGCATTTATCAGCTGGCCGCTTGTGTTCAGCGGTGACATGCAATCAACTCGTTTGCCTCCACACAATTTTGTCGCTTGTCGTTTGTCGTTTTTGGGTATTTTTCGTTGTTGTTTGTTTTCCTGTTTTTTTTGTTGTTGTTGTGTCTTCTTCGCTGCATGTTTTCTGGATGGACTCAATGCTCGTGCTGCGTTGCTCATTATGCAGCTTTTATGAGGTCATTGAGGGTGCATGATTTATATATTTAACAAAATGAAAAAGCTTAACAAGTTAAAACGTTGCACGTTGCACAAGGCCATCGCGACCACACAATGCTCTGCATCCCAACTGGAGGCGAGTGCCAGAGAAATAGACAAAATGTTTTCTTATAATTATACTAATAATTTTAATATAATTCGCTTGATCTGGAAATAGACTTTCACGTAACAAAAATTCTTAAATCAAGTAAAAATGAAATTAAAGTTATGAATCGAATTGAAACTCAGATGGTTATCAGAATCATAGTTAATCTATACCAGACCAAAGAGAGAAACACGAAATATTTTCGGCGTAAATATTTGGCGTCAATTTAAGTACACTTTTTTATTTAAAGTGTACAATTTACTATTTCCTAATTAAACAACAAAAATTCTCGATCAACGCACACCAAATTTAAATTTTAATTTGTTATAAGAAATCCAAACTCGAATCTAAGAAACTTACTGAATTTAACAACAAATTAAATAGTTTAAGCCCAAATATGCCACTTTACTTTATTGGAACAGGGTAATACGGGATAATACGCGCAGCAAGCTATTTTCAAATTTGATAGACTCATTATGGTTGGCCCGGCTTGCATTAATTCTGCGGTTGTTGCTTTTGTTGTTTTCGCTACACAACAAAAAATGCATGCCACACGGAGAGGCGTTAAATTTACGTAGCAATAGAAACAGTTTGAAAACTTTCCGCCCCAAACTAAAGAGCTAAAGTGCCTCGCATTGTGGCAGTCTGCAAAAAAAAAGAAGAAGAAAAAATAGAAAATATTATCAAAGTCACTGCCGCATTTCTTATATGATAAGACCAAAGTGATTTTCTTTTCTAGCTGCAACCGCATTAAAAATCTGCTTCTTTTCCCATTCCGTTTTTTTCATCGTCCACCCTTGGTGCGCTGTGAATGCAACTGCCTTGCAACATCCGCTTTGCATTTTTTTTATCTTTCTGCTTGCAGAATTAATGCAACACATTAAGAAAAATGTTGCAAGCACTTTCCCATCGCGTTGTCCACCGTTTCACCAAAGAGCTTTTGCTGCATTTTCAAACACTTTGCAGCAGGGGCATTATATTTGTAATACCCTGTGCGTGGCATATTGAAAACCTTCACGCAAATATTCAAATATAGCTTTAATTTCGATTGTGATAAAAATTCTTTATTCAAGTTTTCTGTCCTTAAATTCATGCTTACTTCACTTTAAATGAAAGAGTATTCCGACGATTTGTATGCATATACTTACATATGTTGATACATCTGTGTATGTGAATAAACTGTGCATCTTTCCACCGTTCATTTTGACTTGGTTGCATGCATCAACCATTTTCGCTGATGTTACTTTTACATATGCTAAATATTTTTGTGCTAACAACGCAACTAGAAACGCATTTGCAAAAAACATACATGTTTGCACATATTATATATATAGATATATATATATATATATATGTTTCGACAGCACTTAACCCCATTTAGAAAAAGTTTCAAAGGCAAGGATTATGCAAAAAATCAAACACAATCAATAAAATAAAGTGTAAAATCTGTGCAATCTGTTCAAACTGAAATCATTTAAATATTCGTGGGAAATCTGACTCACACAACATCAAATGTCTATAGAAGAGGCGATAATGATGCGTGACACACACATACACATTTGTATATACATGTATATATACGTATTATGTATTTGTGAAAGTATTATGGCTAGACGTGTCTCAGGCATCGCCTCAATGGCTGTCTGATTGAAGACTCAAATGTGGTGTTGTCAACGCCTCGTTTTTGTTTCTCATTTTAAATAAACGCGTACTTTTTTTAATTTAAAAAGGGCTGTGGACAAATGAAGAACTTCCGCTACTGATTATCGACCCGAAATCCCCACTGGGAGACATATTCGACTTTAATCTGTTGACGAAGGCATAAATATTTATCTGTTAGTGCGTGGGAAGATTTGAACCCTGGCAAGAGTGTGACTCTCTTCGCTCACCTGGTGTCAGGGGAAGCGAGTTACGAGTTGAAACGAAATTGGGAGAGACTGAGAGAAACTGAGGGAAACTGAGGGAAACTGAGAGAAACTGAGGGAAACTGAGGGAAACTGAAGGAAACTGAAGGAAACTGAGGGAAACTGAGAGAAACTGAGAGAAACTGAGGGAAACTGAGGGAAACTGAGAGAAATTGAGAGAAACTGAGGCAAACTGAGAGAAACTGAGAGAAACTGAGAGAAACTGAGAGAAAATGAGAGAAACTGAGAGAAACTGAGGGAAGCTGAGAGAAACTGAAGGAAACTGAGAGAAACTAAATTGGAGGGAGAGAGTTGTCTGCCTACGAATATCGAATAAAGATCAACAAGAACGCTGACTGAAAAGTATGTTTGTATTTTAAACAATCGGTTTTCGAATTTCAAGTACAATTGGAATCGAGTTTCCACAGTTTTGTGTAATTAATATAAGCATTAATTTGAGAACTAGAGATTCTAAAATAGGTAAAGAGCCTTTTTCAAAGCGTATGATTTTCAGAGAATGAGCGATAGATAAAATTACGGAATAAGTAATTGAGTTCAATGTTTTATAGATTAAAACTGGGATTGAATTTAGTTCGTTTCTTTTATTGCTAAATTCAAATAGTTGATTAAATATCGTTAAATATTAATATTAAAATAAAATAAAATAAAGTTTTCTTGATCTCTGCTTAAGTTCTTTCGCAGCTAGATCGACTTTGAACATTTTGCTATATTTTTCAGAGTAAATATTCCGATATTTGATTAGTTGGCTTCGAATTCTGACAGGATAATAAAAAAAAGGATACCGTAGTCAACGCCGACAAAAAGATTTTACTCGTAAGGTTTCTTAACTGACTTGCATCCAGTTACAGCATAACGATCATAAAACGAGCATATTAGAATTGATTTGGGGGCGTGTTTGGGTCTCACATGGCCACTGTACTAGATGCCGTTTGTGATGCTGTGCGGCACTAAAATGTTTATAAATACAGTCAATTTGCTGTCAACTTTTGAACTAGTCACACATGTTCCAGCTCGACTTCGTATGCGAGTTATACAAAAATGTCAAGAGGTCAAAGCACCAGCACATTATAGTAGTCGGTGCCTATGTGCAAGTGCGATCTCTCTGACAGAGTGACACTTTTCGAGAGCAAACACAAATTTATTCAAAATTAACAAAAACAAAATAGATATATATATGTATATATATGTATATGTATATATATAATTGTGCACAAACAAATCAAGCAGCAAACGAGCAAGTAAAACAACGACCATGACACGCATGTCAGCGCAATCATTTGACATTTTGACAGCCATTTCACTGGGTATGAGCCTTGTTTAAGTTTTAGTCATAGCTCAGATTACGATGTGTATATATACATATATATATATATACATTTTTTGAGAGATAGAGAGAGAGTTTAAAGAATATTGAGTTTTAGGGGTTGATGTGTCAAGTAGCTGGTGGAAAAAATACATCTGTCAAAGCGATAAACATTAATCTTGACAAGGTTCCCGACCTGAATTATGATGGCAGCAAAAAATCAATTGATTGAGTGCTAATAGTGCTATGATATTGAGTGCTAATAACATCATTAAAACCCATATTTTGACGACTCAATACACGCTGTCCATTCAATTTCGCATGGAAAACATGAACTGACATTTTAATTAAAGGATCGTTAAAAGAGATTCTCATTATTATGGATGTGCGGCACCCATCAAATAGGTAAACATTTCTACAATAAACAAGAGCAGAATGTTCGGGCAGAGAGTGCACGACTTGGAGATACCCAGTACAGTAATAGTTAATGCTATAGCAGAAGTATTACCTCTATAAATTCTCAAATAATCAGATTTAATTTTTTTAATTTTTAATTTTTATTTATATTTAGTCAAAATGCGATTCATAAAAAAAAATCATTTATATCACATCTATGAACAAATAAATATATATATATATATATATGTATATATATACATATAGTTACTGTAGGATATATAATGGTATATAAAATCACTTACGATAAGTGCACTTTTTTACTTGTTGTATTTTATTTACCACTTTTCAGCACCGCAGCCGTGCGCGCAACACGCACCACCCACGCCACCATGCCACCATGCCACCACCCACTGTGAAGTTGTCGAGTTGAACAAACAGTGAATTCAGCTGTGGTCAAACTGCCGCCGTTCGCGTAAACTGCACAAGTTGCTGAATATAAAAACAAGTCTACATTTGCCACTGTTTGCCGCATGAAAATATTGAATTTCTGTTAAATATTTTGTCGTCATTTTGTCCATCGCTCTTATTAATTTAATTAGTTTTTCAAAAAACCTTAAAATTATTAATTTATGTGTTTCAGCACTTTTAATAAATATTTTTTATTTTATTTTGTTGTGTTAATCATTTTATTTATTTGCCAGACGGCCTTAAATCTTAAATTATTTATTTGTCAGCGGAAATGGCTAGGTTTTTTCCCAGAAACGCAGACATCGTCGCGCGTCATTCACTAAAATCAGATATGACTGCTGCTATCGAGAGTGACCAGCAGACAGATACCCTGTAAGCAGCCATAAAAAAAAGTTGTAAGTAATGTACTCTTTTAAGTAATATTATTATAATTGGGGATAGTTAGCACTGCGACCTATAAGGTCTATTGTGCCCAATGCTCACATTTAAATGCAATATTTCTATTCTCAAAATGTTACAGGGTATACGAAATCAAGATGCCATCAGTTCGCATGCAAAAGACGCTGGTCTTCACCTTAGTCAGAACACTTGGGACAAGTGGCGTCCGACACTGTGTTGCGGCGTCCAAATGTGCCCCGTGTCCACTAAATTTAACAATGATGTAATTTGTCGCACTTTTTCACAGTTTTCCACACTTTTCGCCAATTTATGCTCTGGCAGCGGGCATTAATATTTTCTCGCGCATTGAAAATGAATCCATTAGCCATATGTATGCTTAAACAGCATCACTAGCTTCGTCGTTATGGCCATGCACATTTTATTACCAACATTTGCGAAACAATCTCATCAAATAAATGGCCAAATCAAAAATTACGCTTTTCTTTCAAAAGTGCAGTTTATTTGAGCAACCCATTTCTGAGTTTACTTTTCCAAATTTCCCAACATTATTCCAAAACGTAAACATGATTTTTTACAATATAATAATATTTATATATCTGGAGATAACTGAGATATCTGGCTTGCAAGTGTATACAATCTTCGGCGTGCTTGGGCCAGCTGTTCTTGTGTTTTTTTTTTTGGATAAGTGCCCAATTTTTTTTTGCGTGCATATAAATGACAAATGCTCAAGGGGTGAAAGTGTTGTGCGTGTGTGTGTGTGTGTGTTAAACGTTTGCTGAATTGAGTTAATGCGTTGCAGTAAAGCAAACAGCTGTTGCTCTTACTGGGCGCAAAGCGTGCGTCAAAATTTGATGCTTGCCAAAACATAAATATCAATTAAATACACTGCAATATATGTTAATGTACATATATTTATAAATTGTGTATATATATATTATATATTTGTTGATGTCGAAATGATGGCTAACTTTGACTTTAACTAGAAATTTGATCTAGCTGAGTCATGGTGTGAAAATAATGCTGAATTTTGAAATGTTTTTTATTTCAAAACTATTAGTTAAAAGTTTTCAGACATATATGCCAAACTTGGCTGAAATAATCTCTTACTTAGTTTGAGTTGATGGTGAATATTTAAATTGTTTATTTACTTCTTGAAAGTATCTACTAACAATAAATATATATAATCGAGTAAATCACTTCACTTTAAACTGATATTATATAATCAACTCGTGTCGAAGGCCTAGTTTAGTATACGTTAATTAGACTTGTTGCTATAGACTCAGAATATTCACAGGTCTATTGACGGGATACTGTAGACTGAGAAGTCACCTGACCAAATTAGGTATTTGCAGCAGCAACATATGTAGGTTTTGCGGATACGAGGAGGAATCCTCGACGCACATCCTAACAGAATGCGTCGCCTTAACCAGGAAAAGGTGCAACATCCTGGGGCAGCATATCATGAGACCAAGGGACATAGAAACCCTCAACCCAACAAAGATTCTAGCATTCGCGCAGGAGTTGGGACTGATGGAAGAGCTGTAGGCTCAGTAAGGGGGCACAATAGACCTTTTAGGTCGCAGTGCCAACTATCCCCAATTATAATAATAATAATACTTGTTGCTAAGACAATAAGTAAATAACTTTATTAGACAACTGTAAATAAATTAAATAAAATTATTGAGCGCAGTTTCATAATTTGAACGGGGAGCAGCGTGTCTAAGTGCAGCAAATTGCATTTTGCAAAAATAGTGCATCAAATGCATTTTTGCAGCGCAAATTAAAAACATATTGTCAGGCCGCTTGCCTCTTGCCACCGCTGCACAATATACTAAAAATAGCCAAAAAGAGTGCACATACATGTGAATATATGTATGTATGTATGTGTTGCAGTTGCAGTTGCAGCTGAAGTCAGCAGCAGGAGAAGGAGAAGCCGCATGCACTTGAGGCCAGGGACAGGCCAAAGTGATCAGCATCAACACTCTTCCCAATTGCCATGAGTCTGTGCCTCTCTCTGTGTGCGTGTGCGTGTCTGTAACTGTGTGCATTATTTTGCCGCATGCCTCTGATGAAATAGTTGTTGTTGTTGTTGGGAAATGAGTTGCCTTAATAAATATAGCTTCATAGTCTCACTGTATTTTAATGTGCCGCTGTCGCACTGCCTGTAGCAGAGACATAATATTATGTGGCAATAAAAAATAGTGCTAAAACATTCGACAAATGTTCAGCGAGCAGCGAGCAGCGAGTTGCAATTGGAACCTAAAACAGACTTGCAACATGTGTGCCCAGTGGCTCGAAAAAAAGGTCCCCGGTCACGCGCTCAGCTGGATATATAAATGTAAATATAAATATGTATACAGTTTAGGATATTGCTCTCACTCTTCTCATAACTCGATGTTCTTTGCCAATGAATATTTACAATTCACTTTATGCACACATGCAATAATCCATAGCAAATTTCATAGCTCCAACTTACGCATAATTTCTACACTCAAAAAAACGAATCGGGTTGGTCAAGCTAAGCGTTAATATTGTTTCTAGAAGTACGATACAATATTGTTAACAACTATGTAGTTGTTGTATTGTTGTATTAGTTGTTAAATGTAAGAGCAAAAAATGTTGTGGAAATTATTATCAGACAGGTTTCATTTTTAACACAAATTAAAAAGTAAAAAAAAAATGTTTATTTATTATTGAAATTTAGTAAAAAAAAATAACAAATTTGTAATATTTTTAATGTAACAGCAAAAAATTATGTGGATATTATTATAAGAGAGGTTTAATTTTTAACACAAATTAGAAAGTAAAAAAAAAAATTGATTTAAATTTGATTTTTGACATGATTATGAGAGAGTTTTTTTTTACAAGTTAAATTTAGTAAATAATAAAGAAAAATACAAATTCGTAATATTTTTAATATAACTGCACAAAAGATATAGAAATGATTATAAAATATGTTTAATTTCTAACACACTTTAAAAATAATTAGAATAGAGATTTAATTTTTAACACACTTTAAAAAGTAAAAAAAAAAAATAATATTTAGTTTTTATTTTTCGCATGATTATGAGAGTTTTTTTTATTTATAAATGAAAATAAGTAAAAAAAAAATTACAAATTAGAAATAATTTTTTGTTGTGTAGCTGCTCACGCATAATTTGTATATGCTCGTGCGACGATCAGGGAATAGAGAGCTCCGCAGTGGAGCGGGGAATTACTAAAAGAGCTGAGTGAAAGAAAAAAAAGACAGACGCACATGTGCGCGTGTAAAGGAGAAAAATCCAAAGAGCAGCGACATTGCAACAACAACAACAACAACAATAAAAACAAAGACAACAAAACGATCATGACAGGGTGTCGCAGCGAGCGGCAAGCAGCAAGCAGCGAGCAGCGATCAGTGAGCAGCATTGGGAGCAGAGCCCCAGAGCTCAGGACAACCAGCGAATGTACCGTTCCGGGCATTTAAATATCGTGCAGCAAGTGAACTACGGTTTATTGCCAGACACAACGCGGTGGCGTGAACAACACAACAAGAATATATAATATATATATATAAACGACACAGCAAACATATTCAAATAGAAAATACTCAAAAGAGGCGTGTGTGTGTTTGTGCCTGGGATTTCCCGCGAATTTTGGCAACTGACCAATAGACTCTTTGTGCGTGTGTTTAATATCTGTCGGAAGTGTTAAATGTGGCAGCAACTCAGACAGTTGTAAACTATATATACATATATATAAGTCAAATGTCTTCCACAATGAAGCAACAGCAACTGCCACTATCCATTCCCAATCACAGTGCAGAGATGTTTGGCAAAAATAAATCATACAATGAGAATGTTTGCTATGATGCATTCATGTCGCCACCATTAAGTGCCAGTGTTGGCAAGGGACACGCTGATTATCAGGAGCCCAAATCCACATTCAACAATAATACGCATTTCACATGCGCCGAATTGCAGTTTCCGGATTTTTCACATCTGTGCTTCGCAACGGAGACGCCCAACTCAGTGTTTAGTGACTATAACAGCTATACGGGACAGGAACAGGATAGGGATAGGGATGATATTGTGTGTGCTGCCGCGGCGCAAACGGGTATGCCCTATCAGCAGGGTCAGTACACTCAGCTGAATCGCGAGGATGTCTTTCGCTTCGAGCCGGAGGACATTGCGCGGCTAACGGCCGACAATGGTTGTGGTGGAGCCTTCGCTGAATCGATCGATGGCTTAATGCAGGTGCCACAAACACCATTCACGCCGTGCAGTGGGCCGAGCGGGTGTCAATTGGGTGCTATGGCCGCACAGGTTGTCGAGCCGGTCGAGTCTCTCAATCAGGACATTGATTACTTTAATTATGATGAAGTTAATTGCCAATCAAAAAATCAATCACCCTGCTCGTCGCCACATTTGGACGCCTGGTTGAACTTTAACCTCAGCGAAATATCGCCGGCGGACACTGTGCGCGTATCCTCACCGAAATTATGCAACATTTACGAACAACAACTGGCGCATATTAAAGTGGAGCACACACAGCAAAAGCTGCCATCAATGAACTCCACTTTTGGCACACCCAAGTGTACACCTGTGTGTGGCAATTACGGCGATTACTCCAATCTGTACAATAATCAAAGTGTTTACGGAAATTTAAATCCATACGCAACGGAACACTTTCAAAATAACATCTCACAAGCCATTGAGAAACCGAACCGGGAACACAAAGTTATTTGGACAATTGATGAGTTGGATGAACTAAATGCTGCCCTGGTGCTCAGTGATCCGGCTCAGCAGAGCTGCGAGTCCAAATTTGATAAGTCGGATTTCGCGTTGGACAATCTGCCAGCTGCAACGGTTGAAACCTTAAGCGAGGAGCATCACTTGACGGCCAACATCAGCGACGATGACAATGACAGGGATGAGGATGACATTGACGATGTGTTTGCAGCACCCGCCGAATTGGAGAGGCGACCAGAATATGCCGATTCCATTGATGGTGAGATGGAGCAGCCCGGTTCGCTTATTTGCCACTGGTCCGAGTGCAACATGGAGTTCGCCCATCAGCAAATATTTGTGGAGCACATCGAAAAGTGTCACGTGGATGTGCGCAAGGGTGAGGATTTCTCCTGCTTCTGGCTGGACTGCCCCAGACGCTACAAGCCATTCAATGCCCGCTACAAGCTACTCATCCACATGCGCGTCCACAGCGGCGAGAAGCCCAATAAGTGTCCGGTAAGCTCACAATCTGCATATAATTTACGACAGCACACGAATTTCCCAGTATTTCAAAATTCAACCTGTCCACGAAAAACATTGTTTTTAAGATGAATATTTCTGAATTTCTTAAAAGCAATAAAGCGCTCTCAATCAGTCATCCCAAAATGGTTCTCATTTGTTTCTTTTTCTTGGAAATGTTGTTTATTTATAACAATAAACTTACTTTCGGATACTAGCAACAAATTTTTAAAATTATTTATAAACAAATTTTTTCCATCTCACATAAAAACGTATCTGAAAATTCCAAGTTTTTGTGCATCTTTGCATCTGTGCATCAACCAAAAAATGACTCCATTAAAATAGTTCAAGTAATATTTTTGTCAAGGGAAACTAACAACCCAAACTGTCCGCTATTTATATAAATATTATTGTTTACTTCGAACGGATGTCACTGATAAACAAAAAAAGAAGAAGAAAAATAAGGAAAAATATGGAAAAATGAAAAACCAAAAGAAAAACTCGATTTAGGTCTTACTTCGTTGAGTAAACACGAGTTTCTGCGTTCCACTTGAAATAGTGCTGTCAGCGACAATGATAATATTGTAGAGGCAAAAAGGCTCACAGGATGAGCTGCAGTTTCCCCGGTGCCAAATCCTCTTTCAAATGGCATTTTTTTTTTAATGGCTGCAACTGACTGAAAAAGATTGTAAACTAAGGCTATCGACACACACAACGCATCCGAGTGGCAATTAAAACCGATTCGCTGTTAAGCTTTTATCGCGGCTACACTTGGAGAAAAAAAGAAGAATAGTTAGTTTTTGTAGTCGTATACCTTTGGCGCATTTTTCGCTGAGTGTACACAATGGTGACTGTGACTGCCGATGCTTGCAACATGTAGTTGTGCAACTGCATCGCTAAATGTCTGTTGAGCGCCGCGAGCACTGCTGAGCATATTAAATGATGAAATTCCTACCACTTTTCATTACAGTTTCCGGAATGCAATAAGGCATTTTCACGTCTGGAAAATTTGAAAATTCATCAACGCTCGCACACAGGCGAACGGCCTTATGGCTGTCAATATAAGGGTTGCCTCAAAGCGTTCAGCAATAGCTCGGATCGTGCAAAACATCAAAGAACCCACTACGATACGGTGAGTATTCATCTCTCTCTCTCTCTCTCATGTGTGTGTGTGTGTGGGTGTGTTGTAAGCAATTTGCGACTCGTGTCAAAAGAAATTGATGGGCCAGCGGCATTGGTCGCCCAGCAACCGCAGCACCAACTTCCATTTACATGCAGCTTAAAGTTGAAGTTTTAAGTGAGAAATGTTTGGAAAAACTAAGACAGATTTCCTTGGATTTTGGTAAAAATGCGCAGCTGCTGCTCAGGAAAAGCTGTCGCTCTTGCTGCTGCTGCTGCTGCCACTGCTGCTGCTACTGCTGCTGGCGCTGCTGCTTGCCTCTTTGACATGTGCACATTTCGCGTTTTGTTGCCTGATTGATTTATAGCTCTTACGTGCATTTGTGTTGTGGGCCCAAACGAATAGAACAGCAGCGGCTGTTGCAATTGCCCCGTTGGCAACCATGACAACCGGAAAAAGTCACATCCAAACAGCTAACAGCTAACAGCGAACAGCAGCACCAAATGCCATGCAAAGAAATTGAATAAACTAAACGAGTTACTTTCATGCTCCATGCAACCAACAACCAATCTGAGGCACACAAGGATTCGTTGACCGCGAAAGTGTATGTGTGTGTATGTGTGTGTGTGTGTGTATGTATGTGTGTGCGTATAAGTGTGGTTTCGGCAGCCTCTTTTGCTAGTTCTGTTTCTGCTACACTCAGATTAAAGTGTGACCAGAAATGAAGATGCGCCAAAACCAATCCAGTCCAGATTTTGTTCAAATTTCAAATTGCTGAGAAATTATTTATTATTTGTATTAATTAATTTTCGGATTAATTTAAAATTTTAGAAATATTTTTATTTTGAAATTTTTTCTAAAAAAAATTGAACAACATTCTTGGTTGCACAGCGAGTTTCATTGTGGGGCGATTTTATTTTTGGGTGTATTTCACAATTTAAGTCATAAAAATGATTGTCGAGCAAGTCGTCAGACATGAAATTTGCAAAAATTTGAAAAAAAAATTATATTACATGCATTTTTTTCGGTGTGTAGAGTGCTGTGTAGTAATATTGGACAATGCCTAAAGCAAACAACTGCAACATGCGGCACAGCATTTCAAAATGATTTCACAAAGCAAATATAAAGCGGGACACTCGCTACGTCAGCGGCCGCTCAAGGATATGGCAATGTGTGTGAGTGTGTGTGTGTGAGTGTGTGAGTGACTGGAACTGTAGCAAAATCAATTGCATACTTTAAGGGTGCAGCTAGCTAGGGTCTCAGTTGAATCAGGCAAATAATAATATGGCATTCTTATGATTCTTTACTCCCAACAGAAACCCTACGCCTGCCAGCTGCCTGGCTGCACCAAACGGTACACGGACCCCTCAAGTCTGCGTAAACATGTCAAAAATCACGGGCTTATGCGCCGCAAATCTGCCAGCGGTGGCGCCACAGCCACGCCCGGCAGCAAAAAGTCGGGCAAGACACGCCGCCATTCCGAATCGTCAGCATTATCAACAAGGGGACCTTCGGGTGGTGCACGCGTCGAGCAGCGCACACAGCGCAGCAGTAGTTGCAGCGAGGCAGCGCATTTGATCCAATTGGTGGGTGGTGGCCAGGATGGGGATATGCTAACGAGGGGAGCGGTGGCATCAACAACTCCGTCAACAACAGACCGCAACTATGTCTGCAGCAGTGAGAATGTTGCAACTAATAACAATTCAATAAAATTTAATGAGTTGTCAAATTGCATTGTCATCATTGAGCAAAACCAAAACGTGGCGACACCAACAGCAACTGCCACAACAAAAACAACTGGCTGTCAGGACAATAGATACAACACGACAACAACATATGACGGACTTAACTACTATAACAGCCATCGCGTTGGTGTAGGTGAAAATGTCAATAATATATTTTCCGTAACGGAAACGGATACGTTAAGCACTTGCAGCAGCAGCGCCAGCAATAGCAACAATTACAAAACCAGCAATCAGGACAGCTGCAATAATGATAATATTCATAAATTTAATGATCTGGAACAGTTGCTATGCTCAACAACAACGGAACAACACAATTTAAGCACTGATTTCAATGCAACAACAACGGACAATAAGTGTCAATTGAATGAGTTTGTCTCATTCGAATATGTGCGAAAGTATCTAACGGATGCATTCGAGTCAACCACCGGAGAGCAGCGACCAAAGAGCCCAGCTACAAATTCTCAGATCATTAATGATTTCGAAAATTATGATATTCAATTTATTTGAGGCATAGAAATATTGTTCAACATTAAGTGAGATTGTTTGCCAAATATTCATATTTCCACCAAAGATCTCAGCCTTATTTACTCTAAGTACAAATTTTGCATAATCATCTGTAAATTTTCATTAGTTTTTTTTTTTGTATATAGTCAATTATTTTGTTGCAATTCTAAGCCTTATTAGCCGATTCTTTATCCGGGTACAGTTTTAAGATAAGATCGTAAGTTAAGCAACACATATAAGACACGATTTGAACGTTCCTCCATTTGATTATTTTCAGTGATTAGAAATATGTCTTCCCAATGAAAACTAAGCTTAGCTATGCTTATATTTCAAATATATATATAGATATAAATATTATTGTAACTGTTTTTTCTTAGGATTCAACTTAATTAAGTTCTCTACACAATAAAAATTGTACTAAAAAAAAGAAAGTTTGTTTTTTATAAATCTTTTTTAAGTCAAAACTAAAGTTCAAATTCGAGAAGTCATTCATTTTAAACATGTTTCCAAAAATCTTGTTTTTTAAATAAATTTTGCAGAAATTTAAAAATTATATTTGAGATTTTTGTATAACCCTTATTGGAACAGAGAAATCTTTGCTTGAATACTGCCAATTTTTCAATTTGCTGCATTTGATGATTACCATTTATGGTAATAAGGCTCAAAAGTGCGATTCCATTGAATGTGGTATGCATTTTTTGTGCTGGGCCAACACAGCGTGTTGATTTAAGTTGTTAATGGGTGGACGCATCAACGAACAAGGCCGGCAAATAATGTTGTTAGCTGGCGCACATCCTGCGAAATGAGCAGTTTTAATATTAATAACCATTTATGCTTATGACAATGGACAATGGAAGCCTTGCTCCAAATTTGCGCCACCCACATTCAAAAAACATTCACAGATCCCCCCTTCCCCACCCCCCACAAAACACAGTTGATCTGCTTTCGTTGTACGACAATAACACTAAATATGCTTAGTGAAGCCTTGCCAGAGGAGGAGGGGTTGGAGGAGGGGCAGTCGTGGGCGGGACGGGAGCCACACTATGCATTTAAAAGCGTTGCGAGTGTGTCAGTTAATATGCAGACCGAGTCTTCATTACTAACCAGTGAGCAAGATAAAGAAAGAAAGAGATAAAGAGAGAGAGAGAGAGAGAGGTAGAGAGAGAGAGAGGGAGAGAGAAAAAATAAACAACAAAATGTAAAGCAATTAAAAGCAGTGCTGCAGAACATGCAGCGCAAAACGAAAATACGCATAAAACATGAGCAGCAGCAGCCCAATTTTGACCTTTCGCTTTTCATTCAACTACAACTATATACACTCAGAAAAAAAATTCGAACTTTATGTTAGAAAATTGACACGCTCAGCGCAAAGTTTTAGTCACTTATTATTATGAAAGTGTTTTCATTATTTTTTAATTTTTATTTTTAAATTACTTATTCCATTTCTTAATTTACAGTGTATGTTTTTTATATGTGTACACAAAACATTTGCTTTATTTGAAATAGTCTAAATATTTACAGTTAATTTAATTTAAAAAAACCTTAAGATTTTGGGAATGTTCTCAATGGCAGGGCAAACTTTTTGCTGAGTGTGGCGTATAACGGGACTGCACGCTGTGGCTACAAGTGGCTGGCGATTAAGCCCCTCGCCGTTTCGGTTTTTGTTTTTTGAGGTTAAAGTGCAAAAATTGCAGTGGAAGAGTGTGCATGCACTGAAACAATTTATTAATACTCCATGGGGCCAAATATTTACGAACACGCATCCGCAGTCCCATTGCACACAAGAGCTCTGCGCCTGAAGCCTTCAAATTTTCATGGAAATGAAGACTACGCGCTGCAAACTTAATGCCAAATACCACAACGAGCAACAAATTATTTTTGTTAATCAACAAAGGGTCCAAAGGATCCAAAGCAACGGCATTTTTGTTATCCTGACACAGTAATTACACACTTAAGCGATATTCATCTTAAGGCAGTTTTTTACAATTCAAAGCGAATTTTTTTTTTCGCAACAAATTTGACTATAAATCGAGTCTCAAAACTTTGTCAAAGCTTCTGCTGTGTTCTTAAGCTGAATCAAGTTTCGACCTCTATAGTAATGGAATATCTAAATATTGAAATATCATTTTCGACCGAAGTTCATGCTAGAGATTAACAAATTTTCTGAATTTCAGATTTAACATTTATAAAAATAATATTTTCCATTTCGACTTATTTTTCTAAATATATTTGAAATAACAAAGTATTCTAAAAATGGTAAATGAATTTAGAAATAGTTTCTAATAACCAGAAAAACATTCCGAAAATCTTTTTGAATGTACAGGCTATTTGCCAGTCGATTATTCTGAACAAGTGCAATCTCACTTGATGGTTTGTTTTGCTGTTTTAATTAAAAACGGTCTTACCACGGCGCTGGGCCGGACTGCCAAGGTTGGCCAACATTTCATCCATGCCACACGGGTGTTTTCGATATTTATGTGGCACCGCGCCTTGCACAGTTACACTGGTTGGCCCACGCCCTGACCTCACAGTGGCACAGTATTCGGTTGTATTTGCTGTGCGTTTGTCGTTGCTGCGTTGGCCAATTATGCAAATCGCCAGATTGCCACATCATGATACGTTGAAATTCCATGCATTTACAATTTTCTAATCGATGAAATTTTAATTTATGTCGACACTGTAGATTTTCGAATCCTACTCGCGCGCTATGCCACAGAATGTTTAAAGTTTTTCGGATTACTCGATTTAGCGCACAAATCTCACAAATTGCACAATTAATGGCGTGAAATCGGTTTACTCGTTTGTCGCACAATGCATCGCGATGATTTAATTAATAAATGTGGCCAAATTGAAATATGTCACTCATGGGCGATATGCGGATGAGTGGGCGTGTTAACAGGTCCTTTGTTAGTGCTACTCATAAATCAATGTCCCTTGAAATAAGTTTCTGCATGTACGCAACTCTCTTCACACAGAATGCACATAAATACAATTTAATTTAATCAGACTGCGTGTGGATGGGGGATGAAGGATGGTGAATGGGGGATGGGAGTAACTGCATTTGGAACAACTCTCAACACGCTCAACACGCTCAACCGATCTGTAATTAAGTTTGTCCATTGACATCAGACATATTTTTTGTATATCTCGTTTGTCGGCTTTACGCGAAAGGGTGCATATTTTGTGTAATTTATAAAACCATCACAAAATGGTCGCCGTGATTTTTTGGCTTGCGTACACGTTTTTAATTTTTAATTAAATAAATTATTTTCATTTTCGATTCATTGAATGGTGGCAACGTGTGAATTATTTAAATACATTTTCATTTATTGGCCATAATTCAGCTGTGCCATGCACAATTTGCATGCATTAAATGCGCATGTAAAGGTACACACACACACACACGTATGTCCTTTCATATGTATATGTGTATCGTAGAACCAAGAAGTTGTTCCGTGGGCGCAATTAGAAGGCTTACGGCACCGAATGGCTGACGGCAAAGTGTGCTTAAAATGCTCTTTTGTTATTAAATTTATGACAACCGCACATGTTCGCTGCTGTCGCACTCGAGAGCAACAACAAAAGCATTGCTCATATACACTCGGAGAAAAATCTCTCTCTTTGAAAACTATAAAGTTGGAAAGATTTCTTTTCTACTTTTCAGAAATTCATTTCTTAATTAGACAAAATATTTCCAAAAACTTGCTCTCTCTAAAGCTATTTTACACTTTAAATAATCAACAGATATAGAAGCGAAAACCTGAAAAATTAAATATATTTTTCCCAATTTTAAAATACTCCACAACAGAATAAAGAAAAAAGCTGCTTTTAAGAGACGTCCAAAAGTATGGTGATTTTCAAAAATGCAAGTCGACATTTTTTTTGTGAGTGTAGGAGAGCGCCATTACTAAAGCAGTGGCAGCAACGGCAACCACACGTTACAAACTTTCTAAGATTGTTGTTTGGGCTGTGTGGGCTCGTTTAGGCAACAGCTGCATCATTAAAAGATTCGCAAATTGTTGCACTGTGCCCGGTTTTGGGCGCTGGCCACAATGTTTTACCACCTTTAACGTAAACTTCAACTTTGCAAGACAACAGTACATCTTATAATCACTTAAAGATACTATAGCAACATGCAACAGCAACAGCGAAGTTGCCAGTTGGATACTATTAGCATATTTCCTACGGTTTATCAAGAAGTTTTTTTGAAGTTGCTTGTGAAAACAACAAAATTTCGAGTACTTAGTAGAAATTATTATTAATAATAACTTACAACAGTAAGGCTACAAATCAGGGACGAAGAAAGACAGATGCGGGAACGGAGCTGGGCAGAGACACCAGGACTCCGACAAGCCAGAAGTCTCATAGGTGGGTACAATCAAAAGCGATTTCAGCAAATGATCAGGCTCAGGATACTCACCGGTCTATTGACAGGGCACTGTAGACTGAGAAGTCACCTAACCAAGTTAGGTATTTATAGTAGCGATGTATGCAGGTTTTGCGGACAAGAGGAGGAATCCTCGATGAAAATCCTAACAGAATGCGTCGCCTTTACCAGGAAAACGTGCAACATCCTAGGGCAGCATATCATGAGGACCAAGGACATAGAAACCCTCAACCTAACAAAGATTCTAGCATTCGTGCAGGAGTTGGGATTGAAGGAAGAGCTGTAGGCTCAGTAAGGGGGCACAATAGACCTTATAGGTCGCAGAGCTAACTATCCCCAATTATAAAAATAACTTGCAACAGATGGCTTACACAAGTTCTTGCATTTAATTCTAATATAAATTCTTAGAAATGGAATAAATATTAAGATTTATAAGTGGTTGGCAAAACACAAGATTGACAGCATTCTCAATTATAGTGATGTCAAAAATATACATTTCCATTCAGCTTTTCAGCTCATTGTGCTGCAGCAAATGTAATCAAATTAATTGCAGTTGCAATCGTTGCAACACTTAAAAGGTAACTCAATAGTTACATCCAATTGATAATGAAATGCAATTAGGAAGTTTGCCGCATTCATACTTGTAAACAGTGGCAAGCTAGTCAAAGGAAATGGAAATGGGGAAAAATACGTTGTGCGAAAATGTAACAATAACAGTAATTTACAGCATTTGCTGTGGCATCCCTGAAGGACTCTGCTCGTTTTCGCAACGCTGAACGTGAGCCACGACGAGCCTGCATAATAAAGCCAAGAGAGAGTCGTCTGTAATTAAAGTTTGTCGAAGCCGGTCGAATGCAGTGTTGATGACGCCATGGGGAATGATTACGACTCTGGGTTGGACGATGAAAGCAGCTGAATCACAAAGCATCAGCAGAAAATCAATCCCCGCATCAGGACGAGGACACCATGCTGCAAAATAGAATTCAATTAACGCGCTTAAATTAAACTGCCACTTCCGGTTTTGATGACGTTTTAATCTGGCCAGGCGCTGCAACAGGCATAAAAGAAAATTGTGCGGTCTGCTCGCTCGACCAGTCGACCAGCACCAGACCAACTGACTGACTGGACTGACTAACTGACTAACTGACTGGACTGACTAACTGACTGGACTGACTGACTGACTGGACTGACTAACTGACTGGACTGACTTGACTGAACCGAGTGAGTGTTGCTGGCAACAAACGACAACGCCATATTGTCGCTTCCTTGACACTTTCACGTTGATGTCATTTACTTAAAGCCAAGCCCTGCCTTTGAATTTGCTTCGTTTTTTATTTTTCTTTTTATCAGCATTGATGAGTATACGCCATAATAAATGGGATAGTCATTATCGTTACTGCCACCGGCTGCTGATTAATATTAAATAGAGATTGCCAAGCAACGGCCATCAAATCAGTCCTCCAAAGTCAGTTATCATTAAAGCGTTTAAAATGCTGCCGCTGAAGTTCGATAGAATAGATCTATATATATACATATATAAAACTTTTTATATTTTATATGTTTTTTTTTTGTGAAATTGAAGTTGGACTCTATTTAAAAACGCACTTGAGCTGAGTTTTGTGCAGCGCAGTTCAAGGAGTCTCCTTCAGTGCAGACGAACTTCTTATCATTTGCTTTTGTGCACTTTGCTAGTTGGGCAACAGCGGTCCTTGGTGCAGTGGTCCGGTGGACTGGGTTGGGGTCCTTGTGTGATTGATGGTGCGATAAGGAACTTCAGCAATGCAACTTGGATTTAATTTAATTAGTATAAACGCATAACTGACACTCAACTGGCAAGCGTAAAACTAACAAGCGTTCAAAGGCATAGCTCTGCTCTGATCTCTTAATGCTTTGCGCTTATTTACAATTAGTGCAGCAGCAAAGATAATGCAGCAGAGAGCAGACATCAGAAAGAGAGAGAGATTAGATGGGTTTAACTCTCTGTCTGAGAGAGAGAGAGATATATATATATAGATATATGTAGATATAGATTATACTTGAATAAATATTTGGACTACTGGTGTACAAGAGAGAGAGAGAGAGAGAGATTAGATGGGTTTAACTCTCTGTCTGAGAGAGAGAGAGACAGATATATATATATATATGTAGATATAGATTATACTTGAATAAATATTTGGACTACTGGTGTACAAGAGAGAGAAGGAGAGAGATTAGATGGGCTTAACTCTCTGTCTATCTCTCTCTCTCTCTCTCTCTCTTATGCACCAGTAGTCAAAAATATTTATTCATGTATTATCTATATTATACCCTGCTTTTGGTACTTGATATTAGCATTATATCGAATATTTTATTATTATTTTTTATTTAAGTTCAAGATAACTCTTTTGACAACATTATTTAAGCTTAAGTTAATTTTTTTGGCTATATTTTATTTTTGTAAACTTTTTGCTTGAAATTTGTTAACATACACTGAAAAGTGGAATAGGTCAAACCAAATCCTTTTTTTATTTTTAGAGAATATATTTTTCATGCTTAAGTCAATCTTTTATATATATAAAAAAAAAGGTTTTTTAAAAATAAATTCACTAATTTCTTGAAATATAAATATGTTAATATAATAAATGTATGGTTCCCTATATGCGTTAGAGAAGTCTTAGTTTATGGCTAAGGAAAACGAGTAACGAATCGAGACGAGGAGTAAAAGTATGGCTGAAGCACAGCATCGATTGTTTCTATGGGCTCGCAGTCTTCTACTTCTGCTTCCTTCAAGTATTATTACTTGAAGAAGGACTTCTTTGAGTGTTGATTATAATGCAATTAATATATCCCAGCCATTTGATCTATACTAATAAGCAATCAGAACCAGAAGCAGTCTTCACATCTTTAGTTTACATCAAGTATTCTCAGATTTGTTCTCGCCTGGATGTACTTGAACATCCTTTTCATCTTTCTCCTCGAGGGACAACTTTCGGGATTCATATGAGCCTTTGAGCAACGCTAGAGCATTCAATTGCTTCTCATTTTCGAGCGAATCTGATCGCGTCTGAAACAGTTTGTTAAGAAGTTTATTTGTTGGTAGCAGATGTCTGCGCGGCTTCAAGGTCTTCGGACAGTTGGCCAGCGGACAGGAGTCATAGGTTTGCACTTTTACAAGGGCCATATCACCGAATAGCTTGTGACGCAATTTCACCGACGATCGGCAATGCTTGAAAGCCAATGCAATAATCGAATATATATCTTCGGCGACGGAGGATCGAATGGGAGTGAAGAAGCCGCGACAAATTGGGCAACTCTCAGTTCGGATGCGACAATCGAGACAGAGCAAATGTCCATTCTGGCACTGCAGCACTGGCGGCGTAATCGTCACATTGCACACAGGACACTCGATGACCTTCAGGATGCTGTCCACAATGATGACCAGGCGCTTCAAGCTAATCGGCATGGGTACACAACAGATGCTCTGGAAAATATTCGAAGTTTAATTATGTATTTTAATGAATCTTTTGAATTTCTTACGTTCTCATCACAATCGAATTTACATTCACTATTCCAACACAGAAAAGTTACTTCATCACTTTGGCCTTTAACTATTTGGGCTATTTCGACCATCTGCAGACCAAGTATATCTACGCCGTTAACCTGAAAATGGACAAAAAATGGAGGCACATTTATATGTATTTGGATCAACTGGAAATCTCTTTAAAATACTCGAATCGGCTCATCAAAAATATAAATAATTTATGGGGTCGAAGATGTTTCCGACCGCCTTTTACATCATTTTGCGCACTTTTTACTCGTTTTTAATGTGTTCAGCGTATAAAAACCAAAACTTTAGTGCGTGAACATACATCTTTACTACGTTTCCCTCTCCCTTTTTCTGTATATATTTTACAATTTTATATTTTGTTTACCCATTATTATGAAATTATGCAAAGTCGCTTTTAATGTATAATAAATATCATCATAAATCAGCAGCTCTGTTAAACTGCTTGATGTGTGCATAGCGGCAAGCAGTGCACTGCTTGCCAACTGTTAAATGTGGAATTCTGTTAGCTTAACCCGAATCTCGTGTTGACTTTACGCGCTCAGTTTGCATATTAACTTATAAGTTAATAAGATTCTCCTCATCGTAGCCATGCCATATGTAACATAAATATTTTATACAAAAGTTGGTGGCTACATCATTATAAAATAATACAATATATATAGCTAGTAAGACTGCGTAAATTATAATTTTCTATTTGACTTAAAAGTCCGTCTATTTTCTATCACAAATTAAGTTGAGTGAAATGATAAGATAATAATTGTAAACACAATGAAAAATGTCTCTGGTCTTGCCACAGTTGAATTTGTCTTAAAATGTTTGTTCAAAAACCGACTGACCTTCAGAATGCAGTCACCGGCCTTAAGGCCACAAAGCGAGGCAGGTGTGCCCACGGCCACTTCACTAACCTGCATCAAACAAATGAAATGTGTTAATGAATCAAAAATTTGTTATATATAGAGAGTTGAAGTGACATCATACCCATGGATATGGATCCCATTTGCTGCGCGTTAACCGAAATCCATACTCCTCAATTTTGGGCGCAGCGCGTGGTATTTTCAAAAGACGCACAGATGACTTCTGAGATTTTGGGACCCCATCTTCATTAAGTCTGGGGTCAAGTACAATTTTATGCGCTTGCATTGGACACGTGTATGCAGCTCTAAATGTTATAAGTTATAGGTTGATATTTATTTATTTTATTTCCAATAAACTCGCGCTGCGGAGTAATAAAAGACGTGTTCAACGCGCGCTCCCCACAAACAAACTGCCATAGAATGCTGTGCTCTAAGCAAGCGATTCGTAGTCGGCTTCCAGAGTTGGCCGCCAGTCTCTCTGTTAGCCAAGTTAAGCGACGCTCACAGCATCGCCATCACGGCAGACTTGCTCACTCGCCATGTTGTTTATTTTGGAGATTTTTGTTTAAAAGTCACAAAAAAATTCACTCGTTTGCGACTAAGAGCGCATTAGTTGAATGGCTAAGAGCAAAAGCAAATCTGTTGATCTTTTCAGGCGGTATGGAATAATATTTATGATACAAAATATTTGCACTTTTGGACTGTTTGCCATGTTGAGTATTTTGATCAAGACGTCAATGGACATTATCTATTAGTAAGTTGTCGTTAGATGTATTAATAGAATTTATCACTCAAATTGCGCACTTCGTTATAGTCAAATTGCTTACCCATAATCGATACTCTCACAAATCCATTTAACTAATTTTTTTACATTTACGAAACACATTTGAAAAACCTATATTTTAGAAATACAATGTGTCGTTAAGGAAAACTTTACTCAGTTAACAAGCTAATTTTATTGTCACATAAATTTCCATTTCTAAATCAATGTGCTACCTTTTTATTGCCGGCTCCCAACGAATACATTTATAGTATAAAAAGATTATTTGGTAAGTATTTACCCTATTATAAGCAATTCAAATCGTAAATAACGAAAACACATCGTTTTTGGCATTGACTTTTGATACGATACGCAGTTAAATTGGTTTCGATACTTGGGGAAAACGGGCGCGAGCCGAGTAGGCCAACAAAGCATTTAAATCGTCTATTATTGTGGAACTCATTTGGCAACAAGGTAGCTTCTAAATGGGCTCACCTAAATTTAGTTTTGATTTAAGCTTTTAATTCCGTTCAATTGTGCTTTGTTTCATTTAATCGAGCAAATTTAAAGCTGTACATTTGATTTTATGGCTGCTGATTGGTCGTCGCCTTGGGTGCTGTACCAACGGCAGCTGTATTTTTCGACGGGGTGCTGTCAAATTGAACAAGAGAACAGCTACTTATGAAGCTCATAACATAAAATTTCATGTTTTCAATTAGTGTATCAAATTGTTTTTGAGTTGAATGGAGTTCAAAACACTTGCTTCATGGCTCAAACAGCGCAACAACAATGAGTTTTTATTAATTCCATCAATACCCGCATACTTGACCAGAAGGCAAACAACTACTTAATTGCAAGTGAAGTCGCCTAGGGAAACATCAAATTATCGAAAGTACACTCGACAAAAAAAATGAATGCGATTTCAAAAAATTGCCCAAACTCCAATTGCAAATCAGCTTATTCAATATGTGAGTTAAGTATAAGCCAGGAATTAATATTATTAATTACAACTTGAACATTCTAAAATTCTGTCTTTTTTAATGTGCTATAATACCAAAATTGATCAATCAAATAAAAAACATACAAATAATAATAATAATTATAATAATGCACGCGAAGTACTTCAAAATTGTCTGGCTTAAAAGCTCAACTCAATGAGTGTTCCCAAAGCTTGCAGCAGATGGCGCTTTAAAGTTGAGGGCAGCTCAGCTTTGGTTGTAATTGGTTGGCTGCTGAAGCCGCAGTTTGCTACGAGCTCTTTGAGTCTGCGCAGGTGCCGCTCGCAAGTTCCGTGATCGCGAAGTGGAAGTGCGGTGCCGGCGTTTCAATTTAACGTGTGCCGTGAATCAAATCCATACTAATAACAACTAGCACATAAATAAGTAAGTTGAAGACAGTCGCTAAAGGGCCTTTGACAGCTCATGCATATTTATCTGCTTGCATATCTATGATTTAATTTGACTCTATCTTCAATGTTATGCGACCAATTTGAATTTGTCTTTCATTTGTAATGTCTCAAATGACCTTAAGGCAAGGGCTAAATATAAAAGGTTTTGTGCACAGCGAGAAAAACGTTGGATAACTCGACTGAAATTGAGATTATAGCAAAAAGAACAACTCAGTCAATAAGCACGACAAATTTAAGACCCAGCTTAAAAATTAAAAAAATAATTATATAGTATTAAATACTTGATTAGTCGCGAGCATGTTGAATCCACCAATGCTGTACAAGAAACTTAATAGCATCGTAAGAAGCAAGACTTTTGTAGTTGTACAAAACAAGGAAGTTGTTCGAAATAAAAAAAAGATAAATGTAATCTGTCATCAGAAATAATTAAAAAACACAGATACAAACATTTATCTGACGGGTTTCGAAGTGTGCTTAATCGCTGCCCTGAGCCTAATTGCAAAATTGCAAAATGCGTAGGAACTAATTGTTGCAAATTTACAATAATTTTAAATCAAAGAAATGACAAAATATATATATGTATATATATATATATATATATATATATATATAAAGAGAAAACCAAAGCCTGATAGCAGCTTGATCAATGCTTAAATATATAACAATATTTTTTAAAATTAAAAAAATGGATTTTATTTATTTACTCACTTGATGAAGCTGGTGTGTTTATATGTTTATTTAAATAAATAAATGTATGCACATATTTATGTAAATTTATTGTATATATATATATACACCATGTATGTATGTGTGTGTTTGTTTATTTGTGTAATTGCTGTCGAAGTAGTTGGCGATTGCGGCGGCAACTTTTTGGCTCTTTTTTTTTTGGGTTTGGGGTTTCTGGGTCTCTGTCGTACATTTCGTTATTTTTGTTGTTTTGTTTTGTTTGTTTGTTGTTGCCGTTTTCGTTTGCCGTTGCATTTGTGTAATTGTGACGCAATTCTCGTGTGTGAGGTTGTTTTTGTCTCGCCTTGTTGGCTATTGGCTGAAAACGAAAGCGGTAAAAAAACCAGTGTTAATCGTACATTTGCACACACTCACACACACCAATGTACTTATGTATGCACTTGTGTACAAATATGCTGCTGTTGTTGTTGTTGCTGTTGTTGCTGTTGTTGTTGCTGTTGTTGCTGTTGTTGTGTTATGCATTGCAAAAGCGCACAGCTGTTGAAGCGCTTGCTGACTATCGGCTGCTTCAGTGATTATCCGCACGCGCCTTTGATTAGTACGGTTAACGAAGCTGCTGCTTCCTAAGTCAAGAATAGTCGCGAAATATCTTTATTAATATATACATATATACACATACAACGGTAAATGTTGCATTATTTTATAATTAAATTGATAATTGGAGCACAACGAACTGGTAATGGTAGTCAAATGCCATTTACTTCTTACCTTCTTTACTGCTGTTAATTGCAACTTTTAAATAATTCATTTGTGGTTTTTTCTTGGCCTTAAAAATCAAATGTAATCATTGCAAAACAAAAGAAAAACCAAATATTGTTGCAAAATAATTAGTGATTATTAAAATTTAGCATATAGACGAATGTAATTTGCCCATTACTTGTTACCTTCTTTCTTGTGGTTAATTGAAACTTGGACTCGCGATTCTTGTGTGATTTTCTTTTGATTAAAAATAAAATTTAATCATTATAAAATAAATATAAAATAATGATTTGCCATTTACTTGTTACCCTCTTAATTGTTGCTAATTGAATTCTTGTGAATTCTAATGAAAATGGAAAATAGTTAGTGATTTACCATATAGACAAATGTGATTAGCAGTGGCTTTATTTGCTTCATTTTCGATTGGAATCATTTTGCCGTTCGCTTTGCCTCTCCACTCCGGATACTTAACGCTTTCGACGTCACACAACGAATTTCATGGCCAATGCCAAGTCAGAAGTGAAGTGGGTACTCGTTTCACTGTAATCAAGTTCACAATATCCGCATATGTGTGTGTATGTGTGTGTTAGTGTGTATGTGTATAAGTATAGTAGCTAGTTTGTCTCTCCATCTATTATAAGTTCCAAATCTGCGACCCTCTTAACGGATGCGAGCTCCACACTCGAATTCCAAATGATTCCGCTTGCAAAATGTGTAATTATTATTAATTATACCCTCTAATAATTACAAATTCGCAACGAAAAGGGCATGTTGAACTTTTGTAAACGCTATTAATAAACAAAAGCAGTTAAATGGGACCCATAAAAGTAGAAGACATGTCTCACAACTCATCAATTCTACTCAAAAATAAGTACCAGATTTGAATAGCGAAAATGTGCATGATTTATGAATTTTGAATGCTTACATTTGTATATGTATAAATCACTCAAAAACACTTAAGCTCAAAAGAATTTATTTAAAGAGACTCTATTTTATTTAATAATATTTAAATGTAGTCTTAAACCAAGTAAACAATTGCCATTTTAAGGCAACTCATAAGCTATAAACAGGGTATCTTGTAGCTGACCAGCCTCGACAAGAGCTCCACTAATTGTTTTCTGATTAGATAGGTAAAATGAAAAAATGAGTGGTGGGAATTCATAAAGAGAAGTGAGCAAATACGCATTCGAATTAATGACAACGAATATGTGAAAGTGTTCAAATTCATCAAAATAGTGTCGCTTTACGTTGCCATGGCAATCGACGATGTAGCATTCGCGGATATTGTGCACAGACTCACAGCGTCACGGCCTCAGTGCGTATACTTGATGTACTTGAACTTGCGTGCTCAACGCACAGCTCATTCATGAAATTAGACGGCATTTTATGTGAATCTCATACAGTTCCGGCTGCGTCCAAACTATTACAGTTATACGTATATATATATATATATATATATATATAGAACTATGATCTTAATTGATTTAATTCGTTGTGCGGTCTTTGGTACTCAAGTGAACGCAATGCCAAAAGTTGTTGCCACCACTTTTGATGTATGTGCGCACATTTAACGCTATTTTGCTCGCGAACGCTCGGTGAACGCGACGTATGCTTAATTGCAAGCTGGTTGGCAAAAGTTTTTTGGGTTGCCCCATGTTGGCTGGTTCCGCAACTTTCAACAGCCTGCTAATTAATTTTGTTTCGACGCCATTTGCCAACAGGTAAAGGAATCGCTGCCGAAAGGTGTGAACCATTATAAGTGCCAATATCAAAGTCCAGTGCCCTCGCCAAAAATAACCGACCCATCAACTGAGCTCTGTTCGCAAGCGTAAGCGATGCGTACGTGCAAAGCATGCAGAAGCGACGACCTTGTCAGGGGTGTCGGGTGCCGTTGACACGCCCACTTAGCTATAAGTAGTACATTGCCACCCACCCATTTTCAACAAATCTTAAGTTTGATGTGTGGTGTGTGAACGACTTACAGTTACGCTTCCAGTTGACAGTCCTAATATATATTCACCGTTACGCATAAGTACACTCAGAAAAAAAATATAACACTGATTCTAAAAAAAAAGAAAATGGACGCCAAGCGTAGAAATATATTGCTAAAAAATAGAAAAACGGCTTTTTGACTTGCGTTTATTCACAAATGATTAGTTTAATCCAGAAAAGCTGTTTGATATATATATATATATATATATATATAGATATATATATATTATATATGTATATTTCTGTTTTATTTAATTTACATAAATTATAATTTCTACGCTTATGGTTCAGTGATTTGAAGTATTTTTGAGCACTCAGTTGTCAGTTTTTATGTCACATAATATTTTTGTTTGCTTTGTTTTGGAGCAATAATAAATAAAATATTCTGTATCGATGCTTGCTGAACGAGTTAATTATTTAAATTATTAATTTAATTTTCAATTTAGACTCTATTTTAATTTATGAGTGATTTTTCCAATTATTTAAGCCAATTTTAATGGCTACAGGGTATGCCAATAATGTGCATGTTTGTGAATATCTCTTAATAATAATTATGTATGCATGTGGGACTCTCTGTGTGTGTGTATGTGTGTATATGGGTGTGTGTGTGTGTGTGTGTGTGCACGTCTGGCGCACATCTTAAGTGTTGAAAGTAGCCCAAAATTTATGTTATCCAGCGTTGTCTTTAACGGTGCGCGCGTGTGCCGGTGTGTGTGCGTGTGTGTGTGTGTGTGTGCATGGGCTTATGTCTGTCATATAAATAACATGAAATGCCTGAAACGTGCGCCCTTGAAGACTTCAACACAATGCAGAGTCGAGCAACTGCGAACAGCTCAATTGAAATCAAAAATTGTCATTTTAAACTTTCTCGTTTCTGTGTTGCAGCTAGCGGAAGACATACGCACAACAATGCTGCAGCAATGCACCATAATGGCGCCCAATGGCGCATTGGGCTTAAATCTGAGTCGTGCACCTTGGGACCCGTATCCGTGGGTCAGCGGTGTGCAGGCGGAGTCCAATGCGCAGTTGGGCGGCGTTTGCATTGGGGACACACTGCTGCAGCTCAACGGGCGCGATGTGCTCGGCATGAGAATCAGCGAGCTGGCCACGCGACTTCGCGAACATTGGCTCTCTGGCGCTGACCAGGTCATCCTGATGATGTGGCGCCAGGAGCCCAGTCCCGGCTTGCCTGCCACCACAGATGATCCAATGGAGGCGGCGCACGCTGTGGTAAGTAGCATAGATTATACGGTGCCAAGCATAACAATTGAATATGATAATGCAGCACAAGGAATGAATATTTTCCAACTATATAGTATATGTCTTAAGCACTTTTAATACTGGTAATCCACCCATGATTTCGACGCCCTTTGTAATTATAATGTGTTCAAATTGAATATATAGCAATACATTTTCCAACCAGAATTATTCAAAATCACTTACAATTTAGTCTTATACAAAATTTGGGTGATACGTCCACTCGGCAGCTGGGAAATCGATCAAATAGCTTATGGCAAATCGATTAACCACCTTTCACAATTTAAGGTTTATCGGTAACTTCCTTTAAAGATCGATAAGTAATCAAGCCTGATGCGGCCTCCAAAACAGATATACCTGATTATGCAAATCGATAAGCCAATATATTTTATTGAGAGCACGAGTCACTACTTTAAAATATTCCAAAACCATAATCTTCCACAAGTGTTGAGCTAGCTATAGTTATCTAGCTATAAAGTTAGAGTCCTAGAAGACAATGACAATATTTTCGGATATATCCACTCAATCACACAAAATCCTATATATCCCAGCAATTTTCCAGCTAAAGTAAGCAAACTTTGAACGTAGAATTCGAGGAACCTCCTCTTAAGGTTCTCCCCAAAAATCGGGCTTATGCTTATATAGTCTCTTAATATTGTAGCTATAAGAACCAACTTCAAAAGGCACATTGATGATTACTTGGTGGGGTCCCACCACAAAAAGGTTCTGTGCCACCTGTTGTCAGAGTATTCCGCAGCCGGTTATTCCCAGCTCAGCAGCTTATTAAAAAAGTTGTTAAAAAAATGTGCAATAGCAAACTTTTTTGTTTTGACAATAAAAATAACTACGTTTTTGAACTTACTTTAAAAAATTATGTATTTTTCGAGCTATATATTTATATATGTATTTATATATCAGAGATCAAGTAGTATTATATATGGCAAGTTGTGCTGCAAACACTTCAACCACTGGAACAATGGCTCGTTGGAGAGTTTCAGCGCTGCTTAATTGGGTCATTTTAACGCACGATATGTTTGCGTTTGCCGTTGGTCGTGCATTGTTGCAAGCTGGCCGTTGCCACTCGCATGTTGCAAGTTGGCCGCTGCCACTCGCATGTTTGCAAGTTGCTGGATGCGCATTGTTGATCCGTCAACTTGACAATTAAACGAACTTCTGCAACTGGGTCAGCAGACAGCAGACAGCGGACAGCTGACAGGAACAAATGTAATTCTAATAAACTAAATCGTTTCAATATTAGTAAGTTGTCAACTTAAGCATGGCGAACTACTGTCATGAATATTCAATTTGATTGCATCCGAAGTCATAATCTTATGCAACATGCCTCAATCATTTAAACATCCAGTTCGCCTTTGCCTCCAGCAATTATTATTCATAATGCTCAGCTGTCAATTAGCTTGTTAGGCACACCGACACCCATTAGGCAACTAATCTATCCATTCTCGAATGCTGGCTCCGATTTTGGCCAAAGTTGCAATAATCCATGACTGCAGCCTTGTTGCCACACTAAGGTGTCATATTACACAGAATTTTATTACATTTGACACATCATGTGTGCAGTACATCATTACAAATTCAATTGACCCAAATATTTGGCAAGGATGCAAACAGCAAAAATGGATGACACACACAGTATTACTTGCCACCCAAAGACTAACTGCCTCCAATGTTGCAGCACAATATATTCAAATAAATTGCAATCAATATTGATGCTTATGGCATGCTTATGCCAGCTTGTGGGGCTTAGCGGTTATTTGTTCAAGTGCATAATACACAGCTATAATATAACATTATTATTTGAGAAGTGAATTTTATAAACAAAATATTATTTGTTCATTCTTTCATTCAGGTTTGACAATATAATCAGGACTCCGCGGAATATCAGAAAGTTGAATTGATCCGGCAGAGGGTCGCTTTTCCGGATCGTAATTCCAGCAACTCTCAATGAGTTTTTGCAGTTCCCCACAATCTGTTATAAGTTTACCATTCATTTCCGGTCGCCCTCCGATTACGGCCGCATAATATATAATTGAAATTTCCGTGGGATCGCTTAGGTGATCGAAAGGCCTTCTGCGCGACATTACCTCCCATAGAGTAATGCCAAAGCTGTAAATGTCGCATTTTTCCGTATACTTTTTGTCTGAATGGGCCACCTGCGAGTAAATGAAACAGCTTACTAATATTTTGGCTTTATGGAAATTTGTTAATTAATAAAAACCTCGGGTGCCTCATAAGGAGCAGTGCCAACTTGTTTCGTATTTCGTGTCGCCAATTCCTTAACGGTGCCAAAATCTCCAATCTTCAACTGTTTGAAGTTTTTGGTTAGCAATAAATTTTGAGGTTTCAAATCGCGATGAATTATGGGCTTTGGTTTTTTATCATGCAAGTAAGCCATACCCTATAAGTGAGAATAGGAATTAAATGACATGTTACATATTTTATATTACCCGAACAAACATTAACAAGTTGAATCATCCAGTCCATTCCACCTGACATTGTGTAAGGAAGTTGTTCTCCTCTATGCAAGTAGTTATGGAGCGATCCATTCTCTGCATATTCCATGAGTAAATAAAGAAATGTCGACTCTGAGGAAGTGCCATATAGTTTCACAATATTCTCGTGGTCAACAGATGCAAGCATCTTGACCTCTTTGTGAAATGATACAAGTGAACTTGAATCACTTGTATCGAACTCTCTAAATTCCTTTACAGCAATATTCATTTTATAACAACGAGCTTTGTGAACAACGCCGAAGCTGCCTTTCCCAATACACTGCAAGGTTAAAATTAAATTATCTCCAAATTAATTTATTTTGTTATTTGATACCTTATCAAACTCTATATCTTTAAAGTTCACATTCAGTGGGCACGTTTTTCTATGAATAATTGGAATAAAATCAAATGAAATGAATGGAAACAAATTAATTTCAATTCACATCTGTTGTTACATTGAAAACTTACCCAGACCTTAGTAGATTCAATCTTTCTTCTCTAAGTTGTTCCTCCTGTAGTGGAAATCATTATCAGTAAGATCAGATATGCATAAGTATATTAATTTTACCTTTTTCTCATTTTTCTCATATGGTCTTATTATTCGATGAACTATTCTGGATTTATATCTCCTGCAATCAAATAAGGAATAGAAATTCAATTATCTTACAACTTTACTTGTTGAAATTCAAATCATGCTTACATAAGTATAATTGTAAGATCATAGGCAAGCTTTTCCATTGCTATATTTTGCCTCGACCGCAAACAATTTTCAATTATATTTCGTATTCCAAACGTGTCTTCTAAATTACTGGTTGACTCAAAAATGATATCAGAACAATTCATTGAAAAATCGACTATCCGGTGTGACATGACCTCGCATAGAATTAAACCTAGGCAGAAATCATTCCAAAAATGCTTATTCCAACAAAAGGAAATTAAATCGATTTCTTCTTCTTCTTCGGAAATAGTTGACCTCTTGACCTCTACAGCGAATGCCTTATAAGCCAATGGCAGTTCGTGAGCAATTCCAAAATCGCTTATTTTCAAGTTTTGGTAATTGTCAGTTAGGAGTAGGCTGCATGGCGTTAAACAACTATGAAAAATAGGTTTTGGTTTCGTCGCCTGCAAGTAGGCTAAGCCCTAAAAGGAATTTAAAATAAAATCATAATTATTAAATAAACATTCATGCATATTGATGCAACTGCCTTCGACCAAACCTTAGCACACTGGATCATCCAACTGAGTCCACGCCCCAATGTATACTCAAAATTCTCTTCTCCGTGCAAGTAGTTGTCAAGGGTTGTACACTTTGGATAATTCATTAGTATGAATGCAGTATTTTCATCAATTGCAATTCCATATAGTTCCACGATATTCTCGTGACGAACGCGGGAAAGTGCTTTAATGTTCTTTACGTCGTCGTCGGTGTTGAATTCCCCTGAAAACATTGCGCATTTCTTTACTGCGATCTCTTTGTTACTCCAGTTAGCTTTGTAGATATCTCCGAAGGCACCTTGTCCAACACTTTCCTTTCCCACTTCCTGGTGGGTTGAAATTAATGTTTATAAAGTAAAATATGTTTCAAATATGCACCTAACCTCAAAAAGTTGTATATACTCCAGGTCTACGACTGGGACCACTTTAGGTTCAAACAATCTGCGAAATAATTAAAGATTTAATTAATTTTTACTAAGCAACAGAAAGATTTATAGAAAACTTATTACTAACTAGAAGATAATCATCGGATGCGATGCCAATACGCACCATACCATATGGGGCAACAGCGACATTAACATGAGAGATGAGTGCCTCACAGATTTTATATGTAGCTATAACCTAGAACTTATGTCGGATCCACACCGACATTTGTAACCAGAATCAGGGAGGAGGTGCTAGCAAGTGGGTACTTGCTTTGCTAGGGTCCAGACTAGCCACGACATCAACACATGACAGTACTGTAACAGTCTTAACGACCAAAGGCTGTCTCCAAGGGCGAGTACTGTCTCCGCTACTCTGGAGTCTGCTGGTAGATGAACAAATTTGAAGAAACACTCTGTGACATAGTCCAGTTAGGGTTGCAAATAACGAGTGACTGGTGTGAGGAGGCTGGCTTCTGCCTAAACCCTACAAAAACGGTCATCGTCCCCTTTACTAGATGTTGTAAGTTACATAGAATGAGGCAAATAAGGCTATCAGGTAGCCTAGTAGAAATAAGTAAAGAGGTAAAATACCTAGAAGTCACATAAACTGAACGTTGGCACCCATGTAGAGAATGCGATATCAAAGTAGGGTACATTACCAAAGATAATAAGAATGCTATACCTAATGGTAGTAAGGCCCATGCTAACCTACGGAGTAATAGCATGGGGGATAGGGCGCGGCTAATAAAGACAGTTGCAAAAACTGCAAAGAATGGCCTGCGTATGTATGACAGGGGCAATGCGCACTCCAACAGAAAGCAACGCTTATAAGGATGTCAGCTGAGGGTGTTGGGGGCAATCACATCCTAAGCCACAAAGATGCCCAACTTCTAGCAGATGAACTTTCTCTAATTATGCAACCCAAGGACGAAATGGCAGCCGAATACCTATTCGAGCGTAATATCAAGGTTCATATGAGCAGCAAGAGGGAATGGACGACGGTGAACGAAGTCCACCCGAAGTCTCACCACACAGGGACCAGGTCTTGGAGTGGTGGGCCCTCGATTATCATGCCATGAGTCTCTAGGAAAGCACACCAGTTTATTCCAAGCTGAGGTGTGTGTGATACGGAGATGTACGGAGTTTAACTTAAAACGAAACTATCGGAATGCGGATATATTCATCCTCTCCGTTAGTCAAGCAGCAATAAAAGCATTAAAAGGGACGAAAATAACATCTAAAGTAGTCCTCGAAGTAAGATCCAAGCTTGACCAACATGGGACACACAATAGGCTTACTCTAAGATGGGTCCCGGGGCATAGGGACATAGAGGGAAATGAAGCAGCTGACGAACAAGCAAAAATGGGGCACAGAGCCCCCTTATAGGCCCTGAACCGTATTGTGGTATAGGAAGACACACAATACGGCATCAAATCAGGGATGAAGAAAGGCAGAGTCGAGAACGGAGCTGGGCAGAAGCACCAGGACTCCGACAAGCCAAGAGTCTTTTAGGTGGCTATAATCAAAAACGATTTAAGCAAGTAATATTCATGGGAAAGAACAGGCTCAGCATACTAACCGGTCTATTGAAGGGACACTGTAGACTGAGAAGTCACCTAACCAAATTAGGTATTTATAGTAGCGATGCATGTAGGCTTTGTGGACAAGAGGAGGAATCCTCAACGCACATCCTAGCAGAATGCGTCGCCTTAATCAGGAAAAGATGCAGCATCCTAGGGCAGCATGTCATGAGGACATTGAAACCCTAAACCCAACAAAAATGTTGGCATTCGTGCAGTAGCTGGGGTAGATGGAAGAGGTGTAGGCTCAGAAAGGGGGGGGGCACAATAGACCTTCTAGGTTGCAGTGCTAACTTTTTCCCCCAATTCTAATAATAATAATAATAATAATAATAATACTAAATACAATTTAGAATTTAAAACATATTTTCCATTTTCAACTTACTCAGGCTTATGCAGCTGTTTGACTAGCTCCGAAATTGAAGGACGCTTTTGTGGGTCGTTATCCCAGCATTTTTCAATTAGGCCCTCTATGTACTTAAACTCTGATTGAGTTATATCACTCAGAGGCGGACGTTTGCCTGAAAAATTCAAAGATATTGTACTCTGTATTGGTTATGTTCTAACTTTCGTACCATCTACGATCTCTTCTACATCGGTGCATTTAAATTGTCGTTCGAATTGAGAGAAGGGCTTCGTCCGAGACATCACCTCCCAAAATACGATCCCAAAGCTATATACGTCGCTCTCTTTTGTATATTCTCCTCCCTCCAAGACCTGCTCAGGAATTAAATTTGTTATTTAAAAGAGTCTTTTTTTATCGAATGGAAGCACAAACCTCTGGTGCTACATAGGCGTTATCTTGATGGGTATAGAGATATTCCCTATCTCGCAGAAAGCAACAATTACTGATTTTCAAGAGTCTGAAGTTATCGAACAGCAACAAATTTTTAGAATTTAAATTGCGATGTATAGTTGGAAAAGGCTTCATTTGCGATAAAAACTCCATTCCCTTTAAGCGGAATTTAAAATGAAAATCAATTAGTAGGACAAAAAATAAAAAATATGATATAAAATAAAATACCTTTGCCGCCTGATATATCCAGTGGAGGGAATTTATAACTGTGTAACTTCGCTGTTCCTCACCATGCAAGTAGTTGTAGAGGGACCCACAATTAGAATATTCCATGACTAAATGTGCGATTTCCTTAATATAACCAATCCCATATAGTGTGACAACATTCTCATGGTAAATGCGTGAGAGTCGTTTGATCTCACTTTCATATTTTGGCTTCATTTCGTTCTTGAAAAGTTGATTATATTCTTTCAACCCAATCTTCAAACCGCGCAAATCAGCTCTGTAGACAACGCCAAATTGACTTTCCCAAACAATCTGCAGGAAATAAATTTTAGTTAGCTAAATATAAAGAAAAATATAAAGAATATATTCAGTGAGAGGCACCTTATTTGGAACAAAAGTAAAAAAAAGTAGGCAAAATTTTTACATAATCCTACCTAGCAGGTGGGGAAACCCTAGTTTATTAGGTGGTTAATATATGTACCTACCATCGGTCTTTGGAATTTTTGAAAAATAATTAATGATTAGTTTATGGCAGGCAATTAATTTTTTTCTTTGACATTGTTCCAAATAAGATGTTTCTCACTGTATGTATAATATAAGAATAATACATTTAATTTATTTATGTCCGCAAGATCCAAGTCACTGAAAAACAATAGATATTCAATTATAAATTAATATTGATTTTAAGATTTTTTAGTAATTACATGTTGTCGCTGCCAAGCGGCAATGCACTACGCAACAATGTTCCAAAACCATGCAATTCAGGTCGATTGGCCGGTTCCTCATGCCAACAATAATTAAGAAATTCTTCTAATTGATATGTGTACAGTTCAGGAATATCTTTAATAGGCGGACGTTCACCTGCAAGAGTCAAAATGATATAGTCCTTTCGGAGGAATATCATCTTTCGTTATCGTACCTCTTTCGACTGCTTTCTTAATTTGGAATTGATTTTGATAGTTGTAGAAAGGCTTCTTGCGTGCCAGCACCTCCCACAAGATAATACCAAAGCTGTATAAGACGCTACGATCAGTGTACTCTCCTTCCTTGATCACCTATGAATGAATAAACTACATAATTACTGCACAAAGTTGTTTGGCAGATATACAAACCTCCGGTGCTATGTAGGACTTATCTAAATCGTTTTTCAATACATTCTTATCGTTGAATGCCAAACAAATATTACGTAATTTTAATTGATCATCAGTAACTATCATATTCTTAGACTTCAAATTGCAAAGGAAACGGGGATCTAGCTTTATCTCAAATAGAAGGTACTCAATTGCCTACAAATAAGAATAGTAATCGTAGTCACAATCTGTAAGTTATTAGGGGGTATAAATGTGGACATATTCAGATATAGAACATACCTCAGCAGCAACAATCATCCAGCTGCAAACTTCATTCAAAGGAATGGATTGCGTGTTATTGTGAATACGGTCGAACAGGGATTTATAATCCACGTATTCCATTAGTAAATCAGTATATTCTCGATTCGTTCTCATCCCAATTATGGGCAAAATTTGTTTTGGATCTGATAAATTAAATAGCTCCCAGATTTGATGATTGATGTTTTTATTGACGTGCTTCAATCTTTTTACAGCAATAGTCGAATCACCCAGAGTAGCCTTGTACGTAACGCCAAAGTGGCCCCTGCCAATTTCCTATAAGATGTAGAATTCAAAGTATAAATAAGATATGTATATATACATGTATATATTATATATATTACTACCTCGCCCATTTCAATTGGTTGAAAGTCATCGACTGATCTTGTATTAGCACCTAAGGCTTGATCCAAAAATAAATCGTCGGAACTTCTGCAATTATATAAATCATTAAATAAATGTTATGCTTGAATAGTAAACTACATAATTAGCATACTCAAGAAAATCTTCGATATCGGAGAGAATTTTTTCCATTGGTGGCCTCTTAATCGGATCCGAGCTACAGCATTTTGCAATTAATTTCTTGATCGGCTCAGAGTTGGGTAGTTGTATTTCGCTAAGCATCGGTCGTTCATCTATGAAAGTAATGCATTTAACTACTGAGTGTAATCGGTATTTGGTAAGGTATTCACCGTCAACTGAAGGAATCTTTCGCAACATCAACTCGCAAAAGATAATACCAAAGCTGTACACGTTGATCGTGGGAGAAGTGCACCCTTCATCTGCTCGCACCTGTATGAAAACATATTAATGTGCATTATGTACATAAAGGTAACTAAATTTCCATTGTAGAGAACCTCTGGTGATGCATATGGCCACATATATTTAGATTCGAACTTTCCCTCTAAATTTCCACCGATTTTTATTAAGCATCTCATACTCCCAACGGATAACATAAGTCTCTTGGTATACATGTGTCGAAAAAACGGGTTAGGTTCAATGGAATGGAGATATCGAAGACCCTATAATTGACATGAAGATAAGCTACTTAATTGTATAGGTATCAAATATATATATATAACAAACATTGGCGGCCTGATACATCCAGATGAGCACATTTTTCACTGTATATTTTCTCTGCCCCTTCCAATGTATGAAATTGTGGAGATCTCCACAATCCGAATATTCCATTAGTACATAATCCTTCTGTATGCCATACACTTCAACAATATTCCGATGTCTGATGCACATTAGTAATTCTATATCGTCCTTCGTAAGTTGAGTCCTAAATAACGAAATTGCCACGCACTCTTTACCACGCCAAATCGCTCTATCGGCCATGAAAGAACCATATTGAATTATCTGGAATTGTACACTGTGTTATTTTATATGTAAAACAGTTTAACGTTATCAACTTTGTACTTCACGTAATTCCAAATAATCGTTTATTTGTAACATTTTGCCCAACATAGTTGTCAATCTATTCAATATATTTATATTTATTTAGAAATTGTTCGACTGCACCCAACGAATATCAACAGTGTACTGAACAAAAATTCAGTTGTAATGGTCACCGTTTATAAAAGTATTGTGTGGTGTAGGAATAATAAGTAATATTAATCATAGTGGTATCGGTATTAATCATGGTGGTTTGAGTTTTTTATTATAATATAATATAATATATAATAAATGATTATTTATTTATATACAGACATTCACATATATATATGCTTTTTCTTTTTTTCGTTTTATTTTGTGTGGTTTGATGGAGCACAGAAAAAAAAATGTTAGGCTGACATGAGGACAGTGCTGTGGCCAAAATTCTACATCGGCTTTCCTCACTGGGAGATTCCAATCCTGGGTGCTTGGCTTCTTCAATCCAGGTGTTAGGCTTTCGCCCTTACACAAGATACTCGCCTAGCAAAAGGAACCATGTGTTGGCAACAATTAGTTTTGCGAGAAATGAAAATTTTTCGCAAAATAATTACTTTGCCTATACAAGTCTTTGCAGCTCCGCTCAATGATTTCAATCAAATCCACTTTAAGCCGTGGATGGCTTCAAAGTATGTGGAGTTGTTTTTCCTTCTTGCCAAATTATATGTTAGATTTGGAATTTTAAATTGGCGGGAATTTGAAGCCTCTTATTGCTCTGGGACCTCGAACAGATAAGGCGGAAGCCAGAGCTAAGAAGCAGGAGCTTCTCTTTAGCACAGTTGTTTACAGCTGCTGACACCCGATCCCGCGGTTGATTTTTTCTTTTCGCATTGTGGGGCTATCAGCTGAACTTTGACGCGAGTCCAAAAACACAAATGTAATTCTTAATTTGCATTAAATGGACTATAGGGCCATTACAACACCAGATAATTCTGGCGACTACCAAGAGTCAGATTAGCTGGAATTATATTCGAATATCTTTAGCATGGTATGTGCCGATTTCCCGTCCTTATAGGCTTTCTACCAAATCAGATCGGCTGCATGTAATTCAGTGAAACAATTTGGGCATTCCGCTTTGTTATCAAGGCTATTTTCAATACATTGTTTATGGAACACATGTTGGCATGGAGTGACACAACAAGGTTGCAAATCCGACATGGTCTCACCACAAAGTATGCATATGCTTGCCTCAGCTGTTGCTGAAGGCTGATTACTGGTAAAACTATGTTGTGACGGCATTTTAATAAATAAATGTATAATAAGATCCGCAAGAAACACATTTTTATTCCCGGAAGGTGTTAATGGAATATAATTTCTGGATTACTTTGGAATTGTCAGGTTCACCCGGTCTACCTAATCTTGTCCTAACAACGATTATCGACTTCCAAAGTAGCTAAGACTTTGCCGATGTTCTCCAATAAAAAAACCACAAAAGATTCTGTGTATGATGCGTAACAACGCGTTCTTGCACTTTGCACACATTTCTCGCTCCACAATGGGGGTTTTACGATTAGTTCGTTCCACGTTTAGTAGGCCTCACCAGCAGTTATCGCCCCACGTTGGGCGACAAAAATTCTATAAATAGGTGATGTGTGGTGTAGTAATAATAAGTAATATTACTCATAGTGGTATCGGCTGTTGGTTGTCGTCGTTACATTTTTTGCACAAATACAAAAATGCTAACGAAATCTGGCGAAATCCTCCACTCGCCGGAAATATTCAACTGTTCGAGACCCTTTAACGAACT